>OY776112.1:200137960-200860460 GCA_963675035.1 Allygus modestus
AGTACGGATTAGTAAATATAAGGGAGTGTTTACCAAGAAATACCTTCCCAATTGGACGAATGAAGTTTTTACAGTGTATAAAGTGCAACCGACTGTACCTGAAACGTATATCCTAAAAGATAACAAAGGAGATTTGTTGCAAGGTGCATTTTATGGACATAAAATGTTAAAGTCAACAGTAGGTGATGTATATCTTGTTGAAAAAGTGTTACAAAGAAAAAAGGACGCAGTTAAAGTGCGGTGATTAGGGTTTAACAAAACTGAGGATTCATGGATACCTATAAAGGACTTGGTTTAATGCAAGCAACTCATTTCATCGTTAACCCTTGAGCAGGATGGAGATTATTAACCATAAAGATCGATTCAATATTAATAACATAGATGATTTAACTGTGGATAACGTTAAAATTAACAATGGTAAACACGGTAGTTTACTTCCAAACACTGTTCGATGTATAGTAAGTGGCCCCTCAAACTGCGGAAAGACCAATGTTGTCTTTAATTTGATCACTAATCCGCAGGGATTAAGGTTTAATAACCTATATATTTTTCCAAAGTCTCTACATCAACCAAAGTATCAATTGCTGGATAAAATCCTATCTGATGTGTCTGATGTTAATTTTTACAAATTTAACGCTAGTGATAGTATTATGCAACCAAACGAAGCGAAACCGTATTCTGTATTTATATTTGACGATGTATCTTGTGAAAATCAGGATACTATTAGAAACTACTTTGCCATGGGAAGACATAATAACATCGACAGCATATATATAGGACAAACTTATAGCAAAATCCCAAAACAACTTATCAGAGATAATGCAAATATTCTAATTGTATTCAAACAAGATGATACTAACCTAAAACATATATATATAACGATCATGTGAATGCGGATATGCCATTTGAAAAGTTTAAAGAGCTTTGCGGAAAAGCATGGGCGGAAAAGTATGGATTTTTGGTTATTATGAAAGATCAAGCTATAAAAGATGGTAGTTATAGAATAGGTTTTGATAAATTTGTTTTAATACACTGATTAGCGGTATTACTGTACAAGTCGTCAAGGTGTGAAGATGGTTAACCAGGAAAAGCTATTAAAGGAAATAAAATCACTTAGTGATTCTATTAGACAAAAAAACCGAGCTTTAAAATCAGGTATAAATGAAAGAGAGCAATTTTTAGAAACAACATTCAAACCTGTTACTGAACCTTTAAAGCGATTAGCACAAAATATGGAAAAACCTTCAATTCGCTTCGAAGGAGACAAAATGCTACCAATTTCCAAATATGAAGAAGAATTTAAGAATGATGAAAGTTTTGGTCAGTTACAAACATCTGAAGAAAGCGACGAGTATGAAGAAAGCGGAGATATAGAGGATTTAAAGGAAAAGGACATTGCAGAAGATACAAGTACAGAAGATACAAGTGTAGAAGATACAAGAGCAGAAGAAGAGGATATTAACCCATCCAACTTAAGCAAATTAGGCACGGATATTATGTTTAAAGGAACACTTGGAAGAACATATACGTTAAAAATGTTACACGCCGCACATGCTAATCGAAATTATCATACCTATGGAGCTAGAATAGAGGATAAAGGATTATTGATTGGAGATAGCAAGTTAGATATAAACGAAAATGATGATATAGTTATTGGAGATAAGAAATATAAAGGTACTAAAGGTTTGTTTGAACTCATCTTTAAAAATAATCCTGGTAAATATACTAAAAGGGATTTACAATTGTTTAAAAATATATTAGAGTATACAAATGCACATAGAAAGAAGTATTCCAAAGACCTACCTATTCATAGAAATCGGTCAATAAAATATACAAGTATTATATCTAGTCTTTTCCCCTCGAAATCAAAAAAAGCTCAAATTAAAAGAAGAGCTTTATCTTCTGCTGAATTAAATGTTTTGCATAAAAAGAGAAAAACAACTGATCCTACCACATCTGGAAGGGGATTATTGAAAAATTTGTATAAAACTAATATAATATATTACAACGATATAAATAAGTTAGTTGATCGAATGAGGTTATTACATGAAGCTATGGAAGCCGGGCACACTGGTTTAGAAAACGAATGGGTAGCTTTGGTTGATGAACTGCGAAAACAAGGAATAATTGTTCAGTAGACGCATATATATATATATATATATATATATAATAAGAACCTAAACGATAGCGATTCAGTTACATCATGAGTGTGGACAAGTTTGGACGGTATTCCGAGTTTGGAGTAAAATCTGGATATAGTGAAAAAAAGCTGGGTTTCCGTTAACACCTGACGGCAACTATAATTTTGAAGGAATAGTAATTCAAAATGTTGGTGATCCGCTTATGTCGTCTGATGCGGTTACAGTACAGTACATGAAAAAAAGAACCCCAACTGTACACGAAGATCATTGGGGGTTTTCCGGTAAAAGGTTAAGCGATATACAATATCCCATTTATGATGGTGAAGCAGTAAATTTAGCTACTCTAAAATTGTTAACGATTTACAAAAGGAATAAAACTGACACAAGCTATGATGTAAAAAAATTAAAATTATCAAATGTAGGTGATTGTGAGCAGGATGGAGACGCTGTAAATAAGAAAATGTTTGATATTGTACACAAGAAATGGACTACGGAATATGAAAAACATTTGGAAAGGTTTGGTGCAGCTCTATTCCATTATATCCATCGGGCTTCAGGAAGAGATGCAGCTTCAGATGTTGACAGTCACAATTATTTAGACTGGAAAAATATACACAATCCAGAGAAACCTAATCAACGAGATAAACCGTCTAAGCCTTCTAAAGTCAAGACATTAGGAAAGGAGGATAAAGTGAATGTGATTAATGAACCAACAGAAAACAATGAAGATTACATAAGAGAAAAAAGAATTTAAAATACCCCCCATGATAAGGGATAAAGCATCAGTCATATTCGAGAGACGATACAGAGAGGATGATGGAATCCAATATTACTGCGTGGAGTTTAATATCTCAAGAGCCGAGATTTCCCCAAGGAGTGTTGACAGATGGTTTTGTTCAACGGTTTGATAGATATATGGATTGGGAACAACTTTCCATACATTACCTCTTTACAATGACTATGTTAAGAATTTATTTTCACAGAGTTAACTGGATCCATATTTTACAAAGACAACAGTTTTCAGAAGACTTCCTCGTAGAGATGACATCGAATTTTAATAACTGTTGGGAAGTAATAAGTAAATATCAAAATCTCTCTGAGAATTACATTGACAATTTTAAAGATAAACTAGACTGGGATGTGTTATTCAATTATCAACGATTAAGTGGCAAGTTTCTAAGGGAACATGACAAATATTTAAAGTTTATTCATTTTACCGAAGACAACGATACCATCACCAGCGGAGAAACATCTGGAACACCTTCAATTACACCTTATTTCTATTTTTACTACTTTTATTTAATATGTCTACATTTAATTAATAAATCCATTTCGATATAATAAATGGATTTTAAACAGTATATAATACAAGAAACCAAAACTGATATTACATTCATTGTAAAACATTTATAGAGTGCACCTACTGATTGTAAGTTTTGCTATAAATAGCCATGTCCAGGGTTAAACGCATCAGTCATAATCGAGAGAGATTACAGAGAGGAAGGGGAATAGCATCAACAGCATTTTCTCTATTGAGTAAACCGGTTGGAGCTATAGTTAACAAGGCGATTGATTTATTACCTGTGGAATTACATTTACCTGGAGGATATCAATATTGTGGTCCTGGAACCAAATTAGAGAAACGTCTTGCTAGAGGAGATCCTGGAATAAATAAGCTCGATCAGGCTTGTAAACAGCACGATATAGCGTATTCCAAATTTGGTGATACTAAAAATAGATCAATAGCGGATAAAGCACTTGCTGAGAAAGCTTGGCAAAGAGTAAAATCTAGTGACGCGAGTATTGGTGAAAAAGCAGCGTCTTTAGCAGTAACAGCAGCAATGAAAGCAAAAACTACGTTTGGAGGAGGAAAGAGAAGAAGGCGTGGGAAAAAACCCGCTAAAAAACAAGGAGGTAATATCAGAAGAAAACGTCGATCTACCAGTGGTAAAGCTAAAAAGAAACCAACAATATGGTCAATGATAAAAAAGGGAGGAGGATTATACCTAAGACCGTATCGTGTGTATTAAATAAGAAAGAGCAATTAATAATTAAAAACAAAGAATTGACCAATGAAGAACTGATTACATATGCTTCTTGTTTGAAAATCCCATTTTTTAGAGGAGTATTTATGAAAGATGAGTTACCGGTTAAAATGTGGAAAAATGAGACTGGTATTGTAAATTTGGATAATAGTGAAGGATTAGGCACTCATTGGGTGTGTTACAAGAAACTTGGTAAAACCATTTATTATTTCGACAGTTTTGGAGACCTTCCACCACCGAAAGAACTTCAACAATACTTTCGTGCGGCAGAAAATGTTTTTTACAATCATACAAGAAAACAACCTGATGATACATCCATTTGCGGTCATTTATGTTCAGACTTTTTAGCTAAAAGTGTTAGTCAACTTTAAGATGTCCTCGTATACAGTGTCATTAACCGGTAACTCATGTACTTTGCGCAGTATTCTGTTTCCAGCGCTACGTTTGCAAAAAGGAAGACTATGGGAAGCCGCATTATTGGATTTAACAACATATAACTCTATTCCAAACGTTAGTGAAGGAATTAATAACAAAATACATTATTACAAGACAAAAGATGATAAAGGAAAGTATTCAGCTTTGGAAGAATTCAGTTTACCAACAGGAGCTTATGAAATTGATAATATAAATGAAGTTATACAAAAACATATGGGAAAAGAAAATATAACGATAAAAGGCAATAACAATACAATGAAAGCCGAAATTACGTCTAAGTATTATATTGATTTTAGTCAAGAACATTCAATTGGTAGTTTATTGGGGTTTTCTAAGGAAACAAAAGTATTAGAACCTAATAAAACTCATTCTGGGAATAAAACTGTGACGATCATCAAAGTTAATAGCATAGACATTACATGTAACATTATACAAGGATCCTACAGAGATCGAGAGAATCGTCATATATTACACACATTCTACCCATCAGTTGCACCGGGTTTCAAGATAGTAGAAAAGCCTCAAAACCTTGTGTACCTACCGTTAAACACCAGTTTCATTTCAGACATCGTGCTGAACATAGTGGATCAAGACGGAAACCTTATTGACTTTAGAGGAGAAGCTATTACTGTAAGAATACATATAAAATCATCCGCTTAGACAATGGGGTTATCATTTAAAAAGAGAGAGCCAACAAGCAAAGAGGTAAGTAGCTCATCAGCTGTAGAAGGGTTAACAAGTGACAACATTCGTTTTCTAGAAGAAATTGGATTAAAACTCATTAACAATGGATATACTGGATATAGCGCAGGGTCCAACATTCGACGAGACCTTATGGGAAAAGGAATATCACACGCACAACCCTTACGCTTCGTCCAAATTAAACAATAACGATGAAATTAGGATTCCTATACAACAACAAGACATTTATACTCTTCCATGCGAAAGTTATTTATATATTGAAGGAAAAGTAACAAAAAATGATGGTACTGCTGGAACCACTGTTCCGTTCATAAATAATCCTATGGCATTTTTGTTTGACGAGATTAGATATGAAATTTCAGGAGTTACAGTCGATTCAACAAAAAAGGTTGGAATTTCCAGTACATTGAAAGGATTAGCGTCTTTAACACCAAATGAGAAGAACCTGTTAGCTGTTGCAGGATGGGTTGCACCAGACAAAAGTACAATCGCTCCTGACTCTTCGGGAAACTTTGATTTCTACGTACCTTTAAGATTACTCCTAGGATTTGCTGAAGACTACAGAAGAATAATAATAAATGTAAAACAAGAACTAGTTTTATTAAGATCATCAAACGATAAAGATATTATTAAAGCAGCTACTGGAACAACTGATGCCAATTTAGACTGGAAACTAACATTAGACAAGATTGTTTGGAGAGTACCACATGTGCGACTAAATGATGAACACAGGATTACATTATTAAGAAAGTTAAAATCAGATCGAGACATTGTAATGCCATTCAGAAGCTGGGAGTTTCATGAATACCCCGTTTTACCTACAACACAACGACATACATGGACTGTAAAAACTTCTACTCATTTGGAAAAAGCGAGATATGTAATATTTGGATTACAAACGAAGAAGAAAAGTATAATAACTGAAAATGCTGGTGAATTTGACCATTGTAAATTAACAAACTGTAAAGTGTTCCTGAATTCACAATTCTTTCCCTACGACAACTTTAATATTTCTTTTGATAAGAAAAGATACAGTGTTTTATACGACATGTACGCTAGGTTCCAAAATTCATATTACGGCAAAACAAATACACCTCTACTATCTCCCGTTCAGTTTGAATCGAAAGCTCCGATTGTTGTAATTGATTGTTCCAAACAAAATGAATCTGTAAAATCGTCTAGTGTTGATATAAAAATAGAAATGGAATTTCAAGAAAACGTACCTGCAAATACATCTGCGTATTGTTTAATTTTGCACGATAAAATTGTTACATACACACCGTTGACCGGTATTGTAAAGACAGTATTGTAAAACGTTGTACCACCACCGGCACCGCCACTGTCGCTAACCTATAAATAGCGGAGCAGCAATGCAGGTCTTCAGTTGATCGTCTATCGGCGCATGGGTAACATCTTCTACAAAATGAGTTCTCCATCTGTTGTACAAGGTGATGCAGAGGTAGCACCGTTATTGGAACGTGATAATACTAGTGAAGCAGAAATCATCAAGGAAATAACTGCATTTTTAAAGTTTGGTAAAAGAGATAGAGAGGAGGAAATTAATGCAGACCCATCAAAGGTAGTACCAAAGAGGAAGAAGAAAGTTGAAGAAAATATTCCTCCTCACATTTTAACTGAAGTTTTTCTGCGAATCTTTTACCCCATCTCAGCATGCATCAGTAAAAGTGTATCAGTTGGATTGATGAAATCATTGGATTATTCCCCTACAGTAATACTACACCATGGAACAAAAAAGGTTTTATTTTCGCAAAATGCTTGGGAGTCATTTTTGAAACATGTACATTTAATAGAATGTTATTTAACTAACAGTTTGTGTGGAAGGAAAACACATATTCGACTTTTGGATTGTGACAATGAAATCGATATTGTTAAACATCGCGGACAACTACAAGTGCGAATTAGAGACTTGACTCAACATGAAAATAAGATTCTACTGTCACGTGAAGAATTCTACGTTTTAAACTACGCAACAGAACCTATTACAAGGTACATGAGACAGTTGGTATTTGCAAGCGCTATTATTAAAGAATATTTGGTCGATACTTTGGAAAAACAACCTGATAGCACCATCGTGTACGGACCTGTGGATACATCTATTTTTAATAGAATACCTCATGAAGTTTGCATGTGGAGAAAGTTAAAGGATTTTGAACCACTTGTAGAAATCGCTACAGAAGCTACAGAAGAAACAACACAGGAAGAAGAAGAAACGGAGAAACAAGCAGAAGAAGAAAACGAAACACAAGAAGAAGAAGTTAAAAAAGACTAAAGTTTGACTTAGTAAAGAAGAACACACGTGGGGTAGGCCTATTGGGGACGGTGCCCACGTTAAATATACACCAACGCGCCTGCAACTGTACGGCCTGGTATTTAACCTACCGTGGTGTGGAAAACAGTTTAGTTGATCGCTAGGTGCCATGATGAGCGGAGGGGATGAAGAAGTGAGTGTAAAGCCTTGTGTAATAGAATTTCAAGCATTTCGAAATAATGACGATAGGTTTATTATCAAGGAATTAGTAATTTTAGACTTGCTTACATTTGTAGCCTACCCATTCACGTTTGAAGCTCCTTTTTCTTTTAACAAACTTAACACCAAAGCAAAAAGTACAAACAAATGGATAACAAACTACTTTCATCACATACATTGGTATGAAGGATTTATAAGCTACAGTAATCTGCACAGTATTATGTTTAACTTTTGCAAACAATATTCACATATATACACAAGAGGATTAGAAAAAAAGAACTGGATACAAAAGTATACGCACGGTAATGTTTTCGATATAACTATCAGTAAGGACTTTAACATTAATCTCGGTAATATTTGTGTCGCTGCAAAAGATCTTAAACACGGTCAAACAAACTGTGCATTGTACAACGCATATCGTTTGGCTGCTTACTTGAAACAAACGCAGGAATGTGGTGGGGGTAGCGGAGAACAGAAATGTGGTGGGGGTAGCGGGGCCTATAAATACGAGGAGACAACACCGCTTCAGCATGAGTATTATTCGAGACTCCGAAGAGGCAACATCACAGAAGACACCACCACTGACGAAGATGGCATCACAACAATATCTACAAACATTGGTTGATCAATTCAACACTCACTCAAAATCGAACCTTCTGCTAACTAAAAAATGTTCAGAACTAAAAGAACAAAGACATTACATTATTCATAGCATCAAGAAAGTGGAAACCACACACGGAGAAGCAATTCTAGTATCATTGTGCGAAGGACCTATGACTCCAGGAGATGAGCCGAAGTTTCAAGTATTTCTTCCAAAACGATTTGTTCAACTGCTACAAAATGAAGACTTGCGAGATATTCAACCGGGGACGTTGTATTTGGTATCACACGGTGTAAGCGGCAACAACTCGACGGAACTCACTCTGCACATCATGCATCATTGTACATAATGTCTCTATTTGTTTTTCTCTGTTTGTATTTCTAGTCATCAATGTTAGACTTAAGCTTATTGTATTGTAGAATGTTTGTTTAATAAAGAAAGAAAAATAAAAAAAGAATAATATTAAAAGAAAAAAAAAAAAAAACAGCAACATAGCAGTATATTATTTTATATACTGCTGTGTTGCTTTTTTTTAAAATTCAAATGGTTGACCTTGAACTTTCATTCAGGGTTAACTTATGAAGGGGTATAAAAGAGAGGGAGCAGTGAAGTTAGTCTCAGTCTTGTCTAACACACGCTGCAGCTAACATGTCGGTGCCACCGATGAACAATTTATTTTTCGATAACAATTTGAAGACATATTGTTGCGAGTTGCAATGTTTTAAAATACCAGGCGATCAAGTTGACGGGAAAGCTTGTCGTAAGTGCAGGTGTTTCAGCTATTGCATATGTCGATGTAAAACATATCAAATGAACCGTCAAGATAAAATACAAGAATTACGGCGACGGCTTGCATTACTTTGGCGGCGAATGGAGTAGCAACCATCTGCCGCGCACTTGCCACCTGCCGCCTACCATCTGCCGCCTGCCATCTGCCGCCTGCCACCTGCCATCCGCCATCTGCTCCGCCCCACCACACGTTTACCCCCACCATTTAGTACGATTACAACGCTAGCTTGTGAATAGCCAGTACACCTCCGGCTCTCGACCGGTGAACATCGAGCTGCTCGTCCCGACTGTGTGTTCCCTGCGGTCACATAAATAGGCGAGGAACACACAGTCGGGATGGACCGATTGGACAAACAAGCGCAGCACTTGAAAACTGCGTCTGACGGCCGCGACTCCGGATCAACAACATCGATGACGACAAACAACGGGGAACTATTGTAAACATAACTTATTGTAAATAAAAATAAATGTAAATAATAAAGTAATACATGAAATAGTACTACCTCGCACTCGTATCATTCGATTGCTTCATTCGATTTTTTCATTCGATATATTTATCGAATGAAAACTATCGAATCACAATCGGATTTTACGCGTGCGAGGTAGTACTTTTTTAAAATAACCTCCCCGTGACCTTGAACTTTAACCTTTCCCTCATTACGTCACAAAACCGCCTACGTCACTGGCTCAGCCTCAGATGACGTGTTTAATGACTCAGCGCTTCCGGTCACGTGACCGGAAGCCATAAATCAAGTGAGCCAGCAGCCCCCTTTCGCCACTACTGCAATGGGAATCATATATTTAGTTTTATGTTTTAGGTAAAATATGTGTACGTTTGTCTAAGAATTATTTAGAAAATTAATCTGATTTACTATAGGTTTCTGAAACTGGAAAACTAATAAATGGATGACACTGCTTTCAGTACTGAATGTCACTGCTTTGATATGTGAAAACAAATGAAATGACAAAGATATTATATTATTTTAAATCTGAGATACATTTGGTATTGTTAACACTTATTATTTTTCACTGCTAAAATACAATTTTACCTCAGTAGTGGGGGGTCCCAGTGTTGTTATTTCGTGAGAGGCTCAGGCGTTTGTTTGCACCTGTCCTCAAGTTGCCATGGAGACAGCAGGGTGGCAAACATCAATGGTGGGAGAAAAAATAGAACTGTACATGTGAACAAGACGAATGCATATTAAAGTAACACAAAGTAAAATATGGGTAGATCGTGCCTTTTCCAGTCTGAAAACTTGAAAATGATTTTATGTACCTACTTTTAGCGAATTTCCCCCATAGGGAAGAAGATTACTGTATTACTGTAGGTCTCATGGTAAGACTTAAGCCTGAGATCACGATAACTTTTTGTTTTGAGGTCCCCAGATGCCAAAAACACTATTCGTTCAAATTTATATATATATATATGTATATATATATGTATATATATATATGTATATATATATATATATGTGTGTGTGTCCGTGAATGTGATAACTTGAGTAACAAACATCCGATTTCGATGAAATTTGGCTCAAATGTGTAAAGTGACATTCATGACTTTAAGTTCGAAAACCTATAATATTTTCTTGATGTTAAGAAGTGGTCTTTATAAATTAAAAAAACTAAAAAAATTATTTTGGTTTTTTATTTAAATAAATTAAATATTTTCTCTTGTAAATGAAATAATTAAAACTTTCAAAATAAAATAAAACTAGGTTTTGCTCATCTTTTTTCAAACTTTACAAAATAAAATCCACTTCCTCTATTTTTGGAATATACTAAACTTTAAAATACAAGATCTTTCAGTACTTAATCAGTCTGAAATTTAAATTTTAAATTTTCCAAAATCAGTTTTTGAATTTTTCCCCATAACATTTTAATACCCCCGTCGCAGCAAACCTGCGTACTCAGCGAATTTCCAATGCATATATATGTGACTCACTACTACTTACCAAGTTTCACAAAAATACATTCATAAATAAGTGATATATAGCATTTTACTTATTCTCCATAAGAATAACATTAGGGCTGAGTATGCAGGTTTGCTGCAACGAGAAAGATAAGAAATGTGTTTTTAAGCAATTATCTATATCACTCAACCAAGTGAAGCTACATACCAAGTTTTAATAATTTATGTTCATAATTAAGGGAGATATAACACTTTACTTATTCTCCATAAGAATAACATTATGGCTGAGTATGCAGGTTTGCTGCTACGGGGATGATCAAGAAAAAATCAATTTTTTGTGCAAATATCAATATACCAGTACTAGATGAAGCCACATACCAAGTTTTATCAGTATACGTTCATAAATAATCGAGATATCAAATTTTAAATATTCTCCATAAGAATAACATTAGACAACGTACTGTGTTTAGCACTTTGAATATCTCAGCAACGGTTGGACGTATAATCACAATTTAAACAAGAAAATGATTGTTTTGTAGAGCTAAACTGATTGGTAAAAGCAAATGTGAACAGTAAAATTAATTGAGGAAAAACTAAAAACCATTTTCCCATAAGACTAACATTGGAGATTTTATGAACACGTTTTTTTTATTTTCTCCGCAACCACTTAACCCTTTGAGTGCCACGCAACGATATATCGTTGTGTACGGAACATCCGAAAAATACTCCACAACGATATATCGTCGTCGGTGGTCTTACTGAAAAATACATTGCAACGATATATCGTTGTTATGGAAAATTTTTCTCACGTCATTACTTTTTATTATTTCTTTCAGGTGATTTCCAGGATAGTTTCTAGCTCTATAAATCTAGTAGTTATTTGGTGAAAATCTTATATTTGAACAATGTTTATTTATCTGAAAAAAATATAAAAAATTTCCCGCATGTATAATATGTACCTATTCAAATTTTTTATTTTTTATTTTTTAGATATTATATATGTGCATAATATTATAGCTAAACTTTAAACTTACAAAACAAAAAAAGTTTCATAATAATATCTTACCAAATAAAAAAGTTATTGATTTTATGCACAAAACCCTTGCAAAATGTTAATTTTGTGTATCGTTGTTATAGAAAATTTTTCTTACGTCATTACTTTTTATTATTTCTTCCAGGACATTTCCAGGATATGTTCAGGTAAACATATACTCCATAAATATACGAGGCCTAGTTAGTTTGATTTATGAAATAATATTGTAATAAAACTTAAACCCTTGAATAAAGTTAGGCTACTGTCTTGTGTACTAATTTACCGTTTTTATATTTTTTTACATTTATGGAAATAACTCGTTCGCCTACAACCCAAATTTGATGAAAATTTCAGGAAATATTTTGGGAAACATGTCCTCCATAAATCTAGTAGTTATTTGGTGAAAATCTTATATTTGAACAATGTTTATATACCTGAAACAAATAAAAAAAATAAAATAAATTTCCCACATGCATATATGTATTAAAATTTTTTATTTTTTATTTTTTAAATAAAACTTACTTTTAAATCTTCAATCACACATTACACAAAGAGCAAAGAGAGTTGTTGTTTTTATTTAATTTGTTGTATTATATGTGCATAATATTATAGCTAAACTTTAAACTTACAAAACAAAAAAAGTTTCATAATAATATCTTACCAAATAAAAAAAGTTATTAATTTTTTTGCAAACCCTTGCAAAATGTTGATTTTGTGCCTGGCACTTTTTGGATATACTCTGTTAAAAACTCTGGCACTCTAGGGATATGACGACCGAAAAACTCTGGCACTCAAAGGGTTAACCTAGGTTAATGACTCAAAATACTATATTATTTGTTTTTTAAGCTCTTTAAAATGGCCAAATTTAAATAGTGTGTTTTAACAATTTCAGGGTGAAAAGTGCAAAACACAGATTTTTGGAAAATTTTGAAACCCAATAAACCCCTCTTGCCATCGTCTGATTTTTCTGGTTTTCAAACTTAAAGTCATGAATGTCACTTTACATATTTGAGCCAAATTTAATCGAAATCAGACTTTTTACTCAAGTTATCGCATTCACGGACACGGACACACACACACACACACACACACACACACACACACAAATTTGAACAAATAGTGTTTTGGCATCTGGGGACCTCAAAACAACAAGTTATCATGGTCTCGGGCTAAAGTCTTACCATGGGACCTAAGGTAATAGCTTCTTCCCTATAGGGGAAATTCGCTAAAATAAATTAAAAGAGTACTTGAGGCCATTATACTTTAATGAGTACTTTTTGAAATAAATCAAACTATGAAAAGATGTCTTATAAGGTTCATTTTTGAGCAAATGAAATTTGTTCATAATTGATTGCATTGGGTTTTTTATTAGACTTTATTTATTTAAGCTATGTGTAAGTTAGTGCATTTAAATTTGTTGTTTTTGACGCCATTAAAATTGCATTTTGTACTTTTAATAATCGATTGATTACATAGGCGTAATTCGGGGGTGGTAAGAGGGGGCAGTCGACCTCCCAATAATTTGGGTAAAATATTATTGTAATATATGAAAAGTCACAATAATCACGATCACTACCATTTTTGCCCCTCCAATCAAAATTATGAAATCATGCTTTTAGTACAAAATCTGTTTTCATAAATGTATACAGAATTAACTTTTTTAATTTTTGACACAGAAATTAAAGAATTTAGAGATTGTAAAAGTAAGAATTTATTTTGGCAAAGGCACATCATTTTGTGCTATTGGCTAAATTCATTCATCATTTTTGCTAGGTTAACGTTGCCCGACTCGACCTAGAATTTCTGTGAAGAAATCTAAGAAAAATCTTTAGTACACATCTCACTGATAGCATCTTGGACTTTGGTTGAAGAAATTACGTTCAGTTTCCAGTGTCCACAAATTTTGATGGGTTTGGAATGTTTTCTCTCAAAGCATTTGTTTTACATAAATGCCATTGGCATTGTGTCGAAAAAATACATGTCTGGTGTTGAGATCTTGAACATTTGGATTAAGATGCTGTAGTAGCAAAATAGACCCACTCATTTTAACAAAAGAGTAGTTTTGACCACTCTCCATCATTCAATCCTTAAATGAATGAATGAATGAATTAATTTATTCCAGAAAAACAAGAACAATAATAGTAACAAATACAAAATCGTACAGCACATATATATAATAAAACACACTAAAAAAATACATATATATATATAAATACAACATTATTAAATTTGTTGTTTTTTTTAATAAAAGAAAACTTTGAGCTATGAGAAATTATAATTATAATATATCTTTGGATCTGTTTGAAAATTTCCTAATGAGTTAAATTGTTGTTTTTAAATTTTGTATAATTTACATTGAAAATTTGAATTGACCGCCATTATGAAAAAAATGTACAGAAATAAAATGTTAAAGGAATTTTTAAAGATTTGACGAGATATTCATACAAAGTTCCATTACTTTATCTTCACCTGTTCCAGACTTATAAAGGTTTTTGTAAATGCACATACAGACTCGCAAGCATAGTGGATTGATATAAGAGACATGTTATACCAAGGAATCTAGGTTTTAGTTTCCTTGAGATAAACTATGTTATTTTACTTGGTTTGACCGATATAATAATAAGTAACTCCAAAAAATTTCAGGCAGTAAAAGCTTGACACGTTGCACATAGTGGCTTGCCGAAGTAAGCCCTAAACTTAATGAAGCAGACGCTTAAATCACACTTGGAAGTACCGTTTACTGTTTTAACGCCAAGGAAAATAAATCACTTTCAATGAATTTAAAAATATAAAATACCCCAGTCATAGCAAACCTGCATACTCAGTGGATTTCCAATGCTTAATATATGTCTTAGTACCACATAAAGCTGCCTACCAAGTTTCATACAAATATATTCACAAATAACCGATAAATACAATTTGAATTATTTACTATTAGGCTCCTGAATATATGGTTTGACATGGAAATAATTAGAACACATATGAAACCATTGTAATTTCATAGTGAAAAGTATTGTGAGTAAAATATCAAAAGTCTCCAAAAATACCTTTGGTGGAACACCGCCATTTTTCCAAAATGGCGGCCAAATTCAGTACTTTTTGGCTTTTTATTGAAATTCTGACTTTCCTGTAAATTTTACTGAAATAACACACATTACCTTTATTGTTCCTCTTAAAATTACCTTTCAAATGGTACCTAATACATGTATTAAAAACCGAAAATAGATACCGTAATGATAATTCAAAATTTAAAATAATAGTCAATTGTATAATTTACTAAGCGGTAAGAGCTTTCAAATAACACATAAACTATGATTTAAGATCTAATAGTTTCGGCAGTAGCCTGCTCACAATGATCGCCTTATTTTGTAATAAGACGTTTAAGTACAAATTATGTAGTTATCCTCCAGCAGTATTTGATAAGCATGGATTCATGTTACAAGCAAATAAAAAAGTATTGGCAGATGAACTGTGGAAACTATGATCTTTTGAGTAAACAGAACTGTTAAATGATGTTTATTATGTTGGTGCATACTGACATGAAAATCATATGCAAAAAATTGCTACTTTTGATGACATATGTGACAGCTATATAAGGTATGTAGACAGAAAATATAACCAAGTGACCATGGTGTTCGATGGATACTCTTCTAGTCTGGCAACCAAAGACAGTGGAACTTAAAAAGGTTAAAGGGTATAACTTCACAACAATTTTTATTTTAAGGGAATATCGTCAGTCACTCGAAAAATGAGAAGTTTCTGATTAAAACATAGAACAAACAGCAATTTATTAACTAACTCTCTGGTAAATTCCAGCAAAATGGGTATCTGATTGTTGTCCATGCAGCTGAGGATGCGGATGAGGTAATAGTGAAAGAAACCGTTAAGAGTTCCAGCACAAAGAAAACCATTGTTATTGGCGATGACGCCAAATTTATTGGTATTATTGTGCTTCCATGCAAAGTTTGACCAATTTGACATAATTATCAAACCCGAAAGAAAGAGTACGTCAGAAAATAAACCAAAAGTTTGGAACATAAAAGCCTTAAAAACTAAGCTCGGCCTCAATTTGTGTAAGAATATTCTTTTTGTACTTGTGATATTGGAATGTGACACAACTTCACATTTGTTTGGCGTTGTCAAAGGAATGAGTATTAAAAGTCTTTGCAACGGTGAATCAATCAGATGCTGTGTGGAATTTTTCAACAAGAGTGACGTCCAGGAGAAAGATATAATCTTAGCAGCAGAAAAGGCTCTCGTCTATTTGTATGGTGGCTTGGAAGGCGACACCTTAGACAGACTCCGCAGGAAAATGTAATGACAGAAAACTGTAGAAGCAGTAAAATCTGTACAGGTAATGAAACTTCCGCCAACATAGCAGCCACTTGCTACCACGGCCTGAGGGTGTGTCTTCAGGTTCAAGTATGATGTAGAATTAACACACAAAGTCCAACAGATTGGGGTGTGGCTTGACTGATGGCACATATGCCCCTTATCAGTCGCACATGCCACAAGCACCACATTCTCTATTGAAGCTCATCCACTGCAAATGCCATTCTGGTTATGGTAGGCTAGTAAGTGTGGATGGCAAAAGAGTGGGTTGAAATGTTCTGATGTATGTGCAGAATGCTGAGGATCGTGTATCAACACTAAATCAATTGACACTGAGTTGGCCACCTCCAGAGAGATTTATGATGGTTAAAATACGTTTATTTTAACATGTTATTATTTGTATATGTATAATAGTAAAATTCAATCACACTAGTGCATTTAACGTAGGTTTTAGCGAATTTCCCATAGGGAATAAGCTATTACCGTAGATCTCATGGTAAGACTTCCCGAGACCATGATAACTTTTCATTTTGAGGTCCCCAAATGCCAAAAACACCATTCGTTCAAATTTGTATATATATATATGTGTGTGTGTGTGTGTGTGTGTGTGTGTGTGTGTGTGTGTGTGTGTGTCCGTAAGCACGATAACTCTTAGTGAAATTTGGTACAAATTTGAAAAGTACCATCTATTTGAACGAGTTCGAAAATCGGATGAATCGCACCATCTGAAAGGGGGTTTTCGGGGGGTTTTGTACCCAAAAAATGGATATTTTGTGGTTTCCACATGTCATTTTTATTAAAATCAAATTGTAATTGTTACCATTGAATTCAGCATAAAAACAATAAATTTGGTATATTGATCATTGCTCTACGTCAATTGGTTACGTACTGAGATATTGAAAGTGCTAAACACAGTATGTTGTCAATGTTATTCTTATGGAGAAAAAGAAAAATTGTATAGCTCACTTATTTGTGAACATAAACTGACGAAATTTGGTATATGGCTTCATCTGGTTGTGGTTTATTGTTGTTTGCACACAAAAAGATTTTCGCATATGGTTCCCGTAGCAGCAAACCTAGGTACTTGGTTCCCATGTTACTCTTATGGAAAATAATTAAAATGTTATATACCGCTTATTTATGAATGTATATGGATGAAACTTGGTATGTAACTTCACTAAGATGAGTTCTATTGATATTTTCATAAAAACCCATTATTTTGGGTTCCTTGTTGCAGCAAACCTGCGTACTCATCCCCAATGTTATTCTTATGGATAATAATTAATATTTTAAATATCGCTTGTTTGTAATATTTCTTATGAATCCTGTTAAGTGTTTTAATGTGTTATGCTATATTCATTGGAAATTCTCTGAGTATACAGGTTTGCTGCGACGGGGGTATTTACTTATATACAAATGTTTAAGAGGCCGTGCACGGTTAATAGAGTTAATGCCTGCGAAATCATCAGTTACAGAGTGATAAATAGGTACCGTACCCACAATCCAGTACTTAATAATTAATAAGTGTGACGTGACAGGGGGGAGGGGGGTTATGAACAGCGAGATAGAGCGTGAAAAAATGGGGGGAGGGGGTCAAAAAGGGCTGAAAATCGTGTGACCTAATTTATGCATTTCCTCTACCAGTAAAATAATATGAATATATAAACATTATTGTTCCATTTAATATTAAATTACCCTTACAGTAACTATTTTTGGTTATTAATACATGCATTTGGTACCGTTTGAAAGATAATTTCAAGAGGAACAATAAAGGTAATGTGGGATATTTCAGTAAAATTTACAGGAAAGTCAGAATTTCAATAAAAAGCAAAAATGTACTGAATTTTGCCGCCATTTTGAAAAAATGGCGGCTTTCCACCAAAGATATTTTTGGAGACTTTTGATATGTTATTCACGATACTTTTCACTATCAAATGACAATGGTTTCATCTGTGTTCTAATTATTTCTAGGTTTTGCTATTTTATTTCTTATTTTCAGGTGCCTATATAAGAATAACATTGGGGATGAGTACGCAGGTTTGCGCAACAAGGAACAAAAATATAACTTTTCATGTAAATATCAATATTACTCAACTAGGTGAAGCCACATATAAAGTTTCATCAATATACATTTATAAATAAGCGATATATACAATTTTGATTATTCTTTATAAGAATAACATGGGGGATAAGTACCCAGGTTTGCTGCAAAAAGGCGGTTTTTATGCAAATGTCAATATAACTCAACAAGGTGAAGCCACATGCCAAGTTTTATTAATTTATGTTCATAATTAAGAATGACATTACATTTTAATTATTCTCCATAAGAATAACATGGGGGCGGAGTACGCAGGTTTGCTGCTACGGGAATTATCAGTAAAAATTGTTTTTTCTGTCCAAATAGCAACAGGCCACAACCAGATGAAGCCATATACCAAGTTTCGTTAGAATATGTTAATAAATAAGCGATATACAAATCTTTCTTATTCTCCATAAGAATAACATTGGACAACGTACTGTGTTTAGCACTTTCAGTATCTCTGTAACCAATTGGCGTCGAGAGAAATGATCAAAACACCAAATCGTATGTTTTTTAAAGCTGAATCCAATGGTGAAAACTAAAATTTGACTTTTTAAAATATTACATGTAAAAACATTAAAAAAACACATTTTTGGGGTACAAAACCCCCCCAAAATACCCCTTCAGATGGGTCGATCTATCTGGTTTTCGAACTTAAAGTCATAAATGTTGCTTTACACTTTTGTACCAAATTTTAACAAAATCGGACAATTTTTACGCGAGTTATCGTACCCACGAACACACACACACACACACACACATATATAAATACAGTTTCGAAGGAATGGTGTTTTTGAGGTCGGGGGATTTCAAAACAAAAAGTTATCATGGTCTCGGGCCTAGGTCTTACCATACCGACTACGGTAATAGCTATTCCGTAGCTACGGTAATAGCTATTTCCCCCTATAGGGGAAATTCGCTAAAAAACATAAACAAAACACGGGTGCCTAAAAATTGTGCCGAACAGCCCTCTAGCCATTTTATTAGTGAATTTCCTATGGAAAGTGAACTTTTAGCATGACCCGCACGGTGAAACTTACCCCCGGGACCACCATAGAAGTTCCTAACATGACCCCCTGAACAAGTTTTGGGGATCGTTCAAAATTATATACTGTATATAGAAACAATCGGAAAACTCTAACCCCCTTTTTTGGGGATTAATCTTTCAAATTTCGAGTTTTGGGCCCAAAAAGGGTCAAAAAAGCCCCAGGTGTACAATTATTTCATGAAAAAGGTGGAGATTAGTGAGGCGAAAGTTTTAAGCTCTCTCTCACCATTCTAGAACAACGATTTACTGAGATATTAAAGAAAATGTGTATCGACTAAACACAGTACGTTGTCTTATGGGGGTTTTACATTAGAAAAGCCTGTTATTCATTTGTTGGTGTATTTTTATCATCCCCAGACACCTCATGCCTACTTTCAATCCTGACTGGACCTTCTCCTAACCTTATAATGTCAATATTGTATTCCTAGCATTGCAGGTGAATGGAACCAGGAGCATCAGAAATGCCACTTCAAATACTAAATTGTCTGTACATAGTGTAAAGCAGCTCAGTACCACAGCTGACTAATACAGATAATGTTTACATATTTTGTAAGGTTAGAACTTTAACTTGCTTTCAGACAGTAAAATTACCACCAACAGCTCATAGGACTGTATACTTTACTTTATGCTGCGCTTTTACCTCTCAATTCTAGTTTAGTTACCAACAATTTTATAATGTAATTAGATTAATTCTTCATTGGCGGATAGTTACGAAAAAGAGAATCAATCTGTAGTTGTTCATAACTATAAGATGTTGTACTCAAAGATGCACACAGCAGCAGGCAGTATGGGAGGACGCCACATTAGGGTGAGTATCTGTATATGTTGGTTTTTATGTGTTAGAGGTGCGGTTATAAAGTTGGCAGCTTTTGTTTTCAACTTGTAGACAACTCTGTTTTGATTAAGTTTTTCATAGCAGTTATTGGTGTATATGTTGCTTTTATGTAAACCCACGATGGCAGCTCTCTTTGACCTCTTTATTGTCAACAGGTTTTCAGTGATTGAAACAGAAAATTTGCTTCCCACAAGAAGTGGCAGAGGTCAAAGGGAGTTGTCAACATTTGTTTGTAACAAAAGCAGCGTTTACATCAGAAGACTAAAAAAAATCTTAGAGTCAATTTACATGTTGACCAAAAATTGACAACTTTTGTTGTCAACACACCATTCTCAGTACTTTATTTTGGAATATAGATACTAGACAAATATAAAAATTATTATTTGCCATGTTATCCGATTTTAAATGGATGAAGTTGAAATTGTAAATACAATAAATAAATACAGTGAAAAATAAATTTCATCAATATATGTTTTTAAATAAGCGAGATATACAATTTTAATTATTCTCCATAATATTGGACAACGTACTGTGATTAGCACCTTCAAAATCTTTGATACCAACTGATGTACAGCAATAATAATTTCAAATACATTTAACAATATTTCAAATTAATAGTACAAACCAAATTTTTTTATATCTGTGTATACAGGGTGTCTCATGTAAGGTGTCTCAAACCGATTGCAGACAAACCACTTGACCTAGAAGAATGAAATAAAATTATTTCCTACTAAATCAACCCCAAGGAGTAACGTAAAAATAATTTTAACTCGTTTAAAATACAGGGTGTACCAAAAACTGAGGGTCACTAGTTCGAACCTCGGAATTTTCAAAAGTAAACATGCATCATGTTATACTTAATTTTAAAGCCCTTTGACAATCAAAAATTTTGGTGAAAAAAAAACTCACGTATCTATCCGTTTAAAAATGGCGGCCATTTTTGCGAACAATATTAAAATTTACGGAATACCCTGTATCTGCTAAACCACAAGACATATTTAAATTCTGACTCAAATTTCTTACTCGTATTGAACTCAGCTTTAACCCTGATATGCTACATGCCAGTATTTAAAACATAGTAAAAAATAACAACAAAATACTTTTTTTATGTTTACATGCCCAAAATTAAAAAAAGCAAAATAGTAACGTATATCAAAAAGTATATAATTTTAAAGGTCTTAGAAATCCTAATAACTTTCTAATTTACATCAACCTCGTATCTCTTTTTGTTTTTTAGCAATCAACAAAAATCTCCATTTCCCCATATAAAATACATGTTATCTCTACATAACTCATTTATAAAAGAGGCCTCAGAGTATTTGAAAGTGTATTATTTTTGGAAATTTATTATTTTATTTTACAAAATAGCGAGCAATTAACCTGCGTCTTCAAAATACCTTTAATTTGAGACATCTTTCATAATCTATGTTGATAAATTAGCGAGATATGGTTTTAAGTTTAACACTGTTCTTATAGAGGTAAAATCCAACATGGCCGCTCTCCAACGCCCTCTTAAGGGAGATAACATTTTACTTATTCTCCATAAGAATAACATGGGGGCTGAGTACGATTTGCTGCTATGGGAACTATCGGCAAAACATGGTTTTTTGTGCAAATATTAATAGATCATAACGATATGAAACAATATACCAAGTTTCGTCAGGATAAGTTGATAAATTATTGAGATATTCAATTTTTCTTATTCTCCTTAAGAATAACATTGGACAACGGGCTGTGTTTAGTACTTTCAATATCTCTGTAACCAATTGACGTAGAGCAATGATCAAAACACCAAATTGTTTATTTTTAACTCTGAATTTAATGGTGACAAATTTGATTTACTAAATTGTTATATGTAAAAAACTCAACAAACCAATTTTTGGGGTACAAAACCCCCCAAAATACCCCTTTTTATAAAGCGATCTGGCTGGTTTCGAACTTAAAGTCATAAGTGTTGCTTTACATGTTTGTACAAAATTTCATCAAAATCGGACTATTTTTACGAGAGTTATCGCACCCACGGACATATATAGGGTTATCCTAAATTATGGACCCATTTTTAAAAATTCATATTTATAAAAGTATAAATTCAAAATTAACAATCTTTATACCAGTGAAAAGACGAAATTTCAAAGTTTTTTCCAAACTGTTCAATGTGGCCACCGTTAGCTGCACGGCAAACATCTACGCAGTAGCCAGACTCGTACCACACACGACAAAGCACATCTGCTGTTACTGAGTGCACGGCAGCAGTGATACGGTTCCACAGAGCGTTCAGAGTTGTTGGTAGAGGTGGGACGTAAACAGCTTCCTTAACATAACCCCATAAGAAATAATCACATGAGGTGAGATCTGGAGATCTCGGTGGCCAGAAGTGTAGAGCCAAGTCTTCATTTCCCCTGCGACCAATCCAGCGATGAGGAAGGGATTCATTCAAAAAGCCTCGTACATGGAGGTGCCAATGGGGCAGAGCTCCATCCTGTTGGAAAATGAAATCCCTTGAATCTTCCATAACTTGAGGGAACAGCCATTGTTCCGACATGTCCAGTAACAATTCTTTCCGCAAAGAAAAATGGTCCATAAACTTTTGTACGGGATAAGGCACAGAACACATTTATCTTCGGGGAAATGAAGACCTGACCCCACACTTCTGGCCACTGAGATCTCCTAATCTCACCTCATGTGATTATTTCTTATGGGGTTATTTTAAGGAAGCTATTTACGTCCCGCCTCTACCAACAACTCTGAACGATCTGCGGAACCGTATCACTGCTGCCGTGTACTCAGTAATAGCAGGTATGCTTTGTCGTGTGTGGTACGAGTTTTGTTACCGCATAGATGTTTGCCGTGCAGCTAAAGGTGGCCACATTGACACACTTGACTTATGGTATGGAAAAAACGTCAAAACTTCCTCTTTTCATTGATATACAGATTGTTAATTTTTGATTTGCATTTTAATAAATACGAATCTTTAAAAGGGGTCCATCAGTTGTATATAAAGGGTGTTTTGTATTTAAAATGTTATTTAAAATGTTAATATTTCTATTATTATCAGCAGCCCTAATCAATTATAAATATTCAATATACATATATATACAGTTTTGAATGAATGGTGTTTTTGGCATCTGGGGACCTCATAACGAAAAGTTATCATGGTCCCGGGGCCTAGGTCTTACCATGCCGACTACGGTATTACGGTTTCGATTGCGGCGCGCAAACTCAAACTTTTTTCAAATATAAAAAATGGCTTTTATCTTATTCTAGTAATAAGATTTACATTATTAAATTCTTTGGAACGTAATATTTCCATTAGTCCAAGTTTTAACCGATTTAAGTACTAACAGTTAATCTCAGTGAGACATAATTAAAGTAATGTCACGCCACGTGATACCTAATTTCTTTTAATGAAAAAACAGTATTCTCGGTTAGTTTCAGCTACAATATTTATACCATTAGTTTCTGTGATATGTAATATTTCCATGTATATAGCTTTTAAAATATTAGAGTGTTAGTAGACGGTCACAGCGAGACATAATTAAAGTTAATTTAACACGGCACTGCGGCCAACTCGGCCATTTTTGCCACCCAGAGGACTCGGGGACCGGCACGGTTTTTGTCCATTGAGAGCGCTATCCATTTTCCATATTTCATCCGAGGTCACGGCTAGCAAAAGATTTCGCCCATAATTGAGTACCCAAAGTAAAATTAAAACTTGCTGGAATTCTGGGAGTGGTTTCTTGTGGGGAAACCAGTTGTTTTAGCCTGAATGATACACCTGTTTCAAACTGTTCAGGTGATTTACCCAACCGATGGCGAGAATAAGAACTGGGTCAATCGTTTTTTTCACCTGAGATACTCCCATCACTACTCAGATGTTTACTTCTCTGTTTGTAGCGGAAGAGGCGGGTGGAGCGGCTGACTGGGAAGACGCGGTTCCGCGCCATCGTCCGGATGGTGATATACCACCGGCCGTGGCTGGTGGAGAGGGCCGGCATGGTCGGTGCGGGCGTGGACGAGGACATCAAGAAGAACGTCCTCCAGATTGACGATATGACCAAGGAGAAGTACCAGAGCCTCAGTCTGCAGGTGAGGCCAGATCGAACTGAGCAAATGTTGTGAAGGTATTGGATTCAACTGCAATTTTGTCATTAGAGCTGGACATTTGGCTATTAAGTAATGATCCTGGCTAAATAATGAGTCGGTGTTATTCAGTAACAAGGTACACAAGGCATCTCACCCATTCTACACGTCATTCATTCAAATCGCCTTAAAACGCTCTAGTTGCGTCGGCGTCTTACTCCGTGATTCAGTGATTCAGATCTGTCTCTTCTGACACTGTCCTTTCTTGAGCGAGCAGTAATTGCGCATTTGTAAATTGATTTTGAAGAGTAGCCTTGCAGTTTGAGAGAAAACTTGGCTTTTAGCCAAGGGAAGAAGCTATTACCGTAGGTCTCATGGTAAGATTTAAGCCCAAGACCATGATAACTTTTTGTTTTAAGATCCCCAGATGCCCAAAACACTATTCGTTCAAATATACAGGATGAATAAAAAGTCAAGACCCCCCCCTCTAATATTTTTCTAAGTAAATATAAAGAGATATCCTTTTGGTGGTCGTGCAATCTTAGCAGGAAGTTTCATTTTATGATTTTGAAAATTTTGAGTGTCCCCCAAAAATGGGGGATTTTGGGGGCAACTCAAAAATTTTAAATGGAAACCCCCTTCAAGTGACACCTCATTTTGAAGTGTTTACAAAAACTTAATGAATGGTGAAAACCAGAGTTCGCTATCTCTTCTCTATCAAAAATAATAGCCAATATTACCATTACATTGAGTTTTACTTATTTTTTTAATAAGTGTTAAATCTATTGAATTATGATGTTAACTATTTAGTTATTACTTTCTCCCTCTATACATAGTATATGGAGAAAGTATTGTTTTCGTCAAAATTTTCGAATTTGAGTTGTTAGTGGAAATATTCGTTTTGGTGCTCCCTGAACCCAAAAAAGTGGTTTTTACGTGATGTCTGTCTGTGTGTGTGTGTGTGTGTCCGTGTGTGTGTGTGTGTGTGTGTGTGTCTGTGTGGATGTGTACAGAGCTAGAGCCCTAACCAATGGGCCGATTTTGATGAAATTTGGTATGTAGGTACTAATCCACGATATCTCCAGGCATTTTTTTCATTTTTTTGAATTTTTGATTTTTAAGGGTAATTGGCCCCCAAAAACCGCCAAAAAACATGAAAAATCCAAATTTCTGAAAAACGGCTCTAACGATTTTGATTAAACTTTAGTCGTTTGTAGAACTTTAGTTTTCCAACAAAATGACACCACCCGCATTCCTGTAAAAATTCGGGTTCAGAAATTACGGGACTTAAAACATCAAAAATTCAGTTTTTTGATTTTTCATAAAAAAACATAAATATTAAAAAATATTACTATTCACCATTAAAAAGAGCTCAAAAAACTAAATAATTTAGTATTTTGAATTACTATTCTACGATTTCTGGTTTCGGAGAAAATTGAAATTTTCATTTAGCGGTAAACGCAGTACGTTGTTCAATGTTATTCTTATGAGGAATACAAAAATTACTATTTCTCTCTTATTTACTGATCAATTTCATTCAAACTTGATATGCTTGTCAATTAAGCATTGACCAACAGAGTTAATTCGAAATATGTTGCCCCTTAATATCCCTGGGGGGGGAATAGGGGGCATTTCCCCTCTTAAAACCCCGAGTGTAGCAATGGATCCTGTAGTGCCTCCAAAGCAGGGATTTGGGTGGATGTTTTTTTAAAACAACTTGTTTACAAGATTTTCTGTACATTCTACCGTGCTTTGTATTCTATATTTAGTAAATAAATAGTAATGTATTCATTAAAGTTGGGCTAAAAGGGAGAAAGTATGTGTCAGTTTCCTGATACCGTTTATTCTAATTAGGAAAACAATTAATTGTCATAACTTACATGTTATGTTGCTAAGTCAAACCAGATGTTCAAGCTGAAGCCCTCCTACTATTTGGCAGTGAGACAAGCGTAGGGTGAACTCCTCTCTCACGTTTTGGAAAGTCTGAAGTGGTATGTTGTTGCAGGCCTCAACAATTCTGTTCCTTAAGTCTTCAAAATTTTCTACTGGTTTCTTATAAATTATGGATTTAATATGACCCCATAGAAAAAAGTCCATAGGTGTAAGGTCTGGGGACCGCGCAGGCCATTCTATTGGACCACGCCTACCAATCCAATAACCACGTAGTTGAGTGCCTAGGAAATGTCGTACATCACGATGAAAGTGTGGTGGGGCACCATCCTGCTGGAAGTGAACAATGTCTTCGTCAAATTCATGTTCATTTTCCCTAATAACATTTGTTATTGCTGGGAAAATTGATTCCCGTAACATTTGCAAATACATTTCTCCATTTAGGTTCCCATTAATAAAGAATGGTCATAAAATGTGATTCCCTAAAATCTCGACCCAAACATTTAATTTTTCTGGGTACTGGGTGCAGGATTCTCGAAAAAACATGGGGGTTTACTGAATCTCAGTATCTGCAGTTGTGTTTGTTTACAGCCCCATTGACAAAAAAACTGCATTCATCACTGAACACAATGTTTTGAATAAACAATGGATGAGCTAAAATTAGAGCTTCTATTTCCTCACAAAATTGAAGACGACGGTCTGGATCATCTTCATTCAACTCATGGACAAGCTGAATTTGATAAGGATGAAATTTATTTTTCTTTAGTAAACGTACCACAGACATTTGGGAAACGTTACAAAGATTTGCTACTGCTCTGGTGGACGTCTGCGGATCTTCAACAAACTGTGCAACAATTTCAAATTGTTTGTCTTCGTCCAAAGAAGGACGACCTGATCGTGGAGCATCTGAGATGGATCCAGTTACTCGGAATTAATTCACTAAAGTTCTTAGGTATTTCCTTGTCACAGGTCTATCAGGATGTGCGAACCGCCTTTCTGCCTCATGATAATTTTCATTTGAAGCTCCGAAAGTAAATATCATGTCCACTTTATCTTCGTGACTTCGTGGCTTTATTATGCGTAGGCAGTAATAATAATTAGAGGAGATAATTTAAAAATAAGAATGACAAAGCTAATCAAAATCAATAACAGACACACATTAAACAAAACACTTCACGAAACAGTAACACACAATAATGATACCAACACTGTAATTAATACTACAATATTTTTGACAGTGACAATTACTTCATTACCACTCTAAAGTAATGACCTATTCTGATGAGATTGAAACAAAGAAGGGGCTGGTTTGTACTAAACCGTAGTTCAAACTGGGAAAGTCCGCAGTACTAAGGTCACTCATTGCAAACAAACATCTTACCAGTAAGCTTTACAATCGTCATTGGAATCTTTGTCCTTTGCATTCCTAACTAATTTAGAACACAGACAATAAATAACCCAGTTGTTTCAGAGAAAGTAACTTTACCTTGAAAACTAATGTAAGTGTAGACTTCAATAACATTTGACGGGCTAACATTTTTGATAGAGAAGAGATAGCGAACTCTGGTTTTCACCATTATTTAAGTTTTTGTAAACACTTCAAAATGAGGTGTCACTTGAAGGGGGTTTACATTTAAAATTTTTGAGTTGCCCCCAAAATCCCCCATTTTTGGGGGACACTCAAAATTTTCAAAATCATAAAATGAAACTTCCTGCTAAGATTGCACGACCACCAAAAGGATATCTCTGTATATTTACTTAGAAAATATTAGAAGGGGGTCTTGATTTTTGATTTATTCACCCTGTATATATATATATATATATGTGTCCGTGAATGCGATAACTTGAGTAAAAAGCGTCCGATTTTGATTAAATTTGGCTAAAATGTGTAAAGTGACATTCATGACTTTAAGTTTGAAAACCAGAAAAATCGCACCATGGGAAGGGTGGTTTATGGGGTTTCAAAATTTTCCAAAAATCCGTTTTTTGAATTTTTTACTCTAAAATTTTGAAAAAAACTAAATTTTGGTTTTGACCATGTTATAGAGCTTAAAAAACCAATAATACAGTATTTTGAATTATTAACCTAGGTTAAGTGGTTGCGGAGAAAATCCAAAAATACGTGCTCATAAAATCTCCCATGATAATCTTATGGGAAAAATGTTTTTGTCTTTTCTTTAGTTCATTTTAATGTAAAATTCACATTTGCTTTTACCAAACAGGTCAGCTCCACAAAACAATCATTTTGGTGTTTAAATTGTGATCCTACGTTCAACCGTTGCAGAGATATTCAAAGTACTAAACACAGTACGTTGTCCAATGTTATCCTTATGGAGAACAAATAAAATTTGATATCTCGATTATTTATGAACGTATATTGATGAAACTTGGTATGTGGCTTCACGTATTACTGGTATATTGATATTTGCGCAAAAAATAGATTTTTGTTGATTATCCTGTAGCAGCAAACCTGCATACCCAGCCCTAATATTATTCTTATGGAGAATATAATAAGTCAAGTGTTATATCTCCCTTAATTATGAACATAAATTAATAAAACTTAGTAAGTAGCTTCACCTGGTTGAGTAATATTGATAATTGCAAAAAAGTATTTCTTATCTTTATTTTTGCAGCAAACCTGCGTACTCAGCCCTAATGTTATTCTTATGGAGAATAAATAAAATGCTATAGATCAATTATTTGTTTATGTAATTTTATGAAACTTGGTAAGTAGCTTTATGTGGTAGTGAGAAACATATACATGCATTGGAAATTCGCTGAGTAAGAAGGTTGGCTGCGACGGGGGTATTACATATTTCATGGGGTAAAAATATTATCAAAACGAGTCTCAAAACTAAAAAAATCATTTTTAAAGGTGAAAATGTTACTTTGAGTATTGTGTAACTTTGAGTATTGGGCTAACCACAATAAGACCAGCACATACCTAGCTTTATTTTTTGGCAAAATTAGAGAACAAGTTTGTACACAGGAAACATATTGTAACCTAAAAGGAAACTTAAATCTTTTAATAGTCTCTATTAGGGAATAAATATATCACAAGTCTTATAGTCTTATAGTCTTAAAACGACTACATGAGTTAGTTATATTTATATTTTAGAATTCATTTACTAATTTTTTGTATATCAATGTTTAACACGACCTTTGAAACAGAACAAGTCACTTCTACGGAAGGATCAGCGTCTACGCACCCAGGAAGAAATAGAAAACCTCCACAAAGTTATCGGCAATCTGAAATGTTTCCGCCGATATCCCGAGGTTTGTAAAACAATAAGTCTTAAATTTCTTGGATTAATAACATTGTACACATTCAAAAGTAGACTATAATATTTGATTTTATAATTTAACCAACTGGAATTAAAAATACAGTACACCTCAGATTATCCGTACTCGAATCATCCGGATCCCAGATTAACCGGACGAGATTAACCAAATCCCGATTGTCCGAAATTCAAATATTGTAAATTACTGTAAAAACGCGATTTTTCTCCCGCGCTAGCAGCACCTTTAATGTCTCAGAAACAACCGCAATACATTAATGTACGCGTGAAGTATCATAAACCACCGGTCAGTCGCACCAGTAGCGCTTGCGCAAACGGACGGCATTTCGCGCCTTTTGTTACTGTTGACTGTTCATTACTAACCACAACTTGTGATGTTATGTTGAGTTAATAGCTGTGAATTTATTGTGTCTAGCGACAGCTAAACAAACACTGTGTTAAAGCTTATTAATGTACAGTCCGACCATTTGTAATAAAATATATTACGCGAGATTCGCACGTCTATTCTGTTTTACAATTTGTCCATGCAGTTTGCAATATCAATATTGCAGGCAATATTCTCCCAATCGTTATTTATGTGATGTTATAGTAACTTCAGATTATCCGGATTTTTCGCTATCCGGATCAATATTCCGCCACATTAATCCGGATAATCCGAGGTATACTGTATATTATCGAAGATTGAACTAACTGGGTGTTTAGACATTGCAATCACACACTAGTCTTACTTTAATTTAGAGATAAAGGAAATGATTTGTAAAATTGTATCAGTTGAAACATTAGGATGAAGATTTTTTATATGATTGAAATGTTTCATAATCCAAAAATCTTTTTCCAGAACGTCCGCAAGGAGTTGGAGGCGTCCACTTACTTCGAGTACTACGGTCCGGGCCGCGTGGTTGTCAGGCAGGACCACGAGGCGACATTCCTGGGGTTCGTGTTAAGCGGGGAGCTGGAGGTCTCCACGACCAGGCTGGACCCTGTGTTCGGCAACGTCGTGACGGAGGTGACGGGTCAGCTGGGACCAGGGACCGTGTTCGGCGAGGTGTCACTCCTGCACAACATACCTCGCACCGCCACCGTCACCAGCTTCTGTACCTCACCAGCTTCTGTACTAGTAGAGCTAGTAGCAGCATAGTAGTAGCACTAGTATCAGTAGTAGTACAGGAGACTCTCAGAAATTCGGACTATTTTGGTGGACGGCTGGTCCGGATTTCGAGAAACCCGTATCTCCCGGTGGTGGGCATGAATCATCAATTCCGCCTTTATAGTGAGCAATTATGCCAAATGCGTTTACATTTATGTGCTAATACAAGAGTGAGCTTCCATAACAAAGTTATACACACTCCGTAATCCATCACCAACGGGACCGATAGCATAGTCGGAACACAAAAAAGTCGGATTATCAGAGATACATATTTATTACATGAAAACGTGATAAAACTGTAGTTTAAATAGAAAATATTGAAATGTATATACATTTGTACAGATTTGATACAATACCGTAATAATAAATAAAGTATACCTTAATAAAAACGGTCACCAGTCTACTGATTTACATCGTCAGTGACCGAGTCATCAACAGGAGAACACCTGAACGGAGCAGCGCACCGGTAAACAATAGCACCGACACCGCACTGGTAGGATAAGCGAGGACTTGCCTGACTACATTATATTTGTGTAATCGCTTGAAAACTAAAGGCTCTAAACCGCGGAGTTCCGTTTTTAGTACAACAAATATTAAAAAAAAAGTCCGGATAACCGGGAGTCCAGATTTCTGAGAGTCTACTGTAGTAGTACCGAGTGATTCAAGTAGAATGCAGCGTGGAGGCAGAAAATTAGAAACTGAGATTTGTCTTAGCTTCTTTTGACCCAGATACGGATCCGCAGTCATAAGGTACACTAACATATTAATTGCCCTGCCCCGTGTAAAGCATATTGGTCGGCCAGACACGTGGGGAATTGGGAGGGACAAATATTGGGCCCACCCTTATTGCGTTTAGCGTTTCATTCTAGTTGGCTCTGTTCGTAGTCGTTTGATGGAATTGAGTGTTGTGTGATAAGTAGTTGCTGTTAAAGTCAAAGAAACTGAAATAGTAGATTTTGGAAAATATCAGTACTATATTAATGTCAGGTTTACATTAAAAGTCGGAGGTAAACGACGGGGTGATTCAGCGTTTGAGGGTGGTATGTAGTATAAAGAGGAGATTTGGGTTGTGGTATGAGAGCCATCTGGTATTAGGTTACTGTGATATAAAAGTCCCAAAGTATCGGGAATGTTTCCAAACCCCAAGTGGCTTCAAGTTTAATTATCTGATCAGTACTGCTTGCCCAACAGTGATAGACAAATGTTTTGACAAATGATTTATCACACTTCTGTAATTTTATGTCATTGTACCTCGTTTGTAAACCTAAAACTTCTTAAATAATAACATTTTCTTGATCTAGTATTTTTTAGAATTAATGTTTTTAGAGTAAATGTAAGAAATTGAGACTCACTGACCCAGAAGTATTAAGTACTAATAAATAATCTCGCATAAGCAAAATTTCTAATGCAACATCAATTTTAAATAACTTATTAATAATGGGGTTCATTAATTGGGAGATTTTACTGAATACAAGTATTTTTAAATAGTTTCATCGATTTTCATTTTTAGGATTAAATATTTCCTACTTATGGGCGGACCAACATTAGGTCGGAACCAATTTGGTTTACACTCTTAATTAACAGTTTCAACTGAGTTATTTTGATTTGCAAAACCACATTATGAAAATTAGTGGCACGGCAGATAGATAATCTTTTGACACTAATTCTAACACTTATACATAGTGATTGCCAAAGATTTGTAAAAAACGTGTATTGTAAGTTTGCAAATTAATATACTGAAAAAGTTTAAGACGTCCTTTACTTTAAATGTTGAAATCATCATGCTAATTATGTAAATCTGCGAATAAAACTAATTTATATAACGAAAAATCTGTTTGAAATCCATGTTCAATCAACAATCTATAATTATTAAAATTGAATTATTAGTGTCGTATGATTATTTCAAGCAGTTTTATTAAAAGGGAATGAAAACACGCTTAATATGAAAATAAAATGAATAATTGATATTCGTGCAAAAGGATAAAAGCAATTTCTTAAAGGAGGAAAATATTTGCAAATCAATGGCGACCAAGGGCCGCTCGGAGTACGGCCGGTCTCGTATCGACCAAATAACAAGCAGCGCCGGTCTGGTTAGACGATCACCGCGAGCTTGTCTGCTTCATTCATTCAATAACTAATCTTCCATACGTCTTTCTTCGCCTGTCAATCCTATCACTGACATAAATCATGTTTAAAAAAGCTGCCGTGGAGTTGTTGATCCTGAAGAAGGATGACTTCGACCGCGTGCTGAAGGCATCCATGCAGAAGCAATGGGACGAGATCAGCTCGGCGATGAAGCAGTTCCCGTACTTCGAGAACTGGGGCGACGTGGCGACCAGGGAGTGCTGCATGCTCAGCGACACCTTCACCTGCAACGCGCACGACATCGTCTTGGGTAAGGTAGGGTGTAAGGAAGTGGTGTGTAGGTTAGCTCTACACTAGAGGCTAACTGTTGCCATGGCGACCAGGGAGTGCTGCATGCTCAGCGACACCTACACCAGCAACGCGCACGACATCGTCTTGGGTAAGATAGGGTGTGTGGAAGTGGTGTGTAGGTTAGCTCTACACTAGAGGTTATCTGGTGCCATGGCGACCAGGGAGTGCTGCATGCTCAGCGACACCTACAACTGCAACGCGCACGACATCGTCTTGGGTAAGGTAGGCCGTGAGGAAGTGGTGTGTAGGTTAGCTCTACACAAGAGGTTAACTGGTGCCATGGCGACCAGGGAGTGCTGCATGCTCAGCGACACCTTCACCTGCAACGCGCACGACATCGTCTTGGGTAAGGTAGGGTGTAAGGAAGTGGTGTGTAGGTTAGCTCTACACTAGAGGTTAACTGGTGCCATGGCGACCAGGGAGTGCTGCATGCTCAGCGACACCTTCACCTGCAACGCGCACGACATCGTCTTGGGTAAGGTAGGCCGTGAGGAAGTGGTGTGTAGGTTAGCTCTACACTAGAGGTTAACTGGTGCCATGACAACCAGGGAGTGCTGCATGCTAAGCGACACCTACACCTGCAACGCGCACGACATCGTCTTGGGTAAGGTAGGCCGTGAGGAAGTGGTGTGTAGGTTAGCTCTACACTAGAGGTTAACTGGTCCCATGGCGACCAGGGAGTACTGCATGCTCAGCGACACCTTCACCTGCAACGCGCACGACATCGTCTTGGGTAAGGTAGGCCGTGAGGAAGTGGTGTGTAAGTTAGCTCTACACTAGAGGTTAACTGGTCCCATGGCGACCAGGGAGTACTGCATGCTCAGCGACACCTTCACCTGCAACGCGCACGACATCGTCTTGGGTAAGGTAGGCCGTGAGGAAGTGGTGTGTAAGTTAGCTCTACACTAGAGGTTAACTGGTGCCATGGCGACCAGGGAGTGCTGCATGCTCAGCGACACCTACACCTGCAACGCGCACGACATCGTCTTGGGTAAGGTAGGGTGTGAGGAAGTGGTGTGGAGGTTAGCTCTACACTAGAGGTTAACTGGTGCCATGGCGACCAGGGAGTGCTGCATGCTCAGCGACACCTACAACTGCAACGCGCACGACATCGTCTTGGGTAAGGTAGGCCGTGAGGAAGTGGTGTGTAGGTTAGCTCTACACTAGAGGTTATCTGGTGCCATGGCGACCAGGGAGTGCTGCATGCTCAGCGACACCTACAACTGCAACGCGCACGACATCGTCTTGGGTAAGGTAGGCCGTGAGGAAGTGGTGTGTAGGTTAGCTCGACACAAGAGGTTAACTGGTGCCATGGCGACCAGGGAGTGCTGCATGCTCAGCGACACCTTCACCTGCAACGCGCACGACATCGTCTTGGGTAAGATAGGGTGTAAGGAAGTGGTGTGTAGGTTAGCTCTACACTAGAGGTTAACTGGTGCCATGGCGACCAGGGAGTGCTGCATGCTCAGCGACACCTTCACCTGCAACGCGCACGACATCGTCTTGGGTAAGGTAGGCCGTGAGGAAGTGGTGTGTAGGTTAGCTCTACACTAGAGGTTAACTGGTCCCATGGCGACCAGGGAGTACTGCATGCTCAGCGACACCTTCACCTGCAACGCGCACGACATCGTCTTGGGTAAGGTAGGCCGTGAGGAAGTGGTGTGTAGGTTAGGTCTACACTAGAGATTAACTGGTGCCATTGCGACCAGGGAGTACTGCATGCTCAGCGACACCTTCATCTGCAACGCGCACGACATCGTCTTGGGTAAGGTAGGCCGTGAGGAAGTGGTGTGTAGGTTAGTTCTACACTAGAGGTTAACTGGTGCCATGGCGACCAGGGAGTTTTGCATGCTCAGCGACACTACAACTGCAACGCGCACGACATCGTCTTGGGTAAGGTAGGCCGTGAGGAAGTGGTGTGTAGGTTAGCTCTACACTAGAGGTTAACTGGTGCCATGGCGACCACGGAGTGCTGCATGCTCAGCGACACATACAACTGCAACGCGCACGACATCGTCTTGGGTAAGGTAGGCCGTGAGGAAGTGGTGTGTAGGTTAGCTCTACACTAGAGGTTAACTGGTGCCATGGCGACCAGGGAGTGCTGAATGCTCAGCGACACCTACACCTGCAACGCGCACGACATCGTCCTGGGTAAGGTAGGCCGTGAGGAAGTGGTGTGTAGGTTAGCTCTACACTAGAGGTTAACTGGTGCCATGACGACGAGGGAGTGCTGCATGCTCAGCGACACCTACAACTGCAACGCGCACGACATCGTCTTGGGTAAGGTAGGCCGTGAGGAAGTGGTGTGTAGGTTAGCTCTACACTAGAGGTTAACTGGTGCCATGGCGACCAGGGAGTGCTGCATTCTCAGCGACACCTACACCTGCAACGCGCACGACATCGTCTTGGGTAAGGTAGGGTGAGAGGAAGTGGTGTGTAGGTTAGCTCTACACTAGAGGGGAACTAGTGCCACTGCGACCAGGGAGTGCTGCATGCTCAGCGACACCTACACCTGCAACGCGCACGACATCGTCTTGGGTAAGGTAGGGTGTGAGGAAGTGGTGTGTAGGTTAGCTCTACACTAGAGGTTAACTGGTGCCATGGCGACCAGGGAGTGCTGCATTCTCAGCGACACCTACACCTGCAACGCGCACGACATCGTCTTGGGTAAGGTAGGCCGTGAGGAATTGGTGTTTAGGTTAGCTCTACACTAGAGGTTAACTGGTGCCATGGCGACCAGGGAGTGCTGCATGCTCAGCGACACCTACACCTGCAACGCACACGACATCGTCTTGGGTAAGGTAGGCCGTGAGGAAGTGGTGTGTAGGTTAGCTCTACACTAGAGCTTAACTGGTACCATGACGACCAGGGATTACTGCATGCTCAGTGACACCTACACCTGCAACGCGCACGACATCGTCTTGGTTAAGGTAGGGTGTGAGGAAGTGGTGTGTAGGTTAGCTCTACGCTAGAGGTTAACTGGTGCCATGGCGACCAAGGAGTGCTGCATGCTCAGCAACACCTACACCTGCAACGCACACGACATCGTCTTGGGTAAGGTAGGGTGTGTGTGAGGAAGTGGTGTGTAGGTTAGCTCTACACTAGAGGTTAACTGGAGCCATGACGACCAGGGAGTGCTGCATGCTCAGCGACACCTACACCTGCAACGCGCACGACATCGTCTTGGGTAATGTAGGGTTTGAGGAAGTGGTGTGTAGGCTCTACACTAGAGGGTAACTGGTGCCATGGCGACCAGGGAGTGCTGCAAGCTCAGCGACACCTACCCCTGCAACGCGCACGACATCGTCTTGGGTAAGGTAGGGTGAGAGGAAGTGGTGTGTAGGTTAGCTCTACACTAGAGGGGAACTAGTGCCATGGCGACCAGGGAGTGCTGCATGCTCAGCGACACCTACACCTGCAACGAGCACGACATCGTCTTGGGTAAGGTAGGGTGTGAGGAAGTGGTGTGTAGGTTAGCTCTACACTAGAGGGTAACTGGTGCCATGGCGACCAGCGAGTGCTGCATGCTCAGCGACACCTACACCTGCAACGCGCACGACATCGTCTTTGGTAAGGTAGGGTGTGAGGAAGTGGTGTATACATTAGCTCTACACTAGAGGTTGAGTTCGGTGGCGGTGAGAGGATGTAGTTGAACGTATTTGCTTGCTAAACGCTGCCGCAGTGTTGCCCCCTCCTACTACTAAACACATGGAATTCCCCTCACCACGCATGTAGAAAAACTTCGTTGTAGGCAAGTAGAAATACCGACACATATGAATTTTAATTATTAGCATAGGTTATATTAGTCCGATGTAAAGATAATACAGTGTTTTTTAATGCAAACCAATTCATACGAACCAAAAGTCACTGTTAGTTTAAGGAATTGGCAAAGGCAATAAGACATATTTTAGGTACATTTAATATTTGTGTATTACCTACGAAGCCTGGGTTGCGTTAAAAATTCAACCCTGTACTGGGTAGTAAAAAATAACTAACAACTTTAAAAATCCGTTTATTACGGGAACAAACATAACCGTAAAAATCAAACTACCCCATGAAAAAACAGAATACTTACAGAGTTAACTACGAAGTCAGGACATTTCGATGTGTGCAATGTGTGATTAACTAAAATCATGACAATATTGAGTAATGCTTGTAATAATTTCAAAGATAAAAATCAGGAAACTCATATAGCTCTAATGGTCACAGAACTCCCAACGTATTGTACAACCAGACCATGCAACACCGCTAGAATTATTTTTTATTACTGACAAGGACCATCTATATTGGATTTCCCGCAGGTAAAGGGATCGGTAAGCACGGGACTGCGCACTTCGTGTTGTCGGGGACCTGCTGCATGGTCCAGCGACTGATGATAAGCAGGGAGGGCGACAAGTTCAGGCTGCACGGGCCCGACGACCGGGGGCCTCTCATAGAGCCGCTCCTTATGCAGGTCTGCCTCTTCACTCACGGCGGCTGCTTCAACTTAGGTCAGTCAAACTATGTGTTCACAGCACTCAATACTGTGATTTAGTGAATCAAAGAACTAAACTTTCAAGAATTTCCAGTAGAAATCACTTTGTTCTGCTATTCTTTTATCCACATCTGATTAGAACCGTGTTAAACAATTTGGTAAGCCATGGCAATTTTCAAAGGAGGGCCTAATTAGGTTTAGGGTATCAGGTTACTTAGTTCAAGTTCGAGTTTAAGGCAACCAAGGCCGTGTAAATTTGTAATCCTCATTTTAGAGACAGTAAGATAGATTGTGATATGAATAGGTTTTGTGACATGAATATGCAATAATCTACTACTGAGGCCTAATATTTTTCTAGTGTCTAAATCGCAATGATAAATAAGCACAAAAACTGAACCTACCAATTTCGCCTTTACATTGATCTCTTGCCTTATAGTGTACTGAGCTGTAATAGCATTTTTTATCCACATTTTACGGACTTAACAAAGGTGCATGCCTCTCATGGAACGGGCCTCAAGTAACTAAATATCTCCTATCCAAGGATTAACTCCACATAGTTTAATTCTGCGTTTGCCACACGTGGCAGTGGCCTTATACACAGTATTAACCTGTTAAGTATTGGCCTCACACATTACTATGGGTATTGAAGCTTTTATGAACAAGCCAACCATTCAGAGAGAGTTCCCCAACACTTGCATCAACCAGCTGTTACACCCTGTCTCTGCTGCAGGAGAGTCGCTCGCTCAGCGGACGATCGTCGCCGAGACCGACGTTAGGGTGCTGAGGATCCCGCTATACCTCCTGCGACAACACAACGTCGCCAACATCTGGTCTCGGATCCGCCAGTTCCTCGAGTCCCGGATGTCAACCGACAAGGAATTGTTCAAGAAGTTCCTGGAGGCTAGGAAGTGAGGATACTCATAGCATGCAGATACACAGAATAGTGGTTTAGTTTTCTGTGGTAGAGGGAATATATTAGGAATGTGTTCAGTAGGATATGAAATTGGGAACGTTTCATGGCAACAGTCATTAGTATATACATTTAAATTAAAGTTGCCACTATCGGAATGAACGGAGCGAGATTCTCTGCCTCATAGTGTACAAATAATTATAGTTTTCACGCGCCCAGATGTACTGGCCCAATTGATAATACCAAATTGGAAATTGTTTGGAAATAATATTGACAGGCTGGAGTATTTGTGTAATAATTTACTAATTCATATTGTCTTCGAAACTGAAATTTAATATGTATCGTAGATTATAACTTTTTAAATCGCATTTGTGGCGAATTGTGTAATTGAAATTGTATTTTGATTTTTTTTACAAGAATATTTAAATAACAGCAAAATAAATGAACATAACAAAATTCTAAGACAAACACACGCCATAGAAAAAAGTAGATTTGGCATCCATATAAAACAAAAAAAAAACATAGTTTTCTATGTTTTAGCATTGCTGCTGGTGAAGCCTGATTTTGGTAGGACCACCATCGTGGTGGTCCAAGTTTAGAGTATGCTATGCAATATGAATTTTGGAGATAATACCCAGCAAAATTGTTATGAAAGAAGGGGTTATTTAAACTTAAGTATGAATTTTGTGAAGTACTTAGATCCCCAAATATATGTTGTTATGTACATATTTCAATCTGATTGTTTTTGTTTCCCACTCAGTTTAACTTGGAACTGATTTCGATGGAACTGATAACAGATAGCGTTATCAATGCTACAGACCATAACGCTGTCCTTACTTTCTTAAATAGTTTCTTAATAATTTTATATAATCTTTGGTTTCAAATCATTTCAATAAATACTGTTATAAAATGGTTATATTTAATTTATTTTAGGAATAAATCTCACCATAAACGGTGGAAAAATCACCTCGAATTATTACAACATTTTGGTTTTAATAAATTCAATTTGTTTTTCGGGAATATCGGTTTTATAAAATCAGCCAAAATGAACATATATTTTAATCCTACTAATATCATAAGAGTGAAAGGTTTTAATTTTCTTTGTGTTTGTTTAGACACGAGTATTAGTGGCTCAGTCATGATCTAACCACTGGACTGATTAAGCTGAAATTTGGCAGAGAGGTACTTGGATAGTCCTGAGTAACATATGGGCATATTAAAGATGCGAAAATCCTATAAGGCTTTGCTCCACGGCGATTCAAAGTTCTTATGCATTCGTTATGGACATTCATTTTTATTTTAGCTGATGAAAATACAATAAGCTGATCTTGATTCGTAGTAGTTCCACGGGCTAACCACAGAATGCAGCAAACACAACTGTCAAAGTATTTATAAATCATTTGCGGGCGAAGCCTGCAGGTAAAAATTTAGTATTTGTATATTTGTTTAAAAGAAAGTCACAACAAAAGCAACGCCATCTTGACGGGGCTTCACTTTTTCTTTATTTAAATATATTAATGAATAAGTTTAAATAACACATTACAACTATAACAATATTTTATGGTAAAACAAAGTATTTATTGGTATGGAATACGTTCATTAGGTCTCCCTGGGCAGTCTTGTAGAGTTTAGAGTATTATTAGATAACTATTACGATTATATCAAGGTTAAAATATTAATTATTGGTTAACTATGTACACCAATATACTTTTTAAACTGCCTGTAATATTTATAAATAATGATTAAATGTAAAACGTAATATACATTGCGGTTCGCGCTTATATCTGTGTCGCATCATACATTATTTATATAATTCAAAATCAGGCGAAAATGCGTTTTTATGATAGATATTTATGACTGGATGTCATCCATCATGGCTTTAAACTATCGATTTTAAGTCTACGTCTGCTCAAATTTCCATGTTAATTTTATAGAGTGAGGGAAAGTATAATTTTGATTACATGAAAAACGAACAATGTGATCGTAGGATTATGATCGTTCGTTTCGATTTGTATTTAAGCAATTGTTCAAACTAGGTCACCACACAACTGTTTTTTTCTGGGTGTGTAACTTTTTGAGTTATTTGCTGGAGATATTGATATTATTGACCAATCAAGGTTTCTCGGCACAGTTGGCATAGCCCTTTTTTAGGAGTGCGGGGTACCCTCCGAATGCCTATGACCGCGCGGCGCAGCTGGTAGTAACCCGTTTATACTACGAGGTCTCGTACTGGGGGTAAAAAGTGAGCCTACATGGGCTTACCGACATTTTCCTCAGGTAACTAATCAAATCCTATCTTCATATCTTAAATGTTTGTCAGCTGACTTTTAGATACCACGTGAAGAGAGGATTTGATTATTTACCTTGTTGGTTGCTATGGGAGCAGAGTTGTCAGAGGGGCAAATAGCGGTCGACCACGTAGGCTGCACTTTTTTACATTAGACGAGACCTGCATATATATTTAACCTCGTTACTCTAGATGTGTTTAGCATTGCCTGCTTTGATTTAGCTCGTTGTTATGTGAATAAAAATGCTGATTACCGTTACTCAGATGGGACAAGTACAAGAAGAAGACGTGCGCACAGCTGCGGAACTATGAGACACTGAATGACACGACCGTCCACGACGCGCCCTACTACTGGAGGGTGATGGGGACGGATCTGAGCCGCGCCAAGTCGAACTGCCGCTCGCAAACCGAGAAAACCATAACCACCACGGAAACAACACCACCACCACCACCGCAGGAACAAAACCACAACCAGCGCGAGGATTGATAATGTGGACATTTAAAAATTTTGTATTCTAATGTTTGTAGTTTTAAGAGGTAAATTGACCTGCAGTAAAAAAATGAAAAATTAAATTGCGATTAAACGTTTACCAAACATATTTGTAAATGTGTATCAACGTTAAAATGTTTAGAGATTGGAATTTTAATTGAATTACTGTAGGTTTTTTCGAAAAAACTTGGCAGATCAGCTTCATTGACTTGAAGATAGTTTTAATGTAGAAACGAGTTCGCACGCAGCACGCTGACGTGAGGGAAGTGAATTTCCACAAAAAAGTTTAAAACTCAAAATATGTGTAAAAACATACATGTATTCCAATTTTTATTAAAATCTGAAAACATTGATTTTTTTGGCTGTTCTGATGCTCCTGGTTTCATTTACCTGCAAAGCTGGGAATAAAATTTTGCGCATTATTATGTTAGGAGAAGGTCCAGGCAGGCTTGAAAGTCGGCGTGAGTTGCTGGGTATGATAAAAGTACTCTAACAAAGGAATAACAGGATTTTCTAGTGTAAAACCCCCATAAGACAACGTACTGTGTTTAGTCGAAACACATATTCTTTAATAACTCGGTAAATATTTATGCTAGAATGACGAAAGAGAGCTTAAAACTTTCGCCTCATCAATTCCCATCTTTTTACATGCAATAATGTTACATCCGAGGCTTTTCTGACCCTTTTTGGGCCCAAAAACTCGAAATTTGAAAGATTAATCCCCCAAAAAAGGGTTTAGAGTTTTCCGATTGTTTTGCCCAACGAACTTGTCCAACTGATTGCAGAAAGAAACGTCCCTACCAAATTTGAAGTTAATCGGACAAAAAATGCGACCTCTAGAGTGCCTGCACACACACACACACACACACACACACACACACATATATATATATATATGTCTATATATGTATATATATATATATATGTCTATATATATATATGTCTATATATATATATATATATATATATATATATATACAATTTTGAACGGCCCCCCAAAAAGTGTTCAGGGGGTCACGTTAGGAACTTCTATGGTGGTCCCGGGCTCAAGTTTCACCGTGCGGGTCATGCTAATAGTTCACTTTCCAAAGGAAAGTCACTAATAAATTGTTATAAAAGTAATTTGTATCTTACTTACTTACATCCCTTACTTATGGAAGTCGTTTATTGGTATTACTGAACTTTTTTAGTAGATTTAAAATTGAATTGTTAGCAAGGGAATGTTTGATTAAAAATATAATGATTTATGGATTTAATTGTTCTCATCAATTTAAATATCAATTAATTTTTCCCATAACTTGAATTTACAGTCTTTACTACGTACTTTACATATTATAATATATAAATACCTCCAACGGCAGTTCCGAATTAATTCAAACGTGTTACATATGGATGGGGTCTGTTCCTGGTCGTGACCGCGGCTATGTCGCTAAACCGTGAAGGGCCTATACAAATTAATGTAGTTTTCGAGGTGTACTGTCCGTACGTCTGTATTTTATGTGAACTATGTGTTTAGTGTGGATTTTTAACCAAGCAATGCAAGCGGATATTTGTTTCCTGACCTGGCTTTTGATAATGGCGTAAAGCAGAAACATTTGGATTCATTTGGAACTGCTGACGGAGATATTTATATATGTCTAATTATTATATGTCTAATTGCAGTTTCGGTGCTTAAGACATGAATTTCAAAATGCATTTTAGTTAATAGTGTTCATGAAATACGTTGTATTTCATTTATAAATTGAGATTTGTTTTTATTAAAACCCTTAAGTTTATTGCTTTCCAACTGGCGAGACACTTTTTTATAAAACTGACCACAACAAGCCTGATAGTTAGAATTATATTTCATTGGACAAGAGTTTGGACATATTTAATCTTTGTTACCTTAATTTTAAGAGCTATTAAGAGCCTTAATTTTGTTCATACTATAAAAAAATGAAATAAATACCTAACTGGGCCCAAGGGGTATGCTTCTCTAAAACAGTACAACTAAGGAAAAATATAGGTAAAAACTAAACAAAACTTTAAAATGTACAAAATATATTTGGTAAAAAACTTACACCTATATCTTACAGTAAAGGAGGTATTACATTTGATCGTTTGCAATACTTACTTGTCTTTAAAATAATTTACCTCTGATTTGTTTCGCAATGAGGAACTTAAGTTATATTTGATTTTTTGTAAATCATTCAGGCTCCTCACTTTTTAATTAATTTCAAAGTTTCTTTGGCGATAACTGTTATTGTCCTAGACTAAGCAATATTTTATAATTTATATAACTAAAACAATAAAATATTAAATTTTAGATGCATCATTTGTGCATAAACAATTTTATAAAAATAAAGTTAATGACAGGACTTGTTGAACAAAACCATTTTAATACATATCAAATAAGTAGTTTATGGCAAATGGAACCCATACTTTAAACTATAGAATGTGCGTTAAAAGTTTGCTTTTGAAGACTTACTAATAGGCAAGCTCTATTTTTTGATGACTGACGACGTCTCGGTATTCTCTTAGCTTCTAGCAGAAAGACACTCTTTCTGGATAGTGCACATTTGAATTAACACCCTCTGTGGAAGTTTGACGTCTACGCCTGCATTTCCATCTCTTCTGGGGGCGGTAGGGTGGACGACGACAGGGATGACGCCGCCCCCAGGATCTGCACGTTGCGGACGGGGGTGGGCGCCATGGTGGTGGTTGAGGTGGCGCGTCCTCTGGCCAACATCATCCTGAGGACGTCCGTCGGGGGGAGGGAATAGTTCGTCTGTTCAGATGCGCCTCTGGGCTCCGCCTGTTCGTAAGACGCAGACCCACCCCTCGTGAGTTGAGACTGAGGCTCGTAGTTGCGGAGAGATTGTCTCGGCGAAGAGGAAATCTGCTCGTAGGAGGGAGCGCTCCGCTGGCTAGGTCCGTAACCTTGGCCGGCTTGCTGTTTATTCGGGCTTGAAAACGGAAGGGGTTGCGGGAAGTTACCCGGATAGCCTACTCCTGGGTAACCTACTGGGTAACCCAAGGGGTTGTATGGGGGTTGGTAAGGAGGAATTCCTCGTTGATAGGGGGCATTAGGGTAGTAGTAGGGGTTGAATAGGTTCGGATTTGCTGCAGGGTAGTTTGTCGGAGGATATGGGAAGTTCGGAACGGGACTTTGATACGGTGCGGGGTACGGGTTCATTAAATATGGGTTTCCGCCGGCGAGACGGAATTGGAGATACCTCAAGATGTAATCCATGAGTTCATCTCGCAGCGACACGAGGCTCGACATGGGGAAAGGTACTCGAGTCGGAAGATCATCGTCTCTAGAGCGATAGACAGATTTGACAGGAGGGAGCGGCGGCCGGCGGACAGGAACTGGAGGGTATTCTTGCTCGTCGATAACACTCGGTCTGTCAGGAAGGGGCGATGGAGTAGAGTATGGGTCCACTGGGGAGTACTGCCGTAGTGACGCGGCCGCTCGAGCGATCTGCTGTTGCCTAATGGCAGCGGCTACATGCGGAGGAAGATTCGCCAGCAGTGGAGATTGTGGAGACCTGATAGACTGGACCGGGTTATACCGCGGGTTCGCAGCACCCCCTGAGTACACGTCAGCTACATCCCCAGACGGCGCATCCGGTTCTCCCCCCAACTGACGCCTCAGATTGTTCCCCCCTTTTCCTTGGATCGGTGGCTTCCTAGGTGACAACAATCTTCTCAACGGTATTTGGGTCGGTTCGTCCTCAGGTTCCTCCGTGACTTTGGGAGTCGAGGTAGTGGTTTCCTCCTTGATCCTGGTCGGGAGGACGATGTGGGTACGACGCCCCTTGACGTACTCGCCATACGTGGGGGTCATGGTGGTGGAGGAGGCGGTGGTTGTTGTGTAGCCCACTTTGCGGGGGATGTGCTGAATTACCGGGGGCCGAGTAGGGTCGTCTGGCTGACGAAGAACCAAAATAGGTCTCCTTGTCACTTCTTCTTCGCTCGGTCTCTCGTTAGTGAATGAAGTCAGTCTTTCTCCCGTCGATTTAAATCCTGTTCCGTTACTTGCAGTGTATGATACCTGTATGGAAAATAAAATTGGTTTAAGTGTATGTGCAATAGCGAGATGACAAAGTTTAAAATAAAACTAGTGATGGTTTTAAAGCAAGCCTACTGACTACACTGTTTGATAGTCATGTGCAGTTGAAAGTCAACATATGACTTTCCACCGAGGGAACTTATATCATTGATTTTGTATTCATAATCAATGCTTATACTGTTCAAAATTCCTCTATGTCTGCCAGCTGTTTAAGCTAGAAGACAGTTTTATTAAACCTTTTTATACGTTTTTTATCGAAGAATTTGTGCTATTGGGTAACTACGGAAACTACAGCTTGGAGGTTTTGTGAGCTAACTAGCCAGTGAGTCACGTTGTTTGCTGTCACTGTATACTAAGTTAAATCTTTGAATTATTTAAATACCCCCGTCGCAGCAAACCTGCATAGTCAGCGAATTTCCAATGAATATATAACATAACACATTAAAACACTTAACAGGATTCATAAGAAATATGAACAAGCGATTTAAAATATTAATTATTCTCCCTAAGAATAACATTGGGGATGAGTACGCAGGTTTGCTGCAACAATGAAAACCAAATAATGGGGTTTTATGCAAATGTCAATAGAACCCATCTCAGTGAGGTCATATACCAGGTTTCATCCATATACATTCATAAACAAGCGATGTATAACATTTTAATTATTTTCCATAAGAATAACTTAGGGACCAAGTACCTAGGTTTGCTGCAACGGGAACCATAGACGAAAAATTATCTTTTTGTACAAACAACAATAAACCACAACCAGATGAAGACTTGTAGCAAATTTTTTCCTAGGTTAATAATTCAAAATACTAAATTATTTGTTTATTTAAGCTCTATAACATGGTCAAAACCAAAATTAAGTTTTTTAAAAATTTTAGGGTGAAAAATGCAAAAAACTGATTTTTGGAAAATTTAAAACCCCCATAAACCCCCCTTCCCATGGTCCGATTTTTCTGGTTTTCGAACTTAAAGTCATGAATGTCATTGTACACATTTGAGCCAAATTTCATCAAAATCGGACGTTTTTTACTCAAGTTATCGTGTTAACGGACATATATATATATATATATATATATATATATATATATATATATATATATATACATATATATAAATTTGAACGAATAGTGTTTTTGGCATCTGGGGACCTCAAAACAAAAAGTTATCATGGTCTCGGGCTTAAGTCTCACCATGAGACCTACGGTAATAGCTTCTTCCCTATAGGGGAAATTCGCTAAAAGAAGCTAAAAGAAGTTTTAAACGCTTGTAAACTTAATTTTTTAATAATAAAACCTCAATAGGTCGAGCACCTTTTTGAGCTCGCCCGTCTCGTCAATGAAGCCGAACATGCCCTTGACGTTGCCTACGACGTCACGCGTCTCTATCTTGAAGCTGCCGTCGGCCGCCTCGTAGCCGAAGGTGTAGGAGCCGTCCTCGTTCACTCTGTTGATCTGCTTGATGATCTCCACCTCATGGGGCTCCGCCCCCTGGGATTGTGACGCAGCCAAGCTCGCCAAGGCCAGCAACCAGGCCATCTGCAAACATTGGCGATTAGTTTAGTTAAGGTTAGGTTTAATTTTCAATATGTAAAAATATCTTTTTTGGTAAACATAAGCCGTCTTTCTTATTTACAAATTTAGCCAGTGCATTATTTTAATAAGTTTATTGGCTTTATTTTTTAGATGAGTGATTAAAGGTGTAACATTTTCTAATCGTTCTCTTGTGAAGGATAAAGAAAATAACAGGTATAGTGAGTAAAAAGTGGTATATGTAAATTAGAATTGAAAATAATTGAATAAACGAAGAGATTCCTTTTAACGAATTTCCCCTATAGGGAAGAAACTATTACCGAAGGTCTCATGGTAAGACTTATTCTTTGTTTAATATTGATTGTTGGAGTATAGAAGCATATCTAAAAATTAAATAAACACCGTAACTACATTAATAATTAAAAAAAATATACCAATCCTAATGTGTATTCTGTTAAATAATTACTTGGAAACAGGTGTAATACCACAGTAGAACGATTCGGGGTGTGGCTTTTTAAAGCAAACTTAGATGATAACAATATTTTAACCGACATAAGTAACATAAATTTTACAAAAAATGTACACAAAAAAAACAAAGTTTGTTATTGGACAAAGGTTTTGTCCAATAACAGACATTTTCTGTGATAACATAATGCTCGTTTAGATTGTCGATGCAACAGATTGCGAGGGGGATTTAAAAGGTAAATTTAAAGTTAAAAGAGAAATATGTGGGTCGTTTAACTTTAACAGTTATTTGCGTGGAGTTTTTAAAGAGTTTAATCCGTCCAAACACGGTGTTAAAGCTAAGATGCCCTCATCTCTTCTGGAAAAACAGACAACCAATGCTTATGATATTAGAAGTGTAATTAATAAGGATTTTCGGGGAATCACTAACAAATATAAAACTCCTGTTGGTATTCCATACAAAATAGAGCTTGCAGATGTTAAATTGGAAACACTTCTAATAAAACTCTCCGAAATATTACAGAGACTCGAAAAATAATTCTATTATTTATTAGATTTCGACATAACACAAGACTTCGCCGGTGTATTTAATATGACAGAAATGTGTGACTATTTAACAGACAATTTTGACTTTTGTTATCAGGGCGAATATATTAAAGATTATAATATTATTCTTAATAATAATAATTCGTGTGGAGTAGATTGTCTTACATGGTTTACGAAAAATAACTGTAAAGTAAAGATTTATAGCAAGTTTATTTGTCAAATTACGAGTCCGGGTGTAAATAAAGATATTGGAAACCATATAGTAAATTTCCTAAACTGTCCAGATAAAAAATTAAAAGATACTTTAACATCCAAACTAGCTAAGGAAAATGGAATTACACGATTAGAAGCCACTATATATAACTACGACACTGGGAATGGTAAAAATTATAATCCATTAGAAGATTGTAAATCTCTATTAGAAGGCTACAAAACATATTTCCAAAATGCACCTTTTTATTCTGTACCTATAAGCAAGATGGGGACAAAACTAACAGACAGTTTACAAAACAGTTGTTGTGTTGTTTATAAAGATGTATTGCAATATGTTTATTGAGGGAATAAGTATACTAAAAAACTTGCTGGAATAAATAATAACCCGCCACAGGACATAATTAAGAGAGAGATATTAATAAACTATGTTTTGTCTGCATTTAGTTTTAACTGCTTGCCTGCTTGCCTGTGAACTATATAGAAGTGGTGGAAGACAAAGACAATACAGATAATGTAAAAACTATCCATAAAGCATATATGAAGTCTGGCAGTACTTACTTTAGTAGATCTACTCCTGTATTTACTCCTGTTGGTAATTTAGATACCAACGGAAATAAATTTGGAAAAATCTGGTTTGATAAATACAACTAATGTTATACCAGAAGTCTTAGGAAAAAAGATAAACTTAAAGAGTAAACTTGCCATCTATCCCTTAAAAGAAATAGATCCGATATGTAAACCTTACCTAATATCTGCAATGAAGCGTAAGATGGAGTTGGAAGACAAAATAGAAGCAAAAAAGCGAAAAGAGTATGTGGAAAAAACAACTACTGTTAAAGAGGAATATAAGGACGTGTTGGATAAAGAGCAGGAAATAAGAGAAGCCCAATACAATTTAGAGTATTACTTTAAAGAACAATGGAAAGATAAACAAGCTTTATAAGCTTTTAAGCTTTATAAGCTTTTAAGCTTTATAAGCTTAATAAGCTTTATGGATACAAGGTGTATGCTTTTGCTGTAAACGATAGGCATATGTATACTTATGTTGGTGTTTTTGCAGAGAGAGAATACGCAAAAGATATACTCGGAGGTGATGGTCTTCCAAGTGTTTCCTATACTAAAGGTTATCACAAGAATAAATTTATAGATCTAAACAATAAGCGAGACATTTTAAAGGTTGGTGGATTTGTAACTGCTCCATACAGAACTACAAGAGGAGTTTTAATAGATATTTTTTGTTTGTCCTCGAACAAACCATTTGCCACTGTTAAAACTAATGGGTCTACTAACGTTAAAACATACAATGGTAACACATTTCCGAAAATAGAAGAACTAAAATTATATATAGAATCCTGGGCAGATAAAAAACTTTAAAGTATAACCATAAAGAGGTATATACATTTAACCGAGTAGTAATGGAAGAAATAGTGGGAAATATAAAAATGCCCTCTTGCAAAAGGATAGAGGAACTAAACGAAGACAGAGAACTCCTTATAGTGGGGATAAGGAATGTGCTACATAGAGGTAAAATAAGGTATTTTATAAAGTTCGAAAACACTCCAGATATTTATGTGACTAATTATTGGCTCGAAAATGAGTTACAATCTGTCAATTTAAATTACAAAATAAAACTTAAAACAGACAAACTAAAAGCTACTCCAAGTAAAAATATGGAGAGGTTGGTGTATTGTGTTTAGTTTATATAAAGCTTGGTTTTGTAAAATATTTATTCTTTTTTATAGACAGCATGATATGTTGATATTGTGCAATAGTAATAATATAGCCAAACGTTCTTATAATAGCAATAGGCAATCTTTACAATAGGCAAGTGGTTGGTGCGTTGGCCAATTGCCAGATATAAATTAATTTTGGGAAGGTGTAGGAGTATTAAATCTACGGGCTTTTTATTTTTTAGATAGCAGGATAGCCAAATTTTCTTTAAAATTTACAATAGGCAAGTGGTTGGTGCGTTGGCCAATTTCTAGATATAAACTAATTTTGGGAAGGTGTAGGAGTATTAAATCTACAGGCTTTTTTTAGATAGCAGAATTAGTTGTATTGTGCAATAGTAATAATATAGCTAAACGTTCCTTAAACTTGACAAGAGGCAAACAGTTGGTGTATTGGCCAATTGCCAGGTATAAATTAATTTTTGGGAGGTGTCGGGGTATTAAAAAAAAAAACTACAGGCTATTTAAAAAAGTAGTTAAAATTTGGTAGTTGAAAGTACAGTGATGTGCTTTTTTTCCTATATGAGCAAGAATTAAATATAAAGACATGTATTTAGTTGAGAAGACAATTAGGAGGAAGGGTGATTTATTATATGTCAAATGGCTTGGGTTCCCAAGTAGCCAGAACTCGTGGATTTCCGGGAAGGATGTATTAAAATAGGGTACGGGAAAGCAGAAACGGTTCGGGCAAGTGTCCAAAAACCCCATGTTATTCTGGGGAAAACGTTAAATATTTGACCAATGAATTTGGGAAATGTAGGTGGTGTGTACACACTAGCCTAGAACATATCTAAACAAATCCAAAAACGCCAAAGATTTTAAAAATTATTTTTTTTTAAATATAGGGCACGGGTTTGGAAAAATGTATTTAATATAGGCAAGGTTCGGACATTAGTATAGGCCAACAAGGAAATTTTTGTAGGGTAGGATCGGGCAAGTGTTCAAAAACTGATTCCCATAAGAATAACATGAGAAAAAAGTGCCGAATCATATGTCATTATGCTAGTTTACCTCTACTTGCGAGGTATTGCGAGGTATTCTGATATTAAATATATTCAGAATCTCTCACTGATGGATCTCACAAATCCCTAATATTAATTTAATATAAAAATTACCTCGCTATTTATTGCAAGACTATTGGTTTCGAATCGGTTTTTAACAATTGTTTTTATTATACATAATCAATTTTCTAACCAATAAGTTATTTTTTTAAACTAATAGAATACCTAAATTAAAAGCTACTAATTAGTTTCTAGTAAGTTGCTTCTTCATTATTTGTTTCTGCTCATGGTGACATTAGTAATATCGTTCTCTTGAAAATAATTATCTTCAGTCTTAATGATTCCTTTATCCTAAGATATTTTTTTAACGGTTATGATTCAGTTTTTAATATAGTTGAGTAGTATTTATAATACCATTGTAGTTATTGTTATAATTATAATATAAACACTTCACTTAAAATAAAAACAAGCCGTAGAATGGTTTTAATCTTCTATTTAATGACTGCGTCAGGAATCTGCCACTGGGTTTAAATTTCAACATAAAGTTTCAAATGCAACAGTAGTAAAATCAGTGATGTGGAGTATCAACATCAAATCTGCTCTTCCCGAAAATGAATACTGTATACACATCGGTTCGTTCACTTTGTAATTTTTCAGTCAGGCCTTAAAACAAAGATTTCTATCTTATCTTCAATTTACATGAGATCCCTTTAAAAATTAAACGTAGTTTATAATAATATTAAATTGGGTTTACGTATGAAAATATAAATTTGTTTTCTAAAATTATCGAAATTAATGTCACTTTAGATTAACAAAATCGTGACCATTTTTTGGGATTTAAAATATCGATGTACGGTTACAGACATAATTAAAACAGTTAGCTAAGATAAAACAGGAGCTCGCATCATTCGGCTCAATTGTCATATTTACTAGCATTTATTATTTACATATAAGTATTTAATAATTGTATAATTTGGGGTAACCGTTTGATTTTACCAGCGAATTACAGAAGAACGAAACTTCAAAATACCCCTGTCGCAGCAAACCTGCGTACTCAGCGAATTTCTAATGAATATGTATGTCTTAATAACACATTAAGCCTCTTACCAGAATTCATAAGAAATATATTCATAAATAAGCGATATTTAAAAAATTCATTATTCTCCATTAGAATAACATTAGGGATGAGTTCCCAGGTTTGCTGCAACAAGGAACACAAAATAATGGGTTTTTATGCAAATATCAATAGAACTCATCTAAGTGAAGTTACATACCAAGTTTCATCCATATACATTCATAAATAAGCGATATATAACATCTTTATTATTCTCCATAAGAATAACATGGGAACCTAGGTTTGCTGCTACGGGAACCATAGGCGAAAAATTAGTTTTTTGTTCAAACAGCAACAAACCACAACCAGATGAAGCGATATACCAAGTTTCGTCAGTTTATGTTCATAAATAACCGAGATATACAATTTTTCTTTTTCTCCGTAAGAATAACATTGGACAACGTACTGTGTTTAGCACTCTCAATATCTCAGTAACCAATTGACGTAGAGCAATGATAAAAATACCAAATTGTTTGCTTTTTTAAGCTGAATTCAATGGTATAAATTAAAATTTGATTTAAATGATAATTACATGTGAAAACTCCAAAAAAAAACATTTTTGGGGTACAAAACCCCCCCAAAACCCCCTTCGGATGGTGCGATTTGTCTTGTTTTCGAACTCGTTCAAATAAATGGTACTTTACATATTTGTACCAAATTTTATTAAGATCTGACCATTTTTATGAGAGTTATCGTGCTTACGGACACATTTATATATAAAAAAATTTGAACGAATGGTGTTTTTGGCATCTGGGGACCTCAAAACGAAAAGTTATCATGGTTTCGGGCTTAAATCTTACCATGAGACCTACGGTAATAGCTTCTTCCCTATAGGGGAAATTCGCTAAAATCCAAATATGAATTCAAAATCTTTTTCAAAGGGAACTCATCACTAATTCTGACCTGAAATGGACGGTGGCCCACAAGGGTTGAGAAGAACATTTCAAGCGTAAGGAAATGTTAAGTTATACATCAAATCCAAAGGAATCAACTAGTACAACACAAATCCGCAATTCCATCTCAAACGGCCAATTTAGTCAGAAATGGCAGCTGGTTGGACATTTTCACTAGCGAAACTTAGATTATTGCTAACTCAGTAGTCATTTGGTAGCCAGATTCGTGGTATTCTAATTTCCCCATTGGCTACGTTTTTGTCGCCGTTATCAATCTCCTGTGCTGGGGAGGTGTGCGTTGTGTGTTATCGGCGGATGCGCGGTCGTTGTCGCGGCGCTACACGGTCCCACTCTCTCCGGGAAAGTGACAAGAAACATCCATCACCGCCACCGCCGCAGCGGCGCGACGCGACGTTTCTGGATATCAACGAAGACAATTTGAAATGGTAAATTAGTATGTTTTAGAAGCTTGAATTTTACTCGGAAAAATACAGTATTATGGTTTTAATGACAGTGCGCTGGATTTGATTGAATCATATTTAAATATAGAGTTCAATATGTTGAATATGATAATGAAATTTCGGAAGGAATACCAGTTGAGATGGGTGTACCACAAGGTTCTGGTTTTGGTCCACTATTCTTCAATATATTCGTCAATGACCTACCGTACAGTTTGGCTGGGGTAAATAGAACACATTTTTTATATGCTGATGATTTAGGGGTAAATGTAATAGGGGAATCTCCTGATCAGTTGGCAAACAATCTTGAAGCTGTGACAGAACGAAATCAGCATTGGTGTCATGCTAATAAATTAATATTGAATGTAAGTCTCGAAATTTAGAAATAAATTGTTCAAATTAATTTTTCTCAATAAGTTCTACGAAATGTTTAGGAATTGTGATGGATTCACAACTGAATTGGAACGAACACTCTCCATATATCAGTGGAAAAATTAGCAGAGTTTTATATTATTTAAGAATAGTAAAAGGAAATGTAAATTTGGAAGTCATTCTAAATGCCTACCACGCCTATGTTCATATTTATATTGGCTATGGAACTTTAGTCTGGATAAACGGAACAAATTACAAACTTATTTTTAAAATTCTAAAAAAAGGCAATAAAAATCATTTGTGGTGTAGAACCAAAAACCTATTGCAGACCATTATTTAAAAAAAACTAGGCATACTAACATTGCAATCAATCTACATTTTACAAAGATTACTTTACATTAAAAAGTAATTATTCTAAATCTTTACTAAATTCGGATGTTCACCTAGATCCAACAAGAAATCAAATTAAATTTAAAGTTATATGTTTAAAATATTCAAGAAGCAAAAGGAATTTTAATAAAATGGGTATCAACATGTTTACAAATTACCAGCTGATTGGACGAATTTAAGTGAAAGAAGCTTTAAAAAGAAGATTAAGAATATTTGATTAGATGACTGCCCTTACATAATTGATGAATGTTTGAAGAATAATTATTGGGCACGGAAGAAATTTAAGTAATTAGACGTCTAATATATCTTAATTTATTGTTATTTTTCCTGTTGTCATGCATTATTTGAATTGCCCAACGACAATAAAGTTTATTTAACACCTGGTTTTTTTTGTATCGCTGTCAAAACAATTTTCAACGGAAATTAGCGTGCAGAGGCAAAACTAAATGAGATTTGGAGAGAATTAAGTAAACTTCCCATGGAAGGATTTTGTGTTGTACAAAATAATCCGCTGCATCGTTTCCAGTCATGAAGATTTAAAAGCGTAGGTGAAAATCTCATATAGTGGGAAAACTAAAAAAGTTATATTTTTATAATTTACTGTATACTCTAAGTTACATCTACGATAGTGGTCACGACCTTTTTTTGCTAAAAAACGTTTTTTGAGGGGCTTTTACAGTAAGTTATAGTTTGCGATTTTTATTCATGGTTAAAATCGGTACACCCAAAATTTCTTTTTGAAAATATCTTTACTTAATTTATTTGAACACATATTCAAAGAATTATTCTTTTGAAGTGAAGAGTGTGACCCCTCGAAAGTGTTATAGTTCAAAAATCATTGACAAACGTGCAAAAACCATTACTGTTATGGTCGGCGACACTTGTGAATGAGATACATTTTGTAACATTCTGCGACAATAGGACGAGTCTCTCATGGTGACCCAGAATACATTCATAGTTTCTCACAGAAGTTTCAACAGGACGTTGGCCAAACAGTTGAATGGGCTTTGTTGACTTTGAAGAGTTCGCACGTTCAGTTTTTAGCCATTGGTTGCTTAAGGGAAGATTTATATATGGAACAGAAGTTTGAGCTGACTATGATAATGAGGCTATTAATTACTGAATGAACACGGATAAGGCATTGTCTTAAGGTGGTAATAAGTGATTTATATAATATATAATATTTGCAAGTATATAATCAATAATTTATCTGTATCAAAGTTTAACACAAATAAAAATACTTATTATCAGTCAATATCTTAAAACCAGAATACATTTTAGAAATATTGTACTAATTGGCGATTTTAGTTTTAAAGATGTATATAACTAATATAAATGTAGTAAGGCACCGTAATCCCGGTGTGCATGTACGTCTAGTGTATCCGCGTGTACTTCATTTTCCGATAATGCCTTGCGTTAAGCTCAGAGCATTCGGAATAATATCTTGAGTTCAAGCACCATAAAACATCAAGATTTAAACGAGTGGTCGGTCTGTCTCCAGAGTAAAACTGAATTGATGAAATAGAGGAACTTAGTGTAACGGGACTTGATTTCAGTATTTATTTTATAATTAATTCCAAACTATCTCTGGTTTTATTTTCAGTCGATTTTAGGGTAAATATGACTTTACATTAGTGTAATGCCGTTCCAGAAGAGGAGTTGTTTCATTTCGAGGAACATGATTTTAAACATAACTAATTATAAATAACTAGCTGCAGGTCCCAACTTTACTTGGGAATGCAACAGTTGCGTGTTCTGAATTTGTCGGTTAATCTTTTGAACATTTTCGAATAATGAACATTTATTTAAGTAATTACCTGATGAAATAAAAATAAACGCTCATAACAATAACATGGAACTTTGGAAATCTGAGGGGTGACCCCCTAAAGAATTTTGAAACAGACATATATGAAGTACATAAATTCCTACTCAAGAATTACTCGGTTTAATTGTGTTAAGAGGGAGGCACCCATTACACATTCCCTTATACTCACACATTTATAAATTGGCACCCCAACTTATAAATGTGGGGTGCCAACTCAGTTTATAAGTTGGCAATACTACTTTCTTTACTTCATTATTCATTAGTTGATTTGCAATGTGTATTTTATTTGCTGTTATTTTTAAGTTATTAAAACCTGTTAAAATATAACACAATATTGTATACTTTTGTAAATTTTCTGAAAATAGTGGAAGAGGTGGTCTTTTTAAGCAGGTAGGTAGTTAAACATTAATATTTTTCAATTACAAAGTAATGGGAAATACCTATTTGAGTTATTTCAAATATCCGTAGTTTATACTTCAAAATACGGGGTTGCATACAAAGAAAAACAATAAAAAATACAACAATGGAGGTTTATACAGATAATTTACATAATGAGTTCAGTCTCAAAATCTGGGTTACTTAAAAACAAATTACGTATGGATATTTACAACTTTAAATGTAGTCAATGTAAATAGTTATACCTGACTTTAAAGAAATTCTTCCACTTCATTCGAATAAATTAATAACAAATAGCTAGTGAAAGGACGATGTGATTGTATATACTAAGCAAACTGCCGTTTAGACAGATTATGAAAATTAAAGTATGATTATTCAATAAGAGTAACATAACACGGCTAATGGTTGGTCTGGTGAAGGTTACTGGTTATTTCATATAGAAGGATGCAAAGATTCTCTTTCCTCGAGATATGAAGTTTAACTTTTAAACAACAAATCTAGACCATAGTTCAACACAATAAAAATCATCAAAGCATAGACTTAGAATTGTGGGTTATTCACATCATTAAATTATTCGGAATGGTTCCCAAAAAAGGGCCGTACCCCGCCAGGAAGGGAAAGATAGGACTCAGGCCTACCTTACCTGGTTAAAATATTTCCCCATAAATTATCTATTTCATTGTAAATTCCAATACTTTGTAAAACATTGTCACAGAATAGATATTATTATGATTATCAATCCGAATTCTGTATGCTAAGAATCAAATTCAACCAACCACCTGACATCTAATTGCGAAAAACATTTTTCCAGGTATAATGTTTTTTACATATCCATATTAGAACTGTTATATTGGTTCGCTTAGCTTACCCGGAGATCTGATCACCTCCCGTCTGTGTTAGTCAACACGACAGAGCAAGTGATTAGATGTGTGTGGGAACCTACTAACCACCCGAAACACACACGGTTGCGACCTCCTCCACCCCCCCCCCTTCCTAAGGTTGCTGTAACACACCGGGCGCCGGCGCTGCTCTTTGCCAATATACTCACAGTATTATGGTTTGGAGAATTTCCCAGGGGCATCACAAGAGTTGCCAAAAATTAATTAAAATGATGAGTGATGCGGAATTAACCGTGAACAAAATATTTTTCGAAGTCGTATTGAAATTAGATCTGCTTCTCCCATAATACCAATGCTAACTTTAAAATCCCGCCGCTCCTCAACGGGTTATCCGAAGTGGTTGATTTATGGCTCACTGTATACCCTAGCGACTTCAGTGAGCAGAATGTTGACATCACAAATAGGTAAAGGCGGTCCTACACTTCTCGCGAACACGCCCAAACATTCGGCCGAACTCCGAATGTTCGGAGTATCCGGGGGAAGTGTGGGAGCTGCACGAACTTTAGAGTACACACGGGAACAGACGGGACGGAAATGTCAGTGAACATTCGGGATAATGTTCGGCCGAATGTTCAAGCCTGTTTGCGAGAAGTGTGGGACCGCCTTAAACCATAAAAAATCACGTACATTGAACATTTTTGAATTTTATGGGACGAGTATTATTTATAATATTACAATTCTGCTTGCTAAAATCGTAGGAATTTTATTTTGCTCTTAAACGTGACCCATGAACAAACGTTTTCAAATAATCAGTTGAGGAGGGATAACATTTTACAGTTAGCATTGGACTTATGGGAGAAGCCGGTAGAAACAAGAAATGTAGGTGACTGGAGGGACTAGGATACCTCGCCAGATCGGAGAAACAAGAAATGTAGGTGACTGGAGGGACTAGGAGACCTCGCCAGATCGGAGAAACAATAAATGTAGGTGACTGGAGGGACTAGGAGACCTCGCCAGATCGGAGAAACAAGAAATGTAGTTGACTGGAGGGACTAGCAGACCTCGTCAGATCGGAGAAACAAGAAATGTAGGTGACTGGAGGGACTAGGAGACTTCGCCAGATCGGAGAAACAAGAAATGTAGGTGACTGGAGGGACTACGAGACCTCACCTAAATTTGCTCAGATCGTAGAAACAGTTGTTTTTATAAAACTTGATAAAGTGATGAACTACTAGTTGACTACACTGTAGTAGTAGTAGTAGTAGTAGTAGTACTAGTAACTACACTGTTCGACTAAGAATAATATACAAAGCGTATTGCCACCAACTCTTGGACGGGAAGTGACAAGTTCCCGCCACTGTCAATCCTAACTGTTTTAGCTAAGGATATCAACTACTGACGAAAATTTCCATTCGACTAAAATTTTTAAAGATCTGTTGTCATAAATTTGTTAATTTTTGTCCAGATTGTTTTCAGAGGAGTAAATTAGTTAAGGAACCTCACTTCCCATTATAATAAAGACTTATGGGAGGATTGGTATTTGGCGATCGGTACAGAAAGGTGATCAAACAAAGCGGTTACTCAATCCTATAATTATTAGAACTAAATATATAAATGCTATTAGAAAATATGCTACAACTGTATGATCAAGGAAAACTCTTCATAGCCAAATTTGAAATTTTGAAGTTGAGTAAGGGAACGGAGTTGATTTAAATGGTTGAAAAATGGCAATCCAGTAATGTATAAATATTATTTAGGTGTTTTAGCTATCTTCCTATCAAATTTTACCTTGATAATGACGAACTTAAGTAACCTTTTACGGTATAGCCATTTTACGTGAATTGGCACCAAACACAAACATTCCAGAATTTTAAAATTTAATCGAAACATTTAAACCTATTTTAACTCTGGATATATTGAATGCATTTAGGCAAAAGCATTTGTAGTATGGTATAAGAAGATTTGGCTTGTGTAAGATATTATAATGTATCGTTAACGCGTTCACCTTCAATGGCTAATTATAATTTTATAATTTATCGGCTCGCATTTCTGAACGTTGTTTTGTTAGACTATAATCAATATATGCAAAATAAAATAAATACAAATACAAAAACATGCGACAATGTTAAAAAAACGTAAAATGAATTAGCTTTAGAGATACTTAAACCCAAAATTAAATGTTGTGTTATTTTAATTAAAATTCTTATTAAATTTATCTATGGACTCCACTACCTGTCCAACTAAACAAATATACAACTAAAACTAAAATCATATTATTAAATAACAGATAAGCGTTCCTTTTTGCGTCAATTATTTGTAAACAAATTTATTTTAATCAATGAAATTTTATCCTGAGTTTGTTAACCCAACATGTTTTCTATGAAATCCTGTACAGATTTTGTTTCTATTTTTCCTATACCTAAGATGCCTACATGATCAGATACAGGATGATACAAATGTAATTACCTAAACTGAACAACATACGAGATGATTTGCGTATACAAACGTTAACAGCAGTCAGTAAAATTGTTGTAATATGTTCATATAAAAATTGTTCTATTATTCTGGAACTCTCTCGGACGGTGAACTCTTGCTTTAGAATTAATTTACTTCAATAAAATCATCTCCCCCTTCAGAATTATAGTTGTGTAGTATTTACCTGACTAAATTAATCATTTTTCATAATATTAGATGGGAACTTCGAACTCCGTAAGAAGAAATTATAGACAAATAAAAACATTATGAATATTGGCTGGATAACACGGTCTGAAGGACTGCCCAAAGATTTCATAGTAAAATATTGTTTTTAAATAAATTTGCCTTAAATATTTTGTATTGTTTTAGTAACATAACGTCTAAGGTAGACAATTAAGTCTAGTGCGTTTAGTGTATTTATATCTTACGTAGGGCTATTTTAAGCCTTTGTGTACTTATTGAGCTGTGCTATTTTCAACGACGGAGACTAAACACTTTTAACCACGTGGCTTTCCCGGTTTCCGATAACCGGTCTACCCTGTGGCGCAGCAAGATCGATCAAGAACAATTGTCTTATCATGTACTGCCTATGCTTTGATAAGCCTCCGCAGCAGGCAGCTGTTTCGGATTTCAATTGAACTTAAACTGAATATAACTTATTCCAGGACACACAAGTTAAAATACAATCCCTTAAGTACGATTAAATAAAGTCATATAATACCCCCGTCTCAGCAAACCTGCATGCTCAGCAAATTTACAATGCAGATATAAATGTCTTAATACTACATAAAGCCACTTACCAAGTTTCATAAAAATATATTCACAAATAAGCGATATATACAATTTTAATTATTCTCAATAAGAATAACATTGGGGCTGAGTACGCAGGTTTGCTGCATCAACGAACACAATAAATGGATTTTTATGCTAATATCAATATAACTCAACTAGGTGAAGTAATATACCAGTTTTTATTAATTTATGTTCATAATTAAGGGAGACATAGCATTTAATTATTATCCATAAGAATAACATGGGGCTGAGTACGCAGGTTTGCTGCCATGGGAGCCTTTGGCAAACAATTTTTTTAGCAAATATCAATAGACCACAACCAGATGAAGCCATATACCAAGTTTCGTCAGTATACGTACATAAATAAGCGAGATATAAAATTTGTCTTTTCCTCCATAAGAATAACATTAGACAACGTACAGTGTTTAGCACTTCCAATATCTCGGTAACCAATTAACGTAGAGAAATTATCAAAATACCAAATTGTATGTTTGTTTAAGCTGAATCCAATGGAAAAATCTAAAATTTGATTTTTTCAAAAATTATATGTAACAAATTAAAAAAAAACATTTTTGGGGTACAAAACCCTCCTAAAATACCCCTTCGGATGGAGCGATCTGGCTGGTTTTTGAACTTAAAGTCATAAGTTGCTTTACACGTTTATACCAAATTTCATCAAAATCGAACCATTTTTACGAGAGTTATCGTGCTCACAGACACATTTATATATATATATATATATATATATTATATTTATTATATTATATATATTTATTATATATATATATATATATATATATATATTATATATACAGTTTCGAACGAATGGTATTTTAGGGGTCTGGGGACCTCAAAACAAAAAGTTATCATGGTCCCGGGCCTAGATCTTACCATGCCGACTACGGTAATAGCTTCTTCCCTATAGGGGAAATTCGCTAAAAAGAATGAATCTAAAGTCTTGTCTTTTAAATACGATTAAATAAAGTCAGCTAAAATGACTAAACACAATGGAGCTTGATGTCTTGTAGCATATCACTAAACCTCCTCTACTCTGTAGGAACCCCCCTACAACCGTTTATCACATTAAATCAGATTTACAGTGAAATATAAATACAATTATTCAATTTGAAAAACAATACCCGTACCCAATGTTACAGCAGTTCGGCACATCATATTAACTACTTTATTTTCTTTACTTTTTCAATCACATCACACCTTAACATACTAACATTAACCGCCACAGTCTAACGTTTTCACTAACACTAGAGTTGTAACAGAACAGACTCACACATGTACACTGTAGAGGGGCCGCAGCTGCAGCGTGTTGGCACACGGGACACTCATGATGCACGGACTAGCCCGGGGCGCCGGCGTGGTGACTATATAACCTGGGAGAAAGTCCCCGGTGGGTCCCACGGCCCGGGGCACAAGGACGGGGATGATATGGGTCCGAGTGTTCGGTGGCGTGGACAGTTATCAGCATTTTTGGATGTAATCCGATCTAATGTAAATTTATGAATTGGTAAATAAAAACAAAAGTTTGAAAATCTACTTCTTATTCCCTAAAGAATGTTTATGTGGTTGCACGTTTTTATTTTATGACAGATTTTAACGATTGAGGTGTCGGAACCTTATATGTCCCGAAACCAATGTATTTTCCCTCGAATTTCAGAACTGCGCCGCACTGACCATTAAAGTTCCCATGATAGTCTTATGGTAGAAATATTTTAATGGGTTTGGGTGTTTTTACCTTAGTTAATTCAATTTAAATAAACACCTGTTTTAAGAAGTAATGCTAACTAGAGATATCACTGTGCTACTTACCTTTTAATTTTCTTCTGAGCTGCACTTTATGTTTCCGGGGTGATAACCCCCGCGAGAAGAACGGGGAACCGGCTATTCTACTTCTTAATTATCCAAGGAATCTTTTGTGTCTTTTTATCTCATAACTAATTTTAACAATTGAAGTGACAAATTAAAGGGATTTTCAACAATATGTTTCGAAATTAATCGAATTTACCCTCAGTCCCTCAGGGTTCCACCCAATTACCCTTAAAGTTCCCATGTTATTTTTATGGAAGAAATATTTTATTGAGTTTGTGCCACAAGTGTTCTTACCTCAATTAATTAAATTTAAATATACAACTGTTCTAAGAATAGTTCTAACTAGAGAATATCACTCAGCGGCTTACCTTCTAATTTTGTTCTTCGTTGCACTTGTTGCACTTATCTCCGGGATGCGATATCACCATGAAGTGAATGGATAACCGGCTAGTCTATATCTTAAGGAATCATTTATGTGGTGAGCTACGTTCTTATTTCATGACCAAATTTAACTACTGAGGTAGCAAATTATAGGGATTTTCCTCAAAATTTTTCGAAAATACTCTGTTTACCTCTCTGTCCTCAGAGTGCCACACCTATGACCCTTAAAGTTCCCATGTTATTCTTATGGAAGAAATTATTTTATTTGGTTCGCATGAGTTTTAGTTAATTTCATTCGAATAACAGCTGCTATCCTAGTAATCATTATATTAAAAGAATAAGGCGATTGTTATGCAGAAGATTAAGGCCAAACTACTGGGTCGATTTTGATGATTTACGTGTCGTTTAGCCCTTAACGTCTAGATATGCCTTTTGGGGGTCTCAAGTCAGTGCGTGGAACCAGACACCCTTCGGAAGCCCTCAAAGTTCGGTTTTGGCCCATTTTTGCTGTCCAATGTTTGGACAGCAAATCAAAACAATACCCCCGTAGCAGCAAACCTGCATACTCTGCGAATTTCCAATGGAGATATAAATTTCTTAATACTGCATAAAGCCACTTACCAAGTTTCTCAAAATATATTCACAAATAAGTGATAAATAAATTTAATTTTAATTATTCTCCATAAGAATAACATTGGGGCTGAGTACGCAGGTTTGCTGCAACAAGGATCACAACAAATAGTTTTTTATGCTAATATCAATATAACTCAACTAGGTGAAGTCGTATACCAGTTTTTATTAATTTATGTTCATAATTAAGGGAGACTTAGCATTTAATAATTCTCCATAAGAATAACATGGGGGCTGAGTACGCAGGTTCGCTGCTACGGGAGCCTTTAGCAAAAAATTGTTTTTTTAGAGCAATTATCAATAGACCACAACCAGATGAAGTCGTATACTAAGTTTAGTCATTATACGTTCATAAATAAGCGAGATATACAATTTTTCTTTTCCTCCATAAGAATAACATTAGACAACGTACTGTGTTTAGCACTTTCAATATCTCGGTAACCAATTGACGTAGAGGAATAATCAAAATACAAAATTGTGTGTTTTTTTAAGCTGCATACAATGGTGAAAACTAAAATTTGACTATTTCCAAAATTATATGTAAACAATTTAAAAAACCCATTTTTGGGGAACAAAACCCCCCAGAAATACCCCTTTGGATAAAGTGATCTGGCTGGTTTTCGAACCTAAAGTCATAAATGTTGCTTTACACGTTTATACCAAATTTCATCAAAATCGGGTCATTGTTACGAGAGTTATCGTGCTCACGGACACACACATATAAATATATATATATAGACATACATATATATATCTACAGTGTCAAACGAATGGTGTTTTTGGGGTCTGGGGACCTTAAAACGAAAAGTTATCATGGTCCCGGGCCTAGGTCTTACCATGCCGACTACGGTAATAGCTTCTTCCCTATAGGGGAAATTCGCTAAAAGAAGCAGAAAAGCTGGGTTTAAAGATACAAACATATGGTTTGCTAGTCTTTATAATCCTACTAATATTACAAATATGAAAGTTGGGTGGTTATGTCTGGATGTATGGATATTTGGAGTTACATCACGCATAAAGTACTGGACCGATTAAGCTAAAAATTTGCAAGAAAATAGCTTACTTATAATATTAAGACAAAGACCTGACAATGTCCACATCCAACCTTAGGGCTCCACCCCACTGGTCCTGTAAGTTCCAATGCAAATCTTATGGGAGATATCATTTATACAATTACCAGATGTAGTTGTTTGTCAGTTAGACAAAGGAATTCATATAGTAAAACGTATATATGTGCGTGAACACTATAACTCTCGTAAAAATTATCCGATTTTGATGACATCTTTATATATAATCTGTAAGCGAAATATTTAAGTAAAAATTGTGGGAGTTTGTCGAATCGCACGATGATTGGAGACGGCTTAAATTCAAGGTCTTGATGCAAGGGACTCAGAAAAAGTAGCAGTATTTCTATAAAGTTACCAACAAACAAGAAATAACGTAAAATATCCCCCATGAGAAAAGCATGGGGATTTAAAAACGTCTGATTTGTTTACATTAAAACATGTGATTAATAAGTGTGTACTTTGTTTACGAACTGACATGTGTTCCTACTTGGAGCGAGGATAGGGGCTATCGCCCCTTCAAGCCACTAGTTTGGTATAAACGTGTAAAGCGACATTTATGACGTTAAGTTCGAAAACCAGTCAGATCGCTCCATCCAAAGGGGTATTTTTTTTGGGGGGGGGGTTTGTATCCCAAAAATGTTTTTTTTTTTAATTTTTTACATATAATTTTTGAAATAGTCAAATTTTAGTTTTTACCATTGGATTCAGCTTAAAAAACACACAATTTGCTATTTTGATCATTCATCTACGTCTACATTGGTTACCGAGAAATTGAAAGTGCTAAACACAGTACGTTGTATGATGTTATTCTTATGGAGGAATAGAAACATTTTATAACTCGCTTATTTATGAACGTATAGGCCTACTGACGAAACTTAGTATACGGCTTCATCTGGTTGTGGTCCATTGATATTTGCTAAACAAAATATTTGCCAAAGGCTCCCGTAGCAGCAAACCTGCGTACTCAGCCCCATGTTATTCTTATGGATAATAATTAAATGTTATGTCTACCTTAATTATGAAAATAAATTAATAAAACCTGGAATATGATTTCACCTAGTTGAGTTATGTTGATATTAGTTACCTCGAACAATTTTTTGTGTTCGTAGGTGCAGCAAACCTGCGTACTCAGCCACAATTCTTATGGAGGATAATTAAAATTGTATATATCGCTTACTTGTGAATGTATAATTATGAAACTTGGTAAGTGGTTTTATGTAGTATTAATACATTCATATCTCCATTGGAAATTCGCTGAGTATGCAGGTTTGCTGGCAACGGGGGTATTTTAATTTGCCACAAGCGAAGCCACGGGTAACAGCTAGTAAGAAATATTTCTAACTACAGCTAGACATTTTGTTGTTTACAGTTTAAGTTTTTGAACTGAATTACAATTCGTGTCTGCAAGGTCGCCGTGGGGGGTACGGGATATGAAATTGGGTTTTATATAGGTTTAGTTAGTTGGTAAATATTACATAACCGTCACGTCGTCGGTGACAATTAAGCTGTTAAAAGAGTTGGGGAATCGTGTTACTTTGATTTAACAGTCAAGTAGATCGTCTATTTGTTTGCGTCTGTAACATACCAATACTGAAAATAACAAGTATATCGTTCACATATCCGATATAAATTATTATTTCACCTTCTTTCTTAAATTTTTCCAAAATGATTTCCTCGTTATGTTGCAAAAGTACTTCTGATAATATTGATGAAAGGGGGCTAACCAGGGCTAAACCATCAGTTTGTGTATAAAATCTACTTTTAAACCTAAAATAGTTTTGTTTCAATACAATTCTGAGCAATTTTATAAGCTGATTTACATACTTAAACTTATTACATATGAGCCTAGCCTTAATTAGTTCAATCGTTTCATTAACAGGAATATTGGTATACAAATTTGAAATATCAAATGAAACTAGCCTACTGTTTTCACTAGCCTACTGTTTTCACATTAATCTCCATAACTTTATCAACAATGTCAGAACTATTTTTTACACTGAATTTATATTCAAGCTCTAGATCACTACTAAGTCGAATTGCTATCATTCTGGATACATTGTATGTAGGAGCATATTTGAAGTTTACTAGAGGTCTGATTGGTACGTTCTTCTTATGTGATTAAAAAGGGTAGATAATTAAACATAGAATGATGTGGTCACAAATAAGATACAAATAAATTTATTATACGAGATTGAGAAGAGAGACATTTAATGATAACACACACTTTATTTTACAAAACTCTGAGAACCCACAAGAAAAGTAAACTATAACAAAGATAACAAAGTTTAGGCAGAATATGAGCGGTTAAGGGACAACTAACATTGTCACTGGAGGCACAACCTAGATTGATAGATCCACGAGTGGTTGATGACTGGTGTCCTCCAATACCGATAAGAGAGACTGAGGATGATGAACATCTGAGATGAAGAGTCTGCACTAAGTAATCGCTGATAAAAGAGATCTCAGATCCTTGATCAATTAGAGCTCTGGCAACAATACTATTGCCACCAGGACCGACTACCTCAACTTAAGCAGTAGCTAAGAGAGCTTGTCAACAGTTTTCCATGGCAGGAAGCGCATGATTCGATGACACTTGTGGATTTGATGATATGTTTTTCATATATGAGCTAGATGTGTCATGGGGTTTTGAGGTACATTTACTTTAATAAGATGAATTAGTAGATTTACTAACAGCATAATGAATTATGAGAACCAACTCAGTTAAAACATAGCTTTTTATTTACTAGAATCTCCTTTCGTTGAATAGGCGTTTGACCATGAAACTTTTTGCAAAACGCTAGATAATGATTATCATTTCACAGCTGGCAACTACTTTTGTTGTTTGATTGACATCCTGCAACTAGATCTGCATGTATTTGAGGTTTATGATTAGCTTTACCTTGAGATTTTTGTAGAGTTACCATTCCGCCTGAGTGAGACACCTCTCGAGGTTCGATATTCTCCAGAGCTCGGACACATCCTTCGATGAAAGTCTGTAGATCTTGAAGTTTCGAGGGTTTCGTTGATACGCCTTGATGAATCTCCCATGCTTCGTGTGTCTCTGGGTTTAGTCGATGGACAATGAGGTATACTAGGATGTGATCCCACTGATCAGTTGGTCCGGGGCATTTACGTTGAAATAATATTAAACAGATCTTTGGCAGATTTTTGAACAAGTGGCTGAAGGTTAAAAATGTCATCTATGTGTTTGTTAATCAAGACCCGTTTGTTTTCCTATCTCGCTCCGAGCTTTTCCCAAGCTGGAGCAAAATTTTCCCCCGTGATTTGGAAACTGGATATTAGTTGAGCGGCTTCCCCTACCAAGCTGTTTTTGAGATAATGTAACCTTGCTACATCTGTCAAGTTAGGATTAGATATAACCAAAGTTGTGAAAAGATCACTTAATGGTTTCCAAGATTGGTAATTTTCAGAAAACTGAGTTAAAGATATTTTAGGTAAAATAGGCCTGAGAATTGAATTTTATTTATTACTTTCCGTTATACTTGCGTTATTCTGAGTCGATATCGATACTGAGTCCAGTAGATCAAGCATTCCAGCTTTACTAACCATGTAATGGTCTTCACTGATGTAGTCTAAGTCTTCGAAGTACTTCTGCTCTTGACTCACAAATACTTTTATGATCCCTGTAAAATTTTATCAAATTTGCTTCCAGAATATCAATCTTAGTTTGTATTTGAAATTTTTTAATGGAAGATACGTCTTTGTCTTTAAACAAATCCAATGCATTTTCTAAGAGTTTCAGCCTTGTTTCTTGAAGATTAATTTTTGATTCTTAAGTCATCTTGAGTAAATAATTGATATAAATGAAAGCAGTAGGATAAAAGATTTAATTTCAATGTTTAAACTTGATGAACAATGAACAATGTGTAAACGAAGATTAAGTTTTAAAATTCATCTGATGAAATGATAGAGAAAATAATCAATTGCAGCTTATTTGATTCCGGCTATGAAGGACCAAATAAATAAAGAGGGTAGATAATTAAACATTGAATGATGTGGTCACAAATAAGATACAAGTAAATTTTTGATAATAATTCTTTCATTGTCAATACTTCTGAGTCAATTCAACAACATTTTCTGGTACTTTTGAGAAGCTGGTCAATATCTACACACACTAACTAAATTTGGTTGAAGTTGGATAGCAACTGTTGTATTTATGAGCAATTATTGAATAAGATCATATCGCACATTTTTATATCAAATTAAGAGGAAATCCAATATGTTCACTTCACTCAATGTATAGAATTTAACTTTTGAATTAGGTATCATTTTCCAGCCAAAATATTTTTGCTTGCAATTCATTTTATTCAGTTTTTGAACCTGATTTCCCTGGCCTATAAAGATCAAGGCGGAATATAAAACTTCGAGAACGTAATTAGTTACCACTCTATAACCATCCATTCTACCATGCCATTCTATTCGTAATAACTTGACATTTAGAAATTTGTATTCATTTAATTTAATACAACCTAATAAACTAATGTACATACAACATTTTACTTTCATACTGTTAAGCTGTAAGCCACTTTTAGTGATTGAATCTTCACATGAAAAATGCTAAAATATTGAAAATAAAATATATTAAATATTAGAAAAAAACAATATTATTAATCAATATTAATATACAACAAGTTTTTAATTTAAACAGAAATTTTAAAAGAAAACCAATATTACCCTAATCAGACATCTTTTAATTGTGTTATAGCTGGATTTATAATTTATATATTGCTGATGTAATACTTATACACCCACCAAGCGGCTAAACTATAACAAAATATGCAATTTGTAAAATTTGCGCCGGCGAGGATTGTCAAGGAGAAGTAATTATGAATCTATTTTATTTTTATATTCTGAACTTAGCGTAATTGAAGTTTCCTTATTTGATATGTAAATAAAATAAAATAAAATAAAATAAATAGGACAAAAATTATTTTCTTATAATTATACTTATAACTATGTTAATTTATTTAGGGCAATTTAAAACTTTAAGTCACAAAATATATCACACATTCACTCGCATTGTTATCAAAAAGTGTATGTATTTTATTGATTTATACAAATAGTAGAATTCAAAATTTATATTTTTGTTGAAAGGCGCTTATTGGTAAACTTATTAAACCTATTTTTGTATACTAGCAATAAAGCCCGATGTCAACAAAGGTCTCAAAAAATGTTAGTTGGAACTTGAATATAATTTTTGTACTTATTTCTAAATTTTAAACATATCCTCATAAATGATAACGAATTGTCGATTTTCATTATTATTTGATAACCTGCACAATTAGAGATTTCCATTGACGAAATTAGTATTAAAATGCGTTTAATGCAACACTATATTTAGACGTACAAAGGAACCCATAACACCAATCCTAATCATAAGACCTTGATTGGCTTTGCTAAAGGCCTTGTGATTTGCTAAAGCAGCCAACTTACTAACTTGTTTGTAATCTGACCAATAATTAAAAGAAAACCTTTAGGAAACTGACTGAAATGGATGGTTCTATTCTCGAGGTTCATGCAATTCCCTACAAAACGCTCCTATACATATTAAAAAATTGTGATTAAACTAAACCAAAAGTTTGTCGGTAATTTTAACGAATTTACCCTATAGGGAAGAAGCTATTACCGTTGGTGGCATGGTAAGACCGAGACCATGATAACTTTTCATTTTGAGGTTCCCAGATACCAAAAACACCATCCGTTCAAATTTATATTTATATATTTATTATTATTAAAAGAAAACTACCAGAGTATCCTTTAAAATTAATTTTTTATTGATACGTGTTTCGAGGTTTACCTCATGATCTTTTAAAAATAATAATAGTAGCCCTATGCAGTGAACTAAATAATATAATTATATTATATACACATATATAATATATACATATAAATAATACATATATATATACATATATATATATATGTGTGTGTGTGTGTGTGTGTGTGTGTCCGTAAGCACGATAAAATTTGTAAAAAAGGTCCGATCTTATGAAATTTGGCACATATGTGTAAAGTACCATTTATTTGAACGAGTTCAAAAACCAGACGAATTGCATCATCCGAAGAGGCGTTTCTGGGGGGTTTTGTGCCCCAAAAGTTTTTTTGTTTGTTTTTACATGTAATTTTGATTAAAATCAAATTATAATTTTAACCATTGAATTCAGCTTAAAAAAACAAATAATTTGGTATTTTGACCATTTATCTACGTCAGTTGGTTACTGTGGTAATGTTTGAGTTTACTTGACTCCGTCAGTCAAGTGTAGGATGTTGTTCATAAATAAACATATTAATCAAAACCTTTTTTGTTCTACAAATTAATAAAATGTTCAAGATTAGGATAGTACAAATATGATTAGGATAAGTAGTAGTTTTAGGTGAGGCAGGATTCTGAATTATATTACTATTATTAAAATCAAACAGAAGATAATAATAAGTTTATGTTGCCCTCTACCTCAAACCTGAATTGTATTAGAACGCTTATCCCGTTCAAGGACGATATGGTCTCGGGTGGACAAATCTCGACCTTATGGTAGCGAATAGTAGTCAGTGCCGCCCTCGCGGTCGTCGAAAAAAATCGGCTGACTTTTTTAGTCGTCTTTCAATCTTCGAGTAGATGACAGAAGTATACTACAGAACCTTCGCTGCTCTGCAGTATCAGCCAGTTTTAGAACGTGTTTTAATAATTAATCATAGACAATTTTACATACTCCATAAGGTAACATCCGAAACATAATAATTTGTCTCGAAATAGCGTCTTTTACATCAAACCTTGGTTCAAAATTAAAAGTACATAACTACTAATTTATGCAATGTATAATTATGGTAAAATCAAACATAAAATTAAACAATAATTTTAGTTAACCAGCAATTCGTTCAAAACGATTTTCTTTCTTTTATGAAAAATGTGTGAAAATGTTTATAATTTTCTCATTAATACCATAAATCATCGACTATATATGTATTAACCAATATTTTATAAATAAAGATAATTTTATCTTTAACCTTTTTTTTAACCATTTTATTAAACCGTTCAGCATTATTACAATTGCTATACAGGCTAAAGTTTAATACAATACATGTGGATAACATAAGAAATGACAAAGATTGAGGTCGGCCGATCAGCCCCTCAGGCACAGATTTCATAATGTTCAGTGGCACAGGGTATTGCCACATAACTTCTTTGTGTAACAATCTAACAAACAACATAACAAGTAACATAATCTTCGGGTAATCTTGGTGTGCACAAACTTTTTTTACATTAATTTAACAAAAGATCTTGAGGTAACCTTGGTTTGAGACGAAGCCTTCTGAAATCGGACGGGAGCCCTGTGTTGAAATATTGAATCCCTCTTACAGATGCAAGTTTTGTAAACAACTTCAGAGCTGACTTTTTTATAAATTCTTTGATTTGGGAAATTCCAAGTTCGTGGTAAATTTGGGCATTACGTACATACCAAGGGCATTTAAGTATTATTCTCAAAGTTTTGTTTTGGAAAGTTTGTAGTTTATTAATTTCACTGGTCGAAGCAGTGCCCCATACTGGGCATGCATATAACAGTAATGGTCGGAGGATAGTTTTGTAGAGAAGAATAGCATTTTTCACTGATAGAGATGATTTCTTGTTTAATAATGGGAACGGTTTTGATAATCTTCCATATGCTAAGTTAAGCTTTTTGTTTATATGAAATTTCCAATTTAGTTTTCGGTCAAAGTAAACTCCTAAATATTTTATTGCCTGATCTGGAGGATTCCATGGTATTTCATCGTCTAATATTTCAAGGTTTTGAGGTTCTTCAGGTCTGCGAAGAGTAAAGATTTTTGCCTCACTTTTGTTGGGACTGATTGCTATTCTGCATCTCGTAAACCAATGAATTAAATTGTCAAGGGATTCTTGAACTTTGTTGTGGCAATATGAATGTCATGGTGTGTGGAATAAAAAAGGGTATTATCAGCAAAAACAGCTGTTTTAACATTAGTTGACAGAGACATGTCTGATGTTGTATAAAAGAGGCGACAAAATTGCACCTTGAATTCGTTAGGCCTTATATTTTTCTCGCTAGAGTGCAGCTGCAAAATGGTGTTAGATTTACTTTAACAGCTGTGATTTGTTACTGCCAGTGTATCTGAATACAGTTATCGAGCCGCACTGAGCGTTAAAATATTACCACATTATGATGGTTATTTATGAAAGTAACCAATATATATCTATTTATCTATATTCTATATTATTAGTATGCTAAATACGATCTTTTTAAACAATTAGAATTTTTTTAAGATTACCCCCACATTTTTCGATTGCTTTCGATTTTCGAATTAAGCCTCAGGGCTCTGCCCCACTGGATTTCCATGTCACCATGTTTTCATATGACGGATAGTGTTATTTGGTTTATGTCACATGTAATAATTTTTCTTTATTCAATTTAATTAATAAACGGCTTTTAACTATTTACTATTCTCGCTTCTCAAAACGGGATGAGCAAGCTGTGCATAGGAAATTCTAATATTTTTTGCAGTACCATTTGTAAAATTCCTCTGAATGACTGAAAAATCATTATTAATACATCAAATATATTTGTTACAGTTAATCTATATTTTTAATACGCTAGGCATATTTTTGTCATAATTGTTTTGGAGCGGTGGTGCTACCGATCACCATGTCCAAGGTGTCGTTAGAAAGGTCTTAGCATGTAGTTTTGCTATCAATTAAAAAAAATTATAAAAGTCACCATGGACATGGGAAAATATGGGGTAAAAGTCGCGATTTTCCCCATAGACATAATATGCAGTTACAAACCAACGATCGAGAAATCAGCTGTTTATTTAAGGAAGTGGTTAAACAAATTGAAAAATGGTTATTGAACGTACAGCTGGCAACAAAACACCAGTTTTTATTTGTACAAAATCAAAACATAACCAAAAAAAGTTCGACATAATGGAGACTATAAGACGTGGACCAGGACGGCCAAGAGGAGGAGGCCGACGAACTTTAACTGGTAGACGCGAACGAAATACAAATAATACTATTGTCGTTGATAGCCTAATACAGCAAGCACCCTTCCGTGTTGGGTTTAAGTGTGCTCTCCAACAGCCGCCTGAAGATTTCATATTCAATTTAGGACCCCATATTCCCCCGCTATGGACCCCCGCTATTTAGGACCCCCGCTATGATTTTTTTTCTTCACAGTCATAACTCGATAACGGCTGGACGGATTTTAACGTTTGAGGTGTCAAATTAAATGTATTTTACGTAGATTTGCCAATACGTCTCAGGATTTAAAGAAAGGGCATCATCCAGTGATGGGCTGAATTTTCGGAACAGTGGCGCTATCCGTCGGCGGAAGTCTAAACTATGTGTTAATTGAAAGTACGTTGTTATCATCCATTTTAATATCAGATGTTCAGTAATTTTTGTTTACAGCTGAAGTAACCTTTCGTTGGGTACAAACTTGCTCGAATTCGAGCAACAGGACAACTAGTCAATATAATTCCAGCATTCAAAAGAAAAACTGTTGATGATATTTATTCATGAAGCAGCGCAAAATTATCATTTATAATAATATTGGAAATAAATACTTGTCACTTTGGATAAATTAAAATTCGTTACAAGAAATAGTATTGACTCTGAAGCCTAATTATAACTGCAGGTGCATCTTCACTAGTTTTAATCTAAAATCAGCTGTCAGAATAAAAAAAGGAGTTCACACGCAGCACGCTGACGTGAGGGAAGTGAATTTTCACAAAAAAAGTTTAAAACTCAAAATATGTGTAAAAACATACGTGTATTCCAATTTTTATTGGAATCTGAGAAAAATGATTTTTTGCTGTTCTGATGCTCCTGGTTTCATTTACCTGCAAAGCTGGGAATACAATTTTGCGCATTATAAGGTTAGGAGAAGGTCCAGGCAGGCTTGAAAGTAGGCGTGAGTTGCTGGGGATGTTAAAAGTACTCTAACAAAGGAATAACAGGCTTGTCTAGTGTAAAATCCCTATAAGACAACGTACTGTGTTTAGTCAAAACACATTTTCTTTAATAACTCGGTAAATATTTATGTTAGAATGACGAGAGAGAGCTTAAAACTTTCGCCTCACTAATTCCCATCTTTTTACATGCAATAATTTTACATCCGGGGCTTTTCTGACCCTTTTTGGGCCCAAAAACTCGAAATTTGATAGATTAATCCCCAAAAGAAGGGTTTAGAGTTTTCCGATTGTTTTGCTCAACAAACTTGTCCAACTGATTACAGAAAGGAACGTCCCTACCAAATTTGAAGTTAATCGGAGAAAAAATGCGACCGCTAGAGTGAAAACACACATATATATATATATGTCTATATATATATATATATATATATATATATATATATATATATATATATATATATATATATATAATTTTGAACGACCCCCCAAAACGTGTTCAGGGGGTCACGTTAGGAACTTCTATGGTGGTCCCGGGCTTAAGTTTCACCGTGCGGGTCATGCTAATAGTTCACTTTCCAAAGGAAATTCACTAATAAGAATGTTGTGAAATACGCTGAGTTCGCTGAGTACTGGTCAAGTTACTTGATTCAAGTTTACTTGAATGTTTTGTAAACATTCAAGTAAAATTTGATTTTTGATTTTCCTAAAATTGTATTACACAATAGACTTATTTTATATACTGACAGCTGATGTTACATTAAACCTAGTAAAGCTACACCTGAAGTTAGAATTATTTCAACACTATTTTGTGAAATAAAGTTGTCACACAAGATTTTAATTAATTTAAAGTGGCCAGTATCTATTTCCAATATTATTATATATAATTATTTCGCGCTGCTTCATAAATAAATACAATAACATGTTTTGTTTTAAATTTTGACATTATATTTATTAACTGTAAAAGATTAATCATTATATTCGATGAAAAATAATAATTTTTTAATGTCATATCCAGAGGAATTTTACAAGTAATATTACCATGGATATAAATTAAGTCTTATATGGGCCAATAACATATAAGATTAACGGGATATTTTTTTTTCTTTGATATACTTGGAATTTACTAATCGTGTTAGGTGGGCTTTAATGACACATGAATTGACATTTGTATAAAAAGTGAACTCACCTGCCGCCACTTGCAGAGAAGTAATGAGCCTATAGTGAATTCTATCTCAATGAGTAAAAAAAATTACCAAGGCAGATGGTATTACAGAAAAATATCTACACATAATTACAGGTAACTGGAGCAATTTAAAATACCCCCGTCACAGCAAACCTGCAACTCAGCGAATTTCCAATGGAGATATAAATGTCTTAATACTAATAAAGCCACTTACCAAGTTTCATAATCATACATTCACAAATAAGCGATGTATACAATTTTAATTACTCTCCATAAGAATAACATGGGGCTGAGTACGCAGGTTTGCTGCTACGGGAGCCTTAGGCAAATAATTGTTTTTTTTAACAAATATCAATGGACCACAGCCATATGAAGCCGTATACTAATTTTCATCAGTATACGTTCATAAATAAGCAAGATATAAAATGTTTCTATTCCTCCATAAGAATAACATTAGACAACGTACTTTGTTTAGCACTTTAAATATCTCGGTAACCAATGTAGGAATGATCAAAATACCAAATTGTATGTTTTTTAAGCTGAATCCAATGGTAAAAACTAAAATTTGACTATTTCAAAAATTATATGTAAAAAATAAAAAAAACATTTTTTGGGTAAACCCCCCCAAAAAAATTCCCCTTCGGATGGAGCGGCCGGTTTTTGAATTTAAAGTCATAAATGTTGCTTTACGCGTTTATACCAAATTTGATCAAAATTGGATAAATTTTACGAGAGTTATCGTGTTCACGCACGTATATATAGATTGAATTCCTTTGCCTCAACTGGCAAACAACGACAGCTGGTAATTGTATAAATGATATCTCCCATAAGATTTGCATTGGAACTTACAGGACCAGTGGGATGGAGCCCTAAGTTTGCAAATACTATTTCAAAAATTATAAGTAAAAAATTCAAAAAACCATTTTTGAGGTACAAAACCCCCCCAAAATACCCCTTCGGATGGAGCGATCTGGCTGGTTTTCGAACTTAGTCATAAATGTTGCTTTACACGTTTATACCAAATTTAATCAAAATCTGATCTTTTTACGAGAGTTATCATGCTCACGGTTGGCTGTGTGGTACACAGTTTCGAACGAATGGTGTTTTTGGGGTCTGGGGACCTCAAAACGAAATATTATCATGGTATCGGGCCTAAATCTTGCCATGTCGACTACGGTAATAGCTATAGGGGAAATTCGCTAAAAGACATTCCAAGACAAAGCGCTAGAAGAGAATACTTGCTAATCAATATCGTACTATGTAATGTATCCATTTTGCACTTTGGACTTGGGAGCCATCGGCCATTTAGTAGATAGTAGACGTCTCCATTTACTGCCCCTCTATCATGCCTCATTTAGGCCGCGTGATTCATAAAATATATGTGTACCAAAACGGGACCGTAGGTCCCGATAAGAACCATCATTCTTGATACAAGCAAATAATGCAAAGTGGTGAAGTTGGATGGTCAGTAAAAAAGTCACAAACTTGGAGTAAAGTTGTTTTTTGTTTGGATTCCTCGAAAAACTGTAGGCCACCCATGATCACCTTTGGCAGATTATGGCTTAAGAAACGTCGGTATTTGTCAGTAACAATGCTACTATAAGGACTCACTCATCACACTCTTATAATCATTATATTTTTAAATTAATACCCCAGTCACAGCAAACCTGCATACTCAGCGAATTTCCAATGCACAATATATATCTTAATACCACAAAAAGCCGCATGCCAAGTTTCATAAAAATATATTCACATATAAGCGATTTTAATTATTTTCCATAAGAATGACATTGGTAATAAGTACGTAGGTTTGCTGAAACAAAGAACACAAACAATTGGTTTTTATGCAAATATAAATAGAATTTAACTAGGCGAAGCCACATACCAAGTTTCATCAATATTCAATCATAAATAAGCACTATGTAACATTTTAACTATTCTCTATAAGAATAACATGGGGGCTGAGTAAGCTGGTTTGCAGCAAGAAGGAACAAAAAAAAAAACGGGGTTTTATGCAATTATCAATATAACTCAACCAAGTGAAGCTACATACCAAGGTTTATTAATTTATATTAATAATTAAGGGAGTCATTAAATTTTACTTATTCTCCATAAGAATAACATGGGGGGCTGAGTACGCAGGTTTGCTGCTACGGGAATAATAAAAAAAAAATCAATTTTTGGTGCAAATATCAATATACCAGTACTACGTGAAGCCACTTACCAAGTATTATTAACATACATTCATAAATAATCGAGATATAAAATTTTATTTATTCTCCATAAGGATAACATTGGACAACGTACTCTGTTTAGCACTTTGAATATCTCTGCAACGGTAGGGCGTAGAATCACAAGTTGCAGTAACCAACAAGATTTTTTTGTTAAAAAGATTAGTTAAAGCAAATATGAAGTTTACATTAAAATAAACTGAGGAAAAGCCAAAAAACATTTTCCCATAAGATTAACATGGGAGATTTTATGGGTAGGTTTTTTGGATTTTCTCCGCAACCACTTAACCTAGGTTAATAATTCAAAATACCATAGTATTTGTTTTTTAAGCTCTATATCATGGCAGAACCAAAATTAAGTTTTTTTTAAATTTTAGGGTGATAAATGAAAAAACTAATCTTAGGAAAATTTAAATCCCCCTTCCCATAAGCCCCCCTTCCCATGGTCCGATTTTTCTGGTTTTCGATCTTAAAGACAATGTAATTTTACACATTTGAGCCAAATTTAATCAAAATCGGACGTATTTTACTCTAGTTATCGCATTCACGGACACACGCACACACACATATATATATATATATATATATATATATATATATACATATATATACATATATATACATATACATATATATATATATATACATATATATATATAAATTTGAACGAATAGTGTTTTTTTGCATCTGGGGACCTCAAAACAAAAAGTTATGAGACCTACAGTAATAGCTTCTTCCCTATAGGGGAAATTCGCTAAAAATAAGCCGATTTTTGTGAGCAGAGTACCGGCGAAACTATTAGGTCTAGGTATAAAGTAACGGTTGTTGTGTTATTTAAAAGCATAAAAATCTGTTCAGCAGTTCCTTAGATCTCGCTGTGATATAAATATCCTCCAGAAGTGGTTTGTATTTTTCTGTAAGTAGTATTTACGAAGTTTGTCAGCGATGCTCAAAATCAAGAATAAACCTCTGCATGAAGCTTTACTACTAGCAGCCGTATTGCATAATTTATTATATCATCGTTGTTCTATTATCGTGTAACGGGATGAACTTACATTTAACATTTTGTGGTAATTTTTCTATGTTAGGACACAACATTGCTGGGGAAGGATACGTAAAGTCACAATGAGACAGTGAGCCTTTGATTAGAAGGCCTGATAATATTAATGTTAACTTATGTTTATACATATAAAAACTATATTGGTTACTTTCGTTTGAATAATCGTCATAACGTGGTCATATGTTAATGCTCAATAACTGTATTAACCAGATGCACTGGCATTAACAAATTGCAGCTGTTAAACAAATTTAAAACCTTTTGCAGCTGCACTCTAGCGAGAAATATAGTAGGCCTAATGAATTCAGGGTAAAAGGGAACGGTATCTTTATTCATAAAATTGGTTAATGTATTAATGAGGAAATTATAAGTTATTTCCTTGTACATGCATTTGAAGTTATTTCCTTTATTTTTGACCCAAGGTTTGATTTAAAAGACGCTACTTCGAGAAAAATAATTATGTTTTGAATGTTACCTTATAGAGTTTGTAAACGTTTCCATGGTTAATTATTAAAACAACAAGTTTGAACACTGACTGATACTGCAGAGAAGCGAAGGTTCTGTACTACAGAAATCAACTCGAAGATTAAAAGACGATCAGGAAAGCCAGCCGATTTTTCCAACGACCGCGAGGGCAGCACTGACTATCCGTCGCGGTCGAGAGTCGTCCCCGTAAGACCACTCCGTCCTGGAAAGGGTTAGGCATTCCAATATAATTCAGGTTTGAGGTAGAGGGCAATACAGACTTATTATAATCTACTGTTTTATTTAAATGGTAGTAATATCATTCAGAATCCTCCCTCACCCAATAGTACTATCCTAATCTTGACAATCTCATTAATTTGTAATACGAAAAAAGTTGTTCTTAAAACTTGATTATTGATCAAATTGAAACTTGTTTGATTATTGGTTGTTTATTGATATATAAAACATTCTACACTTGACTGAAGGAGTCAAGTAAACTCAAACAAGTTCAATTTTCATCAACTTGAATCAGCTGTGTTTGGAATAAGGAAATCTAGGTTTTCATTGGTCAAGTTGAATTTGTTTACAATTTCTAACTTGAATGAAGTAACTTGACCTGTGTAAACCCCTCACTTTTCTCATAAAAACAAAACATTGTGATCATCTGATACTTGAATAAACAAAAAAATTGTTGTAAGGAGGTTTACATGGGGCAGGTTGACCAATTTTACTTGAATCAAGTAACTTGACCCGTGTAAACTCAGCTTTTAGTTGAGTTATATTGATATTTTCATGAAAACTCATATTTTGTGTTCCTTGTTGCAGCAAACCTGCTTACTCAGTATCATGCTATTCTTATGGAGATTAATTATAATGTTATATATCGCTTATTTATGAATGAATATTGATAACAGTTGGTATGTGGCTTCACCTAGTTGAATTATATTTATATTCGCATAAACACCAATTGTTTGCATTCCTTGTTTCAGCAAACCTACGTACTCATCTCCAATGTTACTCTTATGAGAATAATTAAAATTGCATATATCGCTTTTTGTGAATTTAAAACATATATTATGCATTGGAAATTCACTGAGTACGCAGGTTTGCTGCGACTGAAGTATTTTGTTTTAATATTTTTATCCTTCAGTTCACAACAGATCATTCGGTTGAATATCGACTATCGTGTCATGAAATATCGATTCTAGCTCTTTGTTTTGTAACATAATATAAATGGATTTACATGTAAAAATAACAACAACTTTTGCTGCAGTTCACGTCAAAATTATAGTCACCTAACCTAACCTAACTCCGCAGTGCGGTGTATGGTGGCTCTTTGTTGTGCGACATATTACAAATCAATGAATTTTCATCTATAAAAAAATACAAAGTAAATTTTAACAACAAATCCAGACCTTAAAAGTTAACGACAAAAATAATACTTGAACCCGAACAAATAAACGTAAAAAATTACAGACCCCAAAAAGTAATCAACAAAAGCAAGAATGGACCCCGGGACCACATGATCGTGAGTCCGCTACTGTTATCCAATGGTCAACGTATCATGTGTGTAGCTGGTTACAGCTGAGCTGGCACTTGGCGATCTTATTAATTTTAAGCCAAGAACCAAAATAACAAAATTAGTTGAACACATTTTATTGAAAGCCAAAGCAAAGATGAAATGAATAATCTGGTTGATAAGAGACTAGCCGAATATGGTGTAAAAGTTAATGAAGGCAAATGTGAGTTCTTTAGGCCTAGTTTAAAATTCTTGGGACACTATCTAGATTGTCATGGTATACATCCATCTGAGGAACTAACTAAACCCATTATGGATGCGCCGAGGCCTGAAAATGATTTGAAATTGAAATCTTATCTAGGGCTGATTAATTACAATGGGAAGTTTTTACCTAATCCCTCAAATTTTTCACCCACTACATAGGTTTATTAAATAAAGGTGTTAAATGGCACTGGTCGGAGAAATGTGAGTTGGCTTTTAAAAAAAGTAAAGAGCTTCTTTTGGAAAATAATATCTTGATGCCGTATGATCCAAATCTTGAAATTGTTAAAACAGCGGACAGTTCTTCCTATGGTCTAGGCTGTGTAATGTCACACATATTACCAGATGGAAAGGAAAGGCCAATTGCTTTCGCATCTCGAACTCTTAATGAATGTGAAATTAAGTATGCTCAAATTGAAAAAGAAGCACTTGCTCTAATTTTTGAAGTTAAGAAATTCCACATATTTTTGTTTGGTAGAAAATTTACTTTGGTCACCGACCATCGTCCACTAACTTTCTTATTAGGGCCTACAAAATGCATACCAACACTTGCAGCTGCTAGAATACAAAGATGGTCTTTAATTCTCGCGGCCTATGATTGTGATATTTGCTACCGCAAGGGTAGTGAGATATCAAATGCTGACGCTTTGTCAATGCTGCCCTCTTTATCAGAAGAAAATGAGCAAGTAGGGGAAATACAATTTTTTTCCTCTACTGTTGAATTGAATCATCACCCACAAGGAACTAGCTTTAGCTTCTAAGTTCGACCCAATTTTGTTCAAAGTCATTAACTTTACTTGTCACGGATGGCCAAATCATGTGGAAGATAAGAATTTGAGTCCTTACTTTAATAAATGTTCCCAGTTGTCTGTTGAGGAAGACCGTTTACTTTGGGGAAGTAGGGTTGTTATAATTCCTGTTCATCGTCAATAAATACTCAAATTGCTTCACACAGAACACCTAGGAGAGTCGAGAATGAAAAACCTCTCTCGTAGCTATGTTTGGTGGCCCGGTATGGATACAGATATCGAAAATATAATTAAAGAGTGTAATATATGCGAAAGTACAAGAAAATCTATTCCTTTAGCACCTCTTCAAAATTGTACATGGCCAAAACAACCTTGGCAGGGTGTACACGTAGACTTTGCTTCCTTTGAGGTAAAAGAGTTTTTAATTATAGATGATAGTCATTCAAAATGGATCGAAGTTTTTCATTTCACAACGACAATTTCGACCAAACTATTCAAAAGTTGCGAACTTGTTTTGCTGCGTATGGTCTATCAATGACTTTGGTTTCGGATGAAGGACCACAATTGACATCTAAAAATTTTATCAGTTTTTGGAAGCAAACGGGCTAAATAATATAATCACACCACCATATCACCCAGCTTCGAACGGATCAGCTGAGAGAGCGGTTCGAACTACCAAGGACGTATTTCTAAAACAAATGTTACATGAACGAAAGGAAAGCCTGAATAGGACTCTTCAACATCGGATTGATAGTTTTATATTTACGTGTCGTAACCCCTCACTCTTCAACAGGATGTTCTCCAGCTGGCATTTAAAAAAAATGTAAACCAAGAACACCTCTAAACCTTTTGAAACCACATCTGTCACAACCTATGGATAAACACAATCAAAGAGTTAAAGAAACTACTTATGCCTCCCGAGGGAAATACTGAACTTTCACAGTCGATGAACGTGTTTTTGTACGTGCTGTACGAAATAAAAACATCAACTGGTTGCCAGGAATCATCACCAAAATCGTAAGTCCAGTAACATTTTTGGTCAAAGTTGAAGGTCGATTGAGATTTACCCATACTGATCACTTGCGCAAAAATCATAGACCAACCTCAAGTGAAGATAATGAAGATATTGGACATCCAGCGGTCAAAGAAGCACCTAATGAGAAACCTAGTACTGAAGATAACAAAAATGAAAAAGAAACTCAAAACTGTGAATCTAGGTCTCTTCAACACTCTAATCGACAAAGAAGAACACCAGTCAGATTTGATATTTAAAATGTCATGAAATTCGCTATTCAATTTCAATACCAGTTTTATATATCTTAGAGAACTTTATATTGATGGGAAGGAAATGTTATAAAGTTATCTTTTCACTGTATGAATAAAAGCACAGCTGTGATTGAATTTAATTGTTTACTTTTGTTTTTGTTGTCTTGAGTGAAGGAAATAAAATGTTGTCTGATATATCTGAATTAAGTTATTTCAGCTCTAATCCAGCAAGTAGGGCATTATAACTGAGCAGCTGGGTTAAAAGTTAGAACACCTCCCGCCTAGTGGTTTGAACTTTTACCATGTTCGACTTCGATGATCATGAAGATATGTGAAATATTTTGTCCAACTGGGACCTTGGCTCATATATTTCATAATTTTAATTTACGTTGATAAAGTTTTTCTTAATTGTGGTGTCTCAGGTTAGGAATTAAACATTTTAAGTTGGTCTACCGATTATGGTTTCAATCTAGTTTTAGCATTTTAGCTTCATTGACAATTTAGCTAAAAACCAGTTTTTATAACGAATATCAATGTTTTTAAGAATGCCCCTAAAGTTTAATACTCTAAGCCCTACCTCAACTCTAAAGGGGAATTCGCCTACCTACCTAAGCTAACATAACCTAAGAAAAAACATTTTTAACGACTTCATTGGGTTTTATTTAACAACTGCATTTTAGTTAATTTTTATACATAATTGAATTAATGCCTGATAAAATACCTAATACATAACTAATTAAATAAATCTAAACTGAAACCATATTCACTAGACCAACATTAGACGTTGAATTTCTAACCTGAAACAACAGAATTAAGAAGGCAATTATCTACGTACATTCAAATGATGAAATATATGAGCCCAGACCCCAGTTGGTCAGAAGGTTCCTCACATCTTCATAATCATTGAAGAAGGACATAGTAAAGGATAAAACCACGAGTCATGAGGTGTTTTAACCTATGCCCTGCGTGTATTATACGACGCACTCGCCGCTCACTTCTGCTCTGATCTGCTCTCTCTGCAGAGAAACAGTTTTGCCATCATCACAAAATTAGATAAAACCAATTTAACTATGCTGCTAACCTAACTAAGACGGTTATGAGCTGCCCATCACACTACCATGGGTTAGGTTCCACCGATGTATTGGTTAAATTCTCACCGAGTACAGGGTCAAATATTAAAAAGCCATGGGTTATTGGCAACTACTTTTCTCAGTAGAAATTAACCCAGAGGACACTCGGTTGGTGTTTATCATGCTGTAAGGTTTTGTTTAACCGACATTAGTAGATCAAATAAATAGTCAGCTAACAGTAACAAACCACTCGGTTACAAATAACCGTATATACTTTGACTAACTTAAGTTAGTTATAAATGACCGTGCGGCACTGGTTGCTAGTAACCAACAATTGGTTACTGCTGACCCAATAGATTTTAACCCAGACTCGGTTAAATTCTGAGTTTTTCAGTGCAGTAAACAACAAATAAAAATCTCAATCAGTACTGTACAGAAACTTAAAATTGTTATTTGAGCAATAAAGGTAATGTTTATTATTAAAAAAAAAATAATAAAATCAGTAATTATTGGTCAAATTATTGGTTTTATAGAGATAAAAAGGCAAAACCCAAAAATACAACTATTATGTATATATTGTTCTACTCAGATAAGAATTAATCAAAGTACACAACCCCCTCCCTTGCCATTGACACATCCCCGAACTCTACGTCAGTCAATAAAAAATCCATTATGACAGAGTTTACAAAAAATAAAGTTAATCATAGCCTCCTTACACAGCAACAATAGAATATAGATGTATTTCAGAGAAGAAATCACTTTAAGTTATAAAAAGCCCTAAGAACCTTAAATACAAACAATCCAGATCCATAAAATAAATATTTTACTGACCGCCTTAGAAATATGAAATATAAAATATTTTCGCGCAAAAACAACTAATGCTTACTTACTTCACAGAGGATTGATTACCTTAAAAATAAACGAGATCGCACGCAGCACGCTGACGTGAGGAAAGTAAATTTCCACATTAAAACCTTTAAAAAAATCTAATAAATGGTTTAAAACAACACTGGTAACATTTTTGTGGAAAATTGAAATTTTTTGGCTGTTCTGATGCTCCTGGTTATATTTAAATTGACTATTAGGGTGGCAATGTTGAACATTATAGGGTTAGTAGGAGGTATAGTCAGGATAAAAAGTTGGTATAGGGGTATTGGGGGTGATAAAACTACATCCAGAGAATGAAAAACAGCCTTTTCCAGTGTAAAATCCCTTAAGACAACGTACCGTGTTAATACAATTAACATTTTCTTTAATAACACGGTACATACTTATGCTGGAATGATGAGGGCGGGCTTACAATTATTCGCATTTTACGTATAATAATTTATTTTACATTAATAATACATACGGGGCTTTTCTGACCCTTTTTGGGCCCAAAAACTCAACATTTGAAAAATTAAAATCCCTAAAAAAGGGGGTTAGAGTTCGTTTTGCCCAACGAACTTGTCCAACTGTTTACAGGAGGGAAGCTTCCTTCCAATTTTCAAGTAAATCGGACAAAAATTGCGACCGCTAGAGTGCGAACATATATATAAAGTTGTTAGCGACACCCCAAAACATATTCAGGTGGTCCGTTAGGAACTTCTATGGTGGTCCCGGGCTTAAGTTTCACCGTGCGGGTCATGCTAATAGTTCGCTTTTCCATAAGAAATTCACTAATAAACGGACAGTTTATAAAAATAGCAAACGCTGCGCCGTACATTCAACCCATAGGCAATACCAGCTCAACTCAAATGTAGCTAGTTTGCAGCCAGCGCCGTGGCGCACTATCCCGGCTCATTTCATTGCCAAACAAACCAAAATTCAATTGTAGCCCTCTTATTATTTAGTTATAAACCATTATGTTATTCATAAGATTCTTCTTATTGTTGAACTTGTGTATTGCAACACCTCTCAGCAATTAGATTCAGGATATTGTATATATTTAAGTCTATAAAACTTGTTTATCAATTATAAAATCAAAGAATTTTCTCTTGACTGCCCCGCACCTTCCTCTAGCTTGGCTAGACCCTCCACAGCCAAGGAGGCCGGAGTGAAGGACAGTTCCCATGTGTCATAGTGCATCTTAATCGCTGTTGCCCAATGGACGCGTTGCCCAAGCCGGTTCCCAGGGCATTGCCGACTGTGGGACTCCACATACAGAGAATAATTACCGCAGATTTTCAGCCTGATAATTGTGTTGTCTTTGTGTCGCAAGCGCTGCCCGCTGCCACGCACAGCCCGGCAAAAAATGTCAGGTTGCAAAAATAGGAAACTTAATTGAATTCATTGAGAAAGACTCCTGTTTTGTGCAGTTCCTGGTTGTACTTTGGGGTGCGCTGTGAAGTAATGGTTATGAACGTAAGGTACTTTATAATAACAAAATCTGCGCGATAATAAAAGAGTTCTCTGTGTGATGTGATATCTCTCTCTGTCTATGACAATATCTTAGTAATCCATAAAAGGTCAAATTTAAACACATTTAAAAACTGTGTGTCTTCATCAGCTGAACAATTTGATTTCACTTTAAAAACGAAAAGCTCTTGGACACCGTTAGAGGGAAACCGACCAGCCCAAAACCTCTACTCCCATAACAAATAAATTTGGTATGTTACACAAAATCACAATCATCATAATCTAGACAATCAATCATAATCTTTTCATAATGCAGACAATCCGGTAGATGACTTGACGGCCAGGTGGTGAGGGGAATGTTACCCCCACCACAATACTTCCTCACTTTTGCCATTGGACGAAGTTATTTGATTGGTTTTTAATTGCAAGATTTTATTACAGCTGATTTTTAAACACCATTAGTTAATTGGCTGTGTCAGTATAGTTGGTTGGCTAATAGTAGTTGGCTAATAATATTGGTCGGCAATAATAGTTGGTTGGCTGAGTCAATAAACAGTGTATGGGCAGTGGAGAAGGTGTCGTTCCTCTCTACTCTTTCTTTACTATCTAGCCACCAAGTAATCTCCGTATAGTACACCAAGGGCCACTAAGAAGGCATTTAAAAAAAATTCCTACAGGTCTTCAAAGCCCCCAAGTTAATCACTGGTCATTCAATTTGATTTAATCTGATTATGAAAAAAAATTTCATTATTCGAAATAATGTAGAAGTCCAAGATCAAAATGCTGCACTCACAACTGGTATTTCCCGATTGAATAGGGTACTGCGCACCAGGTATTGTATAACAATTTAATTTGTTCGGTTGGAAGCCCCTTAAGCATAAAATTGCATGAATGTAGTTAACTCCTGGTCATCGAGGGCAAATATTTAAATGGTGTGTTGATACTCCGGAACATTTTACCAACGCAAGCAGTGCGCGTGCGTGTGTCAGTGAGAGCGTCGTTTGCCACCTGTCCATGTCCCCGCGTCCCCGCACTTCCTCCTGTCTTGGGCGAAATCGAAAGCGGTCTGGACATTCGCCAACCGGTCCCTCGTCGCGGCTCGCCATTCGCCACAGTGTCACCTCGAGTATCGGACACCGTGATGCGTATTAGGTAAACGTACTTCAGTCCCGAAAAATTACAAGTGTTTTCACGCTGGACTCGATGATGGCATTTTTTACGCTTTCGAAGTAGGTTCGTTCAATGACGAATTTACCACAAGTCAGTGCTTTATTCTTTGTTTACCTTAGCGTATGTATTTTAAATTTAAGTATCTAGGGGGCCGAGCTTTGCTTGTGGAAGGCCAGGTTGTTTGTTTAGACTACTCTGAGTATTTTTTCACCAACTGAAAAGCAGATTCGCTTAGTTCATTTGCCTATTGTCCTATTGCATGTGCAAGGTTACTAGCCAAGGTTACTATTGTAAGTGTATTGTAAGTGCAAGGTTACTATTGTCCTTGCATGTGCAAGGTTACTCCAGTTGTTATTATAGCTCAACGTCCCCTCAGGTAGTATTTTGATTATATATGCACGTTTCATTTATTTGTAATATGATTCCTACTCCATACATAATCTTCACTCGATGGTTTTAGTCACTTTTCTCAGGAAATTACATGCTCATACTTGAGTATTACTTTTGCTGTTCACTGTTTGATTATATACTGCTGCTATGATTGTTTCGTTTTGATGTGAAACTCCATGTTCATCTTTTTAAGTTTTAAAATTGTTTTTAGCGAATTTCCCCTATAGGGAAGAAGCTATTACCGTAGGTCTCATGGTAAGACTTAAGCCCGAGACCATGATAACTTTTCATTTTGAGGTCCCCAGATGCCAAAAACACCATTCGTTCAAATTTTTATATATGTATATATATATATATTTATATATATATATATATATATATATATATATGTGTCCGTAAGCACGATAACTCTTGTAAAAAAGGTCCGATCTTAATGAAATTTGGTACAAATGTGTAAAGTACCATTTATTTGAACAAGTTCGAAAACCAGATGAATCGCACCATCCGAAGGGGGGTTTTTGGGGGTTTTGTACCCCAAAAATGTGTTTTTTGGGGTTTTCACATGTCATTTTAATTTAAATCAAATTTTAATTTATACCATTGAATTTAGCTTAAAAAAAACAATTTGGTATTTTGATCATTGCTCTACGTCAATTGGTTACCGAGATATTGAAAGTGCTAAACACAGTACGTTGTCTAATGTTATTCTTATGGAGAAAAAGAAAAATTGTATATCTCGCTTATTTATGAACATAAACTGGCAAAATTTGGTATATGGCTTGATCTGGTTATGGTTTATTGTTGTTTGCACAAAAAAACAATTTTTTGCCTATGGTTCCTGTAGCAGCAAACCTAGGTACTTGGTCCCCATGTTATTCTTATGGAAAATACTTAAAATGTTATATATCGCTTATTTATGAATGTATATGGATGAAACTTGGTATGTGACTTCACTAAGATGAGTTCTATTGATATTTGCATAAAAACCCATTATTTTGCGTGCCTTGTTGCAGCAAACCTGCGTACTCATCCCCAATGTTATTCTTATGGAGAATAATTAATATTTTAAATATCGCTTGTTTGTGAATACATTTCTTATGAATCCTGTTAAGTGTTATGTTATATATTCATTGGAAATTCGCTGAGTATGTAGGTTTGCTGCGACGGGTGTATTATATAATTACATGTTTTACATAATTGCATTTCTCATGGGGATGAAGATTTGTCTAGAACATATTTTTAACCCCACAAACGGTCCTTTTGAAGGAAATCATTGGATACGTTTTTGAGATCGTTGTTGCAAGCAAGCATACAAGCAAACAAACCTTACTCATATTACAGTACATGATATACCAGCTATTTTTATAGTTTTCATACAAATAATTCTTAAGTTATATGTTTTATGGGTGGTGTGGATTACAGGGTACTAAATTTGTAGTGGTTTGGTATCAAATATCCAATGAACTGTATATCCTTCGAGTGAAGTTGTAATAGCCTTGTTTAATAGGGTATTCCAGTCACCGGCTTTTACCTGTTTTCCCATAAAACAAATGTTAACTTTCAAAGCCCAGCCCTCCTCAACGATTATTTGAAATCGTTGGCTTGTGGTTCATATAAAATAAAATAAAATACTCAGCGATTTCAGTGAGCAGAATTTCCATATTGTAAATAGTTCACCCAAACTAAAACTTACACACTAAATATTTTGCAGTATGTGTGTGTGTGTGTGTGTGTGTGTCCGTAAATGCGATAACTTGAGTAAAAAACATCCGATTTCGATGAAATTTGGCTCACATGTGTAAAATGACATTCATGACTAAGTTCGAAAACCAGAAAAATCGGACCATGGGAAGGGGGGTTTATGGGGGTTTAAATTTTCCAAAAATCAGTTTTTTGCATTTTCACCCTACAATTTTTTAAAAACTTAATTTTGGTTTTGACCTTGTTATAGAGCTTAAAAAACAAATAATATAGTATTTTTAATTATTAACCTAGGTTAAGTGGTTGCGGAGAAAATCCAAAAAAACCTACTCATAAAATCTCCCATGTTAATCTTATGGGAAAAAGGTTTTTGGCATTTCCTCAGTTTATTTTAATTTAAACTTCACATTTTTTTTAGAAATCTGTTCAGTTCCAAAAAACAATCATTTTGGTGTTTAAATTGTGATTCTACGCCCAACCGTCGCTGAGATATTCAAAGTGCTAAACACAGTACGTTGTCCAATGTTATCCTTATGGAGAATAAATAAAATTTGATATCTCGATTATTTATGAATGTATGTTGATGAAACTTGGTATGTGGCTTCACATAGTACTGGTATATTGATATTTGCACAAAAAATTGATTTTTTGTTGGTTATTCCCGTAGCAGCATACCTGCGTACTCAGCCCCCATATTATTTTTATGGAGAATAAGTAAAATGTAATGACTCCCTTAATTTTGAACATAAATTAATAAAACTTGGTATGTAGCTTCACTTGGTTGAGTTATATTCATATTTGCATAAAAACCCATTTTTTTGTTCCTTGTTGCAGCAAACCTGCTAACTCAGTCCCCATGTTATTCTTACGGAGAATAACTGAAATGTTATATAGCGCTTATTTATGATTGAATATTGATGAAACTTGGTATGTGGCTTCGCCTAGTTAAATTATATTTATATTAGCATAAAAATCAATTGTTTGTGTCCCTTGTTTCAGCAAACCTACGTACTCATTACCAATGTTATTCTTATGGAGAATAATTAAAATCGCTTATATGTGAATATATTTTTATGAAACTTGGTACGCGGCTTTATGTGGAATTCAGACAAATATTATGCATTGGAAATTCGCTGAGTACGCAGGTTTGCTGCGACGGGGGTATTGTTAATACTTTATCGCTGTTTGTACTGAGTTTTTCCGGTAGCCTGCTCACAATGTGTAGTAAACAGATTTGAAACAGTAATGAATGAACTCATGATTAATAATTAATACGTAAACAAAGTCGCAAATAAAATGTAGAAGTACAATAAAACATAGTTGTAATCTTTTCACTTTTCTTATGAGGATGGTTTGTCTTTTGTAATTTATATCAATCTTATAAATAAGATATACAATTTTTTTAAAGAAATTACATATTATTCTTCAGGAAACTTTTGAGAAAATACCTTTAATCTGAGTCAGCTTCCATCATCCTGTGATTTATCTATTATCTGTCCATGTGTTCTCTTTCAACACTCCTCTTCCAGAATTAGTAAAAATATAATTTTTTTATTAATTATCTGTTTTACTTTTCCGTCTCTATCGGGATTACTGAATCTGTAAGAGCTGTCAACTACGCCTAGTGAAGGACCTATCACGATGCTGTATTTCTTGATTAAATTTAACTTTTGTTATCCCAGAGTGTAGTTTACCATGTCGTCTGCTGGTGGTAACTGTGGAGCCCAGACCTTTCCCGGCGGCCCTGACCCTCTGTTGTAACGACAGGGCCTCACGCCACCACCACCACCTTGATGGATTGTATGGTGAAACGGTCATGTCATATCCTATCTCTTCTCATTAACTGAGTATCTCATTTTTCCTCATTATGCATTATAAATAAATTAATGTTGTGTTTTAACCTTTGAGTAATTTAGGAATTTTTATAGGATGACATGTTTATTGAGTCATGCATTATATGTAGGGTGGCGGTAAACAGTCCCCAGAAAAACACCCCAATGACAAAATACATTTGTCAATTTGACGTCAGAGAATTGGGGTTTGTTTTTCGGCCGTGAACTTTAAGGACATATTAATTATTATGCAGTTTATTAGAAAAACATGTTACGGTTAAGTGATATTATGTTGTAGGCGTGACAGTAATTTAATTCAAATCGTCCTCCGTAAAGCTATCCCCGGGAAAACTACCCCCAGAAAATGAGTCCCAAATAATCGTTCTGCAGAGTAACAAACGGAAAACTACTCCTAGAAAGGTAACCCCACAAATCAAACTCCGCGCTTTAGGCACAAGTAAGTAGGTAATAGTCCTCTACCACCAAACGGGGACACCACTTCCTTAAACTTTATCCCACAGGCTGTAATGATTTCGTTTTAAAACTAGGCTTAACACAGTTGTGTTATCATAGCCTTGTGATTTTTGATTTTTTTCGAGAGGAAATGCTATCACATCCTCTCATACAACTTCACCGTCAAGGAAGAAACGGAACACACTCCCTGGTGTGTGCCTTGCACCAACTAAAACCTCCCGCCTCAGGCTGAAGTCCACTTTGGAAAGACCTATTAAGGTATACTTCAAAGTGGAGCCTCGTATCTTGAAGCCAATTTGATTACTATCACTACTATCAGGAATTAATACAAATTAAACTTGGTTCTTGTTGCAACATCACCCACGTATACTTGAGTTAAAATATATAATACCCAAATAGTTACATATAACGTGAATTCCCTAAGTTTAATTGCTTGACTGCAAACGGGTAAGTGAATTCTCCCGCCCAAGACAGTAATGAAGCAATTAATGTTTCCTTTAGTGATACACGACGAGATATGTATTTGGCGGAATTTAAAATGTTTTGAATCAAGAAACCTTTTGTATTATTATTTTGTATTTGTGTTAGCTCTTGTTTGTTCAAAACGATTAATGATGTGCCGTCGAATTCAGATGAGCCTTATAAAAATTAAATTTTTTAAAGACATGTAAAAACTGATCAGTTTGACTGATAATTGATGGCTTTGACAGTTACTTTCTACGCAAAATTTCCGTCACTACATTAAAAGATTAGTTTCAACCCGTGGGATTAATTTGTATTGTTACAAAATTATGTAAGAATTTTGACAGAGAAACCCTGGTATTTGTTAACATGTATTATAACCACTAATCTGCTTATAATCCAAGTGTTATTGTAATTCTAGATTGTAACTGTTGTACCTAGGTGGTTTGTTGATTAACTTTTATCAAGTAACTTTAAACAAGGTGAAGAAGCACAATGCTCAGCTAAAATAGTTATACTAAATTATATTCCTGGATAAGTATATTTATTTAGGTATATTAGAATACATATATTTCCCTTAAGGATGAATACTTCTGTAAGTATAAATACTTTATACAATAGCCATTTCTCTAATTTTTTGCACCCGAAATTTTATTTTAAATGTAATTCTATATTTTTAAAATTTTTAGATCATGCAAATAGAATAATGTGTTACTATATATCTTGAAAAGTTCAACATTATATCATACTAATGTTATAAAGCTGAAAGTTTGTAAGGTTGTTTGTTTAGGGCTCAATCACGCTCCAAATACTGAACCGATTGAGCTGATATTTGGTAGGAAGATAGCTAATATCCTAAAGTATATGCATATACTTACATAGGCATATATACATATAGGCAGGCCTATTCACGTTTTAAAATTCCTTAAGGGCTTTGCCCTAGTGGCCACTAAACTTCCCATGTTAATCTTATGGGCACTAGCACCAACATTTACTGGATCAGGTGATAATTAAAACATGTGTTCTGTATTTGAGATTTAAAACAAGATTTGGAGTTTATGTTTTGTTTACATTTTGGTTTCCACTTTTGTTGCGCGCATAATCACGAAGGTACCTGTATTATAATAATAATGCCGGTAAACTTAAATCAAATTCATCTCAAACCCAACAGACCTAACAGACATCCATGAAACCTACAGAGTCCAATATTATTTAGTCAGTGTTTGTAAGCATAAAAATGAATGAATAGAATGATTCATTAATTAAATTTTAATTCATTCATGCTCAAATGATAAGGGTTTTGAAACAAAAATATTTTTAATCTGGTATTAAATTAAATTAATTTCATTTTTCAAGGCAACATTCTATACAATTTAGATAGTTGGTCACGTTGGTATTAAGGCACACATCATTATTTTTGGAAAAAGGTTTTGCATAATGGCAAGCTGAGTATGGCTTGGTTCTTCAAAGTAATTAACATCCTTAGATGATACAATTAAATTTGAATCATAAGCATAATGGTAAGCTGACGTTTTACACTTTCTATATTAGCGAGGATTTTTGGAAGTCATTGGATATAACACTTGATTAACAGAGTCCAAAAATTTAACCTTGGGAAACTTCATTTCATATCAATAATTTAGTTGATGCATTTTTTGTGATTTTATTGTTGAAAATATTTGATATTTCGAAAAATTGGAACATATTTGAAAGGTGAAACCATTTTAGAGTTATGGCCTTGATACAAAATGACTAACTTATTAAGCAAAATAGGTTGAGAAATTGAGTCAACGGCTTTTGAGAGGTCCATAAAAACTTCAACAGGTCCTTGTCATTGATCTATGGAATCAATCTATCTATGACATCTATCTATCTATCAATCTATGGGGATTTAGTAAATTCAGCTAAGGCATACAACGGATTTTCCTTTCCTTAAACCAAGTTACTCAGCATATAACAGTTCATATTTTTCTAGATATGCAATCCAATCTATTATACATAGCTTTAAAAAAATCTTAGATAAGGATGCAATAAATATAAAACAAAAACGCAAAATTTAATTAATTTTCGTCATAACAAAACATCTTATTTTACTTCTTTAGATTGTGTTATTCGATTAGCTAAGTACTGATTTAATAATTGGCATTAATGATGATCATCCCGGCAAACGTATTGTTTCACTTTTATGTAACATCTAACATATTTTAGTAATTATTTATATTCAAAATATCACAGTTTGTGTTTTGTTAAAAGAGAAAGTTAAACCTTACTGCAGAATGAAGTACCTATAATCCTATTTCCTACAAATACTATAAATGTGAAAGATTGGATGTATGTTTGGATTGGATGTTATCAACTCTCCGATTTAAAGTGCAACGACTGTCAACAAGTTTAGTTGTGTGAAAGAACCATCTTACTTGCTCTAAAAATAGCAAGAACACACGTAATTCAATCTATGGAGTTCCCAATTTACTAATTGCTGGAAAATCACTTCATTTTATTTATTAAATTTATCACCATTGAAGGTCCTTACAAAACTGATTTCCTATTTATTTAATACCATCTGCAAAGCCTTCTTTAGCAAACAAATCTTTAAAATAATCTTTCTGTACATTGGTCACGAACTATGATTCCTATGACGAGTTAGTGAATTCTAGTCTGTACGCTATGTGTTACCAATATTTCCTCACGGCAGTATTTTTCCAGGTGTCTACGAACATAAATGTTGGATGACACTTTGAAGCAAACATGGTCGATGTGCTTGTTCCAAGTCAACCCTTTATCAAAGTGTATTCAGAGGAACTGAAAAAATGTATCTTACATTCAGTTAGATGCTAAGTTTTGTCACGTAATGATTAAATTACAGCAAATGCCGTTGATGCCACATCTGAACAGTTCGAACATTTAAAACGTTATTTTGTTAATAAAAAATACACATATTTTTTAGAGCTCTTAATGAGGTAAAAATTTAAAAAAGTTAACATAATATGCACTTTATAATTTAAGAGGACGAAATAATTATTGTGAATAGTGATAGCATCTTATAAGCAGAGGATTGGTGTTACCTATACAAATATGAATTTAAACTTGTAAATATAAAATGTTAATATTTAAGAAGGGGGTTAACAATATTCATTACATTTGCAAGTTTTAATTTTCATTAATAGTTGTCCTTGAAAGTGGCCTTTCATGGTTATTAAATGTTCGTCATTGTTTAATCTGACAGAGAAATTAATTAATGATTGGTAAAGAGATTTCATAGTGGGTGACGGGGAGGGGGTTACAGATCATTAGCCCAGCTGATTATGAAAGACCTCTCAATCACAAAGACAGCGACAGCAGACAGACGGACTGACACAGCTGATCAGAGCATTGTTGTATCAGCTGATCAAAGACGACTGTTGCTGATAAAACCTTGATCGCACTTATCCCTTCAAAGAGGCTATGTTCATTATTTTCAAATAAAAATCAAAATAGTATTAAATAAAAAAGATTTTCTTAGATGGTTGTAGTGGTGATGTATTTTAGTAGAATACGCATAAATAGTGGTTTAACTATTTAGTAAATTGTGAATTTTAACTTTGATTTAATTCCATTAAATATTTTTGTCGGTTTTAAAAATGAGAAATAAACACGTGTATTTAAGTTCAGGAATCTGTTTCCAACTTCATTCATTCACTAGGCTGTAATTTACGTTCCTGTTTTTTATAGTTACTGTAAGCTCGTGATTTTGTTATTTAGTTTTAAGAATTCAAATCATAAAATGATTCTCAATAAATAAGGAAAATATTTGTTTTAAATCACTGCAATCAGTATAACAAACGCAGAGGAATCATCACGTTTATAAAAGATCTTACTGATGTAGGCTTATATATTTATAATTTTTCTTCACAGTCATTTAAAATAAAACACCCTAATTCATTGAGAGGGATTAGCTGGTCCACTTGCCTCTCCATTCCCTCCTCTCACACATTGCTAGTCAGTTTAAACATTAAGACTGTGCCACCGAATCTTCATAAATGAAATAATTCCACGTCAGCTTGAAGAATCATTATATCTCCTTCCAACGTATGCTTTTTAACTATAAACTCTCAATATTCCTGTTCAATAAAGCCAGTATTTAGACTCAAATGATCAACGACGGACTAGATGCAGACAATAAGTTATTGTTATACCTAATGACAAGTTCTCCCAAATGGTCGTCCTGCACGATCGGACGCTTGTAACTACATACTCCGGTGACATCAGATTCCCAGGTGCAGTTGAAGCCCCAACTTACCTATCCACCATGTGTAGGTGCATGTGTGTAGGTAGCGTAGAAAGTGGTTGGTCAGTTCCCTGCTCTACATTCCAGGCGGTTTGTTGCATCACCGGTGCGGAAGTGGTACTTCCTAGGGCACACCTTCAACTTGCGACACTTCTGGGCTTATAGTTGGGGAAGGAATGTGGCACTGGGCCAAGTACAAACAAACCTGCGGAAATTTAAACAGGCAGAAATTCATAATTTTACCTGTAAATTTACAAAGGTAAAATTGTGACATTTACTTGTCTGTGTTCAAGTAAGCACAGTTATACAACTTTTACTTCTGTAGAGATCGAAATCGGAAAATAACACATGAACTGGCAGTTTTTGTAAGAGAGAGTAAATATTAGTAAGTGATAATTCTGTTTGGTAAATTGTTTAAATTCTGTGTTGACATTCTTAAATTACTTTAAGGCATCTTCCAATGTACACAAATATTATTTTTACATTTATTTATAAAACTTGTAAAGGCACTTGCACAAGGTGCCTATTATGTTAAAGGTATTGCATATAATATTACCTGATGATGTTTAATGGAGAAACCAGGCCTTAAAACCATTCTAAGACCTGGTTAAGGTGATATGATTTAACATTATTAGTGATATTATTATCCAGGGACATTTGAACTCTAAATGTTTGAATCCCAAGAAGTCCATAAACCTATATTAAAATTAAAGCAAAGAAAACCACAGTATTCATAATCCATCACTATGTCTCACAGATTAGTTCACGATGCAAAATAATGTTTTTTTTCAAGGAAAAAGTATTTGTATTTATGTTTCTCTCCTCAAGAACAATTTATGATGATTTCGTAACCAATGAACTGGTGGCAAAAAGTATATATTTCAATATCCCTCAGTATAAATAGTTTACCCCCCCCCAAAAAAAACAAACAAAAAACAACAGGGTTTTTTGTATGCCGATCATTGATATATTACAGCTGTTTGAGGCACGTATAAGGTTAAACTAACAAAGTAGTGTGAAATTATGGGGCAAGCAAAATTATGGTGGGAAATGAAAAATTGTCATTTAGATTCGCTTACTGCACTAAAAAAAATAGCTTTCACAAAAAACTAATATTTATAACTCTGTTATTTTTAAAGATAGAAAAAATAGTGGTACAAATATTCTACAAAGAATGTTGTACTGTCAATAGTTTTATAATATGATTTCAAAAGCATAACTTTTGTGATTCATTGGGGTCCAAAACTTTAGATTAGCTTTGCCCATTTAAATAATTTTGAATGGATTATTTTCAAACCTACATTAAATAAACACACGCTTAATAGTAGTAGAACTGTATTCAGAAGTATGCGAAAAACTATCAGTTTTACATATCTATGATATAAAACCTCTAAGTAAGCCTATAAAACGTGTTGTTCATTATACATTCTATCTATGACTGCCGAGTTGACCGATTTGTTCATAAAAACTCCCTCTACAATTCTGACCTCATAAGGAACTGGTTTTAAGGACACAAACCTTGAGAAAGTTTTATATAGAGCTCATTACATCCTATATTGGTGAAGGCAGCTTTTAACCTATGGCTTAATACATCGTAGAGAAGTTTAGATTCCCTTCTAATCAGGTGAAAGATTGGAAAGTCCTTCGAATACTAAAACGTAACACTATTAATGAAAATATAACTATTTTGCTCCATTACTTGGAAATATTCTGCATAACTGTTATTGTTTGGGCTCTTGAACATATTGGAAGAAATTATGTTCGTCAAATCTAATATAAATCTTAATAAAGCTATTCTTCACTGCAATGTTTAACCCTGTTTACTGCAGTTTTACTTCTAGAACCATAACAATTTGACTATCAACATCCGATTATTAAATACTCATACAATTCCATAAACATTTACTTTTATTTCACGTATGGTATCAATAATACAACAACACTATTAACAGATGTATAATTCACAAAAATACTTTACAATTAAATAAACAAACGTAATCCTAATCACTTACTCGAAATTGAAAAATTAAAAAAGAGCTACAGATTCTACTTAACAGGTGAAGTCAGGTCATGTATCGAATCGTTTCACAGTTCCGATCACACAATATGTACAAGAGAGGCTGGGGGAGGATAGAGGAGTTAGGAAAGGAGGGGTAGGGGGAGGTTACGAGTCGGGTCACGGAGCGTCACGCGTCACCTGACAACAACACTCGTAGGGCCGACCGGCAAGTTGTCGAACGTTCAGAGTCTCCTACACACATAGTGCAGGCGAGGCTTTGGCAACAGTTCACTGGGGAGCCCAGTAGGTTATACTTGTAGACTGTGACCGCGGAGGAACGCGTCGATCTGGCCGGCAGCGAGGTTGTTGGACACCTGAGGGTTGACGTAGTAGTAAGACTGGACGTTCTGGGGCTGGTAGGAGAAGCGCGTGGGCTGCGCTCTGGGGGGAATAGCTGCAACTGCGTTTCTAGAGGCTTGAGGCTGAAACGTCTGAGGTTCTTGTTGCAGGAGACTAGCGGGGAATCCTTGACTTTGTAAAGTTCTAGGGCTTTCTAACCTGGCTGTGCTCGCTACAGGCTTCTGTCTCCTTTGTTGTTGAGCGAAGAGCTGTTGTGATTGTGCGAGCTGCTGAGCTTGGTTCTGCTGAAACAGCTGCTGCTGGTACTGCAGAGGGGGTTGGGGTTGAGGTTGACGAGGTTCCAAGAAGGGACTTGAAGAGAAGGGGTTGTCGACGAAAGGCTGCAGCCTCTGTCTCAAATTCACTTCTCCTCCTACAGACTGTGGTAGTGCTTGGTACAAAACAGTGTTGTACTGACCTGAAGAAGGATCAAATACCAGCTCTGTCGAGTAGATGGGATCACTAGTGACTCCCTTGGAAGGCTTAGATGTGGTAGACACAAAGTTGTTCTCCAGCTGGAACTTCTTGAATTCTTCGTCAAAGTCGAGCTGACCGGAGGAAGGTCTTGATTTGCTGAGACCGGGCGAAGGAGACGCGGTGACTTCCAAAAGCTGAGGTCTGTAAGTAGTGGCCGGTTCTACGGTCGAAGGTCGTGGGGTGATCCTAACAGCTGTTGTCGCCTTTGGTGTGGGCTGAGAGATGAATGCCGCCTTGGGTGAAGGGGAAGCCCTGAATACCGGCTGAGGTGTTGGAGTGCTTTGTGAGTAGGTCGGTCTGTACGTTGTAGTAACAGGACGCGCTCTGGGCGTTGTTCTCACTGGAACTCGGACAGGGACATTCTCCTCTTCTTCATCCACCTCTTGAGAACTAGCCGTGTTGTAGTTCTGCTGGAATAGTGTGGTAGCGGGTCTCGGCCTCAAGGGGGTGGGTCTTCTCACAGGGATGTTTTGTGGAATATTCTCCTCCCCGCTGTCAGGAAGCTGTTGCTCTTCTTCCTCCTGATTAGGAGCATTAGGATCACAAGGATTTCCAGAAACGTAAGTGAACTCTCTCTTATTACCGTCCGGGTCGACGTACCCGTACTTCCCCCTCACCACGCAGTCGGTTCCTCTCGTCTCCTCCTTGAAGCTGCCGTCGGCCGACTCGTAGCCGAAGGTGAAGGAGCCGTCGTCGTTGAGCTTGTTGTAGTTGCGGATGGTCTGGACCGGTGGTTGTCTCGCGGCCTCCGGCTTGAACCTGGGGTTGATCCTCGCCTGCCCCGAGGGCCGTCCGTAGGTGTCCTGCCGCGACACTAGGATGGGCGCACCCACGTCCTCGTCCTGCTCGGTGTAGTACTCCGCCTGTCGGGTGTCCTGGTCCACCACCGCGGCTACTGGCCTCACTCGCACTGTGCGAGCGTGAGCCGCCGCTACCAGGAAACTCAGTAATAGGAGCTGCAACAAGCAAATAACAATTACTATACTTGCATTATTTGTTTCAAACCACAAAGACAATTTTGAAATTGAAATTGTTTTAATTTGACTTTAGACTTTAGAAAAATAAATAAAATATAAGGAAAATATTTTGCAAGTAAAACTTTAAGGGTTCGTGAAGGCGTACCTCTTTAAAAACCCTAATTAACCATTAATTGTTTGACGGTTTATAAAAATGATAACCACAATTTTGAATCATTCTGCTGAATAAGTTTTGAAATATAAGTACACAAGGATAAGGCTTATGGGGATAACGTTTCTTCACAAGAAGATATGAAATCTATATTCATTTTTGAAACAATAATATTTACAAATTTGTTAGTGTATTTAAAATTGAAAAGTTGCCAGAATATGCTAATTTCAAGTGAACGCACCAAGGATTACACATATTCACATCCTGATGTAATCAAAAGCACCTATGAGAAACAGAGAGCCTTGCAATCCCTCAATAAGTTACGAGGTGGTTTCATAGAGGAGGTGGTTTCATAGAGGAAGTCCTTTTTCGTAAGCTAGACGCCCTTACATCCTGCACTTGTCGAGACTTCTGACATGACCTGCTCTCGATCCATAATTCCGGTAACTGATACCTTCCTAGGCACGATGTTATCATAGACAGTGCCAGCACGGTATCACTATCCGAATTATCACCAAGAGGATATCCTGAAGCCCTCCTGGAGGACTCTCAGGGCCAATGGCGCTGACTGTACCTTGTCCTTGGCCACGCATTGTTGGCCAGACTGTACACAATCTTGCCAGCCTTACTTTTACTGTTACTGCAACCGTGTTTACTGCTAGTTTGTATTCTCTTGACTCGTTGAAAACAGGCAGTAAACTGTTTTTTTTTTAAGAGAATATTACAAGACCAAGGGTTTCCATAGGATTTATAATAACTTCCGGCTTGAACCAAACAACAACATCGTAAAAGGATTCTATATACGTTCTATGAAACAAATCGTATGTCATATTCATAACAAATTTTAACTAAACAAATTTTTCTTTCATATAGCAAATTGTTAACGAATCTATGAAACTGGTGCTACTACGTTTACGTTCATAAGTAACCTTGCTGGGCTTGATAATAAACTTAGACTTATGATATAAAATAATATAATAATAAAATAACAACTTTCTTTAACTCTATACAATTTCTATAACTCTATTAAAATTTTTCCACTCTTTAAATTCATGAAACTGTGGTAGGATATGTCAAACTACATTTTTATCTTTTTAGTTATATTCTCGGAGGCTATTTAATGTTTTATCTTGTGTAGGGAATCAGAGAAAAGATATAACTTGATCGTTAAAGTCCCTGGCTAAACTCGCACGTTCTATAGAGTTAAACAACTCCAAGTAGGTTTTAATCCAGTTTGATCACACAATATTTTTAAATTGTCTTCATAACACTCATTTATATTTAGCAATTCTGATTTATGGGTAAGGTATTTAAATCAGGTGCTGAAATCATTTTGAGCAAAAGAAACAAAACACTAGTTTTGTACACCTTCTCAAAAGTATTAGAGCAGTCCATAAAAAAATCTTATCTTTTGAAGAGGTTGTTGAAAAATCGAACCTAGTACAGAATAAACAAAGTGAAAATGAAATCCTCCCAAGAAGATATGCAGCAATCGGCATGTCCGCTTTCCTATAATTACATCGGACCGGTTTGAAAGTTTTGAAATGCATTTCAGTAGCCGCTGAACGAATCTGCATACTTCAATAAACATAATCTAAATGTGCTTAAGAGGACTGTGGGGCTATCAACCCCGAATTTTGGTCATTAAAAATAAAATTGCGAAGTTTTATGGTCGGGTCATGGACAAAACGATTGCTTACTGGACTTAATTGAATGGAAAATCACTGGACTTGATACACCCGTACGCTCACTCTGCAGAAATAATCATTCTATAGGTAGCGGTATGTTTTCTTATACAATAATTTGAACAACAACTTTTCATATGATAGCATTAAGTGAAATAATTTACAAATGTAAAAGGTTTTGTCATCAGAAGGGGAAAAGGAGGGAGAGTTAGAATGGGGTTTTCTGCTTAAAAATGGATACAATACTTACATTATTCGTATTAGCGAATTTCCCCTATAGGGAAGAAGCTATTACCGTAGTCGGCATGGTAAGACCTAGGCCCGGAACCATGATAACTTTTCGTTTTGAGGTCCCCAGACCCCAAAAACACCATTCGTTCGAAACTGTGTAGATATATATATATATATATATATGTATATATATATATATATATATATGTGTGTGTGTGTGTGTGTCCGTGAGCATGATAACTCTCGTAAAAAGATCCGATTTTGATTAAATTTGGTACAAACATGTAAAGCATCATTTATGACTTTAAGTTAGAAAACCAGCCAGATCGCTCTATCCAAAGGGGTATTTGGGGGGGTTTGTACCCCAAAAATGGTTTTTTGAGTTTTTTACATATAATATTTTAGTAAATCCAATTTTAGTTTTCACCATTAAATTCAGCTTTAAAAAACAAACAATCTGGTGTTTTGATCATTGCTCTACGTCAATTGGTAACCGAGATATTGAAAGTGCTAAACACAGTACGTTGTCCAATGTTATTCTTATGGAGGATAAGAAAAATTGTATATCTCGCTTATTTATCAACGTACACTGATGAAACTTGGTATATTGCTTCATATCGTTGTGGTATTGATATTTGCCCTAAAAAACATTTTTTTGCCTATAGTTCTCGTAGCAGCAAACCTGTGTACTCATCCCCCATGTTATTCTTATGGAGAATAAGTAACGTGTTATCTCCCTTAATTATGAACATAAATTAATAAAATTTGGTATGTGGCTTTACCTTCTTGAGTTATATTGATATTCGTATAAAACCCCATTTTTTGTGTTCCTTCCTTCAGCAAACCTGCATGCTCAGCGCCATGATATTCTTATGAAGAATAATTAAAATGCCATAAATCGTTTATTTATCAATGTATATTGATGAAACTTGGTATTTGGTTTTATGTGGTATTAAGATACATATATGTGCATTGGAAATTCACTGAGTACGCAGGTTTGCTGCTACGGGGTATTTACATTTTGTTACAGGTTATGAAATATAACAAATTTAAAAATTAAATACTGATGCGGGGATCCAAATTGTTTCAGGCTGATCGGATGACCGAGTGTTTTTAGATTTCCAAGCTATCAAGATAATATAATATCTTGGTGTAAACCGTATACCAAGGCATACACATCCTTGGTGTAACCCGTATACCAAGGCATACACATCCTTTGTATGGTTTAATTGGAATCGTATTATCAAACTAATTTTACCATACACGATCAGCAGACACTTATTTGCAAAATAATTAACGCTGTCTAACATAAGATTATCTAGTTCTTAATGTAGGAAGGAAAATCGCAGTCATGTGAGTGGCCAGTAAATGCGACGAAAAGTAAGAGTTAAGCTAAACCCTGTTAGGACTAGATTGTCATACATACTCGGGCTATCGTAAATTCGGGCTATCCAGTATCCGTAGCCCCAACACGGCGCTAACTACTTGAAGTTATTAATGCGATTGTTGCTTGTTGCTCCATGTATTGGATATAGCCTATTAAAGAAAGCAAATTACTATCCGTTCATCAATCCTACTCAACTGTTTAAGAGAGGTAAGTGTAATCCAATTTCGGCCAGTCAATGAAAACCTGGGAACAGTAGAGTTGGCGTAATCGGTAATCAGTTGGTAATCGGGGAGCGGGCGGCCTTGAGACAGAATTGAAAGGAACTGAGGAAGGTCGGCAGCATTCCTCGGCTTCGGTGTTTTGCTGATATAACTGTAACAGTGACGTCGCGTTTTGATTTGCTGGATGACAATGACTCGTCGTTAACTTCCTACACTCCGCGCCAGAGCTACGGTTACAAAGTGCGTAGATGGCAGCGGGCGTAGCAGGAAACAGGAAAACTCCGGTACCGTGGTTTATAGAAAAAACTCGATTCACTGAAATTTTTAACGCTGGCAAAAATAAAATGTCGTAATTTTACGACATCATGAATGTTGCCAATCAACGTGTACGAATATTATTTTCCACTTTTTCACTAATCCAGAAAAATCATGCGACATAAACGGTAGTGAAGAAGCTTGTGTACGACTTTATGGTTTAAAGAATCCTATATAATAATAGCGTGTTCAAGGCAATGTGTAACCACCTCCTCCAAGTAAACTACTAAACGTATAGAGAGGCCAGGTTGGTGTCAAAAGATTTCCCTTAGGTCTAGGATGATGACAAAAAATCGATATCATACATTTATTTAGTTGTAAGTTTGTAATTGGCAAAAAAACACTGTCTTGTTTGGCCATGTTTTATTTGCAATAATTTTGTTTACCATGTGTTCCCTACTTTGCATCCAAATTCAACACAACAGCTGAGTACAGTTAAGGTTGTTTTTGTAAACAAAGCAGACAACTATTCCTAACTAATTTTAAGTTTTTGGATTGCAATTTACAAGCAGTAAGGAACAGAAATTCCATGCTGACTGTAAATAGAGTTCATAATACTGTATAAAAGTCTCAGCAAAGTTCAATTCAGATTTGTTTATTCTATATTTACTGTTTATATTTCAGATTTAGTTTACTTTTACTCTTGCAGCGAAATTGGGTTTTATCACTGTTAATGGAAACAGAGTAGATGATTTTCCTTTGATAAATACTGAGTCTCACAAAATATGACAGCAGGGTGGCATTCTAGCGGTTCAGTGCTGGAATTATAGTTTTTAAGGTAGTTTTTAAAGTTTTGTGTAAAACTGAATCAAAAGATTTTTTGAACATCAAGGAAAGCCATTATACTCCCTAAAGTAGTATAGCGATTTGTGTATGAGAACATAAAAAACATGACTAAGACACAAATACAGTTAAAAATGGGAGGAAAAAATGCGAAGGTAAAATCAACCACATAAGGTTTGTGAAGGTTAAGGCGATTGAAACAATACAGTAAACTATATTTCAGTTACATATTTCAAGTTTAATATTCCGATTCAGTTTTGTTATCTTAAAAATTTAGTTAGATTTCATTGTTATGTGCTGTATTTGACGAAACTCTGGTAAGAAATATAATGCAATGGATAAGAAAACGACAAAAAGCCTTGTTGATTACAAAATTTGCATGTAGCGTATTAATAATATAGATTAATATAGATGGATAAATTATGTCTTTTTGTTGGTCTGTCTTTAGATAGTTTGTATGTTAGCAGATGAAATACAATTAAATATTGTTAAATACGGAGAATGTATTTTTTAAATTTTATTTATAAACATAAAAACAGTGAAAGTAGTTAGGTTAATTTGTATTACAAATTTGAACCTGATGAACAAACCTTTAAACACTTAATAACATTTAACTGCAGTTTTTACGAAACAAAATTTGGCTTGAAGTGACACCAAAATGTGTTTGATTCAACATCCAAAACTACACTAACAACAAAGTTTAAACTAATTCCTTTTGGGCTATTGCAAGCAGGCGTAAAATGTCTTTCGTAAAAATACACTTTTTGAATTTTGATACGTTCTAATGAATATTTTAATACGCATTATGTTGGGGCTTTATTACACTAACACCTTAAAACTTTGCACGGCGGGATCCCATTTTGTTACATGCAATTAATTCAAAATTAAATTTTTAAATATAAATTGTTAAGCCATTAAATTTATTTTATAACTAGTGAACAATACCTCTTTAGTTTGTTTAATCCCGTCGTTTTTGACGGGCTAATAACAGCTAGTGTAGTAATAAAACAAAAGTAAAAGCTCCATTCGGCACGAGGCGGTGACCGGTGGGGTGGAGGAGATGTGGCTATGTGGGCACGTGAGGGCTTTCGTAAGATGGAGGTGTGGCCTTTCAAGGCTGCTGATACGGATAAATTAAATTATTTCTCAGAGGTAGGATAGAAGTTAGAATAACTAATATGTACTATCTGTAATCATTATATGTTACTATGAAATATAAAGCTAATAACAAACTTAAACTGTAGTTGAAATATCTGCGTTTAGATGATATACTTATGTTTACAAATATTAGTCATAGTAGTAGTCGTGCCTCCAGAGAAGTATTTTACAACAAAAAGAGCAAATATTTTAAACATTTATAAAATGTTGATTATTATAACTCAAACTGAAATGCCAACACTATTGCATTCCATCTGGACCGTCCAAATCCTTTACATCTGGAACTCCTTTACGTCATTGGATAATGAAAATTCACTCGAAAGTTCCAAATTCCTCTAGACGTCTTTTCAGACGTCCTTCCAATATCATAAGCATCCACTCGGCCCACATTTGCCGCGATCCGGTTCTCGTATGTTTGTTTTGATCTGCCAAATGGCGGGAATGCCGCCGGCCTCAGCGGGTTACGCCACCGGCCACACCTGGGTTCAGCAGCGCAGCTCTAGGCGGCTGATAAGCCGAATTGTGACACGATCGAAGGTCAGGACGGACTTATCGGATCTGTGATCAGCCTTGGTGGTGATGGTGGGCAGAGTAGTGAATCACGCGGCCTCGGTTCGCCCCGGATCTCTGAGGTGGGCGGCATCGCTCTCGAGTGACCCACCCACCCACCCACCCAGGCACAATCAACTATTGTGGTCATTCTGGAGTGCATTCAGGAAATACTGTTTTCGTAATGCCTGATTTCATTCGGGTCATGACACACTAAGCTTGGAGAGAGGTATGGTTGTGCCATAATAACTTTCAATTCAGAATATTTTACTATTTTTTTTAGTTATTTGTGACTTTTGCGTTCTGTCTTTGCACGTGTATAGGGAGTGGTACAATCCCTGTCTTTTTACAATCTAATTTGACTTGTTCTTAGAGAGCAACGTTGACTCCAATCACTAATATATATCTTAATGTCTCTTTAACACGGGACACAACTACTAGTAGGGCTATTTAAAGGCGACTTTGAATGAATGATGGGTTAGAATGGGTGAGATGGCTTATGTAGCCTTGCTACTGACTAAGACCGACAGATTATTTAGCATAATTTTAATGGCTAATGACAATGAATAATAAATAATAGTATCAGCCAGTACTTTCAAACTTACATAAACATGTTCATGATTTTGCTCCTGAATGATTGAACTGAGAAAGAGAGATCAGATTTAATGCATTATGAGGCAACGTACCTGAACTGTAACGTTTGTATTTTAAACCCCTAAACACTAAACGCCCTTTTATGAGTACTGCCTCCAAATTGATTAGGACTTATTTTTCTTGCGGGCACTTTATACAAATGAAAAGTCAATCAGGTCTTACATTTACGTTTCGAACTAAAATTAAGTAATTTACTTATTATATCACAATATTTTATTTGGTTTGAAAATAAAGAAAGACTGAACACTTAAATTAAATGTAGTGTCGTCAAAGTGTCTGAGTATATAATATTGTTTATGGAATTACGTTAGAAATAAGTTAAACAAGTTAACAACTAAGCGAAAATATAAATATAAATTCTCATTACTTTTCCTGGTTTCACATGTTAATGCCCGAACTGGCGGTAGATTAATTTCATATTAGTAGCTGAAAGTCTACTATTAAATTAATATTGATTGCAAATATTTCTTGGGGTTTTGTTAGTTATAAAACTAACACCTTAGACACCTTTGTTTTTAAAAGCCCTGTTCCATCATGAACAACGTGTCTAGCTGATAGCGCAGTATGACGTCACAACCTTGGCATTGACAAGGTCGTTGTTTAGAAAGTGAATTAATTGATGTTCGCAGAAATTGGCGAGTCCGGTTTGATGGCTGCTTTGTCGTGAGATAATAGCACTAACAACACTATTTGGAAATCACAAGGTAAGGTTGACGAAAATGGTACACTCTATTGTTTGATAAACAGAAAAACCAATTTTACCATAAAGTTGTCTTTCTAGAAGATTCACTTCATTAAACAACATTTTTTAAAGGAGCTCCCAAAGATTAAGCGACTCTGCCAATTCTTTTACAGCCATAACCATTGCAAAATACAAGGAGCCCGATGAACCTAAAACTGTCTAAACTTCAGTATAATGGACATTTTTTTATTTAATAGCCAACGGTAATTTTGTTAATAGAGTACATAAACGCTTTTAGGGAAAGCAGACCAAACCCGTAAAATTTAATATTACAATTTAAATAAGAAAAAAGTAGATATGCGTTCGAATAGAAAATGTATAAAATGATCAAATTCAAATACAATGACGACCCTTCCAAACCTTGAAAATCAAGCTGCTTTTAAAACTATTTGCAACGTAAATACGCCATATTGACATGGTCGCACGGAACCAATGAACATTAAAACATCTTGTTGAAGTACGGAAGCATATTCTTTTACACTAAAACCGACACCACGGTGTAATGCAGTGGCAGTGGCTGGGTGTGTGTGTGTGGAGTAATATCAAATGTCCACGGTTTATGACCACAGATGATGGAGCCCAGCTATTAACACGGTTGTCTTTTTTGCAAGTAAACTAAGGATAAATAAAATTTGAAATATAAATTAAACCGTGATTTATTGTTTGAATACATTTTTTTTCTCGACTTTCATTCTCTGTTGTTTTGTCCCAAAACCTGACTCGCGTTTGTTTTTGCCAAGCGAGCGACCGCAGGGCCACTTTCTTGTCGCCAAACGTGTTACTTGTCCCCGACCACACTCTCTCTATCTCTCTCTCGTCAATTGACGCCTGTTATTCCGACGGTGGGCAGAGTTATTACACATAAGTCAACCGATGAACTTTCTACGTGTTATTTCGGTGTTGGAGATTATATAATTAAAAGAGGCCGAGATGTAACTCGATGTAGATATATGTTTATGCCCCTCTTTACAAAGGCCATGTAGAACTAATATATTTCATCGAAATATTAGATGTTTTGCACAGTATTTGCATTTTAAAAAGCAAAGATCTATTCCTAATATAATTATTGCATCCGAGAATCTTGAAGGATTCCCTAAATGTCAAAGAACTTCTCTAAGCCATTCTTGATCTCTGTACACCGTTCAATGATTGATAGTATCTTCATGGTTCTTATTGAAAATACAGAATAATAAACTGTTTGTTACCTAATGAATATAACAGTTAGATATAAAAACTATTATAGTTAAAGCATATTGTCATGAAATGTTGTTAAAAACAGTCTAACTATTTCATAGGTACATGGGATTTTGATTAGTGTTATCATCATTTTGCAATTAGTTGTAAATAAATATCGTCCCTTTGGACCATGTCTTTTTCTGACACAAGGAAAGACGAGACGCTCTAGTTAGTTGAAAATAAAAACAGGAAGAGCTCCCAGGAACATAATATGAATTCCAGATAAAACCACAACTATTTCCGAGAGAATTTCTTTACTATACATTGTTCCCTTGGACACAACCGCTCCCACTGCACTAACACTTCCTTTGTGGCGGTTCATTAGCTGGATTCTTTGGGAAAGCACCTCCAATAAACAAGGAGATGTCCCAGGAAGCGTGAAAGTGGTGACGCAACGGTGTGCACAATTATAACAGGTGACTTTCGCTGCTCGCGTGATCCGCTACTCTACTTCGGCCGATGCTTTATTTGGGCGGTTGCACAATCGGGCTGTGCTGTGGACTGGGGACTGGACACACGACAATCCGTGTACAGAATACCCGGCTCACGGCTCTCAGTGTTGCAACTAGGAAGCTAGACGTTGCCAAAGTTCCTGTGTCAAGTTGGCGGAATGTGACAACATTGAGGTGTGTAGTATTCAAAACGTCTTCTGTGGAGTGATAGTAAACTACATGCATAATTTGTGATTTGAATAAAATAGTGAAGAAATAAAATAAAATTTAGAGAGCTATGGCTCGAATCTGACAAAAGCTTAATCTAAACTGCATGTGTGTTTGACAATGGCATTACTTCAAAACAGTTTGGTATCATATGATGAACATTTTTAAAGCTCAACCCATGACCTCGAATGTGACCTTTGGAATTTGGAATTAATTAACCTGCTTTTGTCAATGGTTCTCTTTTTCAATGAGCAGAAATTGGGCTCCATTCCTCACTGGCTTAAGCTTGACCTTAGAGTTTCTGCAATGGAATCTTAAACTGGTTCTTTAGGATTTTTGGGGAGGGGATCCTATAATACAAACAAATTTGCGCCTTACTTTTTAACTAGATGGGTTGAACTACAGCAAAATGTGGGCATATGTGAGCTAAATTAATGCATATCCTCTGACAGAGATCAAAGGGTAAATTAAATTGCACTAGAACCAAACCTGGACCTCACGGAACAAAGATCACTGCTGTTACCTTTACACCAGTCAGTTGGTAGCAGTTACATAGTTCAACCGTTAAGCTTTTTTTGATCACGTCGTAAATTGTCTCTTGGCATTTAAACCTGCTAAACACCCACGATCACCTTATTATCTAGCAAAATCACTGGACTATCGGTTCATTCAAGAACTTGAACTCATGGCCTTTGACTCGTGGGTCAATTGACCGGTATGGCAGCATTCATCTACTTTCACTTTCAACATGAAGAAAGTTCCTCACAGAATGCAGACTGCATTTGATAAACAATGATTTCTACGAGGTTTCGTTCTTCTAGTTATTTTGTACATCTAAAACTATTACATATTCGGACAGAAAGTCGGTCGTTAGTTATTGTTTTATATATAAAATTATCAATAGCAAAAATAATAACACAACCCACCACGTAAATAACTGATAGAAATTTTCAAGAAAACTTTGTTATTAGTTACAAATTATCACTACTCACTACTCAAAAAAGGATAACTAAACCAAACTGTACAGCAATCGAATCAATGCATTGGAAAGTGGATTATATTCCAAACTTCTGTTTATTATAAAACTTAGGATTAAAAATTAAATTCTATCTTGAGTCCATCAAAGTAGCGGCCTGACAAAGTATGAAAATAATTATTTAACGAGGATAATCCTTATGCACTTAACTCAAAACGGCCATGCCAGTCCGACAATCGGAAAGTTGATATTGTTATCTAACATATTTTAATCTAATAGTATATATATGTTTTGGTATTATTATAATCGTTAGCCTAATTTCAAATCTTCATCCGACAATTGGAAAGTTGATATTGTTATCTAACATATTTTAATCTAATAGTATATATATGTTTTGGTATTATTATAATCGTTAGCCTAATTTCAAATCTTCATCTCTCAGAAACAAAATGAATAATTATTTTCCTAATCAAATAACTCCTATTGACCTCAAAAGATGCTGAGACCAGTTTCAAGATCTTCCTTTAAAATGCAAAATACTCTTCTAAAAAATACTGCTGAATTTGGCACACTGACGTATGGAATGGACGGCTGGTTTCGTGTTAAATTGCTCCTTAACACAAGGCCACAACATCGTAAATACCGCAGGTTGGAATTATTGGCAGGATCCGGTTGCTGAAGATTGCTATGAGCTAACTGGAGTCTTGCCAGGGGTTATGCCCAACTCGTAACATATTAGGTAATAGGGGCTGCCTACTGCTAGAGTGTGATTTGGCCTGGACTCGTTTCTCAAGCCACTTTTCCAGCTATCACGCACAGTTATATATAGTGGTTTTATTGGGTACGAATCTGTGGAACCAATCCATATTAACAAAACGATTCTCAAACTATTTCCTGAGGGACTTAAGCTCTGCTGGCTAGTTAGAGTTGCTTTATGATTTTAAGCAATTTGGGAAACACCCTCAAACATGACTCTACAACTTTGTTACTTGTAGCATAAACACGAAGCTGTTGCCAAAATAGTAATCACATATATCACTGGGAAGTTTTGTTTGGGAATGAAAACGCAAGTATAGAGATTGCTTGTGTTCAATCAGAGAACAAGCTATCAAAGCTTTATAATAAAGCTTTAAAAAGTGGCAAATTCTTTTGGTCCATATACCCGCCAAATTCTTTTGGTCCATATGTCCTTTTCCATATTGCTTTGGTTTTTGCTTCCTGCTAGTAACTAATAGATAGAAGCTGGTAATTTAACCAGTGCAGAGTGATGCGAGCACCTCAGTCAGTAAGTCAGTAAGTTTTATTTAACTTTCTTTACGGAAGTGTAGAGTTATGGTAATAGCATTTATCAAACGCACAGCACCAAATAACGTTTGAAATGTTAAATAGGTGTCCCGGAAATTTATAATTTTGCTTATACAATATAAATACAGCCATCCCTGGAGAGTATCCTATCAGTTAACTTTTAGGGTAGAGAATGGATTGTTTACAAACATAAACGTTAACAACGTACTTTTAGAAGTTTATGATACCTCTAAACCACATTCATTCAGCTACTAATTTAGCTCTTTACTTAAAAAAGAAAATACGAGCCTGCCACTCTTGCAATCCAAATATCACTCAAATATGTAAATGCCCGACGATGATTTTACAGCTTAAAAGCTCTCAGCTTCTGGTGATAACATTATCAGCAGGTTGGCAGAGGCAGATACGCGTGGGTCGGCGACGTTGCGCCATCCCCAGTATAGGTCACCGTGTAAAGGTGAACTACTTCGCACAGCTGATTGTGTCCTGACCTCCGAGCTTCTGGAGTCTCGCGGATGGTACAACATTTGGCGGGTATATGGACCTGTTGGAGCCTATAGTATGTACATGTTTTGGGATTGTAAACAATGCCCAATAGTATCGAATAATAATTATAATGTAATTTTTAATGTATCAGCTCGAAAGCGTACTATATCTATAAACTAGTTAATTTCCATTAGTATTTTTTTCCTTTAAATTATTGATATATTAATTTAGTTTTTTAAATATATTTACAGAGGGAAAAATAATGGAAACGTTTGGAAAATTGACGAACGCCATGATTTATAATAAATTTTAGACATATTTGAAAGACTTTAATAGAAATATATCTGCGTGGAAAATGGATCTACTGGATCCAGAGGAAGGATTTTGCTTAAACTTTGAAAATAGGGTATTTTGGTTCTTTATACCTAAATTAATTTGGAAAATTCTTGACTCACATTTTAAAATGGAAGGTTTTATCGCTTATTTGGCGTTATAGTTTAAAATCATAACAAACAATCATAAAAACTAACTAAAAACCACCATTGAGCTATCAAAACGTTATACTCGCAAGTGGTAAAGTTTCATTGTGTGATTTTCCTCCTTTAAAAATTGTCAATGTGTGAATTAATACATTTTTATGAAACTTGGTAAAGGTACAAATACGGATTTGCAGTTCCTGTATCCGCAGGATAGCTGCGACGGGATATTTATTTGTAGGTCAAATAACTATTTTTTTGTTTCGGTACGGATTAAAAAGATGAACTTAAACGGTTTTAAAGTAATAGAAAGACATTTCACGCACGTTGAGAGAATTCTCATCACCCACTTTCTTTCTCGAAAGTGTACGGCCTCATATTCAGGGATGGGAGTATTGTCTGATTGGCTGATGGCGTTGTTGTGTTACAATCGCATCCGCATACAGTGTGGTAATTTGATACTTTCGCAACTCTTTAACTACACTCCTTGGCCGAATCTTTCCAAATACTGCTGTCCTCTCTGTGCTACGATAAATCTTCACTCAGTCTTAAACAATGTGTTCTTTGTAGAATGTTATGGATTTAAAGACTGGTTTATTTAACTATGCAATAGAAGGTCTGGGATATTGAGAAGCGGAAGATACACAGTTCGATGAGGACGACCCCGGAATCATACCCACGACCTTTTGAACCTGAGGCGTGAGTGGTCTATCCGATCGTTGCTTAAAACAGGAAGACGTCAAGGAGTCTCGTGAATGATTGTAACGTAATGCGATATTTGAACGAAAGCAATGTTGAAGCTGCAGTCAAATGGTTTTTAATAATAAACTTATAGCTTATGCGCGTTCCGTTCATTAATTAATTTCCTTTTCAAAAACTATAAGAATCGTTTAAATCAATAAATTATAAAATGACAAACTTTCAATCATCTTTGTTAAGTAATGTTTTATTCCGATGCTCTCGAAATTATTAAACTTATATATCAACAAAGACGTATCTGCACCACGACTGATATAGGCCATGGCCACGTTGGATCTTATAGTGCACGATTTTAGTCCACGAGTTCTGAACTCAATTTCAGATGGAACCTATCTATGTAACGATGCCCGAAAGGAACATTTTGAGTCAAACCTAAGCTATAATTCTAGCTGAAACAAAAGTGGATTAGTTTCTGAGGTAAATAAAATCCCTGAAAATGGCAACACTATATCGCAGCAAGACATATCACTAAGGGCAGCAAATGAGATCAAATAAGAATTCTTATGTCACTGTAGGGATTCGGTTTTGAACTAAATGAGCATCGGGTCTCCTATATACTCTTCACGTTACTGTAACTTTTTAAAGCATAATGCATTTTCCTATCGTAAAAAAAAAACTTGTTAAAGAGTCCAAAATCCTCTGAGACGATGTCGACTGCGAGATTAGTGTAGGAGTTGTGTAAGGGGAGAAAGAGAGAGAATGCAGAAACAAAGAGAGTGCAGATGAAAGGAATCACGACGAGGTAGGTGTTGTGACATCGTCGAACAGTGCGACTGCGACGGCTGCAGCACGGGCCACGAGTCGCGGTATACATGCGCTCCACTGTACCGGCGAAAACTACATAACGACCACGATCAGTGTTTACAACCACTATTGAACAGTGGTTATACAACGAGGAGTAATAAACGAGTAACGGTTATCGAGATTTAATAGAGTGCTGGAGGCAATGGAGGGTGGAGGTGATTTAAATAGATTTTACTGCGAGTTTAAAAGATGGTGGAACACTTAAGTTTTGATTGGTTTGTTTAAATTGATCCGTTTTATGGTGTAACGTGACACAGGCGAGAATACCGATTAATCCACAAAATGAGTCACGGAGTTACAACACGGAGAGTAAATAATCAGAGGTATTTTTCTATATAGTGCAGGGGTTGGGTCCCCAGTAAGGCCACGGAGAAGGCACGGGGGAAGTGCGGAGATCTGGGAATGGATGTACATCCGTGTGGTATCAAACAGGTAAACCTTATTGAACAATTGGCAAACTTCATAAATACCAACTAGTCAGTTTCAACTGCACTAGCGTAAATATATAACTGAGTCTTAAACAAATTGTCTACTTTCCCTCTTCAAAGTTGCTTACCAAACATACCTATCAAACGTAGGGATAACAATAATGCGAAGAGACAACAAAGGAATAATGCGTATCATGTTTTGGTCGAGTAATCTGATTCACACTATACCAATCGTACTCGAACAAACGAAATCGAAGCAAAACGCGATGGGAACCAAACATCGGTCCACAGAATGTTCGCATGGCCGTCAATAACAACCGATACCACTTCTGAGATAGTGCCATTAAGGCGATCAGGTCCATTTAATCACTACGCTGACAATTATCGTTGGTGAACTAGGTTAGGGAACTACTTAAGGATCGGCGGGTTGTCACGGTCGGGAAGGTGGGATAAGGATGGGATCGACATCATCGATGGCGACATGGAGACGAGGGAGAGATAGGAGGATGGGAGGACGGGAGGATGGGAAGAGGAGGAGGAGGAGGAGGAGGCAGACCGTGAGAGTCTGGAGTCTGGAGGTCGTGATAACGTCACCTGATGTTGATACCGCGAGGTTTATTAGCCTTGATAGGTTGCTGGAGACGCTACTTTGAACAATTAACCTTGTTTTGCGAGTCTTGCTCTCGTTTCTTTGTAATTGCTAATTTCATATTTTAAGACAATAATTGAAAAGCGAAGAGTCGCTTTGCGAGATGAAAATGGTGGTGAAAAGCCTGGGTTTGCTTCTGGCAAGCGAAAGATAGTCGTTCTGTGAGATTAGTTATAAAAAGTACAATATTCAGACAAATTTGCCATTAAGTTAACCATCATGACATGTAGAATTGAAAGTTGACAAAGAGCAAAACAAAAGGTAAAAAAAATCCTAACAAATTATTCCTCAAATATAGCTAAAGTTGTTGAAGGAAGGAAAAACTATGGTTTGAAGTTGCAAAGGGGAAGTTTTATAACTTTAGTGTCTTAATTTATTGATGTGGATTAAAGTGATGCTAAACATTAAACACCCTCCGCATTATTAAACGCCCTCCGCATTATTTCATTTGATAATAAAACATGTTTACAAATGCTACAAAAAAAGCTAATACGTTTGCAAATGTATACAAATGCTTAAGCCCGATGCTTTGATGCTAACGTATCACAAGTGTTTGTCAACACTATCACTTTAAGGTTAAACCGACAAATTTCATTAACCTTTTTAATGTTTGTTTCCAAGGGAAGATTTCGAATGTAAATGGCTGTAAATTCTCTATTGATATATTTCGATGAAGCGTGTAGTTCATATAGGTTGCGGCTACAAGATTGTTTTCATGAAATCGAAACAAATTGGATCAGTAATAACAGGTCATGAACAAATAAACCTAAAAGGTGGCTCAAAAGTTCATTATATAAATAAACGAGTTCACACGCAGCATGCTTACGTGCGGGAAGTGAATTTCCACATAACAACTTTAAAAACTCAAAATCAGTGTAAAAACATACATTTATTACAATTTGTATTGAAATCTGAAAACATTGATTTTTTGCTGTTCTGATGGTCCTGGTTTCATTTACCTGCAAGCTGGGAATACAATTTTGCGCATTAGTTGGAGAAGGTCCAGACAGGCTTGAAAATAGGCGTGAGGTTGCTGGGGATGATAAAAGTACTCTAATAAAGATATAACAGGCATTTCTAGTGTAAAACCCCCATTACGTACTGTGTTTAGTCGACACACATTTTCTTTAATAACTCAGTAAATAGTTATGATAGAATGACGAGAGAGGGCTTAAAATAAAACTTTTGCCTCACTAATTCCCATCTTTTTACATGCATTCATTTTACATCCGAGGCTTTTCTGACCCTTTTTAGGCCCAAAAACTCGAAATTTGAAAGATTAATCCCCAAAAAAGGGGTTTAGAGTTTTCCGATTGTTTCGCCCAACGAACTTGTCCAACTGATTATAGAAAGAAACGTCCATACCAAATTTGAAGTAAATGGTACCAAAAATGCGACCGCTAGAGTGCAAACACAAACACACACACACACACACATGCTTCAAAAATGTTAAAGAAACCACGGGTTCTTTAAATTAATGTGTGCATTAAATTAAATTTGATGCACACACACACACACACACACACACACACACACACACACACACACACACACACACACACACACACACACACACACACACACATATAATTTTGAACGACCCCCCAAAACGTGTTCAGGGGGTCACGTTAGGAACTTCTATGGTGGTCCCGGGCTTACGTTTCACCGTGCGGGTCATGCTATAGTTTACTTTCCATTGGAGTACAAAGACCACTTAGGGGAGGCGCGGTTGGATGTTATTTTGCGAAACAATGTTTTTTTTTTAAATTGGAGGTATTTATGACAATTTGATCGGGGTCGTTTATCCCTTCTCAGATCCAGGGCTTACAAACCATATTTTATGGACACTTTAACAGTGACTGTGTGAACCTCGTCTTAACGACATGACCCGTCAGAATCCAATCAGTAATCTTGTACGGCCGATAACAAAGGTAATTAATGAGTTTATTGTTAAAAAGGAAATACTTGTAAATGTTCATTGCTAGTGGCGCTGGCGTCGATTCTTACATGTTACTTTGTACCTAACAAACTCAAGGTTGTATAAGCCGATTTAACATATGATTATTCTAACGTGGGGATCGTGGGAAATAATATTACGTTAGGCTACTTTGTTGCTAAGAAATTCACACTAATGTCCTACACTCTTAAACTACAAATGCATGTATACAAAATGGATCTCGGAATCTTGCAGAAGCATTTGGCTTAGCTCTGAAAATATTGGGCTTATGGAGTTTCAAATCATAACAGTTGATAAAAAACACGTGAGCCGTCAAAAATATAATCACGGGGTAAAGTTTCAATTATGAATATCCTCCGAGCTAAGCTCGGCCCACAATACTTAATTACCCCAAAGAGATTATACACACACAAACTTTAAATGTAAAAAACTCGCATCATGGTGACAAATATTAAAAAAAACATGTAATTTCGATACATATAAGAATAATTTTAATAAACCTTAATTTTAGTTGTTGTTTGAGTAATGATTTGACATGCAATAATATATGATTTTATATTTTTATTTTACACTTTATTATTTACATATTTCCAATTTATAGCTCCATTATTATAATACCAACAATAAAATTAAATACTTAAAACAATTGTCAACAAATAGTTTTAGTAAATTAAATAAAATCAGCGAATTTTGCTTACGTTCACAATAAAACGTATAATCAGTGTTCACAACACAATAATACAAAGAAAATAATTACTTGTTAAACTAACATCTTGGAAGTTATTACAAAAACAATTTGAATGAGTAATTAAGGATGATTTATAAAACTGTAATTATCCATGCAGTGTTTACCAGACAGAATTGGCAAGTGTAAGGAATACTTACTGGTCGCATGTCTACTCCTCAGACGCAAGGGCACGAATACAGTGACAGAAGGTAGAGGAGCGGAGTCCAGGCTTATACTCCCCCCCGACCCCGCGCAGGCCTTTCGCCGCCGCCCCCCCCCCCACTGGGGTAACACGCACCGATACACATACACGGTATATATGTTTGTGATAGGCATTAATATGATGCGTCGGGGTATTGGAGAATAGTGATTTCAAGCACGGAAAATCAAAGTTATTATAATAGTGAATGCTAAGAGAACAAATCAAGTAGTTTACATTCTCAATCGTCGCATTTTAAACTGTTCAATAACTTTAAATATCTATTCGAAATTAGTGAAACTTGTGATTGTGGACGAATGTCTGGTTAAAAAATAGTTGAATCGTAGTTTCGTTACATTTACGATTAATTATGATTACGCAAGAGCGGAGTTCACGTTACAAAATCATTAAAGCATTGGTGGGCAATCGCTTATGCGAAACCTAATTGTAACTTATATGAGATCTGTCAATGCCTCCAAAATTATACTTTAAATTTAAATTGTTGCCGTACAATTAAATCAATATTTGATATAATATAACTTGATTTGGTTATATAACTTATATTATTTATATTTAGTTATATATATATATATAAAGATAATATTTGAATAAATTGCGTCATTCGGTAAAACATACCAATCAAGTTGAGATATTATTGTGACACGATCGTATAACTCATAGTAGTGTGTCAAAATATCTTCGTTGACAACCTGCATTTATCAGTAATCAAAAACAGTTCGAACGCTGTCAAAATTTATGGAATGTAAATTTTATAAACATAACAATTTATCCTATTAGGATAGTTTTTATGATCAAACAAGCTCACCACTGCACTGCACTGCACAAGCACTGACCACTTTAACAAATGTAAAATGAAAGTATAAGGTTACTTTCTTGTTATAGATAAATTAATGAGCGGAGCTAGTTTGTAGGTAATAATTATTAATTGATATTGTAACCTGCTAAGCGTGGTTATCAGACTCCTGGCTTCAATTAAAGCGACTTAATTGTGAGTGCACCTGATTGGAAGAGACAGACACAGACGCAGCGACCACTGGTGCAGAGGACTCCACCGCTTCCCTCGCACGCACGCCCGCGACCGTTCCGCATATTCGTGATACTTTCGTGACGAGTTGTTCTTAAATATAATGGCTCGGTGGTTTTTATGCTAAGAGATAGTTTCCTCTATAAGTTAACCTTGGAATTAATTTCACCAAGATCATAATAAAATGTACAAAATGACTCATTAATAGCCACATGGTTTTGAAAATAATTCTCCTTTGTAATTTATGATTTTAAATGGTTGTCATTACAAATCCAATCCGTATGGTTTATAATGATGCTGACAACAGATTTTTCCTTTAATTTTTGTTTTTAAGCACAATTTACTAACTGCATAGCGTTACTTTTAGAGTATAACCCACTTAATTACCAAATAATGCTTGATTTGTTCTTATTCTTTCCTATAGTTCTTACTTCTTTCTTATCTTAATTTTACTAAGGTTATACAACTGCAAGAAGAATCTTTTCACAAGATATTTTATTCTTCTGGAAGTAATTAATCTTATATTTATAGAGCACTGTAACCCCCTTCCCCACCAAAAAGAAAACTATAAATATTTAAAAAATTAATAGCAAACATATTTGCTTGTGAAGAAGGTTGTGGAACGTACTGGTTTTGATTTAAATACGGTTGAATATCCTTTTAGCAACTAGGCAACTATTACGATAAATAACCGAATTATTTTTCAAGTTATAACGACACCGAATCAGCAACTCTTACTAGTTTGACTTTGTCTGGTCTACGTTAAGGTATTAATCTATTTTATATTTATGTGTTAATTTATGTATTAACATTTTATTTTTCAATCATATTAATAAGTTTCATCATGCTAGTTTTTTTATATGTACACTTTGACATGACACAGTTGTTTTACAATTGGTTTACGTTATCCAGTTACGTTTAACATTGTCACCTACAAAATATTAAATAGTTTTACGCTCTTCGTCATTGGAAAATTAATTTGATATCGTACTATTTCAAGTTTCCGCATCATTAACTTTCTTCGTTGATGTAGCTTTCGTAATACATATTTGCCATTTAAGAGGACGTTGGAGAGCGGTCATGTTGGATTTTACTTCCATAAGAACAATGTTAAACTTAAAACCATATATCTCGCTTATTTATCAACATACAATTATGAAGTATGTCTCAAATTAAAGGTATTTTGAAGACGCAGGTGGTTTCCTTGCTATTTTCTAAATAAAATAATACATTTCTATAAAATATAGTAATTTAAAATCTATATTTTTATACATTTTTTTTAGTTTTTCCTAGTCATTCAAAAATAAAACTCCCAGCAAACACTAATCAAAACTCTATAAAGATTCAAACAAAATGTATTCGAAATCAATAGGTCAAACATTAACAAAAAAATATGCTTTTCAGTAAAGATATGTTTTGTGCAGTTTAACATTGAAATAGCCCGTAGCGCTAGGGTCAGCGACGATATTTCTTCTGACTCCAACGTCCTCTTAACAAATCCTATTAGCAATGTAACACTCTCACGTTAGTATAATACTTTCTCATTCTTGACAGTGAACTGACATTGATTTGATCTTTTTGTGACCTACAAGACTTAATTGACTTATTATTATTATTATTCAGTATAGTCTTTCGATTCAGTAAGTAGATGCTACTTTATTAAGGGTCAAGTTATTACGAGAATAGTTTTTACAACTGATCTACTTATTAGTTACAGAAAAATAAAAGAAATAGTTCCTAAGAAAAAAGACACTAAAAAGGGGTGATGTAAGACGGGGACTAAGGGGAGAGTGGGAAATTGTAAAATAGCTAATCAAGCAAACTGCCCCAAAGAAATTAAATATTATCCTAAACAAATTTTCACACAATATTTGATCAAATCGTTGAGTTGTTTATTCATTAAGTGTAAATAAAAAACTCCTATCTCCAATGAAAAAGGAGAGTGAAAGCTCTACATTTTTACAGACAGTCGTGTAGTTTAATAAACATATTCTGTATTCTAAACTTTACTTTCAATAACATTTTTGCCTGATTCACACACTCGTGAATGCGCATTTGTTGTTTACATCTTGTGCGGCTGGCGCGGCGTCTCGAGTTAATGCAGCGGACAAAACGACCGCAGATCATTATGTGTAATTTGGATGTTAGCCCGGCCCGGCTCGGTCCAGTGCCCTAGTGAAACTGTTATATAACCATAACTGGCACGGCGACCCGTCGGTACAATGGACACATTACTGGGCGAGGGACCTTGACCTGGTTATTGAAATGGGTGATGACAAGATCTAGATAACGTCAGAAGTAAGATATCCAATGTAGTATTACACAACCAATGTTATAATACTACTAGGAATATGAATTCCACAGGGATTTAGCATAGGTTACGTTTTATCTGTGGTTTTAGTCATATATCTTTTAAATTAACAAAAAAGAGTATCTTGAAAAAAATTCTTTCTTACATTTATATGCAGGTAGTCTTTTAAAAAATTATTCGCCCAATCTGATTAAAAAACATTTAAAATGACTCAGTCATTTTTTTAAATTGACTAGGACATTTATGAAAACTAGAACCACCCAATGGTCGAAATTTGGCTAAATATTATTTGACGAGTATTTGAAAAAAAGTTTAATATTTTGTGGGTTTTGTTGCGCTCACCTCTATCTCCTTCTCTCTTCCCTCTCTCTCTCCCCCCTCCCCCCCCAACATTCACCCCCAGGTAATTTTTTTAATGTGGAGTTAAAAAACAATAGCAGAAGGGCGTTACCATTACAGTAAACCGTAGCCTTTTTAATTATGCCTGACACCTCTCCACCTCATCCTCTCCCCAGCCCTTATCCTCCCCCCTCACAAACAGGTTTAATTTTTTTAACGTGGAGGTAAAAAGGATAATAGAAGGGTGTTACCATTCCAGTAACTAGTGGTATTTGTATTTATATTATGCCTGAAACATCTGTTCTCCCTGTTTTGCTAGCATTTGTTATATCAACAGCTGTCAAATATAGAATTATTTAATCAATTACTGTTCTTCCATAAGATTAACATTGACACTTTGAAAGCCTGTGAGGCGTAGCCCTGAGGGCCGATGTAAATTAGAATAAGTTTCTGCTCATCTACAGGACACCTTTCTAACGGTATGCGCGAATTTCTCCTACGATGCACACAAGCTGAGAAAAAAGGACAAGTTTTGTGCTTGCCAATTAATATAAACTAGAAACCGCCCAATGGTCGAAATTCGACCAAATATTATTTGACGAATATTTGAAAAAAGTTTAATATTTAGTGGGTTTTGTTGCGCTCATCTCTTTCTCCTTCTCTCTTCCCTCTCTCTCCCCCCCCTCCCCAACCCTCACCCACAGGTAATTTTTTTAATGTGGAGTTAAAATAAACGGTGAAAACCGGACATATCACTACTCAAAACACTAAAAAAACAAACACTGTCAAATAATAATTATTTTCTCATGACGCGCAGACTTTTCACTACCAAAAAACCAAAACAAATAGTAAAAAATCGTGCATATCACTATTGATGATTAAATTTGGGTTGTTATTGTTTATATTTTATATTTCAACATATGATTGCTTTTTAACAATTTTTATTACACTCCACTTAAGTTGCGTAGTAATGGCTCAATGTAACATTCTTTTTTCCTTATCAAATGGTATGATCAAGTACTCTGTGCACAGTTTTCAATTCACGCTGCGATCTAACATGTGATTTGAAAGATCTACTTATATTCCGTTGTTATTCTGTAACCAACGTGGAAACCCTTAAGGCCAATGTTATTTTTTTCAAATTTTAAATTAAATTTTCTCCATTTCTCAGGAACTAATGTAAATTACGATAGTATTGTGCACATCTACAGAAAAATACATTTCTATCGGTGTGCTTAGATTTTTCCTACTATGCGCACGAGCTGAGAAAAACGTACGGCAAACTTCATGCTTGCCTATTAATATAATAGATATGCACTTAGGTTTAAACACATTAAATATTCTACTTCAATTAGAAGAATTACAGGAAACAGAAATACAGGTATCGTTTGGAAAAGCCATGAATATTTCTTTTAATGTATGAACGCATTTTATTACGTTAAAATGAAACTTCAAGGAGTGGAGGCAGTAAGTTGGTATTTACTGTGTTTGGTTTTTATACTATTTAAAACATGTTTGGAAAGCTATCAAACTTCTGGTTTATTGCTTCATGTCCCGTGAATGTGTATTATTAGTCAACGTGTCGGGTTGATCTTAGAAGCTAACCTGTTGTGTGCATACGAATTAGCAAGTTTTGTGGTAGCTAAACAAGAACGTAGTTAATAAAATGTTGGTTAAATCAAGAAATATTATATATCTATATATAATATATCTATGTTCCGTTATTATCTTTTAACTCACGACGGACGAACAAAATGATGTAGTTCAAATATGTTGGTGATGGTTGAATTTAATACTCGTCATAAAATACATGCCAAATTTATCCACGGTGTAGTAGTGTTTCAATGTAAGACTATGTTTTAGTTGTGTGTACTGTCAGTCTAGATCACAATACTTTGTCCACAAAACTTGTCCATAGTGAAATTCTTTAATGGCGATGTGAGTTTATGTTGTTTAAGAAATTACATTTAATATAGCCATACACGTGTAGTATCCTCAGTTCAAGGGCTAAAACCATGGATAACAATATTGTTTTAAGGTCAATGAGAACAGTAAACGAGTTCGCATACAGCACGCTGACATGAGGGAAGTGAATTTACACAAAAATTTGTAAAACTCAAATCTGTGTAAAAACATATATGTATTCAAATTTTTATTTAAATCTGAAAACATTGATTTTTTGGCTGTTCTGATGCTCCCGGTTTAATTTACAATTAAAAGATAGGAATACAATTTTGCGTATTATAATGTTAGGAGAAGGTCCAAGCAGGCTTGAAAGTAGGTGTGAGTTGCTGGGAATGATAAAAGTCTAACAAAGGAATAACAGGCTTTTCTAGTGTAAAACCCCCATAAGACAACGTACTGTGTTTAGTCGAAACACATTTTCTTTAATAACTCAGTAAATATTGATGCTAGAATGACGAGTGATGGCTTAAACCTATCGCCTTACTAATTTACAGCTTTTTACAGGTATTAATTTTACATCTGGGGCTTTTTTACCCTTTTTGGGCTCAAAAACTCGAAATTTGAAAGATTAATCCCCAAAAAAGGGATTTAGAGTTTCCCGATTGTTTTGCCCAACGAACTTGTCCAACGATTACAGAAAGGAACGTCCCAACCAAATTTGAAGTTAGTTGGACAAAAATGCGACCGCTAGAGTGCAAACACACACACACACACACACACACACACACACACACACACACACATATATATATATATATGTGTGTAAGTATCTGTACAAATTCTGAGGATTTCTTTAAGTAAATGTTCCAATACTGATGATTCGGTTCCGATTCTGACGCTCGTCAGAATAGGACATGGCGTAGTGTCGAGCAGATTGCATTGGGGACTACGATAGCTAACAACCCTGCATCAGCGAGCACATAATAGAATAGAGAAGCTACTCGGAGATTGGCTAAGATGGTGCGCGGCGCCGCCCTAGTCCAAGCGTCTACTACTCACTATTTCAGTTAGTCCATTAGTCCGTTAGTCACCACCCGACAATTGGTGGCGATGAAACAGTACTAGTAGAAGCTTTGTGCAGTTCACACGTCTCGCCAGTCGCTCTCGTTCCCGTGCCCCTCGCGCTCTTTCTACCAGTGTTGAGATGTATTCCACCGGTTTTGATGCCAATATTTTTATGAATAGCAATTAATTATAACTTTAAGTTTTGGAATTGCTGCAACCATGGTTTATCTCAGATTTAATGGACTTCAGTGCGATCTGATGCCATGTTTTTTGCCCAAAAACACTGAATAAAAAGTACTTTAACAAAGTATGAGGTTATTGGATATGGGATTTTAAGGGTATTTGACAATAGTGGTCGTAGTTAAAAGCATGAACATGAACATTTCTCACTATTTTTTTAATAAATGGTGGTAGGCTAGTATATTTTCCAAACTTTGAGGAAATTGCAATCCACTTTGGTTGATTTACCACCATTTTTTAGTTATGGTAAGAAAAACCTTAAATACCTCGAATTCTATCTAATACACTCGTATTTTAAAACATATAAACAGAGAGAGAGTATCTTTGTATAAATTAAACTGGGGTTCAACCATACGGACTTTCATATTCAACCCCTCACTAGAGACCATCAATTATGTAGAATGTAAAAAAATGTACAAAAGTCTGAATTATTTTGCTATGGGGTATAAACGTAAAATATTACATTTTAAATTTGACTAACAAATGATTTTGTCCTGTCAACCTTTGCCGTTGTTTCATCAGTTATGTCAACTAATGTTTCGTGTCGATTTGTAAGAAATTGCATAAGCTTCAAGAAAATTACACCCATTACACGCCGCTGCAACATGTTTACGTCTTGATACTTACATCGATTCTGTTTACGATTGAACTAGAGTAGTGGAAATTGGAAGGAGAGAGCAGGTGGAAATTTACACGCTCACCGCGATGCAGCCGAGAATAGATCGCTCGTGTGAATTGTGGGTCTGCGAGTGTAGCAGCTGGCTCGCCGCGACGTCACGACGACCCCTGTCGCTCGTGTGAATTGTGGGTCTGCGAGTGTAGCAGCTGGCTCGCCGCGACGTCACGGCGACCCCTGTCGCTCATGTGAATTGTGGGTCTGCGAGTGTAGCAGCTGGCTCGCCGCGACGTCACAGCGACCCCTGTCGCTCGTGTGAATTGTGGGTCTGCGAGTGTAGCAGCTGGCTCGCCGCAACGTCACGGCGACCCCTGACGCTCGTGTGAATTGTGGGTCTGCGAGTGAGTGTAGCAGCTGGCTCACCGCGACGTCACGACGACCCCTGTCGCTCGTGTGAATTGTGGGTCTGCGAGTGTAGCAGCTGGCTCGCCGCGACGTCACGGCGACCTATGTCGCTCGTGTGAATTGTGGGTCTGCGAGTGTAGCAGCTGGCTCGCCGCGACGTCACGGCGACCCCTGTCGCTCGTGTGAATTATGGGTCTGCGAGTGAGTGTAGCAGCTGGCTCGCCGCGACGTCACGGCGACCCCTGTCGCTCGTGTGAATTGTGGGTCTGCGAGTGTAGCAGCTGGCTCGCCGCGCCGTCACGGTGACCCCTTCGCTCGTGTGAATTGTGGGTCTGCGAGTGTAGCAGCTGGCTCGCCGCTACGTCATGGCGACCCCAGTCGCTCGTGTGAATTGTGGGTCTGCGAGTGTAGCAGCTGGCTCGCCGTGACGTCACGGCGACCCCTGTCGCTCGTGTGAATTGTGGGTCTGTGAGTGTAGCAGCTGGCTCGCCGCGACGTCACGGCGACCCCTGTCGCTCGTGTGAATTGTGGGTCTGCGAGTGTAGCAGCTGGCTCGCCGCTACGTCTCGGCGACCCCTGTCGCTCGTGTGAATTGTGGGTCTGCGAGTGTAGCAGCTGGCTCGCCGCGACGTCACGGCGACCCCTGTCGCTCGTGTGAATTGTGGGTCTGCGAGTGTAGCAGCTGGCTCGCCGCTACGTCACGGCGACCCCTGTCGCTCGTGTGAATTGTGGGTTTGCGAGTGAGTGTAACAGCTGGCTCGCTGCGACGTCACGGCGACCCCTGTCGATCGTGTGAATTGTGGGTCTGCGAGTGTAGCAGCTGGCTCGCCGCGACGTCATGGCGACCCCTGTCGCTCGTGTGAATTGTGGGTCTGCGAGTGAGTGTAGCAGCTGGCTCGCTGTGACGTCACGGCGACCCCTGTCGCTCGTGTGAATTGTGGGTCTGCGAGTGAGTGTAGCAGCTGGCTCGCTGCGACGTCACGGCGACCCCTGTCGCTCGTGTGAATTGTGAGTCTGCGAGTGTAGCAGCTGGCTCGCCGCGACGTCACGGCGACCCCTGTCGCTCGTGTGAATTGTGGGTCTGCGAGTGTAGCAGCTGGCTCGCCGCGACGTCAAGGCGACCCCTGTCGCTCGTGTGAATTGTGGGTCTGCGAGTGTAGCAGCTGGCTCGCTGAGACGTCACGGCGACCCCTGTCGCTCGTGTGAATTGTGGGTCTGTAAGGGTAGCAGCTGGCTCGCCGGGACGTCACGGTGACCCCTGTCGCTCTTGTGAATTGTGGGTCAGCGAGTGAGTGTAGCAGCTGGCTCGCTGCGACGTCACGGCGACCCCTGTCGCTCGTGTGAATTGTGGGTCTGCGAGTGAGTGTAGCAGCTGGCTCGCCGCGACGTCACGGCGATCCCTATCGCTCGTGTGAATTGTGGGTCTGTGAGTGTAGCAGCTGGCTCGCCGCTACGTCACGGCGACCCCTGTCGCTCGTGTGAATTGTGGGTCTGCGAGTGTAGCAGCTGGCTCGCCGCGACGTCACGGCGACCCCTGTCGCTCAGAAAATTGTGGGTCTTCGAGAGAGTGTAGCAGCTGGCTCGCTGCGACGTCACGGCGACCCCTGTCGCTCGTGTGAATTGTGGGTCTGCGAGTGAGTGTAGCAGCTGGCTCGCTGCGACGTCACGGCGACCCCTGTCGCTCGTGTGAATTGTGGGTCTGCGAGTGTAGCAGCTGGCTCGTCGCGACGTCACGGCGACCCCTGTCGCTCGTGTGAATTGTGGGTCTGCGAGTGTAGCAGCTGGCTCGCCGCGACGTCACGACGACCCCTGTCGCTCGTGTGAATTGTGGGTCTGCGAGTGAGTGTAGCAGCTGGCTCGCTGCGACGTCACGGTGACCCCTATCGCTCGTGTGAATTGTGGGTCTGCGAGTGAGTGTAGCAGCTGGCTCACCGCGACGTCACGACGACCCCTGTCGCTCGTGTGAATTGTGGGTTTGCGAGTGAGTGTAGCAGCTGGCTCGCCACGACGTCACGGCGACCCCTGTCGCTCGTGTGAATTGTGGGTCTGCGAGTGAGTGTAGCAGCTGGCTCGCCGCGATGTCACGGCGACCCCTGTCGCTCGTGTGCATTATGGGTCTGCGAGTGAGTGTAGCAGCTGGCTCGCCGCGACGTCACGGCGACCCCTGTCGCTCGTGTGAATTGTGGGTCTGCGAGTTAGTGTAGCAGCTGGCTTGCCGCGACGTCACGGCGACCCCTGTCGCTCCTTTGAATTGTGGGTCTGTGAGTGAGTGTAGCAGCTGGCTCGCCGCGACGTCACGGCGACCCCTGTCGCTCGTGTGAAGTGTGGGTCTGAGAGTGAGTGTAGCAGCTGGCTCGCCGCGACGTCATGGCGACCCCTGTCGCTCGTGTGAATTGTGGGTCTGCGAGTTAGTGTTGCAGCTGGCTCGCCGCGACGTCACGGCGACCCATGTCGCTCGTGTGAATTGTGGGTCTGCGAGTGTAGCAGCTGGCTCGCCGCGACGTCACGGCGACCCCTGTCGCTCGTGTGAATTATGGGTCTGCGAGTGAGTGTAGCAGCTGGCTCGCCGCGACGTCACGGCGACCCCTGTCGCTCGTGTGAATTGTGGGTCTGCGAGTGTAGCAGCTGGCTCGCCGCGACGTCACGGCGACCCATGTCGCTCGTGTGAATTGTGGGTCTGCGAGTGTAGCAGCTGGCTCGCCGCGACAGCACGGCGACCCCTGTCGCTCGTGTGAATTATGGGTCTGCGAGTGAGTGTAGCAGCTGGCTCGCCGCGACGTCACGGCGACCCCTGTCGCTCGTGTGAATTGTGGGTCTGCGAGTGTAGCAGCTGGCTCGCCGCGACGTCACGGTGACCCCTTCGCTCGTGTGAATTGTGGGTCTGCGAGTGTAGCAGCTGGCTCGCCGCTACGTCACGGCGACCCCAGTCGCTCGTGTGAATTGTGGGTCTGCGAGTGTAGCAGCTGGCTCGCCGTGACGTCACGGCTACCCCTGTCGCTCGTGTGAATTGTGCGTCTGTGAGTGTAGCAGCTGGCTCGCCGCGACGTCACCGCGACCCCTGTCGCTCGAGTGAATTGTGGGTCTGCGAGTGTAGCAGCTGGCTCGCCACTACGTCTCGGTGACCCCTGTCGCTCGTGTGAATTGTGGGTCTGCGAGGGTAGCAGCTGGCTCGCCGCGACGTCACGGCGACCCCTGTCGCTCGTGTGAATTGTGGGTCTGCGAGTGTAGCAGCTGGCTCGCCGCGACGTCACGGCGACCCCTGTCGCTCGTGTGAATTGTGGGTCTGCGAGTGTAGCAGCTGGCTCGCCGCGACGTCACGGCGACCCCTGTCGCTCGTGTGAATTGTGGGTCTGCGAGTGTAGCAGCTGGCTCGCCGCGACGTCACGGCGACCCCTGTCGCTCGTGTGAATTGTGGGTCTGCGAGTGAGTGTAGCAGCTGGCTCGCCGCGACGTCACGGCGACCCCTGTCGCTCGTGTGAATTGTGGGTCTGCGAGTGTAGCAGCTGGCTCGCCGCGACGTCACGGCGACCCCTGTCGCTCGCGTGAATTGTGGGTCTGCGAGTGTAGCAGCTGGCTCGCCGCGACGTCACGGCAACCCCTGTCGCTCGTGTGAATTATGGGTCTGCGAGTGAGTGTAGCAGCTGGCTCGCTGAGACGTCACGGCGACCCCTGTCGCTCGTGTGAATTGTGGGTCTGCGAGTGTAGCAGCTGGCTCGCCGCGACGTCACGGTGACCCCTGTCTCTCGTGTGAATTGTGGGTCTGCGAGTGAGTGTAGCAGCTGGCTCACTGCGACGTCACGGCGACCCCTGTCGCTCGTGTGAATTGTGGGTCTGCGAGTGAGTGTAGCAGCTGGCTCGCCGCGACGTCACGGCGATCCCTGTCGCTCGTGTGAATTGTGGGTCTGTGAGTGTAGCAGCTGGCTCGCCGCTACGTCACGGCGACCCCTGTCGCTCGTGTGAATTGTGGGTCTGCGAGTGTAGCAGCCTGCTCGCCGCGATGTCACGGCTACCCCTGTTGCTCGTGTGAATTGTGGGTCTGCAAGTGTAGCAGCTGGCTCGCCGCGACGTCACGACGACCCCTGTCGCTCGTGTGAATTGTGGGTCTTCGAGAGAGTGTAGCAGCTGGCTCGCTGCGACGTCACGGCGACCCCTGTCGCTCGTGTGAATTGTGGGTCTGCGAGTGAGTGTAGCAGCTGGCTCGCTGCGACGTCACGGCGACCCCTGTCGCTCGTGTGAATTGTGGGTGTGCGAGTGTAGCAGCTGGCTCGCCGCGACGTCACGGCGACCCCTGTCGCTCGTGTGAATTGTGGGTCTGCGAGTGTAGCAGCTGGCTCGCCGCGACGTCACGACGACCCCTGTCGCTCGTGTGAATTGTGGGTCTGCGAGTGAGTGTAGCAGCTGGCTCGCTGAGACGTCACGGCGACCCCTGTCCCTCGTGTGAATTGTGGGTCTGCGAGTGTAGCAGCTGGCTCGCCGGGACGTCACGGTGACCACTGTCGCTCTTGTGAATTGTGGGTCAGCGAGTGAGTGTAGCAGCTGGCTCGCTGCGACGTCACGGCGACCCCTGTCGCTCGTGTGAATTGTGGGTCTGCGAGTGAGTGTAGCAGCTGGCTCGCCGCGACGTCACGGCGATCCCTATCGCTCGTGTGAATTGTGGGTCTGTGAGTGTAGCAGCTGGCTCGCCGCTACGTCACGGCGACCCCTGTCGCTCGTGTGAATTGTGGGTCTGCGAGTGTAGCAGCTGGCTCGCCGCGACGTCACGGCGACCCCTGTCGCTCGTGTGAATTGTGGGTCTTCGAGAGAGTGTAGCAGCTGGCTCGCTGCGACGTCACGGCGACCCCTGTCGCTCGTGTGAATTGTGGGTCTGCGAGTGAGTGTAGCAGCTGGCTCGCTGCGACGTCACGGCGACCCTTGTCGCTCGTGTGAATTGTGGGTCTGCGAGTGTAGCAGCTGGCTCGTCGCGACGTCACGGCGACCCCTGTCGCTCGTGTGAATTGTGGGTCTGCGAGTGTAGCAGCTGGCTCGCCGCGACGTCACGACGACCCCTGTCGCTCGTGTGAATTGTGGGTCTGCGAGTGAGTGTAGCAGCTGGCTCGCTGCGACGTCACGGTGACCCCTATCGCTCGTGTGAATTGTGGGTCTGCGAGTGAGTGTAGCAGCTGGCTCGCCGCGACGTCACCGCGACCCCTGTCGCTCGAGTGAATTGTGGGTCTGCGAGTGTAGCAGCTGGCTCGCCACTACGTCTCGGTGACCCCTGTCGCTCGTGTGAATTGTGGGTCTGCGAGGGTAGCAGCTGGCTCGCCGCGACGTCACGGCGACCCCTGTCGCTCGTGTGAATTGTGGGTCTGCGAGTGTAGCAGCTGGCTCGCCGCGACGTCACGGCGACCCCTGTCGCTCGTGTGAATTGTGGGTCTGCGAGTGTAGCAGCTGGCTCGCCGCGACGTCACGGCGACCCCTGTCGCTCGTGTGAATTGTGGGTCTGCGAGTGTAGCAGCTGGCTCGCCGCGACGTCACGGCGACCCCTGTCGCTCGTGTGAATTGTGGGTCTGCGAGTGAGTGTAGCAGCTGGCTCGCCGCGACGTCACGGCGACCCCTGTCGCTCGTGTGAATTGTGGGTCTGCGAGTGTAGCAGCTGGCTCGCCGCGACGTCACGGCGACCCCTGTCGCTCGTGTGAATTGTGGGTCTGCGAGTGTAGCAGCTGGCTCGCCGCGACGTCACGGCAACCCCTGTCGCTCGTGTGAATTATGGGTCTGCGAGTGAGTGTAGCAGCTGGCTCGCTGATACGTCACGGCGACCCCTGTCGCTCGTGTGAATTGTGGGTCTGCGAGTGTAGCAGCTGGCTCGCCGCGACGTCACGGTGACCCCTGTCTCTCGTGTGAATTGTGGGTCTGCGAGTGAGTGTAGCAGCTGGCTCGCCGCGACGTCACGGCGACCCCTGTCGCTCGTGTGAATTATGGGTCTGCGAGTGAGTGTAGCAGCTGGCTCGCCGCGACGTCACGGCGACCCCTGTCGCTCGTGTGAATTGTGGGTCTGCGAGTGTAGCAGCTGGCTCGCCGCGACGTCACGGCGACCCATGTCGCTCGTGTGAATTGTGGGTCTGCGAGTGTAGCAGCTGGCTCGCCGCGACGTCACGGCGACCCCTGTCGCTCGTGTGAATTATGGGTCTGCGAGTGAGTGTAGCAGCTGGCTCGCCGCGACGTCACGGCGACCCCTGTCGCTCGTGTGAATTGTGGGTCTGCGAGTGTAGCAGCTGGCTCGCCGCGACGTCACGGTGACCCCTTCGCTCGTGTGAATTGTGGGTCTGCGAGTGTAGCAGCTGGCTCGCCGCTACGTCACGGCGACCCCAGTCGCTCGTGTGAATTGTGGGTCTGCGAGTGTAGCAGCTGGCTCGCCGTGACGTCACGGCGACCCCTGTCGCTCGTGTGAATTGTGCGTCTGTGAGTGTAGCAGCTGGCTCGCCGCGACGTCACCGCGACCCCTGTCGCTCGTGTTAATTGTGGGTCTGCGAGTGTAGCAGCTGGCTCGCCGCTACGTCTCGGTGACCCCTGTCGCTCGTGTGAATTGTGGGTCTGCGAGGGTAGCAGCTGGCTCGCCGCGACGTCACGGCGACCCCTGTCGCTCGTGTGAATTGTGGGTCTGCGAGTGTAGCAGCTGGCTCGCCGCGACGTCACGGCGACCCCTGTCGCTCGTGTGAATTGTGGGTCTGCGAGTGTAGCAGCTGGCTCGCCGCGACGTCACGGCGACCCCTGTCGCTCGTGTGAATTGTGGGTCTGCGAGTGTAGCAGCTGGCTCGCCGCGACGTCACGGCGACCCCTGTTGCTCGTGTGAATTGTGGGTCTGCGAGTGAGTGTAGCAGCTGGCTCGCTGTGACGTCACGGCGACCCCTGTCGCTCGTGTGAATTGTGGGTCTGCGAGTGTAGCAGCTGGCTCGCCGCGACGTCACGGCGACCCCTGTCGCTCGTGTGAATTGTGGGTCTGCGAGTGTAGCAGCTGGCTCGCCGCGACGTCACGGCGACCCCTGTCGCTCGTGTGAATTATGGGTCTGCGAGTGAGTGTAGCAGCTGGCTCGCTGAGACGTCACGGCGACCCCTGTCGCTCGTGTAAATTGTGGGTCTGCGAGTGTAGCAGCTGGCTCGCCGCGACGTCACGGTGACCCCTGTCTCTCGTGTGAAATGTGGGTCTGCGAGTGAGTGTAGCAGCTGGCTCACTGCGACGTCACGGCGACCCCTGTCGCTCGTGTGAATTGTGGGTCTGCGAGTGAGTGTAGCAGCTGGCTCGCCGCGACGTCACGGCGATCCCTGTCGCTCGTGTGAATTGTCGGTCTGTGAGTGTAGCAGCTGGCTCGCCGCTACGTTACGGCGACCCCTGTCGCTCGTGTGAATTGTGGGTCTGCGAGTGTAGCAGCCTGCTCGCCGCGATGTCACGGCTACCCCTGTCGCTCGTGTGAATTGTGGGTCTGCGAGTGTAGCAGCTGGCTCGCCGCGACGTCACGGCGACCCCTGTCGCTCGTGTGAATTGTGGGTCTTCGAGAGAGTGTAGCAGCTGGCTCGCTGCGACGTCACGGCGACCCCTGTCGCTCGTGTGAATTGTGGGTCTGCGAGTGAGTGTAGCAGCTGGCTCGCTGCGACGTCACGGCGACCCCTGTCGCTCGTGTGAATTGTGGGTCTGCGAGTGTAGCAGCTGGCTCGCCGCGACGTCACGGCGACCCCTGTCGCTCGTGTGAATTGTGGGTCTGCGAGTGTAGCAGCTGGCTCGCCGCGACGTCACGACGACCCCTGTCGCTCGTGTGAATTGTGGGTCTGCGAGTGAGTGTAGCAGCTGGCTCGCTGCGACGTCACGGCGACCCCTGTCGCTCGTGTGAATTGTGAGTCTGCGAGTGTAGCAGCTGGCTCGCCGCGACGTCACGGCGACCCCTGTCGCTCGTGTGAATTGTGTGTCTGCGAGTGAGTGTAGCAGGTGGCTCGCTGCGACGTCACGGCGACCTCCGTCGCTCGTGTGAATTGTGGGTCTGCGAGTGAGTGTAGTAGCTGGCTCGCCGCGACGTCACGGCGACCCCTGTCGCTCGTGTGAATTGTGGGTCTGCGAGTGAGTGTAGCAGCTGGCTCGCCGCGACGTCACGGCGACCCCTGTCGCTCGTGTGAATTGTGGGTCTGCGAGTTAGTGTTGCAGCTGGCTCGCCGCGACGTCACGGCGACCCCTGTCGCTCGTGTGAATTATGGGTCTGCGAGTGAGTGTAGCAGCTGGCTTGCCGCGACGTCACGGCGACCCCTGTCGCTCGTTTGATTTGTGGGTCTGTGAGTGAGTGTAGCAGCTGGCTCGCCGCGACGTCACGGCGACCCCTGTCGCTCGTGTGAATTGTGGGTCTGCGAGTGAGTGTAGCAGCTGGCTCGCCGCGACGTCACGGCGACCCCTGTCGCTCGTGTGAATGGTGGGTCTGCGAGTTAGTGTTGCAGCTGGCTCGCCGCGACGTCACGGCGACCCATGTCGCTCGTGTGAATTGTGGGTCTGCGAGTGTAGCAGCTGGCTCGCCGCGACGTCACGGCGACCCCTGTCGCTCGTGTAAATTATGGGTCTGCGAGTGAGTGTAGCAGCTGGCTCGCCGCGACGTCACGGCGACCCCTGTCGCTCGTGTGAATTGTGGGTCTGCGAGTATAGCAGCTGGCTCGCCGCGACGTCACGGTGACCCCTTCGCTCGTGTGAATTGTGGGTCTGCGAGTGTAGCAGCTGGCTCGCCGCTACGTCACGGCGACCCCAGTCGCTCGTGTGAATTGTGGGTCTGCGAGTGTAGCAGCTGGCTCGCCGTGACGTCACGGCGACCCCTGTCGCTCGTGTGAATTGTGCGTCTGTGAGTGTAGCAGCTGGCTCACCGCGACGTCACTGCGACCCCTGTCGCTCGTGTGAATTGTGGGTCTGCGAGTGTAGCAGCTGGCTCGCCGCGATGTCATGGCGACCCCTGTCGCTCGTGTGAATTGTGGGTCTGCGAGTGTAGCAGCTGGCTCGCCGCGACGTCACGGCGACCCCTGTCGCTCGTGTGAATTGTGGGTCTTCGAGAGAGTGTAGCAGCTGGCTCGCTGCGACGTCACGGCGACCCCTGTCGCTCGTGTGAATTGTGGGTCTGCGAGTGAGTGTAGCAGCTGGCTCGCTGCGACGTCACGGCGACCCCTGTCGCTCGTGTGAATTGTGGGTCTGCGAGTTTAGCAGCTGGCTCGCCGCGACGTCACGGCGACCCCTGTCGCTCGTGTGAATTGTGGGTCTGCGAGTGTAGCAGCTGGCTTGCCGCGACGTCACGGCGACCCCTGTCGCTCGTGTGAATTGTGGGCCTGCGAGTGTAGCAGCTGGCTCGCCGCGACGTCACGACGACCCCTGTCGCTCGTGTGAATTGTGGGTCTGCGAGTGAGTGTAGCAGCTGGCTCGCTGCGACGTCACGGCGACCCCTGTCGCTCGTGTGAATTGTGAGTCTGCGAGTATAGCAGCTGGCTCGCCGCGACGTCACGGTGACCCCTTCGCTCGTGTGAATTGTGGGTCTGCGAGTGTAGCAGCTGGCTCGGCGCTACGTCACGGCGACCCCAGTCGCTCGTGTGAATTGTGGGTCTGCGAGTGTAGCAGCTGGCTCGCCGTGACGTCACGGCGTCCCCTGTCGCTCGTGTGAATTGTGCGTCTGTGAGTGTAGCAGCTGGCTCACCGCGACGTCACTGCGACCCCTGTCGCTCGTGTGAATTGTGGGTCTGCGAGTGTAGCAGCTGGCTCGCCGCGATGTCATGGCGACCCCTGTCGCTCGTGTGAATTGTGGGTCTGCGAGTGTAGCAGCTGGCTCGCCGCGACGTCACGGCGACCCCTGTCGCTCGTTTGAATTGTGGGTCTTCGAGAGAGTGTAGCAGCTGGCTCGCTGCGACGTCACGGCGACCCCTGTCGCTCGTGTGAATTGTGGGTCTGCGAGTGAGTGTAGCAGCTGGCTCGCTGCGACGTCACGGCGACCCCTGTCGCTCGTGTGAATTGTGGGTCTGCGAGTGTAGCAGCTGGCTCGCCGCGACGTCACGGCGACCCCTGTCGCTCGTGTGAATTGTGGGTCTGCGAGTGTAGCAGCTGGCTTGCCGCGACGTCACGGCGACCCCTGTCGCTCGTGTGAATTGTGGGCCTGCGAGTGTAGCAGCTGGCTCGCCGCGACGTCACGACGACCCCTGTCGCTCGTGTGAATTGTGGGTCTGCGAGTGAGTGTAGCAGCTGGCTCGCTGCGACGTCACGGCGACCCCTGTCGCTCGTGTGAATTGTGAGTCTGCGAGTGTAGCAGCTGGCTCGCCGCGACGTCACGGCGACCCCTGTCGCTCGTGTGAATTGTGGGTTTGCGAGTGAGTGTAGCAGCTGGCTCGCCACGACGTCACGGCGACCCCTGTTGCTCGTGTGAATTGTGGGTCTGCGAGTGAGTGTAGCAGCTGGCTCGCCGCGATGTCACGGCGACCCCTGTCGCTCGTGTGCATTATGGGTCTGCGAGTGAGTGTAGCAGCTGGCTCGCCGCGACGTCACGGCGACCCCTGTCGCTCGTGTGAATTGTGGGTCTGCGAGTTAGTGTTGCAGCTGGCTCGCCGCGACGTCACGGCGACCCCTGTCGCTCGTGTGAATTATGGGTCTGCGAGTGAGTGTAGCAGCTGGCTTGCCGCGACGTCACGGCGACCCCTGTCGCTCGTGTGAATTGTGGGTCTGTGAGTGAGTGTAGCAGCTGGCTCGCCGCGACGTCACGGCGACCCCTGTCGCTCGTGTGAATTGTGGGTCTGCGAGTGAGTGTAGCAGCTGGCTCGCCGCGACGTCACGGCGACCCCTGTCGCTCGTGTTAATTGTGGGTCTGCGAGTTAGTGTTGCAGCTGGCTCGCCGCGACGTCACGGCGACCCCTGTCGCTCGTGTGAATTATGGGTCTGCAAGTGAGTGTAGCAGCTGGCTTGCCGCGACGTCACGGCGACCCCTGTCGCTCGTGTGAATTGTGGGTCTGCGAGTGAGTGTATCAGCTGGCTCGCCGCGACGTCACGGCGACCCCTGTCGCTCGTGATTTACTAGTTTTGCTAATCATCAAGTTTCTATGTTTACGCAGTCAGACGCTACGTGTTGCCAAAGTTAACCAACTTTATGGTTAGATCCTATGATTATTAATACAAATATAGATTTTTGAAAAAGCAATGTTAGTTTGTAGTTTTATCAACAATATCATGTAACTTTTACTTTTGCAAAAAGTTACTTTAATTAGACACTAAATGCTGTCGCGTAAAACATTGCACGACGGAAAGAACTGTGATTTTGACGAACCTAGCGGGTTTTACAGAAACTACAGCCTTGCGGAGAGATAATAATTTTACACAATCTTCATTCATAAATTTTCAAACTATTTGTCATTTCCAAGCATTTTGATCCTTATTAGTTTGTTATTTCATCAGTTATTATATGTACACTAATCTTGTTCTAAATCAAAATCCTATTTTTCTCTTTTAGCTTAAACATAAGTTTACGCGAAACGAAAATTTCTGCTTGACTTGAAAATAAATAAATAGGCTATATCTGCATACATCGTGTTAAGGAACAATGGTTTAAGTCGTAGTGTTCGTCAACTTTGCTAACCGTGAAGACAGCCCTGGCGCACGGCCGGCAGGTCGCAGCGAGGCATGTCAAAGTGATTTCCCCAACAAATCGTGAGTGAAGAGTTGTATAACTTTGGCCGTGGGAAGGTCGCATATTATTCGCTATATACGTTTTCCTCGCCCAGAGTAATATTTTAGTATCAGTTTTTTGGACGGGGGCTATGAGAGTGCAACAAACATAATCGATGTATAACAGTATCAAAATCTACAAACTTCAATTACCCTTATTTTGGGTATTTATTGTAAGCTTGCCTCTTCAAGTCAATCACCTTCTGCGTACTGTACAATGCTCACGTGACATTTCTAGGAATATTAATCATTGTAAAATTATGACCTCTACATAATTATTGCGATTAAATCAAAATGATGATGGATCATTGAAGAAAAGTGTCTGTCAGATCTGGAATTCTATAAGTCCTGAAGAAGCCATAGGCCAAAAGATAGGCGTATTTAGAATTTTTTTAAAAATTAACAATAAAACCAACAAACATGAAGTAGTAGTGTGCAATTGAGGCTTCTGGCTCACTTGATTAACAGTTTCCGGTCACGTGGCCGGATGTGCTGAGTGAATATATACGTCATCTGAGGCTGAGCCAGTGACGTAGGTGGTTTTGTGACGTAATGAGGGAAAGGTTAAAGTTCAAGGTCAGGTGGAGGTTATTTTAAAAAAGTACTACCTCGCACGCGAAAAATTCGAATCTTGATTCGATAGTTTAAATCGATAAAAATATCGAATGAAAACAATCGAATGAAGCAATCGAATGATACGAATGCGAGGTAGTACTATTACATATATTACTTTATTTTTTTAACTTTTATTTTTATATACAATAATTTATGTTTACAATAGTTCCCCGTTGTTGGTTGTCATCGATGTTGTTGATCCGGACGAGTCGCGGCCATCATTTCGCTTTCTGATGAAAGACGGTAGATACTTTGATTCCTGCACAGAGCCTTCTACGTTGTTTGTTGCGAACAGTTCTAAAGATAAACTGTAGCCAGTCGCTAGGAGAAGTCTTAACTCTTCTTTAAAAACTTCCAGGTCCGTATAAGTCGATAGATAAATTGAGTCATAATGAATACACCGAATCTTGAGTGACATGATAATGTTATTTTGTGAAGAGCGTCTCGGAGAGGTTGATGTTCACCAGTCAAGAGCCGGAGGTATACTGACCATTCGCAAGCTAGCGTTGTTCCGGTATTAAATAAAATGGTGGAGGTAAACGTGTAGGATGCGGGGCAGGTGATCACAAAGCACCTGGCGTGGGACAGATGGCGCGGGGCAGATGGCAGCTGGTGCGAGGCAGGTGATTGCAAAGCAGCTGCCGCGGGGGAGTTCGAATAAAATATCCATTAATTAAAACCCATCAAGGATAACATAATTGCTTCTGTATCAGAGGATGTTGTGGTAGACACTTCATGTACTTGTGTTTGATCAGTTATTTCATTAGTGTCAGCTGGTCAATATTAAAAGACGAAGATGTGGAAGAAACATTATTGTCTTGTATTTGTGAATCCATGTGTACCGCGCAAGAGTTGGACGTATAGTGATGTAGCATTTGCGTGTAGGTTAGGTACTCGGCCCTTCCCCCACCACACCACTTCCCCCACCAAGTTTTTACATCGCGCAATAACCACGGAGCATGCGTTAGTTATGGTTTAACGTTTACACTGTGAGGTTCGTAGCTCCGTAACTTAAAACTTCAATCATCTTGTTCAACACTGTGATGTGTACAATTATAACAGTCACTGTGATGTAAACTATTGCATATATCCATGTGTTGCTTCTTGTGTAGCAGACAACTGGCTAAGAGTGTTTCAGCCTTGGCTATTCTACGACGGAACCGCTCACTGTCCGCTAAAAGCGTAGACATTCTATCTTCATAGCCGGAGAAGTAGAAGGTGGTGGCAAGCGGACTACTGAAGGACACCTTCCTCATATTTCTGTAAAACTGTGACATTTTTCAGACCCTCTAGGTAGATGTTCATCCGTCAAGAGCTGGAAGTATAATGATGTAGCGCTATCGTGTATGATAGGTACCTACCCCCACCACAACGTTACCGTGTCCTTCAAAAACGTTTTTTTCGCTACGGTTGCTATATCCTTAGACGAATCTAGAATCTGTTTGCACCTTCTTGTTCGTCTGACCAAGCCGCGTAATTTGAGTACCCACTGTCTAATGTACTTTAGACCATAAATAAATAAGTAATTTAGGTGTATCCTTCAAAATAGTTGTTTTTTCGATGTTGTTGCTATACCCTAGGTCAGATCTGAATTCTGATTGCACCTTCTTGTTTGTCCGATCAAACCGCGTAATTTGAGTACCCACATGACATACCTTAGACGAACTTTATCCCTCCAAGTTGTTTTTCAACTATTGCTGCAATACCTTGGTCGGATCTGAATTCTGTTTGCACTTTCTTATTCGTCTGATCAAATCGCGTAATTTGAGTACCCACATGACATACTTCGGACAATCTTTGTCCCCCTCTCAAGGTCACCCCTCCCTTTTTGGGTCATGTTCAAGGTCACCCCCCTTTTTGGGTCATGTTCAAGATCAAAGTCACTCAAGGTCAAGGTCACTTGCATAACCGTTAGAAAGCGGCTACACAAATTTGAGACTAGCAAAAGTCTCCTGCCTATTTACAGGCAAAGTCCCTAACTTGAAATGCTTAGGTGGTCCTGAAAAGGACCGTTTGTGGAGGGAGGGTGGGATGGTAAGGGGTTTTACTTCACAGTCCACTTCACCCACTCTCTTCTTTCACCAAGGACAAGGTTTGCATGTATGCCACTTCTGGTGGTGCCGGAATTGATCTTGGCAAATCCACCTCAAAGAGAACTTCACCGGCAGTCAAGTAGTAGGTGCTTCTGTTCTTCAACACTACTCTGTACGGGAAGTTTCTTCTTAGATGTCTGAATTTTGTTTTGGTAATTTCAATAGGAGATACCAATTCTTCTTCCGTCAAGGTCTTCATCTTCTGCAACACGTACTGATGATCCCGTGTGGCAGAGTGTCGTTCCGTTGTTGATGAAGAAGAACCAGAAGAACCTTGTTTATAGTAAAGAGGGTGTTTTTAAAATCCCTCTTTAGCCTCATTCTGAAGGAAGAAGGTTGTTTGAACCCGCTTGTCTTTGGAGCTGTCTTCTTCAAGGATTCCTTAATCCTTTTCACTTTCTTGTTGGTCATCCGTGTACTCATTGTGAAAGAAGTGAGAAAGCGAGAGCTGTGAAGTGTTCCAGTCAGTGGTTGAAGCTGGAATGAGGTGGCGGAAGGAGTGAGTCGAGTCGCAAGGTAAAACCTTGCCCTATCCATATATGGTTAGGATGCTGAGACTGGTTCTAGAACCGGTTAGATCGACCCAAGGCCTCCCCTCAAGGTCACCCCCTGTCAAGGTCATAGTTGTGATGGGTCGAAAACCCTAAAAGTAATTAACTAATTTATTACAATAATTAAATTCATTTAAACAAACAGCGTAAAATAATATTAAAATATAGAATCAGAAAGCCGGGTAAGATTTATTTAGTTGCAATATCAACGATTAAAATATTTTCAAGTCTCGACAAGAAAAGTGAGGGGTCACAAGCGCGGATTGATATTAGTATACCAACGTAGTGATGTACAGTGACCAGCCCGGTTCAAACCGCGGTCAAAATAGTATAGTTCTCAAGGAACGTATTTTATTGGTCGGTGTAATGTGTCATGGCGCATTTTCTTCTCAAGTGGGGGAAAACGTTCCCGGGGACATGAGAAGGAAGCCTCACTCTGCGTTTAAGACCCGAGGTGGTCGGTCGTGTCTTTCTGCATTCAAGACCCGAGGTGCTACGGGCATACAACAGTTAGTCCTCGGTGTGACGGGACGTATATACATAGATAGATTGCAGTAGTAGGTCCTCGGTGCGACAAGTCCTGTTTAAGTCAGTCGTCATTATTAGAGTTTTCTCAGTGAGACCCCGAGTTGATCAGTATAATTATCTATTATTTGCGAGACCTCATTAATTTGAGTTGTCAAGTTGCATCAACTTATATTCGAGACACCGGAGTGTTAATACTCCAAATTAATTATCTAAATCTACAAACAGTAAAGAGGAATAACTAAATTAAATTCCCAGTGCGATAATTATCATGAACATTGAATTTTTATTCGAACACAAGACGTGCGGCGTCGAGCGTCATCAGACACCGCAGTACGAAGTTGAACTTTTCACCTCATGGCTGTCGTCCACATCGGTGTTTGCAGACCTGGGAAATACAGCTAAGTGGAGTGTTTAATCACCATTCATCGAACTTATATTGTGTATTTTTCATCATGTTTAGAAAATAATCTTAAACTTAATATAAAGTTCAATACTGTATTGGTAAATTCTAATTTTCACTGCTTTCATTTCACATGCAATTTGTAATAAAGAAATCTTAGTTTGAAACTTAACAATTGTTTTTATTTAAATACATTTTAAATTAATTTCTTATTTTTGCGACACTGAGATAATTTTAAAGTAAAAGAGCTCTGCTGATAGTTGGCAGTACTTGTGGATATAAAGTGGAAACTGAGACCCAAGTCTGTACAAACAATTAATTGAAATATATAAAGAAGCAACAAAATATAAATACAATATAAATAAATAAAAAGCCACTGCTTCATAGTCACTTGGGCGGGGCTCGGGCTCGGGTATATATAGAGGCTGAGTCTCCGCTCTCTTCGCAGTAGTCTGCCGCCCTTTACTGACCAACGTCCGACTGGGTTGCGTTCTGCTGAAGCGTAGGTCTGTTAAGTGTGCGTTGGGCCCGACGTGCAATTAACAGATCATGCGCATTTGTATGTGTAGTTTATTGTTTGCCTAACACTTAGCGCTTTTAATAAACTTGTAATTTAATGCTTGTTGATGTATTATAATAAACTAACAGTTTGTTTAACACTTAACGCTTTTGTAATAAATTTGTACATTGAATGTTTGCTTAACACTTAACGCTTTTATTTATTAACGTGACCTTGACCCACTTCACGACTTAGAAAATACTTGATATGGCTAGAAAGCTGGAAGAACACCCTCTTCTTTAGTTGTGGACTTAGAGATATTTCATGCGGACAAGGTAGACACAAAAATGTTGTATTAAAAATAAAAATCTGGATGGGGAAATGTTTTATATACAGCTACAACGGACTAAATATTGTCATAACGCTATGGAAATTATAGGTGAAAACACTTGGCTTGTTCCTTCTGAGCTTGCTTTGTCAGAAGCATTTCTGACTATCCTTGCTTTTGAGTATCGAGTGATTAACTTAAAAGTAGAGATGGAGCTGAGGTCATTACTCAGATATGATGTGTATTGTGGTTTGATGATGTGGCAATCACCTTATAACATGGAAATTTTCCATTTTATCAAAACATTGTATAATGAATTTTGTGTAAAACGGATAACTATGACCCTTGTTTGATCTTAGAGCTATCTTGCGTTCCTTAGAAAGTAAAATAGCAAAGGTAAATCCTATGCTATTTTACAAAACATTTTATTTGACCTTGACCCAGTTACCGAACTTGGAATATATCAATGTGCACTTTATAGCGTCGAAACAATATTGTAACAAGCCCTCGCCCCCTCCCCCCCACCACGGATCATCGGCTATAAAAGCGGGGGTCTCCGCAGAGGTCTCACAGTCTCAGGCTGACAGCCTAGCTAGCTGTTCGCCTTAGCTGTCTGTAATAGCATCTTTAGTATAGAGGTGGTACCCCTGTATACTAAAGATTCTACCTTAAAAGTTAGTTTGTTATGCATGCTAGTTTGTTTGTTAGATTATAGCTTGTAGTTTGCTGCTAGAAAATGTAGTTAGTGTTGGTGTTTGTAATTATGACGATGGACAGCATGGATACCGTACTGGCCGTTCAACAACCACTACACTGATAAATCTCGTAGAAAAAATCATTGAACCCCTCGATAATGGTAAACATGCTATTGGTGCTTTTCTCGACCTGACACAGGCCTTCGACAGTGTATGTCATACCAAATTACTAACAAAGCTTCAAACTTATGGAATCAGAGGTAGAGAACTTAGATGGCTAGAGTCATACCTGAGTGAGTGCCAGCAGTATGTTGAAGTAAAACATCTGGTTAAAAGCCGGTATATTATAAAATCAAGGTCTTCTGTTGAAAAAATTAAATATTCTGTTCCCCAAGGCTCAATTTTAGGGCCTTTTCTCTTTATAGTTTATTTAGGAGGCCTCTCAAACTGTATATTAGAAGAACCCAAAGATACTTGAGTAGAATTGCAGCTATGTGCTGATGATATAAGTATTCTGTTTGATGGAAAAGATATTGTGAGCATTTCTCAAACCTTACCCTCTGTTATGGAAAATGTTCAAACAGTTGTAGGAAATAATAATTTACTTTTAAATACTGATAAAACCTTTTTTATAAATTTTTCATGTTCAAAAAAAAGGAAAAGTGATGAATTACAAGCTATTTTTCAAAGTCAAAATTTTGTTGAAACTATGACTTTTTGGGTTTAAAATTAAATTGTAATTTAGACTGGACAAAGCATGTTGACTTTGTTTGTAAAAAGATTAGCTCTGGAATATTGCACTGAAAATTCTGCAGAAAATTTGTTCTTTAGATGTTTAAAAAAAGTATATTTTGGTCTCATTCACTCTAACCTATCATATGGTTTAGAAGTTTATGGAGCAACCACCAGATTGAATTTAGATCAAATTTTAGTTATTCAAAAATCGGCAGTTAGGATTATATTAAATATCAATATTATAGAGTCATGTAGAAATCACTTTTCTGACCTTGGAATTTTGACAGTGTATAGACAGTACATTTATTTATAAAACCATTCTTCATGTAAAAAATAATGTTGATAATTTATACAAACAAAGCCAAGTCCACTGCTATAACACCAGAAAAAACAAAGATTTTGTAATTCAATCACACAAAAAATATTTTTTTAAGAAAAAACCTACTTATGCTGGGGTTAAATTTTTCAAAAACTTGCCAGACCATATTAAGAATGAAAATGTATACAGAAGGTTCAAACGTTTACTGAAAGAACATCTTGTAATGAAGCCGTTATATAATTTTGAAGAGTTTTTCATCAAGAATAAGCCTAGTTTTTAAGTTACTTTTATTTGTATGTACTTCGTACATGTTGACACCATTCTTTTGTATTTTTTGCAAATGTGAATAAAGTTTTATTGATTGATTAATTGATTGATTGATTGATTTATTTGTGGTGTTGGTCTTTGACGTGTTTTATTTACTAATAAAATATGTACTTTTCTTACACGTTTTGAAACTGAGTAAAGTCTTGAGGTCTTTGTAAACTGACCTTGGTCAAAACTTTGGTTCGCAGTAGACTGGCGCCCGTTACTGACCAAAGTCCGACTGGGTTTCAGTATGCTGTTGACCTTTGTAAAACCGACCTTGGTTGGTCTTTGTAAAATTTTTATTTAAAAGTAAATGTAATATGTTTCTCAAATATAACCCTTTCCTAACCCCTTATAAAAAGGTATGGCACGAAAACCGACCTTTGTCAATATGGTACGAAAACCGATTGACATTACCCATGTTAGTCCTCACGCACGAGAAACCTTTGTGATTGATTTAATTGATGTAATAAATTTAGTAAACAGACCTTGGGGGGATATTTTTCGGGGGAGAGGTTAGTGTTCCGTTATCAGGTTTATGCCTATAATTGTGAGCTTTGAACTACTCCTCTTCCCCTAATACAGAGCGGGGAATAGAGCAGTTTGTGATCCAAGTGAGAATCACTTACTGCTCTATTTGGCAACATGTTCAGATGACCTTGACCCACTTCGGGACTTAGAAAATATCTGTTTGGTAAGATAATGGGAGATGTATTTATTTCCTACAACAATACTCCCCCTCTACTCAAGGTCAGGATTATTTGGGTGGGGCTCAACTGGTTTGGCTGACTCGGGTATAAAAGAAGTTCCCCATCACTGGTAAAATCATTCTACTGCTTGTGCTTGCTCACACAGGATCATGGAGCATATCAGGAAATAGACCAAACCAATGAAATTGAACGTGCGAAAACACCGCTGGTTTCACCCACTACCTCTTCAGCACCAACTTCTGCTGCCCCGTCTATGCTCCGCCAGGTTTTATCATCGCCTGCTTCTACATCATCCTTTGGCCCTTCAGATATACTCCGCCAGTCATTATTAATGTCTTTAATTCTTCCGGAGAAGATGACTGTTTCACCGCACGATTCTACATCAAAGTCTTTGCCAGCTTCTCCATCAAAGTCTTCTCCATCTTCCCCATCACCAAGGTTAAGGTCTTCTTCTTCTTCATCTTCATCGAGTTTGAGGTCATCTTGTTCATCATAAAGCTCGGGGTCTTCATCATCATCGAGCTCGGGATCTTCTTCGACATCGAGCTCAAAGATATTTACAACACCCACCAAGCCTCTAACTACTGGACCAAAGATCATTTCTCCAATCGTCACTCCACCTTCTACAAGTCTTCCTCCTTCAGTAATTTGCACAAATATTAAACGTCCTTCAGAGAGATTTAATGAGCTACAATCGTTGAGAAGGAAGTGTATGCTTCCTGCGCAACAATGTGGTTATTTATTTAAAAAAGGTGCAAAGAAAGGTGAACGTTGTTCTAAACCCTGTGTCTTAAATGAGGAAGTGTGCGGTTCTCATTTAAAACACAATGCTAACGTTTCTCTTTCTTCACTACACCCAACAGTGAAACCATTCAAGATTCGGATTAATAGGCTTATTAGAAATAAACAATACTACTTTGTTAAAACAATGGGCTTTGCAAAGGTAATGTTAAAGTGTGGAGATCAACGCTACATTTTTAAATTACCTAGGGGCATGTATAATCCTCCACGCCCAACTAAAAAAGACTATTTAATCCCAGTTGATTCGGGGACCACTGTGTGGAAAACATTAAAAGAAAAGTTCAAACAGTTTTTCTAAATCAAAATTAAAGTTTTTTCCAAATTAAGAAAAAAGTGTGGACAACCTATTTAGATTTGGTAGCATATGCTGCAGAAGGTAAATAGGTTGTCCACACTTTTTTTATAATCTGACAATGACCTTGACCTACATCCCGGGCTTAGAAATACTTCACTCAGTTTAAATTATTTTACGAACCAAAACGATGTGTTCACCAACCGTTTAGGTAGGGGTAAGCGGGTATATAAGCCAGGCGTCGTAGAACATATTCATTAGTCAGCTATGGAGACTCCAACAGGTTCATCCAACTCATCAGCTATTGATATGGTAGCAATCAAGGAACGTAGAGCGGAACAAAACAGAGCACGTTCAGGAAGAACTGAAAATAGAGTAAAAGAAGGGGTAAAAAGATTGCAATCCGTCGTACCATTTGCTAATCATAGTGATTCAAAACTTTCAAAGATTTGACAGGCAATAAATTATATTAATTTTCTCCAAGCGCAGCTAAAAGAACCATATGTAAAAGCCGAACTGCTTGATCAACCGGTGCCCCCCTCAATTTTAAAAGAAGAGTCGGGAAACCTTTTTGTTGAACCTCCGAAGCTTAAAGAAGAGATCCAATAAAATCCTTTAAAACAATGAAAGGGTTTTAAAATACAGAGCGGGGAATAGAGCAGTTAGTGGTCAAAGTGAGAACCACTTACTGATCTGTTCTCCGTTTTGGTAGTATGTTCAGGTGACCTTGACCCACTGACGAGACTTAGACAATTTGTGGATAGTATTGATTTGTTAGTTAAAACACCCTTCCCTATCACTTGCACCCCCACCACTTACCCCCCACCACCGGAATCGGGTATAAAAGGAGATTTCCCATCAGTGGTAAAATAATTCTGCGTAAAATGAGTACATCCGATCTTTCTATCCCTGCAGCAACTCTAGAAGATAGCAGAAGGGTCGAAAACGTTGATCAGTTGCTTGCTTTTAGAAGATTACTACTACGGTATCTCGATATAGAGGTTGGTTGTGAATATTACTTGTGGAGACCAACAGGTGAAGTCTATGGTAGTGAAGAGGAAGCATTCAAAACAAACTGTAAAAGAAAGTTATATAAAATGCTTGGTAATATGGTAAGGTTAATCGATAAGGGATGGATCATCAAAATTACATTCTATATTAAACCAAACCATTGATTCAATCAATAAAAAGGGAGGAGATGAAAAACCAGAGCGGAAAATAGATCAGTTTGTGGTCAAAGTGAGAACCACTTACTGCTCTATTCCCTGTTTTGGTAGAATGTCCAGGTGACCTTGATCCACTCACGAGACTTAGACAATTTGTGGATAGTATTGATTTGTTAGTTAAAACACTTTTCCCTACCACTTGCACTTCCACCACTTACCCCCACCACCGGAATCGGGTATAAAAGGTGGTTTCGTATCAGTGGTAAAATCAGTCTGCTACTTGGAATCATGTTGCCCAGAGATAACATTTTCCCTTCTAAGAAGACTATACTGGAAATGATTCCAAATACTCCAGTAAATATAAACGAAGATGAAGACGAAGACAATTCTGAGATGGAAGATGAACTATTTAGTGATCTTTAATTACTGAGTGAGTTTGCTAGCAGTGCACCATATCTTGAAGAGATGGAGCTGTAGACTGACAACGACGACGACAATGATACAGAATTTCATCATCAGTTGCTCTGTTTGGAGGAAATGGACCTGGTTGATACTGAAACCCCTCCAAGCATTATTAATATCGATGACATAGTTCTAAATCCAGTCACAGGGAACTTTAGTGTTTGTCGTCACTTATTTAATGATACGACCTCATCATCATCATCATCATCGGATGAATCTGAATAAGTTTTCGTTTTCTTCGAATAGTTCACTTTAAATACAGAGCGGGGAATAGAGCAGTTTGTGATTATAGTGAGAATCATTTACTGCTCTATTCTCCGTTTTGGCAATATCCTAAGATGACCTTGACCCACTTACAATACTTGAAACAATATTCTTCCCTAACACATATACTCTAACATGTATACCCCCACCACTTATCAAACACATGTATACCCGAGTATACATGTATAAATAGAGGTGCATTTTTGGGGTGTTATTAGTAGCTGGTTAACCTTTGAGGAAGACACAGTAACAACATGTATCGGTGTGATATTTGTAAAGCTTCCTTTAGAGATTAATGGTTTTTAACCATTCATAAAGAATTAAAACATAACATCAAAACAAATACAGAAGAAGAACAAAATAAAGAAGAATTAGGTTCAATCGATCATCAATTAGCACAACATCAAGTTGCAAACCTAAATCAAGAAGAACAAAATGAAGAAGAAGAACAAAATGAAGTTTCAAGACCGAGTGTCATTCATTATGTGCCTGGACCATCAGTAAATGTGGAACTACTCGCCCGAGCACTTCCGAGTAATGTAGTAACCCACTTTAAAATTGACAATGCAAAATTACAACTTGAAGAATTTTTAAATAACGCAAAAGGATTGGTAAGCAAAACTTTGGAAAATGAATTAAAAAGATTAAACTTTATCAAATTTGGACTATTACTGGATGCTTTATTTACAAACATTCTAAATGAAACATCACCGTGAGGTTTTTTAACAAAAACAGAACTATTATGTTTTCGTCAGATATTTATTCAATAGTATCTGAATGTTTTGAAGAGCTAATGACGAAAATACAAGAACACAAAGGAAGAGGATCTGGATGTAATTTGTTAAGCATCACAGGGCTAGACTTAAGAGTGCACAAACACGGTTATGGAATTCGTGGCAGTAGCTATATCCCTTTACCAAAAAAGATTAGTGATACCAAATCCTGCATCAACGTACAAAATCAAGATACTAAATGTATGCCATGTTGGCCAGATATGTAACAGACAATCCAATAAGACCAAGTCACAAATATGAAGAAGTACAACATAGATATAATTTTCAAGGAATGAGTTACCCTGTTGCTATAAAAAATGTATCAACATTTGAAAAACAAAACCCTTTTGCTTCTGTCAACCTATTTGGATTGGATTCGTCAAACAATGTGTATCCCTTGCGCATAACACCAAATGAGCGCAGAGATCATGCGGATTTATTATAAATTACTAAAGGCGATATTTCACACTTTGTATATATCAAAAATGTTGAACGTCTTGTTTCTAAACAATTATCTAATCATAAAGAAAAGAAAACAATTAGTAAAATATGTTTTTGTCATGTAAACAAAGAATTAAGAAGAGGAGGTTCAGATTGGCTAGTAGAACACCAACGGTTATGTAGTAGAAACTATGAAGTAAGAGCTAAATTGCCACATCCCAGCAGAGCGCAGATAAAATTTGACAAAGTAATACAACAATACCGCATACCTGTTGTTGTGTACGCTGATTTTGAAGCGTCTTTACTTCCGCTCGAACATCAAGAAGAGAACTAACAAGAAGGAGCAAATACAAGCAGCACACACCGAACAGCTATTGTTTAATAATAAAGTCCACGCTTTCTGAAGATCACCTTTGTAAATACGAATTGTCGTCTACGCCAAAGACTTATCGTGGTGAAGAAGCAGCTCGACACTTTGTCGATGATTTATATAACTTAGCTGAAAAGGTGGAAGAAATGTATAGAAATGTGTTACCAATGACACCTATGACTGAAGGTGAACTTCAACAACATGAGTCGGCAACAACATGTTATCTGTGTACTAACATCTTTACACCGGATAACGTTAAAGTGCGAGACCATGATCATCTTACAGGAGCTTACAGAGGTGCAGCCTGTAACTTTTGCAACTTAAACTACAAACTTCCAAATTTTATCCCCGTTGTTTTACATAATCTTAGTGGATACGACTCTCACTTTATAATCCCGGAATTAGGGAGAGATAATGGAGCAATAGATGTCTTGGCAACAACCATGGAAAAATTTATTAGCTTTTCTAAAAAAATTGGCAAAATAAAACTTAGATTAATTGATTCCTATAGATTTATGCCTTTCAGCCTTATGAAATTATCAGAAATTTTAAGAAGAGAAGATTTGATCGAAACAAGCAACATTGTATCAAACAGTAAAATGGATTTGGTTCTTCGAAAAGGAGTATTCCCATATGATTACATAGACGGACTGCATAGATTTGATGAAACATCGCTTCCTGCAATATGCAAATTTAAAAACAAACTTAATGATTCAGACATTTCACCTGAAGAGTATCAACATGCATGCCGAGTATGGAACGAGTTGGATATGAGGACTTTAGGAGATTACTCAGACTTTTATGTCAAACTAGATGTGACCCTTCTTTGTGATGTGATAGAAGAATTCCGAAATACCTGTTTTGCTGCATACGGTTTGGACTCTCTACATTCATATACTTCTCCAGGATTAGCTTGGCAAGCCATTTTAAAAGAAACAAAATGCAAACTCCAACTTTTAACAGATATTGACATGGTTTTAATGGTTGAAGCTGGTGTAAGAGGCGGATTGACCCAAAGTGTTACCAGACATGTCAAAGCCAACAACAAATACCTTCCCGATTACGATGAAACCATCAACCTATTTAGGATATTTTGATGGAAATAACTTGTATGGATGGGCTATGTCAAACCCACTTCCTATTGATAACTTTAAATGGATTAATCCCGACTTTATTGGCGATATTTTACAAATTCCGAAACATGGTGACACTGGATATATCTTGGATTGCGATTGTGAATACCCAGAACATTTACATGATCTTCATTATGACCTTCCACTTCGTGCCAAAACAGAAATTTCACCAACTGGAAAACACCCCAAATTAATGATGACATTAAATAATAAACAACGCTACGTGGTTCACTTTTGGGTGGTTCAACAAGCTATCGAATTAGGACTACGTCTAACAAAAATTAATAGAGTTTTGGAATTTTCTCAATCATGCTGGTTGAAACCCTACATTGATTCGAATACCATCAGAAGAGCAGCCACTAAATCAGAATTTCAAAAAGATTTTTTTAAATTAATGAATAATGCGATACTTGGAAAAACACTGGAAAACAAAAGAAGACACAAAAATGTTAAACTTGTTACCGACGCAAAAACTACAGAAACTCGTACAGCAGCCAAACATTGGAACATCTATAATTATTAATGAAAAACTTGTAGCAGTGTCCATGAAGAAGACGAGTGTGAAGATGGATCGTCCTTTGTATATAGGCATGTCATTCTTGGACATCTCAAAAACATACATGTACGATTTCCACTACAACAACATGGTGGCGTTCCACGGAAGAGAGAGTATATGTATTACATATATGAACACTGACGCTTTCATATATCGTATACTAACATTGGACATGTATAAATATTTACGTACATTTATTTACAAGAACGACTTTGATTTCTCCGACTACCCAAAAGATCATCGCAACTATGATAACGACAGAAACAAAAAAGTACTAGGTAAATTTAAGGATGAGGCTAATGGTGTTCTACTTGAAGAGATTGTTGCACTTATGTCTAAACTTTATTCTTTGAAACTCTTTGAAAAAGAAGAAGAAGAAAAGAAGAATAGCTATATTAAGAAAGCTAAAGGTGTAAAGAGTTTATATTTAAATAAGAAAGTGCATTTTGAACACTACATGCAATGTTTATTTGAGGATAACATCATTACAGCTAAATTCAACACCATCAAAAGTTTTAACCATCAGCTTTACAGCGTGACTGAAGTTAAAAAGGCGCTATCCTGTAATGACGACAAAAGACATAACCTTCCAGACAAAATCAACACATTACCATTCGGCCACTATTCACACAACCCTATTGACGAGTAACCCTTTCATCGTCCTACATCCTTTTCCTTTCAGTAAAAAAAGGGGAAACAGCAATGTTAAGCTGTGTTTCCCCTTTTTTACACAAGTTTTGAATGACCTTGAACTATATATATATAAGCAGATTTATACAAAGGAATATTTAATACCATATCAGCTGTGTTCGTGAAACCATCATGTCAGACCTGAAGGAGAAAATTGTTAATGAACTACACAAACCTGCAAGAATAAATTTTCCAAGAAGGAATACTGTTATAAAATGGATAAATGATCTATATCAAGCGGATTTAATTTAAATGCGACCGTATAGCAGAATGAACAAATGATGTAAATATATACTCACAAGTATTAATTGTTTTACAAAAGTTGCAGACGCTTTGCCTCTAAAGGACAAGACTGGTAAAAGCGTAACACAAGCCATGGAAATAGCCATAAAAAGAGATAAAAACAAAATTAAACATTTACAAACTGATGATGGAACAGAATACTTTAATACAAACTTTGCACAGTTAATGAAGAAATATAAAATAAATCATTATTCTACAAATTCAGAGAAAAAAACAGCTATCGTAGAAAGATTCAATAGAACCTTAAAAGGAACACTGTATAAACAGTTTTCAAAAAGAGGTTCTTACGTATGGATTGATATTTTACCACAATTAATAAATGATTATAACAACAGGTTTCATAGAACTATTGGTATGAAACCTAACAAAGTAAATAGTAAAAATGCAAAAGATGTATTAAAACACATAAAGAAAAACACAAAGCCTAAAGTAGAAAAGATGCAACCAAGAAAATTTAATGTAAGTGATAAAGTACGGATTAGTAAATATAAGGGAGTGTTTACCAAGAAATACCTTCCCAACTGGACGAATGAAGTTTTTACAGTGTATAAAGTGCAACCGACTGTACCTGAGATGTATATTTTAAAAGATAATAAAGGAAGTATGTTGCAAGGTGCATTTTATGGACATGAAATGTTAAAATCATTAGTAGGTATTGTTTCTATTAAGGTTAGGGAGCTGACATTTTTCCAGAATATTTTTAGAACCTACTTTGTAAACTGTGTAAAGTTTAAAAAAGTTCGGTGTATGAATGGGCACGTAATATAAAATCAAACGTTTAAACCTCTTCGTGGGACACCCGGTATATCTTGTTGAAAAAGTGTTAAAAAAGAAAAATGGACGCAGTTAAAGTGCGGTGGTTGGGGTTTAACAAAACTGAGGATTCATGAATACATATAAAGGACTTGGTTTAATGCAAGCAACTCATTTAATCGTTAACCTTTGAAAAGGGTGGAGATTATTCACCATAAAGATCGATTCAATATTAATAACATTGATGATTTAACCGTGGATAACGTTAAAATCAACAATGGTAAACACGGTAGTTTACTTCCAAACACTGTTCGATGTATAGTAAGTGGTCCCTCAAACTGTGGAAAGACCAATGTTGTCTTTAATTTGATCACTAATCCGCAGGGATTAAGGTTTAATAACCTATATAGTTTTCCAAAGTCTCTACAACAACCAAAGTATCAATTGCTGGATAAAGTCCTATCTGATGTGTCTGATGTTAATTTGTATAAATTTAACGCTAGTGACAGCATTATGCAACCAAACGAAGCGAAACCGTGTTTTGTATTTATATTTGACGATGTATCTTGTGAAAATCAGGATACTATTAGAAACTACTTTGCCATGGGAAGACATAATAACATCGACAGCATATATATAGGACAAACTTATCGCAAAATCCCAAAACAACTTATCAGAGATAACGCAAATATTCTTATTGTATTTAAATAAGATGATACTAACCTAAAACATATATATAACGATCATGTGAATGCGGATATGCCATTTGAAAAGTTTAAAGAGCTTTGCGGAAAAGCATGGGCGGAAAAGTATGGATTTTTGGTTATTATGAAAGATCAAGCTATAAAAGATGGTCGTTATAGAATAGGTTTTGATAAATTTGTTTTAATACACTGATTAGCGGTATTACTGTACAAGTCGTCAAGGTGTGAAGATGGTTAACCAGGAAAAGCTATTAAAGGAAATAAAATCACTTAGAGATTCTATTAGACAAAAAACCCGAGCTTTAAAATCAGGTATAAATGAAAGAGAGCAATTTTTAGAAACAACATTCAAACATGTTACTGAACCTTTAAAGCGATTAGCACAAAATATGGAAAAACCTTCAATTCGTTTTGAAGGAGACAAAATGCTACCAATTTCCAAATATGAAGAGGATTTTCAGAATGATGAAAGTTTTGGCCAGTTACAAACATCTGAAGAAAGCGACGAGTATGAAGAAAGCGGAGATATAGAAGATTTAAAGGAAAAGGACGTTGCAGAAGATACAAGTGCAGAAGAAGAGGTTATTAACCCATCCAACTTAAGCAAATTAGTCCAAGCTTCAAGTCCAATAACTTCCCATACATCAATACCCTTTCACAGAAAACCTACGTACTCAGTGAATTTCCAATGCATATAAATTTTTCTCACACCCACAGAAAGCTACTTACCAAGTTTCATAAAAATACTTAAATAAATAAATGACACATAAAATGTTATTTATTTACATTTTTCCATTAGTAGCATGATATGTGTTGTTAAAATTAAACAAGAGAAATAAACTATGGTTTACAACTACTACTACGGTTTCCACTACAAAATAATTTTGTCTGTGATTGGGCCTGATGATGACCGGTGTAACTGGTTGAAATCGATCGCCTTGTACCATATTTTGTGTATATTTACCGTCTTGTATGTAAGTAAGTGTAAATATATTTTGTAGTGTTGTGAGACGTAGTTTATTTATTCTGTTCCCTATTTGAATAAAACTATGGCTGAGCACACTGTTTTGCTGCAACAAAAAAGATAAGAAACATTTTTGTATGCAGTTATTAATATAACTCAACCAGGTGAAGCTACATACTAAGTTTTATTAATTTGTCATCATAATTAAGAGAGATATACATCAATACTTCTCTCCATAAGAATAGCATTAAGGCTGAGTATGCAGGTTTGCTACTACGAGTACAATCAACAACAAAATATTGTGTGCATATAGGTTTTTGGTGGAATTTTTGTATACCACAAATAGGTGAAGCCACATACAAAGTTCCATCAATACATACATATATATATGTATATGTCTATATATATATAAATATATAAATACAATTTTGAACGACCCCCCAAAACGTGTTCTGGGGGTCACGATAGGAACTTCTATGGTGGTCCCGGGCTTAAGTTTCACCATGCGGGTCATGCTAATAGTTCACTTTCCAAAGGAAATTCACTAATAACGTTTAGACAAGATTCTTGTTAACTAAACGAACAACTGTTCAAGGTAGCTGCTATAACATTTATTACTGTTAATAACTGTTTTGTAATAATATATAAGAAAAACTACGTATAAATTTTAAGCTAAGTGCAACACATTGCGATTTGTTTGCCGTCATTTAACACTTATGATACCTGTCAAAAAGTTAAGATTCATATATCTAAGTCAACTGTGGATATTACAATTATTATTTGGCACTCCCTAGCCATCTACAAATGCTCATGCTTACTTTCCAAACAAGTCTGAAAGCTGTAAAAAAGAAAATGCGTCTGCGTGGTGTTGTGGATATCGAGTGTCCAGCGATCGACCGCAAACAAGGATCAAATCGTTGGCAACATCAGAATCACTCAGTTCTGTGAGTGAGTGAAAGTCAGTAATAAATTAAGCTTCCAATGCCAGGCCGACCCGCCCAAATGTTGCGACGGGGGGCTCCTTGTCGCTGATTGCTGAATTGTTCTGGACTTGCTGTTGAGTTATTGTAACGGATAACGTGGAATTTTTGACTTCCCTATTCTTCTATATTATTTTTCCTACGTTAAACGTTATTGTAAATAGGTGTAATCAACAAATTAAAAATATGAGTTACTTTAAAAGAACCTCCTAAAATGTGATCGTCATACTTCTTTATTTGGGTGTTAATGGAAAGAATATTGATTCCATCAATTCAATGATTAGTGAACGATTCATCTGGGTAATTTAGGTCATGAAAATTAAATACTAATTCATTCTGAAGACACATACCGTTCTGATTCAAAAATAAATGTTGGTTCTAAGAGATTATTCCAGAGGATTAACTTTGGAGGTCCTAAACTTTGGAGCAACGAAGAGGATGTTTCTAAGGGGTCTTTTGGGGTCTGGAATCTCGTGGAAAATCTAAAAACGACTCAAGACTTGTAACAGGTTCTTCCATTTAAGAACGTTTTTGCAGGTTTAAAGCCCTTGGATTTACTAATTACATAGTGTTTCCTAGCAGATGCACTGCTATATGGAATTACATTATTTAACCCATTGTTGGAGTAAGTTTCAAATAACTAAACAGGATAATAAAACTACGTCCCACAACAATACAAAATATATTTACACTTATACTGTACTTACACACAAGACGGTAAATACACCGGTCATCATCAGGCCCAATCACTCAGACTGAGTTTTGTAGTGTTGTGAGACGTAGTTTTACTATTATGCTACTCAAGAAACAATTTAAATAATTAAAATTGTTATGTATTTAAATAACTGGTACATATAGCGTAGATAATATTTTTATACTTGATATGTTGTTTACTGTAACATATCCATAATTATAGATTATTGGGTAGCAGTCACACGATATTGTACAATGGCTTGAATTTTGGATGGAAGTTCTGTTGGTCATATTTTGAATATCTAATTATTTAATCCAAATACCACTCAATGAGTTATCACTAAATCTCCGTAACTACAAAATAAAATTTGGCACGTACATCGATTTTTTGTGCTGGTGCTAGCTAAGACAGAGTTTTACAAAATTGCCTCGGGGTCCACCCCACTGGTCTTCAAAGTTCCAAATTATTCTTATGTATGTTCACTCTTATTAGATCAGATGATATACAGCGTGAGTCAGACCACCCGTCTAGCATGTATAACGGGATAACGGTTTGGTCTAAAGTCATCAAACAAAATTCTTCCCTACTAAAACGCATATGGGCTATCTATTAAAAATATTTTCATCAAAATCCATGTACAGAATGTTTCAAAACTAAGGGTCACGGGTTCGAATCTCAAAATTGTCTTATGTAAACATATCGAATATTATACATAATTTTAAAGTTCTTGATAAACTAAACGTTTTGGCGAAAACAGAATTCACTTATCTTTATCCAATTCAAAATGGCCCTGTATTCCTGAATACCCTGTATTCTATGCCTGTATTTTCTAAAGCACTACTCGTATCTTTTTTCCGACTTAAATTTCTTCCTCGTGATTAACTCAGCTTTACTCTGGTATGATACATGACAGGTTTTTTGAGAAAATCTATGTTTCAACAAAAATTTATTTTGAAAGTGTCTGTATGCCCAAAATTCAAAAAAGTCAAATGGTAGCGTATGTCAAAAAGTATACCATTGAAAAGGTCATGTATATCCTAGTAACTTTATAATTTACACCATCCTTGTATCTCTTTTAGTTTTTCTGCAATCAGCAAAAAACATTAATTTACAGTATGAAAAGCATGTTAATTGTACATAACACATAAAACGAATGTGGCCACAGAATACATGCAAGTGTTATGCAATTTAACATGCATTTCAGATGGAAAAATCACGTTTTTTGCTGATTGCAGAAAAACGAAAAGAGATACAAGGTTAGTGTAAATTAGAAAGTTGCTAGGATTTACAAAACCTTTTCAATGGTATGCTTTTTGACATACACTATTTGACTTTTTTAATTTTGGGCATATAGGTATTTTCAAAATAAATATTTTTTGAAATATAGATTTTATAAAAAAAAACCTGTCATGTAGCATACCAGAGTAAAGCTGAGTTAATCACCAGTAAGAAATTTAAGTCGGAAAAAAGATACGAGTAGTGCTTTAGAAAATACAGGGTATTTCGTAAATGTCAATATTTTACACAAAATTGGCCGCCATTTTGAAACGGATAAAGATAAGTGAATTCTGTTTTCGCCAAAATGTTTATTTTAACGACACCTTTAAAATTATGTATAATATTCTCTGTGTTTACATAAGAAAATTTGAGATTCGATCCCGTGACCTTCAGTTTCGGAACATTCTGTACAGCAAGAGGTGAGTGGAAAGTGGCGCTCACCACAACACCTCCTTGCTATTGGACATTGTAATTTGATTTGTTTTTATTGCAACATTTTATCACAGCTAACCGTTAAACATCATTACGTTTTATTGATAGTTTCTTGGATGGCTGTGTCAGTAAACAGTCAGGAAGACCGATGGGGTAGCGAAGACTGATCATGAATGGTGGAGGAGGTAACCTTTCCTCAACCCTTTATTTACTAGCTGGCACATACTCACAAGTGTCAAATACGTATTTCATCCTGATGATTTAACGGTCTACGGATATAGACTTTTCAACACTGGTTTAGCTAAAGCTATAACATAGTCTGACTCTATTGACTGCTACTCTTATGACCCAACTTGATAGAAAATATAAATCGTCACTTAAAGCACATTGCTCTAAGATGCTGTAGTAACCACCTTCTCAGGTTTTTGTCTGAGCGTTCAGCCGCCATCCTACACACTGTGACGAAAGCGACATTAACCACCATCTCACGAACAATTCATCCAAGGAAGAAAAACTGCCACAATCACAAGCTGGAATCCTTTGTGGCATCCGTTGAAAGAGACACGCTGAGGTACGATGTACCCAGACTCTGGAATGAAATATAAACGTGGGAAATACGACTAGAAAATCCTCCAATGAGGTCAATCTTTTTGTTTTTGACTATTACTTTTAAGGATTTGGAAATTTACGAAGGAATATAATGAACACACTCCCTAGGATAAATGTGTTTTCATGGAGAATCCTTGACTGTGCTTTGAGCAGTCCGTACTAACCCTGTATTCACTCAAGCTGCATGATAATATTTGATTAATTTGTTACAACACCTGACGAGTTATAGTTGCCTTCCACCCATGAATATTTCATGGATTAAGATATAAAATTCGATTAAGATATACAAATCCACATTGGACCTTTAAAACTTATCTTCCTTACTGGACACTCACTGTATCTTCATCCCCAATGATCTTGAGCCGCAAGGAGTAAGACTCCTATATTTTAAAATAGAGTAGTATTTCTTCATATTCAGAGTAAACCACTTGAAGGATTTTCGAATTGAATCTTAATGCAAACATTTGAATTAAATATCAAAGATCCTAACTAGTAGAACACACAGGAGATCTACGTCAAATCAGAAGTGAAGCAGCCGGTCGAACTTAACATTAAATTGCCCTTACGAAAATTCAAATAAGATTATTATCGATACTATTGTTATTTTGAAATTCAGTTTGTGGTAATGAATAAACCATGTAAGACAGTTAAAGTGATGAATAAAACCTATGCCTAACATACAATTTCTATGACGTCTTCTAATCGAAGACCATAAACTAAGGGTATAGTAAGCAATCTCCTTTTTATGGAAGGCATATACCATATTATTCACGATTTTAATATCTTACATAGTATTATTTATTGCAACAAATCGGACCAGAAAAAGAAAATTGGATTGGAACAAATCACATTTATTAATCTTAGCTATTTTAAGCATTGGTACCTACATTTAAAATTCGCCCGGCTGCCATTTCTAACTGAATGGTCATTAAATTGATGTACAATTCAAACTACACTTACATTTAATATTTTATTCTGACTCCTTGCAGTACTTTCCCTATTTTGGGTGTCGAGTCAGTGAGTGAACTGGAGGGTTTTTAGGTCCAATATTGATTTGTGTAGGTCACATTTTCTGATTAATTGCTATGGGGAAGGGAGTTAAAACTCACTCTAGTCGCATAAGTCTAGTCTTAAGTTTGATTTTAAAATCAGCTAGCCAATTACTCTTATGGAGTTCAACGTAAGTTATGTAGAACTATTCTTATGAAGAGGAAACACACCATACAAGCCATGAAAACAATTAATTACGTGTCTCTTGAATTATTAGATAATTTCATTCACTATAAAATAATCACCCTGTATAACCCGGGATTTCGTTACGGCTGATCAACATCTTCGCTACTTTCCCAATATCACATTGATCGCGTATTTCCCAACCGTTCCTCTCTCATGGCCAGCGATTTTAATTATTTACTGAGAAAGCGTCCAGCTAATTAGGTTTGAATTACGGTACGAGTTACAGTTGGGCTCAAGGAACAATGAACGTTGGGCGAGTTAGATAAGGCGTGGTTATCCTAGCGTGGGATTTTGAACACACACACCAACATATATATAATATGCACATACACGCGCATACACACGCACACTTTCTACACACTCTCGCGGAAGTAACCATTTGTTTCGGGCGTGTGCTCCCATTACAGGGAACGATCTTGCGTGCTCTTCGTGATGAAATGTTTTATTAGAAACTAATCGAATTCTTTACTTGATTACTGAAATACTCGTATAATAATTATAATTGCGATCCAAATCATGCTTCGGAGAGTGTTATCACCGAGGGTAGTGTTCAATTATAATTCGTTCATAATTTACTTGCCACACTGCAGTACTTTTTTTAATGGATAAATGAATGGATCAGAATAACTTTATGCTCAACAAATGAAGCATTTTAAGGTGAAGACAATAGTTACTAGTAGTTAAACATAACCCTCTGCAACAACGATTTACTTTTTTTTAAATGGGCCTTTGGAAACGCTTACCATAGTTAAAATGATAGCAAACGTCTAGAAATTAACTTATATTGGAATCAACGTCAACAAATATATCCTGAAAATCGTATATAAGACAATTTTAGATCCCTTCAAAAATACCGCACCGCTATGACTTTTTTTACATTAAATATATTTATTTTGTTTGGCACATTTTTAAGTTTATAAGTATATTTATATCGGATGTATGATAGAAAATCAAAGTCTAATTTTTATTTTCTTCTTTTCGGTGATATATATATATACATTCTAATTGTTAGCAGATATAATAGGTAGGTGTACATGTTTAAAATACTAGCATGTGAACCCAATTTCTCCAAGGATTAAACATATCCAGGAGCTTCATTATGTCGAATGAAGATTTAAACAGACAAGTGATTATCCCTAAACGCCTCGTAACAACCGAAACAAACGATAATAGTATTGATTATAGATACTAAAATAGGTTGCATTCAGGAACCGATCCTGGCCACAACTGTTCTTTCAGGGCAACGTCAGTTACTTTGAACTCCCTAGGATAGTTTTTGAACTTTTACGGAGTGGAAGAAGGCAGATGACCACTGCAGTTAGCTACAGGAAGCAGTAAGAACGCAATAACAGAGCGACATAGCGACAATCGGTCTGGTGGCCAAGTAAAGCAGTTTGAACTTTCTCCACCAGAATGCGGTTTCTCTGTTCTTGTACATCGATGTTATGTCATATGTAGGCCTGTGGAGCAGTTAAGGGAAACTGGGTGGTTCAGTAATATTTTTGAAAAATTTGGTTGAATAAAGCTCTTAGAACAGAAAATGTGATAAGCAGACATTTGAAGGTTTTTAACAAAACATTTCAAAGTTGCAGTAGTTTCTTTAGCGTTGAGATTTATTCTTACAAATTAGTACACAAGACCCTATCAAAAGTCGACATATTTTACGTGATTAAAGATTTTAAAATAATATACCGCCGTAGTAACAAACCTGCCTACTAAGCGAATTTCCAATGCACATATATGTATCTTAATACCACATAAAGCCACATACCAAGTTTCATCAATATACATTCATAAATAAACGATTTATTACATTTTAATTATTCTCCATAAGAATAGCATGCGGCTGAGTATGCAGGTTTGCTGAAGCAAGGAACACAACAAATGGGGTTTTATCAACAAGTAGATAAAGCCACATACCAAATTTTATTAATTTATGTTCACAATTAAGGGAGAAAACACGTTACTTACTCTCCATAAGAATAACATGGGAGCTAAATACGCAGGTTTGCTGCTACGGGAACTATCAGCCGAAAAATGTTTTTTAGTGCAAATATCAACAGACCACAACGATATGAAGCAATTTACCAAGTTTCATCAGGATAAGTTGATATATAAGCGAGATATACAATTTTTCTTATTCTCCATAAGAATAACATTGGACAACGTACTGTGTTTAGCACTTTCAATATCTCCGTAACCATTTGACGTACAGCAACGATCAAAACACTAAATCGTGCATATTGTTAAGCTGTTTCCAATGAAAAAAATTAAATTTGACTTTAAAAAAAATTATACGTAAAATACTCAAAAATCCCATTTTTGGGCACAAAACCCCCCGCAAAATACCCCTTCGGATAGGTCGATCTATCTGGTTTTTGAATTCAAAGTCATAAATACTGCTTTATACGTTTATATCAAATTTAATCAAAATTGGATAATTTTTACGAGAGTTATCGTGCTCACGGACACACACACACACATATAAATATATACTGTATACAGTTTGGAACGAATGGTGTTTTTGGGGTCTGGGACCTCAAAACGAAAAGTTATCATGGTCCCAGGCCTAGGACTTACCATCCCGAACCACGGTAATAGCTTCTTCCCTATAGGGGAAATTCGCTAAAAAAAGACTTGAGTTCAATTAAACAAATCCCTTCTTCTTCCATGTCAATGCAAATTATTATCCGACACACAAAGTACTTATGGTAAGCTTTCCAAGTATTTACCATAACGCATCAAACACTTCAATACGATCCTTAGTGCAATACATTATTGGATGGAGTATAGAATTTAACTGCTTGCCTACAAATTACAACATAAGCGATGTGGTCCTCTGCAATCGAAGCAGTAGTGAGTCTTTTTATGAAAGTTAGGATAGCTGGTCTGATAACTGTAAATCTTTTAAATTGAAACTAATACCGAACTGATGGTCTTACGATTTTCTAAAAATACCATGATGAAAAGTTGAAATACTGAGTCCTTCGTAATAAAAGACAACTAAAATACATTCTCTAATTTATCCTTATATATAATTATTTAAGCGAAATTTTTAACTGGATATTGTGCGAGTTTGGCAAATTGCAGGATGGTAGGAGAGGGCTCACATTAAAGATCTTAATCCTAGGGACTTGGGAAAATAGCAGTATTGTACAAATAGTTACCAGTAAATGGGATATAACGTAAAACATATCCCCCATAAGAAAAGTATGGAGATTTAAAAACATCTGATCCGACTACATTTTAAACATGTGATAAGTTCCTGACATGTAAAGTGTTAGCAAAATGAAGTGGCAGAGTGTTGGAGCAAGGTTAGGAGCTATATCCTCTTCAAGCCAATAGTTAAATTAATTTATGCAAATGTTTACCCATACGTAATATGAGTATGATGTAACATTAAAAAAAAGTATCTTTTATCTATTACGCCACAATTAACACATAATATAGAAAACCCGTTAATAGACTGTATTGGTGATGTTTTGTTGATCCACTAAGGACTAATTAAATGTTTTCTATTCTGTTAAAAGTACACAATAACACACACGACTGGAGGGAAATGCACGGCAGCTAACGTCCTGTCTCCCAGGTTGTGGACGGGACCGTTCACGTTACAGCGAAGGTCGCCGGGGCAGTTTAATATCAATTACAGACGCGGGATTTTGAGAGTTGGAAATTAGTTACACTTTCCACATCAGTTTTTGTCGCTGTCAGTTAATACCACCGCGGGAATTTTTGTCCTTCAGACAAATAATACACGTCAAAAAGGAAATGTTGCTGTTCCATTCCAATCTAAACGGCTTCCGGACGGCATAGAAGAAATTCCACGTTGACTAAATACTTAAAAAGGTAATTTTACGTATGTTGAACTAAGACAATAAGGCATGCTACTGATCGATTAACCTGGTTGAAATGAAGTGGCGGTCTTCGTGATAAGTGGTTTGTCCTCTTCATACACACTCAGGTGATTTAATATATTCAGATCCCCATTTCTGTTACCCAGTTTGAATACATTACAGATAATATTCAAATATTTCTCTATTTTGAACTTTTAAATGATCAAGCCTACTGTCCGTCCATATGAAAAATCGTATTCTTAAGAAGAGTTTGTATGTGACTACTCATTATAATCTGATAATCTCTCTCTACATAAATCAATGTTTTTCTGTTTATCCTATACCACTCATCTGATTGAGATGATAATTTGCGTGATCTTTCAGGTTAATCCTGGGAAGGTTTCTAGCCACTAACCAAAGTTCTAGGACTTTAGGGCTTCACCCTACTAGACTTCAGAGTTACCATGCTATTCTTGGAGGAAGTAACAATATACAAGTATAGAGTTTCCTAGGTAACAATACTTTTATAGCAGCGGAGAAAAAGAATAGATGGTAATAATAACTAGCAGCTAAAAAAACACACAAGCCACTGGAAGAGGAGACTTTGCCACTCGAAGGAAGCCGAACTTGTCCGATGACGAACGAACCATCCGAAACAGGTGCTTTATAATGAAAAAACAGTGAAATGTAGTATTTTCAAATGTAAACAGAGGAAACTTACTTATATTCTAAAATAATTACGCTACATTTACGAAAACATTATAGTAAAATAACCTAACATAACTCCGAAGAGCGTATGGTGGCTTTTTTCTTTCTAAAATATTACAAAAATGGGTTTGTGTAAAATATAACTAAAATTTGGACCTCAAAAAGTAAACACGAAAAAGTAGAATTGAACCTGGGACCGAATGATTTTGAATCCAGTGCGATATAAATTAGACTACCATAACGTATCAGACTAAGTTAAAGTTACAATTCATCAAGCAGTACACGGCGCTGTGATTTTAAAATTTGCCTCGGGTAGCACTCGGTGTGATTTCCAAGTTTTACACCTGGCAGCACTCACGTAGGAAATGTCTCCTCATCCAGTGTCTTTTTAGCTGCTAGTATGGTAATAGATAACCCCATCGCAGCAAACCTGCGTACTCAGCGCATTTCCAATGCATGCGTATGTTACTCAATACCACATAAAGCCACTTACCAAGTTTCATAAAAATACATAAATAAATAAGTGATATATAGTATTTTATTTATCCTCCATAAGAATAAAAGTACGCAGCTTTGCTGCAAAAAAGAGAAGAAATATGTTTTTGTGCAATTATTAATATAGCTCAACCAGGTGAAGCTACATACTAAGTTTTATTAATTTCTGTTTATAGTTAAGGGAGATAAACTTTACTTATTCTCCATAAGAATAACACTAGGGCTGAGTATGCAGGTTTACTGCTACAGGGATAATAAAAAAAATTTAAACACCAAAATGATTGTTTTAAACACCAAAATGATTGTTTTGTGGAGCTGAGTTGATTGGTAAAAGCAAATGTGAAGTTTACAATAAAATTAACTGAGGGAAAGCCAAAAACCTTTTTCCCATAACATTAAAATGGGAGATTTTATGAGTAGATTTTTCTTTATTTTCTCCGTAACCACTTACCTAGGTTAATAATACAACACACTATAATATTATTATTTTTTAAGCTCTATAACATGGTCCAAACCATAATTGTTTTACAAATTTTAGGGTGAAAAATGCAAAAAACTTATTTTTGGAAAATTTAAAACCCCCTAAATCCTCCTTCCCACAGTCCGAATTTTCTGGTTTTCGAACATAAAGTAATAAATGTCACTTTATACATTTGAGCCAAATTTAATCAAAATCGGATGTTTTAGCGAATTTCCACTATAGGGAAGAAGCTATTACCGTATTTCTCATGGTAGGACTTAAGCCCGAGACCATGACAATTTTTTGTTTTGAGTTCCCCAGATGACAAAAACACTATTCGTTCAAATTTATATATGTGTGTATATATATATATATATATATATGTATACATGTATATATATATATATATATACACACACATATAATTAAAAAATAATAATATATATAATAATAACTAAGGTCGTAATATATAACTAAGGTAATAACTTAATATATATATATATGTGTGTGTGTGTGTGTGTGTGTGTGTGTGTGTGTGTGTGTGTGTGTGTGTGTGTGTGTGTGTGTGTGTGTGTGTGTGTGTGTGTGTGTGTGTCCGTCCGTGAATGCGATAACTTGAGTAAAAAACGTCCGATTTCGATGAAATTTGGCTCAAATGTGTAAAATGACATTCATGACTTTAAGTTCGAAAACCAGAAAAATCGGACCATGGTATGGAGGGTTTATGGGGGTTTTAAATTTTACAAAAATCAGTTTTTTGCATTTTTCACCCTACAATTTAAAAAAAACTTAATTTTGGTTTGGACCATGTTGTGGAGCTTAAAAACAAATAGTACAGTATTTTGAATTATTACCCTAGGTTAAGTGGTTGCGGTGAAACTCCAAAAAACCTAGTCATAAAATCTCCCATGTTAATCTTATGGGAAAAGGTTTTTTGCTTTTCCTAAGTTTATTTTAATGTAAACTTCACATTTGCTTTTACCAATCTGTTCAGATCCACAAAACAATCATTCTGGTGCTTAAATTGTGATTCTACGCCCAAACGTTGATGAGATATTCAAAGTGCTAAACATAGTACGTTGTCCAATGTTATCCTTATGGAGAATAAATACAATTTCATACAGTATCTCGATTATTTATGAATGTATGTTGATGAAACGTGGTATGTGGCTTCACGTATTACTGGTATATTGATATTGCACAACAAATTGATATTTTGTTTATTATCCCCGTAGCAGCAAACCTGCGTACTCAGCCCCCATGTTATTCTTATGGAGAATAAGTAAAATGTAATGAATTATGAATAATTATAAATATAAATTATAATTATGAATATAAATTAATAAAACTTGGTATGTAGCTTCACTTGGTTGAGTTATATTGGTAATTGCATAAAACCCCATTTTTTCCTTTTTTTGCAGCAAACCTGCTTACTCAGCCCCCATGTTATTCTTATGGATAATAACTAAAATGTTATATAGTGCTTATTTATGATTGAATATTAATGAAACTTGGTATGTGGCTTCGCCTAGTTAAATTATATTTATATTTATATTATATTTATATGTATAAATTCATAAATAATGGAGTTACCAAATTTTATTTATTCTCCATAAGGATAACATTGGACAACGTACTGTGTTTAACACTTTGAATATCTCTGCAACGTTTGGACGTAGAATCACAATTTAAACACCAAAATGATTGTTTTGTGGAGCTGGGTTGTTTGGTAAAAGCAAATGTGAAGTTTACATTAAAATTAACTAAGGAAAATCCAAAGACCTTTTTCCTATAAGATTAACATGGGAAATTTTATGAGCACCCACTTAACCTAGGTTAATAATTCTAAATACTATATTATTTATTTTTTAAGCTCCGTAACATGGTCCAAACCAAAATAAAGTGTTTTAACAATTTTAGGGAGAAAAATGCAAAAAAATTATCTTTGGAAAATTTAAAACCCCCATAAACCCCCTTCCCACAGTCCGATTTTTCTGGTTTTTGAACTTAAAGTCATAAATGTCACTTACACACACACACACACACACACACACCACACACACACACACACACACACCACACACACACACACACACACACACACACACACACACACACACACACACACACACACACACACACACACACACACACACACACACACACACACACACACACACACACACACACACACACACACACACACACACACACACACACACACACACACACACACACACACACACACACACACACACACACACACACACACACACACACACACACACACACATAAATATAAATATATATATATAAATATATAAATTTGAATGAATTGTGTTCTTGTAATCTGGGGACCTCAAAATAAAACGTTATCATGATCTTGGGCTTAAGTCTTACCATGAGACCTACGGTAATAGCTTCTTCCCTATAGGAGAAATTCGCTAAAAAAATTCTTGCGAACGAAGTCACACTGGGTACCAGCTTGTCTTGACATAAAAAGGCAATTCCCAATACATTACTATAGCATTTCCAACTTTCCGATATGTGAGAGGTGAAAATTTGTACACAATTCTTTAGGTCTAAAAAGTAATGGTTTTGACTCATATTTTACCATAAACCTCCAGCCCCACGGCCGTCAAATTATAAAAAGTTATTTTGGTAACATTTAATTTATTTAACCAGATAAATAACATAAAAATATGTTACTTATTTTAAATAAGTCATACGGTTGATCACAAAATGCAACTGGGAATACAACAGTATTACTCTCCTACAATAGTAAACCCAATTTCAACGGTTAACATTTTCACTGGCAACCTTGGAAATTATTAATATTTTACAGTAAATTAGAACCAAAAAAGTTTACATTACCTTGATCAGGAGGTTAGTTAAATATTTATTTTACGATTGCTTGCATTCACAACTCTATATTGGTTGGAATGAAAAAAAAATTTTCTTCCGAGGAAAAAATTAAATTTAAATAATTTAACCAAACAATTTTTTTCAAAATAATGCATTTCTAAATAACCCATTCCTAAACGAAGACACCCGTTGGAACTAAAATACTGCTCGTTTCACAAAAAAAAAATGGTAAAGTTGGTCAGCACGGTCACCTTGCGGTCGCACAGCACACGTCACTGTCAAGGTACAGGAACTGTTACGCATTGAGCAACGCAACGCGGCGTCACATAGCGGTCTAGTTTGCGAGGCGCGAGCCACCGCCGCATTGCGCCACCGAGCAGCCAAACACATCGCGTTTCTTTGTAAATATTGCGGACTTTACGTCATACTATGGATGGCCCGACCACAATGGTTCGACTGCTGCATTCTTTACGGCGTTTAATGGACTCGTGAGTGTTGACTTTTACGCGGGAATTGCGATCGTTTCTGTCACACTTGATGTTGAAATCCACGTCTAGCTTTTTGTGGCGTCTGGCACGAGAATGAGCGTATTTGTTAGATTCGTCGGATAAAATAATAAACATTTCTTGATTAAAAATCATTTCAAAACGAATCCGTTAAACTGACAATAGTTGACTCTGAAAAAGCCGATTCTCCTTGCTGATATTTCTCGTAGGCTGCAGAAAGATGATGTTGAATAACTGCATTCAGCTGGTAAGGACTGCATACTACACCAAACACTACTCGTCTATGGCGATAAACGACGGTATGTCCAAGATCATCTTTCCATGAGAAACATAAATCGTTGCATAGTCTTCTTTTATTTTTTATTTAAAGCATCATGAAATCTTCTATAAAGCGAATCCCTGTATAACATACAACGGAAGAAGGAAGTATCAGTTATTCGTATGTCACTTGCAATTATTCAATTACTGTTGGAAGGTCTCGACTAACTCTTCAGGATTATTGTATTCAAATTGTGCATTGTGCCTACATGACCCGTTGCAACACTGACTAGTTGCTTTACAACTTAACTGTCTGACTGTAATTTGTAAGCTGAATCGCAGTCATTAGTCATCTCAGTTGTTAGGCAATTAAACAATTATGTAATATTGCTATTTTCCAGCGCACCTGATTAAATTTAAACTAGCAGGGCAATCCTTAAACCGTATGCAGTACTTCGATTATGTACTCACTAATAATACGCTTGGGTAAATTTAGTTTTGCAGAGGTTTGTCTAGATTTATTTTGAATATATCAATTATAATATTTTAAAACCTGCATGAATGATGGTGTAGGTTAGGTAAATTTGTAATTTACAGAGAAACAAAATGGTATTTTTTTTCTCAGACCAAAAGTTATAATAAAAACAAATTTTAAATGAGTCACCGGTAACCCCAACCAGCTGGCAGGAAGGTGCGAGATCTTTACTGTCAAATGCGTGGACTTTATACGCAGGACACCGACTATCCATCAAATAAAGCAAATAGATCAACTGACAAATTAAGACGAGTTTCCGAAGCCTTAAAAGGGTCGGTAGGCTTAGAATGATAAATATGCTTTTAGTAAAATAAGGAAATGAAATTTACTCCCTAAGAGAATAAATATATGTATATGAACCAAGCCTAAACACGTCATGTGAATAAAGTCTTGGCTAAAACACATATTATCATGTAGCTTTAAATTACATGAAATAAATATGATTTTAGCGAATTTCCCCTATAGGGAAGAAGCTATTACCGTAGTCAGCATGGTAAGACCTAGGCCTGGGATCATGGTAACTTTTCGTTTTGAGATCCCCGGACCCCAAAAACACCATTCGTTTGAAACTATATATATATGTGTGTGTGTGTGTGTGTGTGTGTGTGTGTGTGTGTGTGTGTGTGTGTGTGTGTGTGTGTGTGTGTGTGTGTGTCCGTGGGTGCGAAAACTCTCGTAAAAAGGTACGATTTTGATGAAATTTCGTACAAACGAGTAAAGCAGCATAAATTCGAAAACCAGACAGATCGACCCATCCGAACTGGTATTTTGGGGGAGTTTTGTACCCAAAAATGGGGTTTTTGAAGTTTTTACATGTCATATTTGAAAAAGTCAAATTTTAGTTTTCACCATTGAATTCAGCTTTAAAAACGCACAATTTAGTGTTTTGATAATTTCTCTACATCAGTTGGTTACAGATATATTAAAAGTGCTGAACACAGTACGTTGTCCAATGTTATTCTTATGGAGGATAAGAAAATTTGTATATCTCGCTTATTTATGGGTGTATACTAACGAAACTTGGTATACGCCTTCATCTGATTGTGGTCTATTTTTATTTTCACAAAAAAGCAATTTCTAACCATAATTCCTGTGGCAGCAAATCTCCGTACTCAGCCCCCATGTTATTCTTATGGAGAACAAGTAAAATGTAATGTCTCCCTTAATTCTGCACATAAATTAATAAGACTTGGTATGTGATTTCACCTAGTTGAGTTATATTAATATTTGCATGAAAACTCATGTTTGGCAGCAAACCTGCTTACTCGGCCCCCATTTTATTATTATGGAGAATAATTAAAATGTTATATATCGCTTATTTATGAATGAATATTGATGCAACGTGGTATGTGGCTTCACCTAGTTGAATTATATTTAAATTTGCATAAACACTAATTGTTTTCATTCCTTGTTTCAGAAAAACCTACGTACTCATCCCCAATGTTACTCTTATGGAGAATAATTAAAATTTTGTATAAAACGCTTATTTGTGAATATATTCTTATGAAAGTTGGTATGCGGCTGTATGTGATATTAAGACATATTATGCATTGGAAATTCGCGGAGTACGCAGGTTTGCTGCGACGGGGATATTTTTTAATAGGTCAGACAGCAACCGATCCTTTTATAAGATTTTGTAAACATTCAAGTCGGTTATAAGAAAATTGTAGAAAATTATACATGCATCCCTTAAACGCCCATGGGCAGTTCAACTTATTCCCCTAGATCAATCTGATTTCTGCAAGGCCTCATTCTTCACTGTTCTAATTTAATTAGCATTGGCGTCCACGCACCACGGGTGGGATTCCCGCCAAGACTTTGCGTCACTGGGCGTTTCACTGCGAAGTGATGGTCGGTACCGTGGTGTATTGTATAACAGCACTGTCGTCCGTGCCAGGTGACGAAACGCGCCGATAGCGCGTTTTTTAAATTTGATTGAATTGATCAAACCTTAATAAACCTTATCATAATATTTTATAATTTACTTTAATGGAAAATGTTTTATGCTTTTATTGTTTTGTTTTGTTAGTGTTGTTGTCTTAGCTGTTTATCTGTAGTGTTTGATCTGTAGTATTCTAGTATCCGGAGTTTAATTGTCTTACATGGATGATGCATGATTCCTATTCTTATTATAATGTGCAGTTACTTGTACACCTGTTTCTCGATAACGAGCAAAGTTGCTTATACGCACTACACTCCGGGTTGTCATTTAAGTAGTTTTTGTATATATCTCATAACATTCATAATATAATATTTGGTATTGCTGTAAAACGGGTTACTGCATCAGCAATTGTTTTAGAATGCAATTGAATATCCTTATGGGGAAAACTAACTTTACAAGCGATTTGCATCCGCCAGGGCAGAAAGATCTAACATTAAAAACCCCTTGCACAGCTGCGGATCAAGGTAATTTTTTGAGATATCAATTAATTGTCAAAATCGATCCAGAAACAAGAGAGTATTCACAACAATCGCCTTAGCGTATTAGATAACCTAATATCTTGTAGGTAGTGCAGGGAGATATCAATGTCACAAACCCCCATTGGTTGAGTGGTATATGAGCGCATAAAGATATAAAGATATACAGGCAAACAAACAAACATTTGATTTTTAGTGGATTTGTAGGCAAACAAACAAACATTTGATTTTTAGTGGATTTGTATATATTATTGAGATTTGATCGATTCCATGGTTAATCAAACAAATCAATTCCCATAAGAACAACATTGAAACGTTCTACTTATGTGGAACCGAGAAAAAAACGATTTACAAATTTTATAGCCATCTTGTCCGTATAAGATTTATATTAGAACCCATGTGATGGAACCCTAAAGAGTTTTTGAAACAGGAACAGGCTAATGTTCTTAGAGTGTATCAGCTATATTTATTCTACCAACTTTAGCTTCATCGGTCAATTATTTTGTGCTAGGCAGTGTATGTGTGTGTGTATAAAATAACTAACAAACATTGATGCTCGGCATCTGGGGAGCTTCAAGACTTGTTATGGGGGCGTAGCCCAAATGTTTATACTATACACAGTGATATTGCCTTTTCACTATGTCAATTCGCTAATTATTAGTGAAACTGTTTATTAACTCTAATAGTATATTAATTCGTATTTTTGAATAAACAAGTGCTACTATAAAGTGCCATTCTTTTGAAAAGTAGGCCTATCGAATGAGAAATGGATTTCGGTTCGTAAGCCAATAAACTTAGTTCATCTGACTTATGTACTATAATTTCTTGAATAAAATCGATTCATGTTGTTTTATTATCAACTCAATCCTACTAATTCTACTAATAGTACCTGGGACCAAGCTTTGCTCGGGGGAAGGCCAGTCAGTTAGTTTAGATGACTTGGAGCATATTTCACCACTTTCCCCTCCTGATAATCAGATTTGTATAACTCATTTGCCTCTTTTCTACATTTTAAGGTCACTCCAGTTGTTATTTATAGCTCAATGTCCCTTTGATTTATTTTACTACTCTATATATGTATAATCTTCACTCAAATCTTTTAATCTCTGCTCTCAGGAACACACATGAAATCACATGTTAATAATCATACACAACATGAGTATTACTTTGACAGCTCCCTAGTTGATTATGAACAGCTGTTACAATTCTTTTGTTTTGATTTGAAACTCCATAAGCCCAATGTTAATTTTTTTTATTTTAGTTTTTTCACATTATTTGAATTTTCCTGGGGATGAGGCCTGTACAGAATTTATTTTTATCCCAGAAATTAGTTATTTCGAACATTTGAAGGAAATCTTTGGAGCCGTTTTTGAGATCAGTGTCGCAAAAACGGCTCCAAAGATTTCCTTGAAAATTGAGTACACCGTAATTTATTAAACGCTATTTTGAAAAGTTAATGCATAACCACGTATGCAAAGGTACCTATTTGATGAACTATGCTACAGATAGACTTCATACGACCTATAATCGCATAGGTTTTACTTAATTTTAACATTGATTTTGAATACAGGATACAGGTTAATTTTTGAAGTCAGGAAAATTGACAAGCAGGTCCACAAATCAGACAAATATATCAGATGCATATATGAAACAAAAATAACAAACCCGTTTTTTATGCAAAACATTTCCCGTTTTATCCCTTTAAATCACTTTAAAAATCCCTATTCATCCCTTTCATCCCTTTTAATTTGAGATAATTGATAAGTTTCCGCTAGATTGCAGAATCAAATAGTTTTCTATTTAATTTTACCATCTGCTCTCTTTAATATATGTTTATATTTTTAAATACTGGACAATTTTTCCTACCTGTGATGCGAGACGAACGAAACACCTAACATATTGGTGTTTTTTCCCGCATCCCGTTTTAATCCCGTTATGGGCTCGAAAATCCCGGAAGATATGTAAAAATCCCGCAAATTGAAACATTGGTTGCCAGCGCCTCCTTTGAGATAGTGTAGCACTAGTTTCATGGTGCATTTTTTGCGTTACAGATGGGCCATAAGCTCGGTTCATCTCTATTCAAAATCAATTGTTTTAAGCAAAGGTTTGCCTAGTATACATAATGGAAACATTCTGGAACCAGTCTATTAAATATTTACTCCATAACTTGTTTTATACATGTTAAATAGAGTAATAACGACAATCACCTGAGGGGGACGATGTCGTGTGGCCGGGGATTGCCCGTCGTCTGTGGGTGATTGTCAAGCAGAACCCAATAGTCAGTAGTGCGTCTCTGGTGAGTATTGTTGCACGTCAGCAGGGAGTTTGAGGTGCACGTATAACGAGCGTGCACCTATAGAGTGGAGAACTGGCGCACCTCAACTCATCAGGTCCGGACCTGTGGAAGAAAACAGGATGTTAAGATGTTAATATTAATAAACATTTCCATTTTATCAAGGTTTAAAAGGGAATACACGTATAATGAAATAAAAAAAATACAAAATTAAAAGGTTGATATAAAAATCAACGACGAAATCACCTGAGATAGTCGAGATGCTAGTCTTTAATCAGGCCAGGGGTTGGGGCGGGGCCAAAGTGGAACTAGAGAGAGGACTTATGAAGTCCATGAGGGGAGTCCGTCGTCATCTCGACCTCAAGAGTTCGCTCTGTAATAAAAGAAAACAATTAAATGAGCACTACTTATTACAATCCCTTGTATGCTACACAACTCTTAATATTAACTTCTAACAATAGCTAAGACTGGTTCCAGAATGGCATTTGTCCCCTTTATTTAGTATTCTACAAAAATATGGAGAATAACTCACGAAAATCGATGTACAGGAACACAGGTCAGCAATTTCATTAAGTAAAATATGACAATTTGAATTGAGTCGTTACTTAGCAACACAATTGGAACAATCGGAGAGTTTCCTAGGTTAGTCTATTGGTTTAAAAGGAGATCTTCCGAGTATCAATGACAGAAATAAAATACGTTCTCGGGTGTCCCCCCCCCTCCCCTTTTAAATCAGTGAGAGGAGATCTGAAACCAAATATTTGCGAATAAACAATCATGCCAAGGAATAGTTTTATGAAAAAGTGAGTTAATATCCACAGTCATCAGTGTTCTCATATACATTTCGACTGCGTGCAGGTGTCACCAGCAGATTAATGAGTTAGTTCTCGAGCATTACTATAGGCTAGTAAAGTCTTGAAGATTTTGAATATATTAAAACAAATATTTGCTATACTTCATTCAACTTAGCAGAACATTGCCCAACACCCTCATGTAAAATGTAAGCTCAATCGGTTTAGGAACGTCATGTGTTTATTATACTGAAACAGAGATGAATACAGTCAGACTTAATATATCTTTTATAATAGTACAATTGGTAGAAGGTATTTTCATACATAATTATATTATATAATAATAATTTATTCCGTCTTTAGTTAATTGTTAATAGGTCTTGAAAAACTCAAGCAATTGAGCTTTGGTCGCATATTTAACAAAGCTGGAAGATCACAGGAATTGTTTAGTTTGTAATCTAAAATGAATCAGAAAAGCGAAAAGTGTAGGAAAACTTTAGAAATGTTTAATTTCTTACGTAAAAATGAATGCTGGGTAAAAGGTATTTATTTAGACGAGGTGAGAAGGAAAAATAGGTTATTTGAAAGTTCAATATTTAACATTGGGCTTAAGGAGTTATAAACAGCTTTTCAAAACAACCAGTGAGCTATCAAAGTACCAACATGTGGTAAAGTATCAATGTGTGATTTTCCGAGCAAAGCTCGGCCCCCACGTAGACCCTGCTAGGATTACTTTTGGAGAAACCTTTAGAGGATTACCACTGATGACCTTTAACAACACCCTACACTGGGCGTGGTGACTTTGTTATCTGATAGATTACTGTATTGTTCTATATGGGTCACTGAAATGCGTAATTAACAGATCAACCAAAACTGTGTTATATCTAACATCTTTGCAACGCATATTAGTGACATTCTTTTCGGCTTTAGTGTGTTAGTGATCTGAAAATGGATTTTGTGTTGTTAATTATGCTTTAGGTCGCCATAGTAAAAACACTTCTGAATTCACATCCTCATATTATCAATGGCGAATACACTGGTCAAAGATAAATAGGCCGTACATGGGGTAATATTTATTTCAGGAACATTCAACAGGTTTAATTTCAAGCGAATGTGTGTGCGTCCGTAAAACTAAGTGAAAGGTATTCCTAGTAAGAAGTAGTTCTAGAGAAAATTACTCGGGGCGTATTAGCAACCTTGACATATAGAGGGTAAACTTAATGTTAAGCTTGAACTTGAACTTTCCTAGGTTAGAGCCGGGGAAAAATCAAATGTTACGGTAACGTAAGCTTTGTAGTCCAACCTATCTGCAGCTACATTTAATGTAATGTAATGTATCTGCAATAAACTGTTAGTAAACATTTACGTAATATTGGCTGTGATTTGAACCCGAGATACCCAAAAGTAATAATGACAAACTAAATATTGTGCTGAAATGTACGTGAAATGAAAATTATATAGCAACTAATTATTTACAACTTTCCCACCGGAACCTTGATTTTACCTCAAAAATAAAAAGAGTTTCGGTTGACAGTTTTTCCAGTCCCGCTGTTACAAATCATAAATAATTTTCATTATTACAAGTTCAGCAATTCTCTTAACTACATGATAGTTATACCATTGGATTCCTTAATTTAGCAGATGATAAATATGAAATTTTCGTTCCAATGTAACTATTGTAGTCAGGTCCAGAAGCGTGTAGATGACAACGAGCTATCTCTGCAAGGACACTTGTGCCAGCGGAACCGTGTTTAGCATCGAAAGCACAGTCGTTTACACGCTTCTGGACTTCATTTGAATTAAACTATTTAAATGTATTAGCGAATTTCCCCTATAGGGAAGAAGCTATTACCGTGGCATGGTAAGACTTAAGCCCCAGACCATGATAAGTTTTCGCTTTGAGGCCCCCAGATGCCAAAAACACCATTCGTTCAAATGTTGTATACATATATGTATGTGTGTGTGTGTGTGTGTGTGTGTGTGTGTGTGTGTGTGTGTGTGTGTGTGTGTGTGTGTGTGTGTGTGTGTGTGTGTGTGTGTGTGTGTATGTCCGTAAGCATGGTAACTCACGTATAAAAGGTCCGATCTTGAATTTGGTACAGACGTGTAAAGTAGAATTTTTTTGAACAAGTTCGAAATCCAGATGGATCGTACGATCTGAAGGAATATTTCGGGGGAGTTTTGTACCCCAAAAACGTTTTTTTTTTTGTTTTTCACAAGCCATTTTATTTAAATCAAATTTTAATTTGCACCATTGTATTCAACTCAAAACAAAAAACAATTTAGTGTTTTTATCATTGCTCTACGTTAATCGGTTACTGAGATATTGAAAGTGCTAAACACAGTACGTTGTCTAATGTTATTCTTATGGAGAAAAAGAAAAATGTTATATCTCGCTTATTTATGAACATAAACTGATAAAACTGGGTATGGTTCATCTGATTGTGATTTATTGTTGTTTCCTCAAGAAAACCAATTTTTTGCCGTAGCAGCAAACCTGGGTACTCACCCCCATGCTATTCTTATGGGTAATAATTAAAACCTTATAAATCGCTTATTTATGAATGTATATGGATGAAAGTATGTGACTTCACTTAGTTGAGTTATATATTAATATTTGCACAAAAACCCATTATTTTGCGTTCCTTGTTGCAGAAAACCTGCGTATTCATCCCCAATGTTATTCTTATGGAGAATAATTAATATTTTAAATATCGCTTGTTTATTAACCCATTGAGGTAGTAATTTTATTCTATTTGTAGTAGCCTATAACGGGAATTGATTGGTGCTGCACTCTAGTAGCAAAATATGTAACTAATGACCGCGGGCGTCTACGGTTCTATCCGCTAGGGGCGCGGACTGACTGAAAACACTTAATATCGCCGCCAGGCCTTTGGTCGTGTTAGCTGAGTTGGCTACGTCGTGGAAACACCTTGGCCAGGTGGCGATACGATGTTCGTGGGTTCGATTCCCGCACACGACCAAAACTGACCAGTTGTGCAACTCTCAATGAGTTAACCGGTCTGTGGCAACGTTGGTGGGAGGGCTCAAGTAAAATAAACGGTGGCAGGCTTGCTTGGAAGTTGACGGGATCGGTTAATTCTTTGAGACTTGCACATGGTCAACACTGATTTTGCTAATTTTTACTTAGGTCTACTGTGTGTGTGCCAATGCGACTCTCTAAACTGAAATAAAACAATATTTTAATTAAAATATGCCATTAATCCATTTAAAAACACCAATTTTATACTCCAATTCATATTTATGAATGTATATGGATGAAAGTATGTGACTTCACTTAGTTGAGTTATATATTAATATTTGCACAAAAACCCATTATTTTGCGTTCCTTGTTGCAGAAAACCTGCGTATTCATCCCCAATGTTATTCTTATGGAGAATAATTAATATTTTAAATATCGCTTGTTTATTAATATATTTCTTATGAATCCTGGTAAGTGGCTTAATGTGTTATTAAGACATAAATATTCATTGAAAATTTATAACGTTAATTCAATTGCATTGTAAAACATCTGCAATAAACACAGTTTTACAGCATAAGAGCTGAAAAGAAATACTCAAACTACTGGAATAGCATAACACTGTGTTTAATAACCTAAAAAGTGAAAACTCTTTGCTCCTATTGCTTAAATGGTTAAACATACTTCATAATGATTAAAATATATGTTCACAATTTTAAAATTTAAACAAATAATAAGATGAGCTTTCTAATTGTTTGAAAGCGTCAGGAGGTCATCAGAAAAAAACTGTTTCTGTTTCTGTTCTGTTTTGCTGGAGGAGTTTAAAACGAGTTCAAAAAATCTTTGGGCATGAATTTTATGTAGCACAAATTGCCTTACATCATGCATTTACATTTTTAAACAAAAAACAGCAATATAACAAAATATGATACTCTGAGTTAAGTAGCTTTCTACTAGCTAATAAATGGAATAATTTCCAATGGTTTCCATCCCTAGCTGACTTTCGAATTCAAATCATTGTATCTAGTCACTATTTTCACTAACTTTATCGTTTTCATAAAGTAACAGGAATCAACACGCAACTTTCTGATCGAGTGGTGGTTCAATATTTTAAATTGTATGTATTAGGCCTAACATTTACTCAAAAAGTATTTCTTAATTGTAACATTTATTTATTTGATTCCAACCAACATTGAGGAATTCATTGAAGCTTTACAGCATGCATGCTCTGATGCTCTGATGTTTACCTATTACCAATGGAACTTAAATATGACTTGTCATCAAATTCTAAATGCGCTATTTTAATAGATATTTTTCCAGAACTCTGTCAAGGCAATAAAGTGGAATTAAATGGATTTCCTCAGATCTAAAATATATTATTAATTTCAGTAACACAGCCAGGGAGTTTTAAATTAAATTAAACCCAGCTAGTAAATACAAATTATCTGAAAAGTTAGTCTTAAAAGTAATGTTATAAAAGGAATGAAATATTCTAAAATCTAAACATAAAATTATGGAAATTTATAAATTCAGAATATTTTAACATATATCTGGGACTCTATGGGATTCGCGGCGGTTTTGTAGGTAACCCTGGCCACTACTTCAGGCATGGAGCATAGATTTGTAGACACACACCGTGTGTATACATAGCTATGGCATGGAGCCGAACTCTGGCTGCTCAGGTTAGAGTATATGCATTCCCCTTCGTAAGAAATAATCCACCATGACTAATCCCCACTAAAACTAACATAAACTACATACTTTACGACCGCAGGGTGATCAACTGCTCATTATCATGTAAACAATTCACGTCACGTCACGTAGTTGCTTTCGATTTCCATAGAGAAATTGAAAGTTCCTTTTTCTCTCGGTGAAACCGCACCTTAACAATCATAGGATGCCGTATATCTTGTGCGCAGGATATTAGGAGGGAAGGAAGTGTCAATGGCGTCCAGCAATGAGTCTGATACCGCTACATTACAAACCACTCAGCCACGGGATATGGAGGACTGCCATGTGAGCTTCTGAGCTTCGTGAGAAACCTCGTTAATCCTTTGTTTCGGAGTTTTTTTAATTTTGCATACAATGTAATCGTAATGACATTTAGATATGCGAATATAAATCCCAGGATTATTTTACTGAGCATAAATCCACTGTACGTTTTCAGGTAAACGTTCAAGTAACATCACTAGGTCAAGAGTTACATGTATTACGTTTATTTTGTAATTTATTGTTATTTTCAAGAACAGACAGCCCCTAACTGCTAACTCCTTCCGATTAATTTTTCTGTGGTACAAAAAGGTAGTAGTAGTTTAATAATGTTTTTAGCGAATTTCCCCTATAGGGAAGAAGCTATTATGTAGTCGGCATAGTAAGACCTAGGCCCGGGACCATGATAACTTTTCGTTTTGAGGTCCCCAGATGCCAAAAACAACATTCGTTCAATACTGTATATGTATATTTTCACTAAAGTTATCGTGCCTATGGACATATATTTAATATATATATATACAACAACATTCGTTCAATACTGTATATATATACAGTATTGAACGAATGTTGTTGTATATATATTATGTCCTTAGGTACAAACGTGTAAAGCAACATTTATGACTTTAAGTTCGGAAACCAGACAGATCGATTTATCCGTACGGGTTATTTTAGGGGGGTTTTTTACCCTAAAAATGTTTATTTTGAGTTTGTTAGATATAATATTTTAATAAATCTAATTTTACTTTCTACCATTGGATTCAACTTAAAAAAATAACAATTTGGTTTTGATCATTTCTCTACGTCAATTGGTTACATAGATATTCAAAGTGCTAAACACAGTACGTTGTCCAATGTTATTCTTATGGAGAATAAGAAACATTTTATATCTCGCTTATTTACGAACGTATCAAAACGAAACTTGGTATATGGCTTCCCATTTCGTTGTGGTCTATTGATAATTGTCCAAAAAAACAATATTTTGCCAAAGGATCCCGTAGCAGCAAACCTGCGTACTCAGCCCCCCATGTTATTCTTATAGAGAATAATTAAAATTGTATACATTGCTTATTTATTAATGGATACGGTTGAAAATTGGTATGTGGCTTCACCTGGTTGTGGTCTGTTAATATTTACATTAAAACCTAATATTTTCTGTTCCTTGTTGCAGCGAACCTGAGTTTTCATTCCCCATGTTATTCTGATGGAGAACAATTACAATTTCATATTCGGCTCATTTGTTAATATGTATCTATGAAACTTGTAGTTGGCTGTGTATGGTATATAAAAATGCATTGGAAATTCGCTGAGTATGCAGGTTTGCTGCATCGGGGGTATTTCTATTATGCATTTATGTGAACAATCGAAGGAGTAATTGAGAACTACTCATTTATTTGCCCTTAATGTTACCACGTTATTATTACGAACAAAATTTTGTTTTGTGTTATGCCAGATTGTTTTTATTTTAAATAATTATAGATTTAATAAATGTTCCTGTTTTAATAAATATTTATAACTATACACTGCCACTGTGTTTTTACTTAACTCGTTATGTCTAGCTAGTTTTATCTAAAGATAGTTTCAGATTCACTGTAAAATTAACTTCAAGTTAGTGTAAATATTTTAATTTTAAAGTTGTTATGTACGCAATGTTTTAATAAAAGATCCCTGACTAAATTGTAAATATTCATCGCAATTATAATCCTTTGTAACTATATGGTATACGGTATTTTGTATAATATGTACACATACAAAGGTTAATATAAGTACAAGTAATTAAGTGTCATTCGGTTCCTAACAATATTCCTGTTTTAGTCACACTAAACAGTACTGTCGGACCTGCAACTCGTTCGATTATATTGTAGGAAGTAATTGCACACCATAGGCACGACGCCGCACTGATTGCCCAGACAATAACTGAATACGTCAACACCTGGTCGGTATGACCCGTGGGTCGGTGAAGGTCCGGCTGGTTGGCTAAGACACCGGATGCCCCGCAGTTGGATGTCGTCACACCCCCGGCTGTTCCACTCTCCCAACCTCGCCCTCACCAACAATGGGACCTCCCTGTCCGCTGTTGTCGTGCCGTTATCACTGATAAGCTGCGGCAGTGCAAGGCCGAACTACTGTGCCCCAGTTGCTTACTGACGAAAACTACATCTAGACTTTCCCAAGTTTACTCAATGTTTCTCAGTAGTTTCAAGGTCGATCGTGAGGAATGCTTTTCAAGGCAAGGGTAATTGTTACAATTGAGGATAATTTTATATATAAATTTAAGAATCTCAAACTTTATAATGATCCCCATGACTTCCTTCGCGTAGTCTTGATCCAATTTCATTCCTATTATTTCCTGTTGTACTTCGTTAGTTCCAAAGGGTAAACATATTATTATTCTAGAAATTAAAATAAAGGTGTTATTCGTAGGGGAGAGACACATGATTTCATACATAAAATACGTTTTATCCATTAGGACAGACCCCGAACGATTTCCATGCCCTTATCACCTACCGAATATCAGCTCATTTCAGTATAAGGCATGTGATGGTTACCATAACTCTGAATGACAGTAGGGAGATGTTTCAAGGGATTTTTGAGACGGGAAAAGATTTATGTTTCATTCTGGTGCAGGGGCGGATCCAGAAGTCCAGAAGTCATGTTTGGGGGGGGGGGCGGTCACCGAAAGCTACCCCCCCCCCCTTCCCTGTGGATGGTCCCTGGCACCCGCATTATTGTTTTGAACTATATGAAATTATACAACGAATGAAAGTAAGTTAACATAATATATCAATAACCTTGTACTCAAGAAAAAAGCAAACTTAACTTTATAAACAAGCTGAACAAAAGTTTACTTTAGTTTTACTGCACCCGACCGTAAATAAAAATAAAATATTTAGGCATTACACTTTTTTCTACTCATCTGTAGGCGCCTAAGAACAAGTAAGATGCCTAAATAAATAATTTATTTAAGTATTTACCCACGCGAAAAACTATTTACAAAATGTATTTAAAATCTGCAATACTGAACTGTACTACGCGAAGATACAATTAGGAATGAGGCTGACAGCCAAGGTCAACCACTCGAAAAATGAAAATGTCGTACCACATTTTTACAAAATAAAATACTTGGCATATGAGCTTTTGTTTGCACGCAATTTAATCTTTATTTCATCTTATTTCATTACATATAATTCGAGGCACTATTTGCTTCTAGCCTAGCCCCTGGATATTTATTGCCTAGCAACGGATTACGCAGATTTAAACAAAAATCAAACCTAACCTATAAACAAAACACCGCTGATAGCGAACCACGGTAGGCGGGCGAGATCCAGTAAAACATAATCCCCGAATACAATATTGTAGCAACATTTGCTGCTAAAATTTACCTCCAAGACTATGTTGAAACACTGCTTTTTCGGTCTGTCAACTGGCAAAACTGCAACAACTTTGCGATTCGCGATACTCGGGAATATCCATGTTTTTGTAAGACGCTTTTAGGTTAAATACATGGATCTAAGTAATGTGTATAACACATTATATACTAAAATGTAAGTTTAAAATTTCACTTGTCTAATGGTGTGTATTTTATTTCGTTTAATAAAACGTTTAGGTTCGTTGGTTTGAATTTTAATGTAACCTTGAATGGAAGCGGAAAAATTTGACTCTCGGAACCGAAAAACGGGGTTTCGGGAGGCTTTTGATGCTTAAATTTTCATTCGGATTTATCCAAACATTCATCGTATGCCTGAATAATAAAATAAAACAAAACAATTCTTAGGTTTCGGGGAGGGGGCGACCGCCCCTATCGCCCCCCCTTGGATCCGCCCCTGTTCTGGTGTATTACCTATCTTCCGACATATTTTCAGCTCCATCGGTTCTGTATAGTTGATGTTTGATGGTTAATATGATATAAAAAAGATCAGCTGGGCGGAGCGCTAAAGAATAAATTGATCATTACTAGACCTATTTCTGGCTTAAGTGTATCTTGAGCGCCGTCAGATGCCAGTGGGGCGGATCCCTAGAGGATTTCCGGAATGATTGACACGTTTAAGTTTGATCCTAGAACATTATACAATTTCTTACTAAATTTTAGCTCCATTACTTCAGTAGTTGGTGTGTGATGGGTAACATCATTAGTGGGTATATTTTTATAAGGCGCAGGCCTATTTCTGCTTTGAGCTATGATTTATCTTTCTACATAATTGCAGCTCCATTACTAGTAATAGTTGCGAGGTGGTTAAGATTAGTATTTTTAAGGTCAGGGGAGCGGAGCCCTAAAACAAGTTGGAACGAGGATAAGCTTATGTTTTACTCTGGTACATGAGCTATGTTCCTACTAAATTCTAGCTCAAAAGGTCCAGTAACTACCATAAGATTACCATGAAACGCCAGTAGGGCGAGCTTATACGACCTATTTTAATCCAGCCATATTGCACATCTGCAACATAAAGGGAAACACCATGCAACATTTTAGCTTCGTAGGTATTGTCGTTTTTGAGATACAGAGATCAGTATGTGAATCAGTGAATGACATTTGGCAAATATAAGTATTGATATTTTAATTTGAAACATGAATTATAAATTTGTTGTAATATCTACAGTAAAAGAAAAAACGTTTACTACCATTATCTCTATATTCTATCAACTTGTTCTGTTTATAACCATTTATATTAATAGTGTGCAGTTGTCCAATAATTCGCCGTAATTTTGAATGTATTAAAATTATAATGTATTAATATAAGTTTAATATAAACTTATTTGATAGCACTAAAAAGAAGATAAACTAGAACATGAGTGAAATGATAAGCAATTATTTAATGTCTGAGTTTTGTGAAGTCTGTTTCTCTGAGGACCATTTCTAGAGGGATAATACATTTTTTATTGTTTTTCAGTATTTCTGCAGCTCTGAACTATATTTTTTCCATACCAGCCTTTGTTGGCGTTCCATTCTTCGCACGGGGATCTAGCAGTCACATAAGCCTAGATGTGTTGAACAAGTTGCCAACAAACAAATTAACACCCATAAAAATAATATTACAACTGTGAATACCTGTGAGGTGGAGCTCTAAGGGATTTCTAAAACGTGAATAGGCTATCACGTCCGGAGCCCATATATGCTATCAAACTACATTATTTGATATTTAACTTGTTAAAATTTCATCACTTTGTTTTGTTTTTTTTTACGCAGGAAGCCTAAATCTGGTATTTCAATTATAATAACATTTGAAAGCCAACGACAGCTACGGCTGAATATGTCGGAATTGTATCAATAATAAGGTTAAACGTCAATTAGCGGTAAGTAAAAACACTGCTTCCGGGGTCACTAATATACTGTAAACGAAGAAAACTATGTTTGAAATACCCAAACTCAAACGCAGGCTAACGACATATAAAGCATCGAGGCTTAATTTAGCACAATAAATACTAGCTATGATAGTATAAGCCAACTGGCCTAAGACCCAATGACCGAAAAAGTCACACCACTTGCGTACTTAAATAATATGTAAAAATATTTACCGCCGAATTTATTTTCACAAAATCCAAAACTGTCACCTGGGATATGTAACGAAATGGTAAATGTAAGTGGTTACAACAAACATTCTGTTCTTAAATCAATGAACATGCCATTTACTATACAAGTAGCTAAATGCAACAGTTGATTGGTAAAAATCAGCAGTTAAATCAGCAGAAAATTGCTATTCAAACTTCAAGACTAAATGTTCTATTCAATATGAACATCATTTTTACTACCAATTTCGTAACGTGGCATTTCGTTATTTTTTTATTAATGGCTACTAAAGTACAAGTATGATATCCTATTTGTCTAGAAGTGTGCCAATGGTATAACTTGTATGGTAAATGATTCTTGGAATAGGAGTAATAGAGTTTATTAATAGGATGATCGAAGTCGAAAATGGTTAACAAGTTGGCTCGTTTGAATGGGTACCTTCTCTTTTATTATTAAAGTGTATAATGCACTCTTCTTATTTTATTTCCTTACAAAACACTGGATGTAAAGTTCTCGTCAAGGGAGAACATTGTTCAACATAGCTACAATAATACCTGTAACTTACCCCGAACATGCCATCCAATCCGGAACGACTTCATGAATTATGCGTAAGACGAAACTGGAGCTTAATAGATTTACAATTGATCAACGTTGTGACAAAGTCAGAAAATGACCAGTTTTATATATTTGTGCAAAGGATTGTAAAATAAATTTATTCCCGAGTTCTACAAGGAGAGCGAGAACAATAGATTATTAAAGGGCCCTGGTTAAGATTGCCTATGCACATAGTGAGGTTTTTAAGGGTGGAATGTTTACATCATGCATTGATTATTTTGGGTTGTAATTTTAATGTTTTTCGGCAACAAGTTGTTGAGTAATGTACACAACTTTTCCAGTAGTATTATTTTGTAGGGTACATATGTTTTTTTCGTTTACGTTGAAATTTTGTATATGCAACCAATTGGTATACACAGAAAACGATGAAGGAAAATGTTCAATGCAAGGTCCTGGGATATGAATATTTTATTTAACTGCAGTAGCAATGTCACAGTAGTTGACTTAATCTTGATAACTATATATATTATGCAGATTTTGAGGGGATGAAATGTAATGTTAGTCACGGTTATAATTATTTATAAATTTTGGATGTTTAAATATTTTTTTGTGATAGCGATAACCTTAATGCTGAGGTGGGGCTCCGCTGACGAATAATCAGTATCTAAAACCATTAGATGTAATGGGGGAACTGTGTTTCGGCCAACCTAGAAACATTTGAATCTTGAAAATTCTTTGTGACTTAACTTTATAACATTATTGTTTCTTAATTGGAACGTAATATGTGTTAAGTTAATTATATTATAAGGTTTAATTTGTGAGTAATCCTCTGGTTCCAATAAACTGTTGAGGGTGCTAACCAACATAGGAGAATAAACACAAAACGCAAACAACCTAGTACAGACCCAACCACTGAACTAAGCCCTCGACGCAGACGGCTCTCTGACTGGTCTATACTAGTACAGAGGTCGACATTGGGTCCAGCAAAATGAAGCTGTAACAGTATTGGTAAGTCTTTTGGCTCTCCAGTGTGACACCTTCCCTTCTTTGGTTACGCCTTGTCTCTTCTGGGGGCTTGATTCCCAGTTGAGCCTGGATACCCAGTCTAGTTCAAGTCCTTGGAGGGAGTAGTAGATCTTCCTTGTAGCCTGGGACGGGTGCCTGGGAGGAAGGGCCCTTACCCGACGGTCCTCGGTCTGCCGGGCTGGGGTGACGAACCGTCCTGGGGCCACCCGACCCCTGAGAGGTTAGAGGCTCTGTGCGATGGCGGTCCCTATCTGGCGGACTTTGGGGGACGTCGGATTAGAGGGCGAATCGTCCTGGGGTTTTGTCACCCACAAAGCCCGGGAGCTAGGTAAGACTCTCTCTCCCTTTCTGGAGCGAGGCAGACTGACTCCATCCTACCACCTTTCCCATCCATCTTTTACCTCTTTCCGATGGCTGTACAATATCCCAAGGGAGACGTGCCTAGCCGGCTATGCTGGGAACTCTTAATCCCCCCAAAAACAAACAAACAAAAAAAACACTGAACTAAAAACGTCACAAACTCTGAACTACTGACTATGTACAAAAGTGGTTTTATTTCACATCTCTACACAACAGTCGGTTCACATGGATATGACAGCTCTCCTTAATAAATATATAATACACAGCTAAATTTGAAAATATAGTTCATGAACACTTATTAGAACTCGACTTCTAGAACGAGCCGAATGTGATGTCATGGAGCGCTGGGGCTGAGTTGGATGGCAGAGCGTAGTCTTTCTGCAGCTGGTCGAGGATGCCGCCGGACCGACCGTAGGATGCTCTGGAGGGCTGTTGTTGTTGCTGTTGTTGCCGTTGTTGTTGCTGTTGGGGCTGGGCGAAGGATACAGGGCCGGTTCGCTCGTAGACGGGGGCGGGAGCTTGAGCGGGAGAGAAGAAGCTCTGTTGAGGCTGGGGTCTGGGAGCGGGGCGAGGAGCTGGGCGGGGGGCAGCCTGTGAGAAGGAGGGGGAAGGACCGACGGGCACAGCTCCGGGGATGGCAGCTCGGGGAGGTGCTGGACCGAGGGATCCGGAGGAAGTCGCGGGTCTGGAAGGCCCGAAGTTCTGGGCAGACTGGAAACTAGGGAATGAGTCTTGAGAGAAGTCATGTTGAGGGGTGGGGCGAGGGGCAGGGCGAGGGGCGGGACGGGGCGCGGGACGAGCCACTGGGCGGGGAGGTGGGGGTGGAGCCTTAGCGGGAACCTCTTCGTAGTACTGACCGTCGTCGTACTCTACAGGCTCGTTGGAAACCAGGGGTCTGGCCACTCCCTGGAAACAAGACAAGCCAACTTCAAATTATTCATAGAAAATTGCAATATGTAATAAGTGAGTACAAGAAGTGTACATAGTTGTTTAACTTCTTTTACACCTGTTCATTCATCTCTACAACCACAACTGTTCAAACAAATTGGCCTAACAGTTATACTCATCAGTAGAAACAAGAAACTATATTTTTAAAGTTGACTTGAATATATCTTGATGTTTAGTGTTTTACAAAAACCTTGTAGTAAACGATTTGCCAGAAACATTATTAAAATACATAGACTGAAACAGGGGCGGATCTAGGAATTTGTTGAGGGGGGGGCGCACTTGAGATTTTTTTCTCACTAAACGATAACGTCCCGCAGCAACGGGAGGCAGTTGTTAGCACCATAGACTAACTAGCACTCGCTAAATTCAATTAAATCATGATGCTAATAAATAAAACACCACATTGTAACACTTATTTCGCAATGACATGTGTAATATTGATGTATTCCACTGATACAATAAACAGTAGGTACATAAATATACACATTTTTTACAACTACTACCTCAAAAAACAACAATTTTATACCGATGTATTTACTTTCATGCACTACTAAAGGCTAAACCAAAGCACACAAAATGGCTAAGGTAGAACGCAAGGTTTCAGAAAATAAGAAGATTGAGGAAGACTGCAGGATCGGTGCTGCGGTGTGTGCCACTAGGGCAAGCAAAGGCGATAGTCCGGTGCTGTGGTGCGTTACCTTAGGGATGCTCGGCACAAGCCCCTAGGCCGGTGATGCGGTGTGTTCCCCTAGGGTTGCCGAAGGCAATAGTCTGGTGCTGAGGTGCGTTACCCTAGGGGTATGCTCTCTCCTGGCCGGTGCCTGGCCTAGGGGTTGGGGCCTAGAACCCAATCCTATTAACGCCTATTGCCAAACACAACTTACTATATGTAAGGTAAAGGCACCGGCCAGGAGAGAGCATCCCCTAGGGTAACGCACCTCAGCAACAGACTATTGCCTTTGGTTGCCCTAGTGGCACACACCGCAGCACCGGCCTAGGGACTTGGGCCGAGCATTCCTAAGGTAAGGCACCTCAGCACCAGACTATTGCCTTTGGCTGCCCTAGGGGAACACACTGCAGCACCGGCCTAGAGGCTTGGGCCGAACATTCCTAAGGTAACGCACCACAGCACCAGACTATTGCCTTTGGTTGCTCTAGGCGCACACACCACAGCACCGGCCTAGGGGCTTGGGCCGAGCATACCTAAGGTAACGCACCTCAGTACCAGACCATTGCCTTTGGCTGCCCTAGGGAACACACCGCAGCACCGGCCTAGGGGCTTGAGCCGAGCATTCCTAAGGTAACGCACCTCAGCACCAGACTATTGCCTTTGGCTGCCCTAGTGGCACACACCGCAGCACCAATCCTACAGTCTTCCTCAATCTTCTTCTTTTCTGAAACCTTTGCGTTCTACCTTAGCCATTTTGTGTGCGTTGGTTTAGCCTTTAGTAGTGCGTGAAAGTAAATACATCGGTATAAATCTTTTGTTTATTGAGGTAGTAGTTGTATAAAATGAGTATATTTATGTACCTACTGTTTATTGTACCAGTAGAATACATCAATATTACACATTTCATTGCGAAATAAGTGTTACAATGTAGTGTTTTATTTATTAGCATCATGATTGAATTGAATTTAGCGAGTACTAACAACTGCCTCCCATTGCTGCGGGACGTTATCGTTTACTGAGAAAAAAATCTCAAGTGCGCCCCCCCAACAAATTCCTAGATCCGCTTTTATTAGAACTACGTGGAGAATCCCGCCTCTTTTGTTATCAGACGGGCCCATAAGGTTTTTAGTCTAGTAAAGATACATAGTCAATACTATTACCATTAATTACACATTTTCTGAGTCCAAGAGGGGGGCGCGCGCCCCCCGCACCCCCTGGCTGGATCCGCCACTGGACTGAAACCTCTATAACTCAGGACCTTCTTTAAATAATTACAACTAATTCGTCAAAATAAACTGAACCTAGTGAAATGTAAGGGCGGTAAAACAACATTAAATATGGCAGAATTACAATTTAAATATTACTTATTAGATAAACGTATTGTTTCAAAACAATTTTATGTTTTGTGATTTTTAACACTATTTTGTTTAGTGATCACCAAGTTATTTTCAGGTCCAAGACCTCCATACCTTCTTGGCCGGCCTGGCAGCGGCAGCCTCAGCTTCAGCAAGGGCCGACTCGTCCACCAGTGTGGGCGGGGCCACGGTGATTCCCTCCCCCGCAGGTTGGAAGCCGTACTTATTTGCGCCGTACTCCACCACTCGCACTTTGCCGTTGTCGTCGACGTAGCCGTACTTGCCCATCACCTCGCCAGTGGCCAGCTTAGTCTCGATCTTGAATGCTCCATCGGCACCCTCGTAGCCATAAGTGTAGGAGCCGTCCTCGTTGTGCCTGAGAAGAGAAGTGTGGGTTTAATAAAACAGAATATTGAACAAAAATTAAATATTTAGTTCAGCAGAAAATTAATATTAAGGTGGTCCGATACTTCTAGGTGTCAAATGATGGAACTCAATCAAGGATTCCTCTCGTTAGCGAACTTTTTAAAATCCAGTAAAGGAAAAGATTGATATCGAAAGATAATTGAGAAAATTCATTCTTGATCCTATATCATCAGTGATAATGTAATAACATAGTAAGTGCAGTTAACGAATTGATATTTACCAAATCATATCTGTTTAACATGTTTAAAGCCCAAACTACTATGAAAGCAAATTTAGCAGTGAATGTAATTCAGTTGTAACACTTTTTAGGGAGGGAATACGGGTGTCAATGTTGAAATCATACACAACAAGGGGTACGCTCAAATATCTACGTAAAGGGATGAGCAAACCCAGAAATGGCAGATTAAAGTAATTGGTGCTAATGTAAGTCCTAGTTGGTAATGTTATTAATCTAATTTAACAACGTATACAATTCTACGTAATTAACCATACCTCAATTTAGTTCATTGATCATGGGTGTTGAAAAGGACATAGAAGCACCTTATCAATAAAACGTACTAGTGTGTAAAACAATGTTAAATTGTATACATGTTTTGACCGTTACTTAATTTGTTTTCTTTCGATAATTTATTGAATGTTGTTTTGCAATAACAAATAGCGAAATATGATGCTAAAAATACGAAATGTTCCTAATTTTTGTTCACTTTTAAATCGATTTGAGCTTAAACTAAACTGTAATTCAATATCCATCTCCCAGGAAGATGCGGACCGTTGTGCCGCTGAGGAGGTCGCTGCAAGAGTGGCCTTCTTCAGCTTCCTAGTTCAGATCCATTAACCTTTCCCTGGCTTTAGCCTCGTACTACCTCACTCGATATAATATCGAGCGATGATTTACCGTGTGAACAAAGATTATTGATCTGTATTATTGATTATTATTTAGTATTTAACTGTATTTTAATACTTTACTATACTATTTAAGTCTATACATAAATAGATAAATAGACATAGATAAATTATACGCCTCTTCGTTATTCTTTGAAGTAATTTACCTATTTTTTGCAATTTATTATAGTTCCCAAAGTCAAAAACCATCTCTTAATATAATTAAAAAAATTAATTGTGCTTATCTTTGAATCCATAATCTTTATAAACAACAAACCAACCTCACACCAACACGTAACATTAACTTAGATCAACCAGTTTAAATAAGAATCAATTTACTTTGCTGTACTCATTATATGGCCTGATCCCTGCCCCGACGTAGGAGTTCATTTGAGTACATTTGAGTTTTTCTTTACAGTTCTGTTGCATGGGTGTTAATGGCACTTTTCATCGTTATAGTTTTACGATAACATTTTAACCGAGTTCTCCTTGCGTTTGGCAGTAGTTTGAAAATTGAAACAACTAAACAATAAAGTGAACTACTACTTTTGCGTTCTTAACCTGGGGAACTAGCCAGCTTACACGGATTAGACGAGAAAACCGTTGAGTATGACTCTACGAATTTAGGAAACTGCAACATGTTACTACAAGAGGAAAAATCCCTTATTCATTAGTTACCTTATACTACTCCTCCTCCCACATTATAAAACGTTTGACTGCTAGCACAGTAAAATCGTGCAATAGTTGAATTTAGCAAACACCTACATGGTGCTCGTTTTTTATCGCTAAACAAGTTAAAGTTCCATAAAGGTGTAATTACTGCCGACAAATATTATACAGGATGAAATTGTGAGAACTAGGTTATCCGATCCAGCCTTGGGGCAGGGAAGTAAAAAATAACGGCGTTAATTGTGAAGGAAAGCTCACGAGTTACACAAGCGCATAATGTATGAGTTACGTGAGTGAAGTTTCCAATGGCCGGCACGCACACACAACATTCACTCACTCACGCAAGCGTAGGCGTGTGTGTGCGTGATCCTGGTTGATCTAGATTTCCAAAATCTTAATGTGTTAAGATTACCACCTGTTGTTATAGTCCGTGCTGTACCTGAATTGGTCCGCCCCTTTCTTTCACTTTTTACATAATAAAGGTCTTTGCTTTGAGCTATAGCTCATTGTATTAGATAAAAGTAATTATACTCTTACTTTTACGATCCAATATTATGAGGGCAGAAAACACGTTGTAGTTGCACGTAAAATGACCCAATTCCATAATTTCGATCGCTTATAACGTCTTTACGGTTTTTGACGTTGCAGAGAAACCCACAACCATAATGTTTAGTAATCAAATTTATTTATTTTGAGGTTTTATATAACTATGCAGCTACACATAATATTCTTATAAATAAGTAAAAATACTTTAAAACCCCTAAAAAAGGCTAAAAAGTATACATAAGTTGGTTAGGTGTAAATTGTTAAAGGGGAAAGTGAACTAAAATCATCTTGATAAAACAAACTACTACCGGTTGTATTTACAATACAAATTAATTTATAATCCCAACCAAAACGTCCCTCATTCAATCATAATGTTTAAATTGGCCAAACCTTTAAATCATATAACTAGATAAATATATCAAGATCAGCTAATTTGTATTTTTGCATTTCCGTTTGTTTGTACCGAACATTTGCTTGCTGTTCCTTCAAAATTGTAATATGTTAAACAATAAATATCACAATGAAAAATTATCAGGTTCCTTCTACTAGAAACATGAGTTTTTTATATAAAAATTAAGTTCACATTAAATATTTGAGCTTATTTGTAACAATGTATTTTATTTTGTCCATATTCTTGAACATGCGTTTGGAGTAAAAAGCGTCTTTGTGACATCATCACGTTTATATTTAGACAGTTGCAGTAAAATGATGAATAATGTGGTTTGAAGTAGAATAAAATATATATCAGTATTTATTTGTACTTATTATTGGGTAAATGAATAACCTTGAAACGTCAAAAAGCAAATCCACCTTTCGATGTTCCAAACAACACATGATTAATCAACCAAATACTAATGAAAATATGGATAAGTTAAAAAGTAAAACGAACCCCCTCAATATCAAAGGACACTAAGTAGTCGTTTACACGTTTAAATTGCGACTCGGAAGTGTAACAATGAGTGACAATGTCCCGGTATGCGGCTAAAGTGCCGGGGTGTAGGAGGCGACCCACAGCGGGGTAACTGTGACCTCGCTCAAGGTCATGTGGTATAACACGTTGTGACGTCATCACTCTCACTGTCAATCTTCATACAGTAAATCGCTCAACCAAACATAGAGTGTAAATGTGGTCATCAAAAGAAGTTGTAAAATGAGGTGTAGATAAACACATAACTACTTCAGCACATCCTTGCGTTTAAGTCTCTTCAGCGATGATCTATCAAATACCAATAAATGTCTTTAATTGCTTTCTACCTTGAAAATATATGCTGTAAGTTATTATTTTAAATATAAAAGGTTCTATTTCAAACCTAGTGCATATAAAAGTAGTAAAGTAACCAAACAAACTAAAAAATTCATTTTTTTCAAGTAAATGCTGAAATTGAATTGATTTTGGACATTTCTGTATCAATCATAAATACGAGAATCCTTTCCGTTAATAAACGTGTCGTAGGATTGGTTTCTGTCAAACTTAAGATATCTTTCCTAAACTATTAGACAACTTGACGGTAGCATAAAACATTGATATTACAGAGTGGATAACGATTATTCAAACTTACCCCATCCTGGACCATTAGACGTTAATGGATAGATGTCCAAGATAGAACTTGTAATTTGAATTCCTACAAATCCTTTTTTGGTTCCTTCCAAGTTTTTGGGGCATTTTGTATGGACCACTAAATATATTACTTTTAGGGGTGGAAAATGTAGGTCGTGTTGTCGTAGGCCTTCCCCCAATCTGTGACATACGAGAGCGCTACTTTCTAAGTCACTTGATTATTTAACCTTACCTGGGTACTCATCCTGTGCCAACATAGTTGATACAGAGAGTAACTATGCTAAAAGTTCTTGACAGCCAACAGATTCACAAACTCACTTACACCTTTATTAGTGGTACCCAAAGTCAAACTATCAGATGCAACCAGCTGGTCGGCCTACTTGGAATGCCTGACTGACAACTACCGGAGCGCCTGCCTAGAGGATGCTACCGCCGTAGTTAATGAAGAGACAGGATAATGGGAAGACGCTGCGGTTCGTTACCGAAGTACGGCGGTCACGACGATGCCTTGTTCGGCGGCGGCGGCGTGTACGGCGGCTACGGTGGCTGTGGCGGCTATGGCGGCTACGGCGGCTATGGCGCCGCTGAAACTAGGGAATCACAGCGGGAATCTGCCGTGACTGAGCGGAATACATTGTATACCGACAGGTGGTGGCGGGACTATTTATTACTGTTGAACTAGGTCACTCATACATGCCTCCATTCTACGGAATATGCGGAGTCGATGTTAAAATACTGCTGCTTGGTGGCTTGGGTGTAAGGAAAGGGTGTAATTTTTATGTAATTGTTATGGCAATGCTAGATTTATAAGTTATAAGAAGAAGAATGCGATTAATTATAATTTGCATTTGTGGAATGTTAAAGGACAAATTAGTTTTTTAACTTTATGTTATTGGAACAATTTAAATTTTTGTACATGGGAGTAATGGGATAACCATACCATCAGCATCCTATCGTAATAAAGGAGTAGAATATGGATATTGAAAGTTTTAATAACTACATGTTAACAACTTTTATTTGGAGATTTGAGTAGAGTGTTCTTAGAGTAAAATATTACCAATCACAAGGACTTGCAACAACGACATGGTCCGGATCTATGATAGTTCCACATGTACAAAAATGCCTTAAACAGATTATAGAGTTTCTAAACAAAGACATCCATAGAGCTCAAAATGATGGTTGAAATTATGGTTAAACATACAGTGGGTTATAATATGTTTATTTTAATGTATTGTGTTGGCTCATCCCCAAAATATGTATGTAAAATTTTAATATTTAAATTACATGAGCATGTTATATAACAAACGAAAAAATACAAGGAGTAAGAACACCTGAAATATATGGGAACTTATCTCTTTACCTATAAATTTGCAGTAAGCACACAAATTGCATTTCTACTTTCCTCTGAAAACCTAATTCAGTAGAAAGCATTCCTCATATAAAACCTAATTGTGCCTGAAAAACTAGCAGCTAAAAAAATGCACGAGCCACTGGAAGTGGTGACTTTGCCACTCGAAGAAAGCCGAACTCGTCCGATGACGAACGAACTATCCGCAATAGATGCTTTATTATGAGAAAACAATGTGTGTCTTACATTACTAGTGAAATGTAGTATTTTAAAATTTAAACAGAAGAAACCTACTTATATTCTACAAAATCATGCTACATTTACGAAAAAAATATAGAAAAACTAACATAACCTAACTCTGCAGAGCGTTGTATGGCGGCTCTTTTCTTTGTAAAATATTACAAAAATGGGTTTGTGTAAAATATAACAAAAAATGGTACCTCAAAAAGTAAACACGAAAAGGTAGAATTGAACCTGGGACCGCATGTTCGCCATATCTATTAAACTGCCCTAGCGAATCGAACTATGTAAAAGTTAAAATTCGTCAAGCAGAAGACGGCTGTGTGATTTTAAAATTTGCCACAGGTAGGGCTCGGTGTGATTTCAAAGTTTTACACGGGTAGCGCTCACATTGGAAATGTCACCACTTTCAGTGGCTCGTGCCTTCTTTAGCTGCTAGTACAAACTACTCGCACTTTAAAACAAATTACTTAACTATATCTCCATAGTAATGCAGTCGCCTAATGATGAAACCTTATAAGCGTTATTCACTTATGTGCTAGGATTATTCTACTGATTAATGGACCATCCAAGTACATGATCCCTTAATTTGTTTTAGTTGTTTCCAAACAAGTAACACTCTTTTGTGTTAAAAATATAATGTAAATTCACTTTTGTATATTAACTATTTGCAATATGTTTTATACATCTCACCTGTTGATCTGCTTGAGGATTGGCACGGGGGTGGGGCGGGGGGCGGCGCTTTGTGAGGAGGTGGGCCTGAAGACTTGGGCAGGTCTGGGGGCGGCGCGTGGGGGCGGCGCTGGCTGGTCATAGTCAAAATTGCCCTCGTCCACATAATTGCCTTGTTGCGCTGCCACGGCACCAAGCAGACATAGCGCTGCCACCTGCCGGACAAACGGTGAATTAGGAGAGCTGTTAGTGTCTGCTGCTGCTGCTGCTCTCTCGCGGTGTCGGGTCAAACTACATGCTCTAAAATGTTGGTGTTTGTTGCGGTATTTAATACTGTGGGTACTATTAACAATTTGTAACTTATAAATAATTGTATATGGACTGACTTGACATTTAAATGTGCCTATCGTTTAGCTATTATGAATTATCAGGTACGAAAATAATGTTTAAATAAGCAGTGTGTACTTTAAGGGAATTTATTTGGGAACTTAAAAGAACGACAAAGACATGGGGAAATTCGAAAGATTTACCGACTGGGCATATATGTCTACTCGCTGTACATAAACCAACATTCCCATAACCTATATAAAATGTTCAATAAAAATTCATAATTGTGAAATATTTACTTCGTGTTTTATGTATTCTATAATTACAATTTGCAGTTTAGGTCCAAGCAAAGGAATAATTGAATAATATTAAAATGTTTCATTTTTAATATTTATTTAGCATACAGTGTCTGACATGCAAGTTTCCAGATGAATAATAAAGTTTTGACCTTGTGCTTGGATTCAAAATTCTACTTAAGGCAAGTAAATTCATCATAAACACATTTCTATCTAAAGAAAAATGCGCCAACTGTAACATACTGATCACATTTTTAGACACCCGAAACATTTACGAATACCTTATTTCTGTTTTAGGTTTCCTGATGTACTAATTCCACATTCGAATTTCATACTGAGGCTAAATCAAAATAGTCACATGAATATTTTTAGCGAATTTCCCCTATAGGGAAGAAGCTACTACCGTAGGTGGCATGGTAAGAGTTAAGCCCGAGACCATGATAACTTGTTGTTTTGAGGTCCCCAGATGCCAAAAACACTATTCGTTCAAATGTATATATATATATATATATATATATATGTGTGTGTGTGTGTGTGTGTGTGTGTGTGTGTGTGTGTCCGTTAACGCGATAACTTGAGTAAAAAACGTCTGATTTCGATGAAATTTGGCTCAAATGTGTAAAGTGACATTCATGACTTTAAGTTCGAAAACCAGAAAAATCGGACCTTGGGAAGGGGGTGTTTACAATTTTATAGTAATCGGTTTTTTGCGTTTTTCCCACTAAAGCTTTTAAAACACTCAATTTTGGCTTTGACCAGTTTATGGAACTTAAAAAACAAATAATATAGTATTTTGAATCATTAACTAGGTTAAGTGGTTGCGGAGAAAATCCATGAAACGTGCTCATAAAATCTCCAATGTTAATGTTGTGGGAAAAAGGTTTTTAGCTTTTCCTCAGTTCATTTTAATGTAAACCTCACATTTGCTTTTACCAATCAGTTCAGTTCTACAAAAAAATCATTTTGGTGTTTAAATTGTGATTCTAAGTCCAACCGTTGCAGAGATATTCAAAGTGCTAAACACAGTACGTTGATCAATGTTATCCTTATGGAGAATAAATAAAATTTGATAACTCGATTATTTATAAACGTATGTTGGTGAAACTTGGCATGTGGCTTCACCTAGTAATTTTATAATGATATATGCACAACAACTTTTTTTGCCGATTTTCTCCGCATCATCAAACCTGCATACTCTGCCCCCATGTTATTCTTACGGAGAATAAGTCAAATGGAATGTCTCCCTTAATTATGAACATAAATTAATAAAACTTGGTGAACAGCTTCCACTGTTCCAACCAATAAAGTTCGATTGATTATTGCATAACAACACGTATTGTGTGTTCCTTGTTGCAGCAAACCTGCGTACTCAGCTTTCAATGTTATTCTTATAGGGAATAAATCAAATGAAGGGTGAAGTAGATTACTAAAATCACTCACCAACGTTAGCTAAAGGTAAACATCAATCCTTATCTAACCGAACTCAGTTCCTTGTTACTACAGGAATTACTATTACAGTGCCTCTTTTTAAGACAATTCTCGTGCCACCAATTCTTATTCAGGAAACAACCCTGCAGGGTTTGATAACCCCACGGAAGGGCCTTGCCCGGCGACCGGAGGGTCTACCGGCTGCAGACCAGGGCGTTGCTCACCTTGGCTGGCCGAGGCCTTGGCATTCTATATAACTGTCCACACTGCTGGACGCTGGACCACCGCTCCCTGTACTGCTACAATGATAAACTTGTAGATTTACATCACCAATCACATTGCAAGAGACTTGGTGAACATCACTTGGTAATGAGTAAGAGATGGGTCAAGCGCCTTGAGCACTAACGTTTTCGTAAATTACAATAGACGCCGTTCATAAGATATGCCTATTGCATTATATGTGCTTTGAATATCGTAGTGTTGTCGGATTCTTATTGCAGGAAAAAAGTAAAACCCAGGAACCTCAGCGTGTTCGTTCTTAAACCAATCTTAATCTCTTTATCTGTCTGTAACACGCCGACACAACTATAATGCGGATATAAATGAATTATGAGTGTAGAATGGGTAAGACAATATAGAATGTGAAAGTATAGCGTGTTAGTGTTTTTATTTTACAATTTATTTCACTCTACGAACTGAACATATTAACAATTGAGTGTTTAGATAAAAGGAAGATGCTTTTGACTGTCTCCGTTATTTACACTACTTACTATTATTAAAATATTTCATTATATGGATTTATTTTTTAATTGAATTTCCATTAAAAGCTTACTTATCTATAATAAATTACATTAGTATCTAGGAATTGATCAAAACAAGTAGTTATAAAAAATTTAAGCCTGCAATTTCCACGCTTAACGCATATGCATGATAGTAAAATTTATGGTATTGTAATCGCAGAAAAAAAACATAGCTAATAGTTGTGAGACAGAATATAACAGAGCCTTAAGTCTCTCTTGGTCTTGGACCTTCGTTGTGGACAAGACGACATAGGTGTAACGGAGCAACGCTGGCGTCAGGATTACGGAACCGAGAGTCACCTATAGAGGGGGGGTAATAGGTAATAGGTAGGTAATAGGTAATAGGTTAATAGGTAGTGGAAGGTAGACGTAGTAGGAGATAGGTAGGAAATGACGGTGGTTAGCAGAGCGTGGCGGTATGGCAGTAGCACACGGATGGTTATGACGAGTAGGAAATTGATCTCGTTTCCTTAATCAGTTGGAAATGTTATTGAGGATTAATTATTGTAAATGGATTAGCTAGTTGTTTATAAGAGATAACTTTCTTACGCGAGAATTGAGTTGAAAATATCTCGAGCTAAAATATCCTACACGTTCTTCTACCTGGTGGCTTCAACCATGAAACTGATGTAATTAATCCACTCGTACAAACAAATATATTCACTTTTCTTATAAATCATACACGGCCAAATGTGAGCTAAAGGCTCATTTCCTCCCTTTTTGAAACATGTAAATCAGTTCGGCTTAATAATACATAAATATTAGTTTCTCCTATGTGTTTGACGTAGATGGTATTACTTCTAAACACAATTTGACGTTTACTCTTGTACCTTTTAAGAGGAACTGCAAAATTCGAGGATAATCACAATCCCCCTTAATTATACGTTAAAAAATGTTACGTTGTTTGATGTTATTGATGGTTTATTATGGTTAAATGAGTTATACTGACATACCTTTTAGCGAATTTCCCCTTTAGGGAAGAAGCTATTGTCACATACACACACACACACACACACACACACACACACACACACACACACATATATATATACATGTGTGTGTCCGTGAACTCGATAAATTGAGTAAAAACTTCCGATTTCGATGAAATTTGGCTTAAATGTGTAAAGTGACATTCATGACTTTAAGTTCGAAAACTAGAATGATGGGACAATGGGAAGGGTGGTTTATGGGGTTTTTTAAATTTTCCAAAAATCAGTTTTTTGTATTTTTTACCCTAAAATATTTAAAACACTTAATTTTGGTTTAGACAATGTTATAGAGCTTAAAAAACAAATAATATAGTATTTTAAATCATTAACCTAGGTTAAGTGGTTGCGGAGAAAATCCATTAAACGTGCTCATAAAATCTCTCATGTTAATGTTATGGGAAAAGGGGTTTAGCTTTTCCTCAGTTCATTTTAATGTAAACCTCACATTTGCAATTACCAATCAGTTCAGTTCTACAAAAAAATCATTTTGGTGTTTAAATTGTGATTCTTCGTCCAACCGTTGCAGAGATATTCAAAGTGCTAAACACAGTACGTTGTCTAATGTTATCCTTATGGAGAATAAATGCAATTTGATATCTCGATTATTTATGAATGTCTCTTGATGAAACATGGCATGTGGCTTCACCTAGTATTGGTATATTGATATTTGCGCAAAAAATGATTTTTTGGTTGATTATACCCGTAGCAGCAAACCTGCATACTCAGCCCTAATTTTATTCTTATGGAGGATAAGTAATGTTTTATATCTCCCTTAATTATGAACATAAATACTTAGTAAAAACTTAGTACGTAGCTTCACCTTGTTGAGTTATATTGATAATTGCACAAAAAGATATTTCTTCTCTTGTTTTGCAGCAAACCTGCGTAATCAGCCCTAATGTTATTCTTATGGAGAATACATAAAATGCTATAGATCCCTTATTTTTTATGTATTTTTATGAAAATTGGTAAGTGGCTCTTTATGCATAACGAAGGAGAGAAACATATGCATGCATTCGAAATTCACTGAGTACGCAGGTTTGCTGCAACGGGGGTATTTAAGGTTGAAGTAAATGGAAAATGTAGGATGGTTAATAATATTAAAATAACTGTAACAGAGTACCCTTTAAATCTTTTTATTAAGACACTGTCTAGTTTTGGTAACAAGTTAAATAAACGTCGCTCTGTTACAATTATTTTAATATTAATAATCTTAATAGCCCTAAATTATTGTGATTATAGTTATCAAATAGGATAGTTTAGTTATCCATTCTATAAACTGAACATTAACAAATGACTAAAAGGGTTTATGTAATAGGAAAATTATCTTAACTTATCAGTTATTATTTAATATTTTCTACTTTTTATCGTTAAAGTAAAAACGATACTTGTTGTTTTAGTAGTTTCATTGATTTAATTTTATCTTAATTTCCTTAAATCTGATTTAATTACCCGTAAAGCTTAATTGTATTTAAATAAATTAAATATAATTTTAACCAAGAAGTGATAACAGTCCTAAGCCTGTATTTACCCAACCCTATATATTATCTATTTGTATTATTTTATATTACTTTTAAGAGTGAGAGTGGTTTATTTTAACACTTTTAAATAGGTTTAAAGCTTTAAGATGTTAAATCCTAACTGGCAATATATTGCGTGGGCCACGCCCGCTGTTCGCCCTTGACATTAGCGTCTCAGACGGTCTGTCTGAGGAACTGGTCCATCCTTGCCACCGAAACCCGATATTGGAATACAAATGGATGTCCTCATTTGGATCGGGTGAAAATAACCGGTGTCTGGTCGTTTTAGTCCGATAGTGACGGCTGAACTTTCAGTTTCTACTTAAAAATCGTAGATGACTACCTTTTGTATTAAAACTACTTAAGAATAAATATTTAAAATAATTTAGGAGGACCAAATTTGAATACTGCATTTGAAAAATTCAAAATAAACACATTCTTCATCGCACGTTAAATCATTTTGGTTTCAAAGCATTAAGTCTACGAAAAATAACTTCGTTTAATACACTTTGAACTACTCGTTTACCATTTACCCCATTTCATTTTTACTTTTAGGGTCCATTTAAAATGAAGAGCATCATACCTTTTTACTTTCTCCCTCTTATACTTAGTATATGGAGAAAGTATTGTTTTCGTCAAAATTTTCGAATTTGAGTTGTTGGTGGAAATATTCGTTTTGGTGCTCCCTGAACCCAAAAAAGTGGTTTTTACGTGATGTCTGTCTGTGTGTGTGTGTGTGTGTGTGTGTGTGTGTGTGTGTGTGTGTGTGTGTGTGTGTGTGTGTGTGTGTGTGTGTGTGTGTGTGTGTGTGTGTGTGTGTGTGTGTGTGTGTGTGTGTGTGTGTGTGTGTGTGTGTGTGTGTGTGTGTGTGTGTGTGTGTGTGTGTGGATGTGTACAGAGCTAGAACCCTAACCAATGGGCCGATTTTATGAAATTTGGTATGTAGGTACTAATCTACGATATCTCCAGGTGTATTTTTTCATTTTTTAAATTTTTGATTTTTAAGGGTAATTATCCCTTAAAAACCGCAAAAAAAACATGAAAAATCAAAATTTCTCAAAAACGGCTCTAATGATTTTGATTAAACTTTAGTCGTTTGTAGAACTTTAGTTTTCCAACAAAATGACACCACTCGCATTCCTGTAAAATTCGGGTTCAGAAATTACAGGACTTAAAACATCAAAAATTCAGTTTTTTTGATTTTTCATAAAAATACATAAATATAAAAAAATACTATTCACCATTAAAAAGAGCTCAAAAAACTAAATAATTTAGTATTTTGAATTACTATTCTACGATTGCTGGTTTCGGAGAAAAATGAAATTTTCATTTAGCGGTAAACGCAGTACGTTGTCCAATGTTATTCTTATGGGGAATACACAAATTACTATTTCTCTCTTATTTAATGATAAATTTCATTCAAACTTGATATGCTTGTCAATTTAGCATTGACCAACAGAGGTAATTCGAAATATGTTGCCCCTTAATAACCCTGGGTGGGGGGAATAGGGGGTATTTCCCCTCTTAAAACCACGAGTTTAGCAATGGATTCTGTAGTGCCTCCAAAGCAGGGATTTGGATGGATGTTTTTTAAAACAACTTGTTTACAAGATTTTCTGTACATTCGACCATGCTTTGTATTCTATATTTAGTAAATAAAAAGTAATTTATTCATTAAAGTTGGGCTAAAAGGAAGAAAGTATGTGTCAGTTTCCTGATACCGTTTATTTATGTTTAGATTTAAGTCGACGACGTCTTCATGTTGTTTGCCTTCTTAACCGTGACAGTTTAATGGCAGCCATTCAGCCTCTATGACTATAGTTAGTACCGTAACAGATGTAATAGTAATGCGTTTGTTTGTGACAAATTACGCTTTATACTATTGAGAACACTATTTAACTGGCATTTAACAGACAATGACTTTTTAAATCAGTTTTAAAACAAATACAAGAAAATAAGTAGAACTATTTTTAACATTGATTTAAAATAAAAATATGTTAGAAACCGTAATAACAAAGACAAAATAACATGCATTTATTTTTCTATAATATATGAGACTGTTGTATATGCTACATCTGTATTCTATCTTACAAACAAGTAGACATTTAACTCACTGAAGTAGTTGATAAATAATGCATTCTTATCAACAATTTGGAATATAGTGGTAATTCAAAAGTGTATTAAACTATTGCCAATTTATAAAGACAGTTATCCGATCTTTATGTACTGTATTATTATTAGCAAGGATGCAAGATTACTTTGTAAGCTTGGCTGCCAGAGTAAAACTGAATCTTCAACATTCAGTATAAACATACAGAGTTTGACATCGGTCGTCTAGTATTAAAATGGTGACATGTCTGGAAAGTGTTGGTTAGAATTTATAAAACTATATATTTCTAATTAAAAATTGCTTTTATTAAAATTCCCATATTAAAAAATACATTTAAAGAAATTAAAATATGCTATAATAACAACGTGAAAGTTATAACTTTAACAAAATCCTTCAACGTCACATACAACGCTTTGTATATTTGGCTATACAAAACAATCGAAATGTTTTATCGAACATCTACAGTAAAATATTAAGTAGAGTGTACAAAAACTCCAATTATTTGCAATATTTCCCGAGCAAATAAACACAACTCATAAAACAAAATTAGTTAATTTTAGTAACTTTTAACCGGAAATGCAGATATGGTAGGTAGACGCTGCTGTCAGACACAAACCCGAACACATGATGCAACTGACATTTGCATTTCTGAGTGTTGCAGCACCTTTACTTAGCTCGCTTGTGGCTCAGAATAATGTTACAGAAGCTGGTCACTGACTCATCTGGATTTATTTACCTTAGATTTGTTAAAATCCCTGGAAGTATGTTTTCATGTATGTTATACAGCATGTTTGATAAACAAATTAGAATACAATTTGAAATAAGTTTAGTAAGCTAAAGGTTAGTGGTTGTTGTTTTAAAAAATCCACGAGGGATTTTAAAATATTTAAATGAATACAAGGTTTTTTACAATGTATATTGGGGACATATCAAGAAGCTGGACGAGTTAATGAACAAGTTTGAAACCTCTTAACGAAATTAAATTACGTCGGTAGAGAAAAGGAACTGGACACTATCGTATATGTCAGGTACAGCTGAATTATAAACACCCTGCACACGGGCATGGAACTTTTGCAATAGGTACCGTTTTGGTTCGGTGATTCTAGAGAATGTTCGTTCACTGATGCAATGATGCCATTCGAACTATTTATGAACCAGAGCAAGACCTGGTATTCCAAGGTTTAATATGAAAATCAATGATACGTGTTATATTTAATAGTACTGAACAAAAGAACAATTTCATATTACCACCTACTCACATATCCACCTACTGTTTTGAGATATTTTATTTAGTAAGTTGAATAGTTTGGTTTTCTTTATAATAGAACAATTTTAACTTAATCAACAACTTTTAGTGCGTTAACTTTAAAGAAAACTTATGCAGCACACATAACAAGTATTGCCAAAAATATGTATATTTTTCTTACTTCTAAAACTGATTTAACTTTACTGTTTTACTTGGTGTTCCCCCAATTTTCTTTGGTTGTGTCACAAAAACATTTGAATTTTTAGTTCAATATAGAGATATTATTATTATTTTGCATATGGTTATAGGTGTTGATAATGTTGTCTTTACACAACCAATTTTGGCAAACAGCTAATACAATAAGATATAGTTTCAGTTAACTACTAACATGAATAAGTCCATTCATTCCTCCACAAGCCTCCTTGTAAATGCCTTTAAATTAAAAAAAAAACTTATAAAAACGTATAAATGACACTCTTAAACATTTTTAAGATTTACCTAAACTCCTATATAACTGAATAGTTTGTTACAGTTAGTTAATTTTTAAACTGTAGTTGACTCTTAAATGTATTTTTATTTTATCACCACCACCATGCATGTGTTGTTATAATTATTAATTTGACGCTTATTGTACATAAATTATCATTTGTAAAATATAATGGTAGTTGAAATAAATAAATACAGATTTTTCAGGTATTAATGCAGTATATATTTTGTTAATGGGTCCTAAATGTTAGTAGTTGTTTATGAAAAAAACGTGGTTTCTTTCATTTCGTATTCAGGTGCGAGGTCTCGAGGTAAATAGATTTCCAAGATGTCTCTGTGCTACTTTTGACAACCAAAACCTCTGCAATCCTGACACAGTCACCCAGTATCAACCCCCTTGCGTCACCCTGGCCCCGCCGCCGCCGGTCTGTTATCAGCTGCTGCGTGACGTTATCTACGCACGACCGACCCGCGCCCCGCACCGCTCCCTCCCTGGTTAACGACCCGTGTATCACCGCCTACCCAACGATCCTTTCTCATTTAACCGTGAATGCTGGGTTTCAATAATCTTGTTAGTACTCAAAGGCCTCGGTCCAGCTAACTTTACTTGCATCCACCCACTAAAATCGCTTTTGTCATTCAATAAACGATGTCAGGAAACTGATACACACTTCCTCCCTTTTGGCCCAATTGTAAAAAAATATATTTACTAAATATAGAATTTTAAATACGGTAGCTAGTTTGTAGAATATCTTATAATAAACCCGTTTTCAGAAATATCAACCCAAATCCATTTGTTGGGGACCAAAGAATCGTTTGCTGCACACAGTTAAGAGGAGAAATGCCCCTTCTTCCATCAGGACTAGGAGGCAACATGTTCCAAATATCCGTTGTTTGTCAATGCAAACTTGACCCAATCATCAAAATTTAATGAAATTGTTTCAGTAAATAAGAGGGGAAAGGTAATTTTTGTATTATCCATAATAATAACTTTGGACAACGTACCCGCGTTTAGCACCAAATACAATTTCAGGATTATCCGCAACCAGTAATTGTAGAATAATAATTTTAAATAATACATTCTTGAGATTTTTTCAGCTTCAATTATTGGTGATGAGTAAATTGTATTTAAAGTTTATAGTTTTATGAAAAATAAACAATAAACTTAAACTTAATTTTTAACCTTTTAAGTTGTGTCATTTCTGAACCCGAAATTTAACAGGGATGCGGTTGGTGTAGTTTTGATGGAAACCTACAGCTCAAGAAACCACTAAATCATAATAAAAATTGTTAGAGCCGTTTTTAAGAAATATGGTTTTTTTCAGTTTTAGCTGTTTTGGGGGGTAATTACCATTCAACAATAAAAATTTCAAAATAAGAAAAAATATACCATGCCCCCCAAAACCTTTTTACGTAGATAAGATTATATATATATATATATATATATATATATATATCCGATTATATAATACCGAATTTGATTAAAATCGGCCCATTGGTGCCTGCTCCAAGTCTTTACACAGACAGACAGACAGACATCACTTCAAAAATCACTTTTTTGGATTCAAGAAGTACCAAAACGAATATTTGCACCCATAACTCAAACTCGAAAATGTTGACGAACAAATGCTTTCTCCGTTTACTATAGAGGGAGAAAGTTAAAATGCATAAAATGTTATGCAGTAATAATTGTTAATAAGCTTTATATTAAATACTGATAAAACTCCCTGCCACAAGAAACCCCGACATTCTCATAAACATAATACATGAAATTCAAGGAAAAACACAAACGAGACCAACAATTAATAGATTAATTTAAAGTTATTGGACAGTGACCAAGTTGGCCGGGCTGTTTCCAATTTCAATTCAGATCTAGATGCCATTTATGATTGGTCTTTAAGCCATGGTTTCCGATTGAACAAGAACAAGTGCTCTTTGTTTACATTCCCGGCTGCCAAGGTTCTGCAATCCCCGCCCTTGTCTGGCGTGTACCTCGGTGGTGTTCTACTGAACGAGTGTTACTCTCCCAAACTTCTTGGACTTCAGTTTGATGCCAGACTTTCCTTCTCTGGACATGTAAGCATTGTATGTCAGAGAGCTATAGCCCGTTTGAGAATGTTGTACAGGCATCGGCACTTGTTCCCCGCACCTGCTAAGCTTCGGCTTGTGCAGGCTTTGGTGCTCTCTATACCTGAGTATTGTCTTCCGGTATATGGCAATGTTGTATCACTAGGTGACATGGACCGGTTGCAGAGAGTGCAGAACATGTGTGTCAGGTACGTTTGTGGACTGAGGAAATTTGACCACATTTCCCTTTAGCGGAAAACCCTTGGCTTATTGCCGATGGCTGACTTATGCTTTCTCCGCACTTCTTGTCTTGTTTGTAAAGTCCTGACTGAGGAGAGACCGAAATATTTGAGAGAGTCTCTGAACCCTTTCCGAAATGCGTTCCCGGTGTACCAGGCAGGGCAATATGCTTTAGATGCCTCGTGTGCGCTGTGAGTCCGCTCGTAAGGGGTTTTCTTATTTTGCCCCAAAGCTCCATAACTCTCTGTCGTCCAGTATCGGCCATGAATTGGTCAGTCAAAAGACTTTAAAAAAAAGATTAAGTGGACAGATTTAAAAGAGTTTGTTTTTGATCAGGTCAATTTTGTTAGTTTTAAGTCATTTAACATTTTATAATATTATTAGATAATTTTTGTTGTAAATAGCTTTGTGTTAACAATTTTATGTGACGAGTTGTTTTGAAAACCATGTAGTGTTCATGAAAAACGCTCAAAATAAAAGACCATTTTAGTTATTTATTTATTTATTCAACATTAAGATTGTTTGGACTGTGAGTTTTCTTTATCCAATTAGTTGCATACCGCCAATAAAACTGATTGTATCTAAATAACATACCTCACCGCTTATTGTATGGAACCGCATGACACAACCCAAGATCGAGCTAAGCGTGAAATTGAAACTCAATTCAAAACAAGTAATAATTATGATATATATACAGATTTAATCTGTTTTATTTGCACTGTCGCCAGTTTAAAAATGTTTACAGAACCGCTAGCGGCTAGGTTAAACTGTTTGAAAAACCTTGATGAAAAGTATGAGGAAAAATTTCAAATCCGATTAAAAAAAAATATAATCATCAACGAGCGACTTGAAACATTGCTGTACAAATAGTTTCAGCAGATACGTTATGTTTTCAATTTTGTTGCTAGTTTGCTTTACGAGTCAACCTTGCCTCAGGCGATAGACGGTTTGTTTTCTAATTTTAAACCAAAAGAGAATAGCCGACGGGCCAACCTGTGCGGATAATTTGAGTAAACAATGTAGATAACTATTCCGTGAATCTACTACTCTTGAATCATTATCAAACATGTTTAGACTTTTTTAGTCTTCAGTAAATTATGGTTTGTAAATGTGATGTTTCCCGTATAAAAGCAAATTTCTCTGTTGAAAAAGTAGTACGTTTATAAATAGTATTTAACAAGTATACAATTTTAATGGTGTTTTAAATTTAGCAAATATAAAAAATATATCGCTGGGCTTCCTTTGGTAGAATAATAATTTAAATTTTTAATTTATTTATAGAGTAGCATGATACGTGTTGTTTCAGTTAAACATTATACAATAAATTACGTCTCACAACACTTCGAAATATTGCAATTATAGTTTACTTTTATACAAGGTGGTGAATATACATCGATTTCAACAGTAATACCGGTCGCCATCAGGCCCAATCAGAGCATAACGAGAAATCAGAATCCTCTGATTGGGCCTGATGATGACCGGCGTGACTGATTGAAATCTATCGCCTTGTACCATTTTTGTGTGTATTTACCCTCTTGTACGTAAGCATAGTCAAAATTCAAAAATATGTTTTGTTGTCTTGTGGGACGTAATTTATTGTTCACTGTTAAAATTGCCACTCATTTGCTTTAAACACTGATTAAAAGTGATATTCCCTTTCCCATATAAATTACCAAGCATCTCTTGAGCTGTAGGGCATCTCTGTATTCCACAATAACCACTCCTGAACATGTATAACACATTCTCGAGTCAGCCAGGATCGCAGGCATACGTGTATTGTATCGGCGTATGTGTGTGCATATTATCATAGCGGCCGGCGCGGCGCCCGGCGCGCCAGGGTGGCAGCAGTGGTAGGCCTTGACTCCTGCTCTACCGCTACCTAGCTGATATATTACCTTCCTGGACTGGTGGACCCCTTCTCCTGCCCACCCACCTAACGTACAGTACTGTTCCTAGTAGTATCCGATTCATTTTCTATACCGGATGTTCTTTAGACCGTGATTAATTACATACAGTTCAGAGTAGCTAACTGAATGCTTCTCAAGTACCCGTTCAAAATATTGACAGGATACCGAACTTCGCCATCAGTATATTCTGTGGAGTTTCTGTACACTTCAGATTATCACTGCTTTGCGAACAATGGAGGTTAAGAAAACCAGGGAATTTAAGGACTTTTGGCTAAAGATAATTGAATTTGAGAACTCTACTTATTTTAATCAGTATTAATTTAGTATCTTATGGTGCTGTACAATATCATTGCTGTAAAAAGACTGAAATATTGGTGATTTAAATTGAATCATTTTATAAGGTTTGGTCTGATATTATGCAATCAAGATCAAAAGACTAATTTTAGTCCATAAATATATAAAGATTCAATAAATTGTGTATGCAGATATTTAAATAATTTTGTTAATATTGTTTTAAATAGCTTGGAAATAAAGTAAAATATTCGAATGTTTAAATTTCGTTTCAACTAAAATTTACTAACTAGAACCGGCGTCATAGCTGGTGAAACTCCTGCCTGAATGTAATAATAATAGGTTTTATCCTGAACGAGCTAAATGAACGAACATTATTTATTTCAATATTTTTCACACCGCTATTGAGTCTATATTCTAAAATTAAATTTGATTTATTTTTAAATGTTAATTACAATAAGGAATTTCAAGTTCTCTAAACTCCATCCTTAAACAAAATCAGTATGAAATATCAATGAAAAGTTTTCTATTATCTGACTTTACTGAATAATGTTTTACAGTTATTAGTTTTATAACTTGTTTGTGTAAAGCATGTTTTGTTCTTAATAACAGAAGAAGCATTTTATGTTTGTTATTATGATCATTACTTATTTGTATTCAACTGTGTATTAATCAAACATCTAACATTGTCCTTCCACTTGTTAGAAACATAATAAATATTACTACTATTTTCCAAAATAATATTAAAATTAAAATTAATTTATACTAATATTGAATTGGATATTTTTGTATTGTAAAATATTCATGTTTAAACAATACATTATTCACACATAACAAAGACAATAAATAAACTATTATTTATTAAACTAAAAAAAACTCAGACAAATATTGTTTGAATTTTAACTAATTATAACCACTGTTTAAATATTAAAACTCCCAAAAATATTGTAATTAACGACTCACGAGAGCGGCGGGTGCAGCGGTGGAGACCATGACTGTGCGGGGAGACTGGTCACGAGGTACTGGGCGAGCGCCGGCCCTGCTGCTGTTATATCTGCGAGGCACCAAGGTCCGCGGCGCATCCTGATAACGCTGATAACAGGCGCGGGGATCCCCAAAACACCTGGGTGATGTGGCAGAGCGAGTCCCATTGATGGTATGGGGGAGCACTGGAGCAGAGCGGCGCGCCACGCGACTGGGAGAGAGTTGTGAAAGAATGTGGAGACTAGACGAGTGAAGTTGATACAACACAATATGCGCTAAAATCATGAAGTATCACTGTGAAGTATCATTATCTCATAATGACACTTCCAAAATAATTTAAAATTACGTTTACTAAGTATTTTGGATTTTAAGGATTAAAGGAACCCTTAAAACTAGAAGTCAGGAAGATAAAATTGACAGTTTTCTTCTTCTTATCAGTTAGTAAAAACAAATAGATAAACCATAAATATTACAAATCTACAGTTGCTTTGGAATCTTCCAAAAATATTAAGATATTTGTTATTTTATTTAGTTTTTTTTATATTAAATATTTTACAACAACAGAATTCAGATCGTCACTGGGAGTGAAGTATCAGACTAACCTCAAGGTTACGGCAAAGTTTAATACTTATAAAATTGCATCCACTTATGAACATACACTTTTTACTTGTATCCACATGCGAAGAAAAATAATTAATGAAATAATTTACTGAAGGTTGCAAAGTAATTTTTATGACTGAAGAGGTATTGTAATATTATAGTTACTGACTATATAAATATATAGATAAAAGTGGTTATGCACTATGCATTTGCATGACTGTTGCATGATCCACTGCATTAAAAATGTGCATAACTAACACTTGTAATAAAAAATGGCTTTATTATAAATAAAGAGAAGATTACGTGACATTGAAATATTAATGTAAAGAAACTATTAATGCTGCCCCTTCTCTGCGTGGAGATCTAGCAGGCATAAAATGAGACGTTTTAAAAATGTATTTACATTGTAATCAGCTGACTAACTAAATACAATATAACTCCATAACATTTACATTGTAACTTTGAAAGCCTATGGAGCGAAGTTCTGAAGGTAGAGGTTTTTCAAACCACAAAAGGCACATCTAGAGAGGAAGAGGCACATTGATACCAAACATGTTTACAAAATAGACAAAATAATTGTTTCAGGGGTCGAACATTTCCTAACGAAAATCAAGAAATTGTTTTAATAATATAGATGCCCAAAAAGACAGCCTGAGTTGGTAAATAGATTAATAAATCACATACATGTTGAAAATTTACATCATATTGAGGCCAAATGCATATTTGTCAACTGAAATATCGGTGATAAAGTAAATTTTACTATCTTTATTTCCAATGTTGATTAGACCCCTAATGGCAAAGAGTGGATTCGTTCTAACAGTTAATTCAAATGTATTTCTGGGTCCTATGGTGGTGTATATCTTGATACAATAATAGAAGTTCATTTAAAAAAACGTTAGAATACACTTAGATACGTTAGACATGAAGAATATATATATACGTATATACGTTATATTCGTAAAACGTTATATATATAAATATAAATTATATACGTTAGATACTGAATAGTACGGTACAGTATTACTATGTTTTGATTATAATACAGAATTTATTGCATAGCTAATTCATTCACAGATAATACTTTATGAAGTTGATTGTTGTCACTGTTAACTGATAAGGATCCAACTAATAAATTGGAAGCAATTAAAATTAGTAAATATACAAGAAATAAACAAACATTTCAACATACCTTCTACTCAATGTTGAAAAAACAAGCCCAAATTTCGTAACAATAATTGTTTTAAAAAATCACTAACGATTTACAAGAATAAATGGTAATTATAAATTTCCTCCATTCTATTTCAACAAACGAAAACATTTTATAAAATATAACCGACCGTGGCCATACTATCACGGAAGAGAAAGTATTGGTGCTATCTTTTAAACAAATAACGAGTTTAAAGTATTTTTGACTGCATTTCTTCGTCTCTTCTCCAGTTCTGTGCTGAAGAATTGGCAATTCCATTGTCCTATCTTCCCAATTCTTCCTTTGAATTAGGATCATTCCGCTATGTCCTTAAGCTATCTAAAGTTATTCCATTGCATAAGAAAGGGAATAAATAGGACCGAAATAACTCCAGACCAATTACTATTTTTTCTACTTTTTCTAAGGTGCTTGAGAAACTAGTTCTAAATAGATTGTCTTCTTATCTAAATTTTAACAATATTTTGTTTGACAAACAGTTTGGCTTCCGTGAATACTCCTCCACTCTCAATGCCATATATAGCCTTTCGAATGAAATTTCCAACGCACTATATTACAGACAGTATTGCGTTGGGCTTCTTAGATCTAACAAAGGCCTGTGATCTTGTGGACCATGGCATTTTGCTGAGGGAACTAACTGATGTTGGAATAGGATTTAAGGCTTTTTACTGGCTTGCTTCTTTTCTTACTAAACGAACACAAATCGTAGAGATCCCATTTATGGACTCTAATGGTTGTCTTAAAAAATATTACTCCAACACAGCTACTGTTAAGACTATTAAGTTCCCAGGGATCAGTTATTGGCCCAATGTTCTTTTTGATATTAATTAATGACATTCATGAAAGTTTAACAAAAGGTCACCTTTGCTTGTTTGCAGATGACACATCGCTTGTTGTCTCGTCTTCTGAACGGTCTCAGCTTGAGGTTGATGCTCATATACTTTCGTTCAAGGTAGCTCTCTATAATACAGTAGCTTTCAAATAATTCTCTTTGTGTAAATGCTCCCTAAACAAAACTAGTCGATTTTCACCTGAGTAATTTCTAGAAGATCTCTAAATTTTTTATTGGCGAGGAGGAAATAAGTTCCGATGAAAGTGTTGACTATCTGGGTGACTTGTTGACTCCAAACTTACTTTTTCTAATCACATCGACAAGGTTATAAGTAGAGTAAGTTCTGGAATCCTTCTGTTAAGGAGGATGTCCAGTTTTTGTGATCATCACGTCCTCTTAACAGTTTATTTTGAATGTATTTATTCTCAGTTGACATACTGTGTTGCTGCTTGGTGATTTGAAAGCTCGAAATCACAAAACCTTTTCCGTATTCAAAAGAAGGCAGTCAGAACAATTTTCGGAATGAAACTCGAGGAATCCTGTAAATCTGTTTTCAAACAAAATGATATATTAACTTTTCCATGTTTATACATTTTAGAATCTCTGATGTTTTCAAAAGAATGCTAACTATTTTAAATTACTCCACCCAACTCATAACTCATTACAGTTTACGCCATAGATTCAACTATCCACTTTCTCGCCACAATACTGCTTATTTCAATAAACAACTGCGTTCAGCTTGCATCGCACTTTTCAACGCCCTGCCGCTTAGTTTGAGGGTTCAACCAAAGTTACATCTTTTTAAGCGAGATTTAAAGGCATTTCTGATCACCAAAGAGTACTACGGTGTCAAAGAATATTTAGCTGATAAGACATAATTATCTCCTGTTGTACTGTCTTGTTTTATATTTTACGTAAAAAGTGTATTTGATAATTTTATGTTAAACCCATTTGTATTGGCTATTAATATTAAGTGCACACTTTTTATTGCAATAAAGAATTAGATTTGATTTGATTTGGATTTTCAAACTTGAAGTGGGGTTAGTGGAACCGGGTTTTAGCATAGGTCAACTTTGACCTCATTTTGTTCAGTTGCTATTATAATTACAATTGTGAAAATGTTTATTCATAAACTACAACTAATTAGCTTTTGCAAGATTATAATTTTTTAAGTTTAAAAAGTTAGCTTCATAAAAAACACTAATTAGGTGTTAACTATACGTTAGGCTAACTAAAATATTTACACTACTATTTACAGGATTTTTTCCCACTGTTTATTGTACGAAGTACGAGTCAAATTTTACACCAAAGGTGAGTTCTTCCCTACGTCCTAATGATGGTACAGGGAGAACTGTCACTATGTCACTGGAAGGTACTTTAGTCTCATCCCTCGATGTAGGCAATGTAAAAGTTGAAATATAGGTTTATGTTACCTGAGCTACTGTCAAATGATCCTGTTGTTTAGTGAAACTACAGCTGTTTCATGCTCATTGGCACATCTTCAGGTTGAGAACAACAGGTTAAAACTGTTACATATCTACAGATCCCTCACTCCGAAGTTTCTCATGGTTAAAAAACATTGAAAAACACTTGACACTCACGGAAACAACATAAATACGAATTTAAAACTACTTGGCCAGGCAAACGTTAAATTCGTATTTATGTTGTTTCCGTGTATGTCAAGTGTTTTTCAATGTTTTTTAACCATGACGAACTTCGGTGCGAAGGATATGTAGATATGTAACAGTTTTAACCTGCTGTTCTCAACCTGAAGATGTGCCAATGAGCATGAAACAGCTGTAGTTTCACTACGCAACAGGATCATTCGACAGTAGTTCAGGTAACATAAACCTATATTTTGATTAATTTAATGATCCGGAGGCTATCCCACCATAATGAAACGTAAAAGTTGTTCCGTGTTTGCTTTCGGAATGCTTTCTTAAGAAACCCACTGCTGGGTCACAAAACTCGCTAAATTTCTTAATTTGACTGACACCTTTTTGTTTTTTGAATTTTTGTCACAGTTACACCTGCCCCACCTGCAAAGTTTCAAGGGCAAGTAACCACGGGAGGCAAATATAAACCATAAAAAATAGACAAATCTGAAGGCTATTACGAATCTACATGCAAACATAATTTGATGAACCAAAAAACCATAACATTTACCTTACAAATGTATAAATTAAAAATTGTCAAAGTTTAACATTCAAATTTGCACGTAAAGGTAAAATGTAATGGTTTATTCAACATTCTAAAACCATCACTTTTTCCTGTTTTATTTGGCTTCTTAAGGTTGAGCATTACAAAGCAAGGTCCAAAGAATAAGCTATGATGGCATTTATACTCTGATTGTTACGGGAGTGCGGCTGGCAGAAGGGTGGGCTCTACTCACACACACGCAGGCCTCACACACACAGACGCAGGGGATTAGGACGGACCACTGACCTGCCGCCTGAGTCATCACTGGCTCACAGAAATTTGACTATCAATTTTTTAAATTTTAACTTCGTTGTAAAATCTATTAATGCTTTTGACTTTAGCTCAAAATGATAAGTAAAATGATACCAAACAATATATATTTTGCTTAAAAAATTTAGAAGTTACGAACATTTCAATATACTAGAAGTTACGAATATTTTCATATTAAATATCATAACCGCGGGATTCCTTTCACAAAGGACTTAAAAAAACCTGAGGTCTATCAACTTGTACGTCTGCATAAACCGCCGATGCCAACTTATGAAATCGACGATAAGGCTGCCAACGATGATAAACGTGTCTAACCAATCTGACTTATTTTTACTATCCCCATTCAGTAAACTATTTTTTGTCATAATCATTTCGTGTTTGGACTCATTTTTCATGGAATTAAACAACAAATTTAGTGACACAAAGCTTTTTAATGTATATCTAACTTGAAATGAATTGCGATTTTGAGGTATCATACAGCAGGTGTTATATTTCTAGGTAGTGAAGGGGATCGGGGCTTTCAGGCAATTAGGACGGTGGTGAGTGTGCGTGCGTGAGTTGGGTCCCTCGCAGGTAGAGCTGAGCTCCAGCCGCACTCCCTTAACAATCAGACTATAGGCCCACATTTATCTTATCAGTTACTGCTAAGTTAGGTTACAGCACTTGCCCCTCGATCCCACTTCACCCTACTAAGTAGGTCATTTAACAACGCCTTAAACAAATATCGTTGACTACTAGCATGGATGAAAATGAGTTTTTTTATGGTGATCTGTGGGATAAATAATATGGTTTAGGCTATGAATATTGATAAAATTGTAGGAAAATAAAAGCAAAACTGCAAACAGATGCTCATATACTAATGCCATTGTAACAGCAATGCCTTGTAGATATTTGATGAATTAGATTTTAACAGAAAATTATAATAATAATTAATAACCAAATCAATCGATTTGTTAAATATCATCGCCTTACAAGTTGTCCTTTTATAATGCACGACGTACAAGACTAATAAAGGTACACAAGTCATGGTTTGCATCCGAACCAACAATTTAAATCGGTTCTTGTAAATTTATTATTACAGATTACAAAACACTATTCTAAACCACATCATATAGGTCTATTAAAAGTATCTCCGTTTTGTTAACAAAACGGATAACATTTGTAGGATTAAATCCTTGAGGGAATTGTGTTGAAATATAGAAAAATTACCACGAAAAATATAGTTTCAACCCTAATATTAGTTTATTTATAAAAATTATTCACTAAAATGCATATTTAATTTTATAAAAAAATAAAGTTTTAGTGATCATTCTGACTGAACAAAATCCACATAAACTTATTTTAATAGAGCATAATTTGTAACAATTTAAAATTACCTATACAAGGATTCAAATACATATTTGTCATGGAAAAATACTAAAAATGAGGAGTTCATAATTTTATGAGTGGAAATTAACTACTCAATTTGTTTTACGTATTTTAATTTCATATGGGATCTGTATGTGAAATAGCTTTAGTTGAATTATTTAGCATGATACAAAAATACCATAAATGTAGTACACAATATATATTATATATGAAAATCAATATTAGGGTTATAGAAGTTGTCATCATTGACTATGCAAAAGGCCAATTAAGATAATTACATGTAGTGAATATATTTGAGCTTTGAAATACAATATTTAGTTATTACATTTACATGCTACAAACACAGGCATTAACACAATTATAAATGTAGCAGTTCAAAATGTTATTCTCAACACTTTTTGGGAAAAGCCGAAATCTAAATTCCAAGCCAAAATTTAATTACAGTATACGAAGGAATTCAAACGGTCAAAGTCTGAAATTAAAATCCTATTTACAAAAGTGCCACCAAAAGCCATTGAAAGTTTTAGTTTATTGACAGGTATTGGATCACCATGAACTAATTGATGTAATTAAGAAAATGCCTCATTAAAGAAGATACCATCAGTTACAACGACTGAAAGGTGTTTTATGAAATTGGGTTTTACAATTTAAGAATTACTTCAATATAACTCAACTAGGTAAAGCCACATACCAAGTTTTATTAATTTATGTTCATCGTTAACGGAGATAACATTTTGCTTATTCTCCATAAGAAAATCATGGGGGCTGAGTACGCAGGTTTACTGCTACGGGAACAATCGAAAACAAATTGTTGTGAAAATATCAATAGACCACAACGATATGAAGCAATATACCAAGTTTCGCCAGGATAAGTTGATAAATAAGCGAGATATACAATTTCCCTTATCCTCCATAAGAATAACATTGGACAACGTACTGTGTTTAGTACTTTCAATATCTCTCTAACCATTTGACGTAGAACAATGATCAAAACACCTAATTGTTTTTTTTTTAAGTTGAATTCAATGGTGAAATGTAAAATTTGATTTACTCATATATATATATATATATATATATATATATATATATATATATTTATATATATACATATACTCATATATATATATTTAATTTGATATATATATATATATATACAGTTTTGAACGGATGGTGTTTTTGACATCACGGGACCTCAAAACAAAAAGTTATCATGGTCCCGCGCCTAGGTATTACGATGCCGACTACGGTAATAGCTTCTTCCCTATAGGAAAAATTCGCTAATATATATATATATATATATATATAAATATATATATATATATATATGTGTGTGTGTGTGTGTGTGTGTGTGTGTGTGTGTGTGTGTGTGTGTGTGTGTGTGTGTGTGTGTGTGTGTGTGTGTATACAATTTTGAACGAATGGTGATTTTTGGGGTCTGGGGACCTCAAAAACAAAATTATAAAGCCAGAGTACAAGACTCGTTTCGTGTTATACGTCAAAGAGGTAGAGCTGCAGGCGCTCAGGGGTCAGTTTTCGGCCCTGATCTGTTGAAAGTTTCTTATGACAGCCTGCTCCACCTGCAGATGACGTTCAATGTGCTTCTGGTTTGATGATATAATAACGAACTAGCAGTCGGTCATGCCTGCCCGGAGCACCAAACCTGTTTAGGCTCAACTGAGTAAAGATATGAATGAGGTGCTTAAGTGTGTGAATGGAGACTACGGACTTCATTTGGCGCCCCATCGCCATTCTTACCAAGTATATGATGATAACAATACTAATAGTAATATTTATTCCATGATAATGATTTACAATGTTTCGGAATTTACAAAAAAAGTATTTTATAGGCAAATCTTTATACCAGGTTAGGTAGGCCTAGTTCCTATCTTCCCTTCCTGGAAGGGTACAGCCCTGTTTGGGAACCATTCCGGCATTTACCTAACATAGATGAGTTACCGAACAAACTCTTCACAGAATGGCCGGCCTGGGATGAAATCCAAGACCTCCCGAATGTGAGGTACAATACTGTCTTCCTAAAAAATACCCCCGTCCCAGCAAACCTGCGTACTCAGCGAATTTCCAATGCATAATATATGTCTTAATACCACATAAAGCCGCATACCAAGTTTCATAAAAATAAATTCACATATAAGCGATTTTAATTATTCTCCATAAGAATAACATTGGTAATGAGGTCGTAGGTTTTCTGAAACAAGGAACACAAACAATTGGTTTTCATGCAAATATAAATAAATATAATTTAACTAGGCGAAGCCACATAACAAGTTTCATCAATATTCAATCATAAATAAGCGCTGTATAACATTTTAGTTACTCTCCATAAGAATAAAATGGGGGCTGAGTACGCAGGTTTGCTGCTACGGGAATAATCAACAAAAAAATCAATTTTTTGTGCAAATATCAATATACTAGTACTACGTGAAGCCACATAGCAAGCTTCATCAACATCCATTCATAAATAATCGAGATATCAAATTTTATTTATCCTCCATAAGAATAACATTGGACAACGTACTGTGTTTAGCACTTTGAATTTCTCTGCAACGGTTGGGCGTAGAATCACAATTTAAACACCAAAATGATTGTTTTGTTGAACTGAACAGATACTGAACAGATTGGTAAAAGCAAATGTGAAGTTTACATTAAAATAAACTGAGGAAAAGCCAAAAACCTTTTTCCCATAAGATTAACATGGGAGATTTTTTGAGTAGGTTTTTTGGATTTTCTCCGCAACAATTTAACCTAGGTTAAGAATTCATAATACTATATTATTTGGTTTTTAAGCTCTATAACATGGTCAAAACCAAAATAAGTTTTTTAAAAATTTTAGGGTAAAAAATGCAAAAACTGATTTTTGGAAAATTTAAAACCCCCATAAACCCCCCTTCCCATGGTCCGATTTTTCTGGTTTTCGAACTTTAAGTCATGAATGTCATTTTACACATTTGAGCATATTGAGCATTTGAGCATTTTACACATTTCACACACACACACACACACACACACACACACACACACACACACACACACACACACACACACACACACACACACACACAAAATTATATTATCAGCAATTTATTGTTTACATTTAGATTTATTTTTAATAATTGTGAGGTTAAGTTTTGTTTACGACCATGACTTTCGTCACTAGGTTCAGGTGTTGACTTTGACAATTATTCATACTCATTCACTCGTGTGAATAAGCTGTATGTGCGTTTGTAAGTCAGGGTCCCGGGTAAGTTTAATCAGAAGCCTATGGGTGGAGAAGTTTATATGCAAAAACTGCACTTCCTGACTGCTTCGGGTTAGTTCAGGTCTTCAACAGTCTTCGGCCATTTCAGTGTTCTTGCTTCATCGGGGGATTGAAATAGTCGGTTTGCTGAGCTACAGGTGTTGCAACATTCATGAGGGTTCATTGATCGGTCACAAGAGCAACAACCAAGTTATGGAAATAACCTCGACGCCAACAGACTGTACAAAATGATTATTCGTCTTTGGCATAGAGTAATTAAAATGTATATTTTCAGACCAGTTATTGATTTATTCTCAGACTACAAAACATACTCATGCTGCATAGTCTAACTGCATTGTTGATGTTTATTAAAACTAAATATGTTACAGTAAAAGTAGGTCTTAAACAGAACAACAATTTAAATAATATAGTTTGAAATAATTCATTATTAGTGAATTTCATATGGAAAGTGAACTATTAGCGTGAACCGCACGGTAAATCTTAAGCCCGGGACCATCATAGAAGTTCCTAACTTGACCCCCTGAACACGTTTTGGGGGGTCGTTCAAAATTATATATATGCACTCTAGCGGTCGCATTCTTTGTCCGATTTACTTCAAATTTGGTAGGAACGTTCCTTTCTATAATAAGTTGGAAAAGTTCTTTGGGTAAAACAATCGGAAAACTCTAAATCCCTTTTTTGGGGATTATTCTTTCAAATTTCAAATCTTTGGGCCCAAAAATGGTCAGAAAAGCCCTGGACGTAAAATTAATGCATGTATTAAGATGGGAATTAGTAAGGCGAAGCTGTTAAGCCCTCTCTCGTCATTCTAGCATAAATATTTACCGAGTTATTAAAGAAAACGTGTATCAACCAAACACAGTACGTTGCCTTATGAGGTGTTTACATTAGAATAACCTGTTATTCATTTGTTGGTGTACTTTTATCATCCCCAGCAACCTCACGCCTACTTTCAAGCCTGACTGGACCTTCTCCTAACCTCATAATGCGCAAAATGGTATTCATAGCATTGCAGTTAAATGAAACCAGAATCATCAGAACAGCCAAAAAATCAATGTTTTCACATTTCAATAAAATTGGAATAAATGTATGTTTTTACACTGATTTTGAGTTTTAAAAGTTGTGTATGTGGAAATTCACTTCCCTCACGTCAGCATGCGTGCGAACTCGTTTTAATTTACAGTGACAAAAAAAAAAAAACAGTTTGCAGTTTTAATTAGCTGTCTTTTGATATGAATTATCATTAATGAATCATTCATATATAAATTGTTAGTAAATGCTTAGTTTGTTTACAGTTATATGGCGTTGGTTAGGTTAGAGCTGTTTAGGTTGTACAATTTAGCTCTATTTTATTGAATCTTAATCCGTTGTTTTTACTATAAAAAAACTGTACCTCGTTCACTGTGCATTAAACTAACAGAGCTGAGGACATTGTTGAAATTGTTATGCGGGTTGCATCGAAAGTCCCCGCGGCCCGCGTGAAGGCGCTGAAATAAATGCTTTCAGGATGGCTACTACTCGAATTACCATTTGAATTACATCGCTTAATGGCGACCCATATGCTCGGTGAATTTGGAACAGAGTATAGACGAGTAGCCCCACTGGTCGTGGGTGCTTTTAAAATTCCGAATATATGGCACAGGATATTCAAAAGCTGGAAGCGAAATATCTGGATATTGGGTAGCCTAAAATATTTACTATTGTTAAGTTCAAACACCTTGATTACTTTACTACCAGGGCAGAAATATTATCAGGACAGCTATTACACAGAACTGAGACATCGTCAACATCTTGGTTCACGTATGTCATTTTATGTCGTCGCCTCGCCACCTGCAAAGACGACATAATACCATTCACGAGGAGCCAATATCATTGATGAGCCTGTAGAGAGATAATTTGTCTCTTATGCACTAATCTCAACATTAATGTAGACGTACGTTTATTGCAGTGCAAGCCCTACAAAACGAATTGTTCAGGAGAATTTTATCCTTTCAATTACATATATAAAACTAGAACCTATCTATAAAGTAATTTCTTAAAAATACTGTTTGAAGTTGTATAGGTGGCTGCCATAGCTGGGAGATCACAGTTAGTAACACAGCAGGTCTCGATGCTGTTCGTTTAGTTCAGGGAACCCGTGGACATAATATGGTGTTAACGAACGCAATCATCAGTCTCCCAAACGTAATCAATTACTTATTTGTTTACAATACTAGCTAACTATTTTTTCATCCGTTGTAAAAAAATTATATAGTAAAGGTTTCTTTATATATTTGGAAGGTGTATCCAAATATACTAGGATTTTGTATTATCTTGTCACACTAGAGGTGCACTCAAATATTCACGAAAAGGACGGAACGAACTCAGAAATTACAGATTAAAGTTACTGTTGCTAATATAAGTGCTAATTGAAATCAGATAAAAAGTATTGATCCAGATTACCCTTGGAAAATAAATATATTTAATTTTGTTCATGTAGGATACAGAACAAATCGTTATCAGACATTTGTTAACGCTTTAAATACAATTTGTAATCAAACTAAACAGCCCTAGGAGTTATGAAACCTCGGAGTTATGATATTTTAAACATTTAGTTGATTTTTATAAACCTCGGAATTATGAAACCTAGCAGATTTGAAAGCCAATCCTATTAAACATGCACTAAAAATATTTAATTATACAGTACAATCGTGAATTATAATATTTATACCAAGCGAAAGTGATCTTACCAGAACCATCGGAAGTAGTGGACGTCAGCCACTCAAATTTAGCTTAAAGTCCAGAACGAAATATTTTAAGCCATAACACAACGCACGTTTCATTACCCACTTATTGCTCAGAACACGACAATAGGCCATATCTTGTTGCTCCTACTATTCCAACTTCCGGATGCCGGAGGGCGGGCTGTGGGTGGCGATTATCAAAGTCCAAGGACGTCCAGGGGTGACAGCGACCTAGCCCACGTGCCACGGTTGCAACACTCAGGAATGGAAACCGGAGTTGCTTGAGAAAAGTAGCGGCTAGTGCACTTCTGTGCTAGTTAATTATGGTAGTAAAGTCACCACTTGTTAACTATATTTTCGGCAATATTATATTTTAATTGATTCTTTACTTTTTGAAAGTAGAATAAAATTGAATCAATTGAAGAGTTTGATAGGATAATTCCGGTTAATTCCTCTAGAGTAAATCTGTTGGACCAAATTAGTTGTGTCTGAAGAAATTTACTTTTGGAAACGTGATTGGAAGGATTAAAAATATTAGGGAGTCCAGAAGATAGAGCCGATACAACATATATTTGTGGCCAAATCTTATGTCATACAGGGATTTTACATTTGCGATATATATTGCAAGAGCAGAACTGATAAATATCAATAGGCTATTATTGTCAGTTGGACTGCTACATTTACTCTGTACAGAATTGATAACCGTTGAATGTAAGTAAATGAAATAAGCGATTTAAAAGAAATTACCTTCTGAAAATTCATAGACAGATTTACCTTCATCAACATTAGCAATTGGCTGTCTTGTTTATACCCTTACATAAAATTTTATTGAATGAATACAATTTGTACAAAACTATTTTATAGATGCTTTATACAGTACCTGATATAATAATAATATCGAGATGAGATAAACTAGTTCATACGATATTCAGGGCCCACAGAATTATGAAAAAACGTTTGCAATGGAAAAATCGTAGATGTAGGAAAAATTGTATACGTGTATCTTCTTATTTACAATTTAATAAAAACTTGTTTATATACGATTTTGTATGTATACTTGTACTAACACTTGTATTAAATAGACTATCCAAACTATCTTAAACAGAAGGTTCGCGTCACATTTTGACTATTCAGGTTTTAATATGTGCAATTAATTACGTCACTGTTCTTAAAAACCTTGTATTATTTGAAATAAATTTTCATAATATCATTAACTTACTTACACAAATAAATTGCACGATTCATGCCTAGTGTATGATGTAAATATCCCATTGTAATTTAAGTAAATTTTACTTGTTAATTACTTATTAGTTTTACTTTAAAAATATTCAAACTGATTTAATTTGTGACGGATAGTACTCACTATGTTATCACAAACGTAACATTCGCATATTAACAGTTTTGAAGATATTATACAAATTACGGAACCAAGTAAAATAAATTATGCATTTTATAATATGGTAGGTGTTTGTTGTAGTTTATAAACATTAGTTTTGAATAGATATGAGAGTTTCTTTGTTTTTCGTTGTCTAGTTAAAATATTTCATAATTACAGAACAAAGTTCATTTGCTTTAACCTGCTTAAAATAAAATATACAAACCCAGATTTTCTTCATATCAATTTAAAGTGGAATCTAATATAACAATTATAAATCGTAACTGATATTAAAAGATAAAAGACAATTAATTTTCTGTGGAAAGCATTCTTAGTGAAAGTATCTTCTTTTCTAATTACACTAGTGCCAAACGCATCTGATTTACACACTCCTAATAGTCTTGTTTCTTAACAGCGGAATTTCGACGTCGCTATTCTAGAAATATTAAGTAAGCGGCAGTGCCCATAAAGTATTTATTTTCCGCTCACGTAGGTTCGGGAAGGCTTTCAGCCAGCGGTGTTAACAACAATGCTGTGAAAGTGGCCGAACTAGCCGCACGTGTCTGTCAAGGGTTTCAGTTGACTGTGAAGACAATCGTTCACGAAATTATATTATCCCAATAGTGTAAATAAATAAATAGAGTTGAAAACAAAATTGAGTTCAATCTATAAATGTAGAGAAACTGATATACTGTAGTGAGTAAAGCGAATTCGGTTTCTTTCTCTGACTATGCTCGTCCCTTATGCTAAGAAAATACAAATGGGCGTTTTGAGTTCGCTCTCAACATCAAGACAAATTTTCCTGAGGAGTAACCTGTATCGTAATCTTGTTCATCATTAAATAAAATTCAATCGTCATACAATCAAGTTCTTTTAAGACTTTTGTTTTATATTTAGACACACAATTATTTGGCTTTAGATTACACACATTCATGTTCCGCGTTCCCAATTTGGTCCAAATCATTTGTCAAGGTTGTTTTTTAGATCATAGTAATCAAATCGGTAAATCTATGGTTTTAGTCATGGTTCTAAAAAATCAAGGATCTTTAGTTACTTTGAAATAATGGCTTGAACTAGTTTCATTTTAAACTCTCCAAAAGGAGTTAATGATAAGAGTCTGTAGAAAATGTATTTATCGTAAACATTAAATTTGGTAGAGAAAAGGCGAGAAATTAGCTTTATACAAATTCGATTTGAAAATAACGGTCAATTAAAATAAAATATTTATTAAAAAACAAGTGTCTTGTAAAATTTGAGTTTTAATATTTTTATAGAAAGAATTATCGTTAAGTTTAGTATATATCAATGTAGCTATAGAGTTGTTAAATTGTCAATACAGTAATACGATTTAAACAAAATGTACCTTTTATAAATACAGTAATGGGTTACCTTGTTATTAAAATTATTATTCCTCTTTATTTTATCCAAATCCTTTAGTCCTATACATTCCACTGACACTTAATCACATGTTTGCCAATTCCATTACTTGACAATAAGAGCATCAATAATGTAGATATCCTGTAGACAAAGCACACAATGGACGACAGTCATCAAACAGTAAATTAAATTGCTTTACTAATTCTCTGTTTGTTCCTCGAGTGTCTGACGTGAGTTTGGTACAAAGTGGCCATAACGGAAAGTAGCCGTTTGATGGACTGTCGGCGGTTTGACCTTGAGGTGCCCTTGAGCAGGGCGTGCCTGTTCACCTTGAGTTGCAGACGCTGATGCTGATACAGTTTAGAGGAAACGCTAAAGTTCTCTGTCCGCAGACGCTTACCCGGCCTCTTGGGATTTGGGGTTCCAAATTGTGTAAGAGAAAACTAATTTCCAATGACATTAAGTTTCAATATTTGTCTTGGGGTTGATATATGTTAGTGTGGGGAAAAGAGGAGATTTTATCTTGCGTATGCCTACCTAAGGGGCTGGGGGAAAATGTTGACAATTAAGTAATTAAAAACAGTTTTTAATGAATTTTAACATAACAAATCTGTTATATAATTAAATATCAATAAAATCTATACATTGATATCATTTAATTATATATGCTCTTGTTGTGCCTAGATTTAACAAATTTAGGGGATTTTTAAAAATAATTTAAGGTTTTATTAAACCTAGTAGGACATGGTTTTATTATTTTTTGTTACATTCAAATTGTAAATTACACAACAACTATATAAAAAGGTTAAAAATTAAATGTATAAAACAGTATACTTCTAAGAAAATAGGATATTGAAGATTTTTAATTTAATGAACTACAGAATCTATTGGAAAAATAAATATGTTTTCGAAATATTTTTGAATGCACAAACTTAAATACAACAAAATTGTTAACATCGAATAATAGCTAATTGACCTATTTTTCATCATAAATAACAAGGTGGATATGAATTGCGAATTTGTCTCCCATCACAATCAAAATTAATTTTTAAATGCTTCAAGCTAAATTGTCATGACTCGGATCACATTGGCCGGTGCCATAAATCTTCAGCATTCGACAGCAGCGAACGAACGAAAGAGTAACAAATAGTATGGACATTATAGTGTTCAGGAGATAGGGTTTGGATTTGAAAATCGTTGCATGACGATAAAGCTGCAAACGTTAATACATCTTCCTTCCCAAATATGATTTCAACCCAAAGTTTGCAATATATAACACATTTGTGGAAAAATATTAAAAAAAGAGATTTCTTGTTTTTTAGTATATTTTTGCCTTTAAAATCCAGTAATTTCCGGGGAACTCCAGTGATGTGGCAACCCTAAATTGTCTATAATGATAGATTGGAACAAACTTAATTATAGAAGACTACCATAGAACCTCCCCTTGGGGTTCAGCAAATTTGATAGCAGTTAATTCTATATGAAGAAATCATGTATCATAAATAGATCAACACCCTTCGAATTATTCCTTCTTAGGACCAGTACGTCAAAGGAGTCTCAAACCATTTCAGCGCAGCGTCTAAATTTCATTGAAAGCGTGTCATGAAGCCTTCTTGTTGGATCTAAAAGGCTTGATTGATTCTGTCTGTTCCATTCCATTGTTCTGACTTGGAATGCAGTCTTCCGAGTGCAAGGAACTCCAACTGTGCGCTGCCTCAAATGATTATCTGTCTATTTATTTCTAAAGTTTGCAATTGTTACGTTGGATTTCCTTTTAAGTACCAATTAGAATCCTAAAATCTGTTTAAATATTGAGGTCATTAAATTTTGTTTAAGCATCTAATCTTTCACATACCAAACTATTAATAATCATTACAGATAAATGAACCAATTTGACATAATTATTGATTGTATCCATTTAGGAGAGAGTATCGTAAAGAAGCAACTGTGAATTTATGAAGAAAAAACTCTCTACCATATTCGGCTTTCCTACTAAACATAACCTAATTCTAATTTAACTTGAATTAATATCATATAAACAATCCATCCCATTTCTCTTCCTATGAAAACTGGATACAAATTAATTCAACTGAAATAATTATATTACATAACCTAATTTTCGTAGCAAATGCCTTCGGTGTCTTCCGTATGCAGTAATAGAAACATTTCAATCAATTTCGAAATTATTGATTATGTCGGTGCACCGCAACCGCGACCGTGCAATAATGACGCAGACACGTTACTCAATAAGTCATTTCTACAAGTTTTATTGTCTGAGAGTTTAGGACAATGTTCAGTTTAATTTTTTTAATTGCTATCTTTCTTGATACTTCAGAGTAATGGTTGCACAGAGAAATTTGTTAATTAAAGCTAAACATTTGGTATTTAACTTCAATATTGTATATGCTTTTTCTACTAAAGAAATCTCGAATGAGAATATTGTTAAAAATCATTGTGTACTGGTACTTGAAAGTAAATCGAATTTTCTCTACGTTACCTATTATTAAATTATATATTCATTTCGTATACATTTTCATATATAGTGTATCCGAAATACACTGCACAATAGTTTTTAATCAATTGCATTATTTTAAAATTGTTTTTCCAAAAAAAGGTGTCACATCAAAATATAAATTAAATTTGTCCATACTAATTTGTCCATGTTTGTGTTACGGACTGCTTTGTAACACAAATAATTGAATCACGTAAATTGTTTTTATATAGACAGTTTTTGTTTTACAAAAATATAACTGTATACTTTCCAAACGACCTTTAGCTATATGCAGCCCAAAGAGAGCAAACACTTTGTAGACCTCATATCAAACTACTCTCAGACGTGATGCTGTACCTCTTTAATGGGCTGCCAAGCGGTTTGAGAGTTTAACCAAAGTTACATATTTTTAAACGAGGTCTGAAGGACATTTTGAACACCAGTGAGTACTACGATGTTAAATATTTAGCTGACGAGACACTACCACCATCTTTCTGTTGATATTAATTTTGTACATATGTAAGCTGAGCGATCATAACAATGTTAATTTTTATGTTAAGTATATTTTGTATCACAATTAATATTGACGGTAACTCTTTTTTTACAATAAATAATTTGATACGATTTGATTTTATATAATATAAAGAAGTAGATTGCGCCTCAGGCTTTGTGTGGTGTCGCCATCTTATATGTTGGATCTTCACTCGTGCAACCTACTACGGTTTCTTATGAGCCTTCACTAGAATCTTCATGAGCTCCCGGTGTGCAAACCGCAAACCAAGAGCAGGAACGTAATCTGATTCCATGTTACAGCTTACATTCCTAGGCGGAGGAATGTCCATCAGACAGGCCGTAACATGAAATATCTCTTCCGTGAGTGTATGGGAAAATTATTATTATTATGTGGGTATATGGTATAGTATGGATATATACAACGTAGCATATTCATCCCTTTGATTTCATTAAAATTGTTGCTAAGGTTTTGAATAAATTATTTTTGTCAATAAAAAACACCATCGTAACTAACGTCGTCACCGTATGTTGCATCAGGAGAACAAAAATTGTTCAACTAAATTTATCATTTATATTCGTTCCTCCGTGCGAGATTTATGAGAACAATAGGATCCTAGACAATCTATCTTTAGACCAATCATCTCCAAGAAAGCAATTGTTAATTATTAAGTTTTGTATTCTGTATATTTATTTAACATCGGTTGTTTTAATGTAAAATATATTTTATTTTGTAAATTACATACTTAATTAGTTACAAAATAAATTGTAAAAGTTTTAACAGGAAAGGACCATGCGGTTCCAATTTTCGCCTCGTCTTTTAATTTTAAACTCGTCTCGCTTGTTAGGCCTGTGATATACATCCTACGGATGTATATCACAGGCCTAACATATAGGATATACATAGGATATACATCCTTCTTGTTCTTGTATCGCAACCACTTAACCTAGGTTAATAATTCAAGATACTAAATTATTTGTTTTCTTAAGCTCTATAACATGGTCAAAACCAAAATTAAGTTTTTTAAAAATTGTAGGGTGAAAAATGCAAAAAACTGATTCTTGGAAAATTTAAAACCCCCATAAACTCCCCTTCCCATGGTCCGATTTTTCTGGTTTTCGAACTTAAAGTCATGAATGTCATTTTACACATTTGAGCCAAATTTCATCAAAATCGGACATTTTTTACTCAAGTTATCGTGTTAACGGACACATATATAGATATATATATATATACATATATATAAATTTGAACGAATAGTGTTTTTGGCATCTGGGGACCTCAAAACAAAAAGTTATCATGGTCTCGGGCTTAAGTCTTACCATGAGACCTACGGTAATAGCTTCTTCCCTATAGGGGAAATTCGCTAAAAACGTAAAAAGAATGGGATTCTGGGTCATATTAACTTTGGCTACACTAAAAAAAATCATAAATATTTATCTATTATTAGCATTTGTGATCTGCTTTAAATATTTGTTATTAGCGGGCTCCAGTCATGAAACAACTGGCGTTTCTACCTGCTTCTCCCATAGGCCAATGTTAACTTTCCAAGTTTGTCCCTCCTCGATGGGTTATCCGAAATAGTTTATGTATGGGTAATTTTAAATAACAAAATAATACCTACCGAATTCAGTGAGTACCGTATAGAATGTTGATACCTCAAATAGTTTACTCATACAAAATCATAAATATAAAATATCTTGGAATTTTATTGAACGATTATAATATGTGATATAGACATTTATTTATTTATTTTATTTTTAACATAAGTCTTAATTGATATATGCATGGTTAAGACTAGATACAATATTTTAACTAAATGAATAATTTATAATTTTGATTGTTCTTAATCTTAGTCGTTATTGTAAAAGCTTCTTTTTTGATAACTCTTCTTTTAGACTTGCTTTGAATATTTTTATATTTTTTATATTCTTGATTTTTTCCGGAGTTTTATTGTAAATCTTTATACCCATATATTGTAGACTTTTTTATCCTAAAGTAGTTCTATAGTTGGGAATATTTAATTGTTTATTATTCCTGCTGAAATATACATGATTTATATTTTTCCCTCGAACAATCTTCTATGGATATGTACATAGTTTGCAGTTTGCGGGATATATACAGCAGCAAGAGGAAGGATATCCAGATTTTGGGAAAGTTTTCTGCAACAACTTGATTTTGGTATTTGGCACATAGTTCTTAGTGCTCTTTTCTGTAGAAGGAATGTATTTTGATTTTGTGACTGAAATCGCTAGACTTTTTGCATTTTACAATATATCGTAAATCAACAGTACTGGATAATCTGTTGAGTTGGGGCGGGCTTTGCAAGTTAACATTGGGAAACAGGGAGAAACGCCAAATAATTGTGAATATTTATATCTATTGTCCGAAAATAGTAATGATATGTTCCACTTATCTACTTAACAAACATAGATACACACATATACATACAACCTCTTGGTTTTAAAACGTTTTTTAGTAATTTTTTTAACTACATTGTAGGCAAGAAAAATTGAAATGGGGTTCAACTCAAATATACTGTTTGTTCCATTTGGTCTGTGTTGGCTAAGATTATTCCCCTCATTCTCTGTCTTTCCTTTTCGTTCGATCACCTTATTAATATTCCAAAAGCATGAATTTGCTTTAGGATATACCAAATTATTTTAGTTTAAATTAGTTATTTTACCATACTTTTATAAGGTATTTAGTAGTTATACCATACTTTTAAATTAAATAATCAGGCCTACTAAATAGTAATATTTAGAAATCAAAGTTTGTATTTATAAATTTCAGACCGTGTGGGACAACACGTTGCGAGGGTTGTGCAGGCAATATACGTACAACACTTGTGTTGCATTCTTTGGAAGTAAGGCGCTTGACGGGATGGCATTGGATCTGAAATGAGTTTTAATTACAAAATCAGAGTTCTAAAGTGGATGTAGAAACAGGGAATGATGACATTAAAATTAAATTAATTTATTGAAAAATCCATGCAATATTTCTCTATATTATTAGTAATGCTCAGATGCTCTGTCAAGCTTGAATTATTAATCGATTTTATTGTGTTTGTTATTTTATTGTATTTTTAATACACCAGAAGTAATAACAAAACATAACATGTTCTGCAGTCTTCACCGGTGAATTTTTTTTCTTTTTGCTGTTTTAGTTGTTAACACTAAAAAACCTATAAATAGTAAACAAAGAGTTTTTTGCTATAGTACGTATACATGTTAGGACATGTAAGTAAATTTGATCCATATGTAAGACTATGTATAAATATGTAAGACTGAAAGGCAGAGGCTACGTACACGTCCGACTTGAGCCGCTACTGTTCACGTCCGTTCCAAATTATGCACCGTACGTTACTTTTCCTGTGACTTTTAAAACAAATTGAGAACCAGAAAACCTCCTAACCTAACCTAACGTAACCCATCCTAACCTAACCTAACGTAACGTAACGTAACCAAACCTAACCTAAGCGGTAGCGATGTGAATTTGCCCTTACATTGGACGTGTACGTAGTCACTTCGTTGTATTAATTTTGTTTCTAGTGAACGACTTATACTGTACTCCTTGAACTATTTTCCCATTAGTCGTGACTTATTTATTGTTTTTCACTGTGACTTGTTGTAATCTTTAGCTGACTAACCAGACAAATTTGAACTTAAACAAATAATTGTTCTCAATAGTCTGAAATATTCATGGGACCCTTAGATACAAGCTACCTTCCTTAATTTCATGCGATGATAAAACGTTTACTCTAATAAATTGATGAGCAAAATAGTCTATAATGTCTCATAGTGTAACTGAATAATAATAAACATTAATGCTTTTTAAACTAATAAATAACAAGGAAATGTCATTAAGGTTGAACATTGTAATTTAACAACCTCTGACAGCATATTTCCTTGAGGAGGGTTTTCAGGTGATACACCGAATTATGAGCTTAACTACCGAAAATATAAAATATCCGTTGTAAAAAATCCAGGTAGCGGTTAGTCATATCGATTAAGCAAGTCATTTGATACTCAAGCAGTATGTGTAATCTGGAGCGGTCGACCTTGCGAGCGGGAGGCCAGTGCTGGCCTGGGGCCGGGACTCGACCAGTAGCTGGAATGTCCGGGGTTTGATTCTACTGTATTATACAGTTCCTACTATATTATAAAGTTGGATGTGTGTTTATTTGTTGCTGCCCCAGTAAGAGGGCGCCCCAGTCACGAAACTTTCCGCGTTTCTACCTACTTCCCCCATAAGGCCTGTGTTAAATTTCAAAGCCCGCCCCTCTTCAACGGATTATCCGATATCGTTGATGTATGGCTCATTTTGAAAAGCAAAGCAATACCTAGAAATTTGAGTGAGCAAAATTTCCACATTACAATTAATGACCGTTAAAAATATCCAAAATATTAAATATTTAAGATTTGTTATAGGCAAACTATTCGTGACATCGGAGTTCTACTTACTGAAATGCTAGGTATATAAATAAATACTGTTTAAAATAAATCATGAATCATCGATTCCGGATAATCCGTTGAGGAGAGTCGGGCTTTGAAAGGTTATACTGGTCTGCGGGTACTGAGGAGCAGGTAGACGAAGAGGACTGGAGAACCCTCTTCACAAGTTGATGGATGGCAAAGCTAAAATTTGGTAAGAGGATGTGTAATACTTTCGAAGTAAACATGTATACTTCCAACATATATTTGCTCTTAAAGTTCGACGTTAATCCACGGGGGGTCAGATTGTTATTTAAACGATTGTTCATGATATAGATAGTTAAAAAATCACAACATAACGTTAACACACACGTAATAACACGTAACACACACGCTGTAACAAATAGGAAGTTAAATTAATAGGGTGGAGTTTCTAATTCTGAATTTGTACGGATTTGCTTCCTATGTAAATATAGAAATCGATTATAAAACCGTGTGGTGCAGTACCGCAGCAAATATAAATAACTCAGTAAAACAATTCATTTCTCCTCGACTTTAGAAACAGTAAATAGGTCGAGCTATAATTTCGGGTGGATTCCAAGCAACCGGATAGCAGCATTGCTTCACTGCTGATGAATGTCTTCGATATTGTGCTCGGGCCACGGACCAAAGTCACGCGCTCTATAACTTCCAAGTAGCGCCCACGGGATTTAACGAACGGTAAACGTTTCTCTGGTGACGACAATGGACAAATTTCCCATTTCTGTTATTTTGCCTGTTGGTTAAAATCGATGGCTAACTTGGACAATGAAAGTCTTTTATTGGAGTAAACATTTTTGGAGTAGAATTGTTTGCTCGAGTATCAAATCAGTGTATAAAAATTCTGGCTGTTTCAATAAGTTTTACATGAAGTAGACATAAGTAAATATCAGCAACTATAAGTAAATATAAATTTCAGTAGATAAATTCTACAATTAAAAATAAGTTTAAAAGTACGCCTAACTCATTACTAAGTTTTACTTATTAAGTTCACTAACTCCCTACTTCCTATAAATAAATGCTGCTGTAATTCCGCTTTAATATTAGTTTAACATATTTGTATTGCTTCGTCATAAAAAGGGATTTTACTGAATAAGAAACCACCACTTTTTACTTTTAACAATTATATACATATTACTCTAAAATGGTTGCACAACAAAAAAACGAATTTATACATAAATTTAAAAAAACAGCAAACAATTTTTAACATCCAGGAAGTAATGTAAAGAAATAAATACAATAAAATAGTGCTTGACTGTTGATGGGACCTAATTTGTCTACGATCATTGACGTTTGCTTTACATTATTAGCTATGTAATGTTTGTGAAATCCTAGGCTTGGTTCTTTTAAATTCAGCCCGACAACTAGGTTCCTGCTTACGGAATGTGGTAAAGTATTTGAATATGCAAATGTTTACACAATACAATCTTGAGTGTTCCGTTCTTTGCGTGCTTTACTAGAAGTCTTGTGTCTAGCTGTTTTCTAAATTATGACATAACTCTACTTTGCAGATGCTTCTACAACTTCTCATGGTTAAAATAACTGCAACAATTCAAATTCAGACATGAACTCAAAAAGACTTCATCCTCATTGTTAGAAATAAAACCTTGCTGTACAGAGATTGCCTTTTAAATGAAATATATACTTTGGTTATATGTTATGCGGCTTAAGTTGAACAAATAGTTGCAGGGAATACATATGACATTTTTCTCATATTATTTGGCACGCCCTAACAACAATAAAAACGATGTAGATTGTTAATTAGCAATTAATTGTTACGGATTGGTTTTCATAAAATGTTACTCATATTTTTTTAAACTACAGACATTTCAAGTTTAACAAATATTGTTGTCAGGAAGTATCAGGTCTGTGATTATAAAACTAAATAGAATTTTTCAAAATGTATCACAGTTTATATAAGACTTTTACAATGACTGAAATGTTGTTTAATTACTTATACTATCAGAGTTATTGATTTTTTGATTTAGTTGGCGGTACAACAAAGTTATGAAATGTGCAATTAAAGAATACCATTTGTCATCAGTGATCAGTTTGATCAATAAATGATTTTGACTAAAGTATTAGAGAAATTGAAAATAAGGCAGTAAAAATAAAAATAAAACTATTTACCACCATCACAAAAAAAACTTTATTCTTAATACAATAACGATGGTCTGTAAAAAACATACACACAACATAAGAAATCAGTACCTTAGAGGACTAGCACCATATAGTTACTGCAAAGCATGGATGAATTACAAAAGGTGAAACTAAGTTTTTTGAAAAAAATCTATATGAAAATTTATCTAGTATGCTATACAAATACGATTTTACATTATTCACTTGCTTTTCGTAAAAATGGGTGTTTTAGAAAAGTGTAATAACCCCTCAGTCTATAGAAACTAGCTTAACTAGTGTTTGTACATGTCTAATATAAATACGCTAGTTTATTTACACTAATACTTTTCTGTAAAGCTTTATACATTGGCGAAACTATTGCTGAGCAGTTATTTGTAGTTGATCGAGTACGATCCAGAGTAGATGTCGATGTTGGAGGCGGGGTGACCTGCGAAGATGCCTTGGTCCACGGGAGCGGCGGGTGCGGGATTCCATGACCTCTGCCACGTGTTGGGGCGAGGGGCAGGCTGGGAGTACTGGTTGTAAGAGGGTTGAGGTTGAGGTTGGGAGTACTGCCTGAAGGAGGGTTGAGGCTGAGGTTGAGAGTACTGACTGTAGGATTGTTGAGGTTGGGGTTGGGGTTGGGTGTACTCGGGTTCGGTGTAGGCCGGCTGGGAATAACTCTGGTAGGAAGGTTTAGAGTATGAAGGGTTAGTGTAGGAGGTCTGAGTGTACGCGGGTTTGGCAGCAGGTGCTGTGTACTTGGGCGCTCCCTGGTTGTACTTGGGGTCCTTCCAGTAGACGCTGGGGTCCTCGCGGTACTGACCGTCGTCCGTGCCCTCTGGTCCGACGTAGTTGGCGCTGTTGGGGTCCGGGAGTGTAGGGGGAGCCACGTTCACGCCAGTCCCCGCGGGTTGGAAGCCCAACTTGTTCGCACCGTACTCTATCTCCCGCAGGTTTCCGGAGTCGTCGACGTACCCGTACTTGCCGTACACCTCGCCGGTCGCGTGCTTGGTCTCTATCTTGTAGCTGCCGTCGCCGCCCTCGTAGCCATAGCTGTAGCTACCGTCCTCGTTCTGTCTGTTGATCTGTTTCAGGATGGGGATCGGAGTGGTGTACTGCTGCTGGGACTGGGCCCATGCCGCCGCCAGGCAACAAGCTGCCAATACCTGCACACATATTGGTTCGTTCAGAGTCAAGCTATACACATATACACACATAAATACCAAAGAGAATAGAGAATTGAACTTTGATTTTTAGAGGAAATAAGTCTCCAACTAAGGGAAAGTTGACCTTGCCTCAAATACAGTTCCATTATTGTTACACATAGCTTAAGAACTACTGGTTCTTAGCACTATCATATACCTAAAACCCATTTGTAATTGGCGGAGAACTAAACAGGAACTTTTAGGGCCAAACTCTCTCACACTAACCCACCAGACCTTGTGCATAATGTTGGTCGACTGATTTGAGAAAACAAAACAAAACTATGTAGGCGTTCGAAAATTATAAAATAAAAAAGACTGACATGTCTGTCAGCAACTAAATGCGTACCCATGAACCATAACTAGATCAAGAGCGTTTGGTTCTACTGATTTCTAAAAACTGTCTCATCTAATACCAACGTCACAAACCATATGATCACATGATCGTATATTTAAATCCCTCACAATAGGGGAATCCTAAAACTCTAAGAGTGCAATAGACGCTGTGAGTGCAATAAAGTACAATAGAGTAGGGAACGACGCCGACATAATAATAGTAAATATTTGCATGTTTAACAAATTGTCTAATTAGTTTTCATAATTACCAAAAGCATTCCATTACGACACAGAAACAGTAAACATTCGCATCTTTTGTTATTACAGTAATTAGTTTTCTTGCTAAAAGCATTCCATTATGTATTTCAACAATAGGTATAAGCAAAACATAGGAGAGAGTAGTGTATGAGGACGTAGTTGTTAGCAAAGCCCTAAGGGCGAACTCATCAGAACTCATTATCCAAGGTCAAATTTCCTCATGCTCATATTTGTGGTAATCGAGAGTCAGATCTATGTGATGTTAGAAACTAAGTAAGCCATGATAATAAGATTTGGCAAATTTGTCGTATTGTGGTTTGTAGCTCACAAAAATAAACAAATCGCAACCCTTAAAAATGCAACATAATTCTGACGAAAAGTCTTTAATTTTACAAAGCTTCTTGCAGTAGGATATATCTAGCCAAATGGCCAAATTATGGACCGAGTAAAACGTTCTTCGTTTCGCCGCCAGAACAGCGAAATCAAAGTAAATACAAAATCTTAAGTAAAAACAAAATCACCTAATTCTACGTGATTTTCCTACAGATTATTCATGTTGCTCGTTTTTATGTCCTGAGTTGTACAAAGCAACCATATGTTTATTGGGAAGAAAAACTTCACATAGCTGTGCAATAAAAAGAGGGAAAAACTAAGAGTAAGAACGTCTCGCTTGACTTGAACAATAAAAATCAAAAACAAAATAATTACAACCTCTCCTCAAAGAACTGCAGACAATAAAAGCATTCCGAGGATAATGTCCTAGACGTCGTTCTTGACCTTGCCGCGGCCTGGACCTATAACTCCCTCGGACACCTCGGCGGTGTCCATGCCCTAGGGGCAGCATACCCACGGCGGCGGCTGGGCTGACGTGCTCTGGACAGGAATGCTGCTACAAGGTCACCCGCGACTCCGCTGCACTCCTCTGACCGACCTGCTTCTCTTGTGTTAAGGGAGGCATTTACTGAGTGCCGCGGCTATTTCTTTAGGGACTTGAAGAGAAAGTAGAACCGGCAGATGACAGATAAGGTCATATAAGGTCAACCATGGACTTGCCTTTGGAACTATATTTACTAGTTTGATTAAAACCGTAACGTTTTTCAACCTGCTGTTTGTTAAGATTCAATGTTTTAGTGAGTTTCGTTCGACAACAAATTGTAAAATAGAATGTTTCGTTCATTTAAAATTATCTCAAAACTGAATTAACTGTTCTTTATTGAAGTGAAATGTGTAAATAGATTTCATTAGCCGCTAGACAGTTAACTTGGGTGTAAATTTTACCATACACGTCACATGTGTGCCAAGCAAACAATGGTCTTGCAAATCTGGCATTCGGTTTTTCTCTTTAAATTGAGCAACAGCTCAATAATTCGGGTAGTTTTGTAGGCCAATACCCATTTGCCCGTAACAATTAAAAACTAAGTTTGAATCTTTCCTTCCAAATTAAAAACCATTTTATATCTTAATTGCACACGAGATGCATGAAAAGAAAAATCAATGTTCATTTGCAATAGTAATGTAATAGCAGCAAGAAATATTCCTTTGTTGACAAGTAAGACTGAAAATATAATTTAGGAAACAATTGATCTACATGCTAAAATACAATACTGACCTCCCTTGCTTGAAAGTATATGCAATCTATTTTTTTATTTTCTGTTTTTGGTGGATATCGGAGTTAAGAGAACTATTATTGTTTTATACATTGATGCACTAGATTCATTAATTTACTATTAATAGGGTAGACTCTCACCATTTATAAATACAAATTGTACTGGATCATACAATGCAATACTTAAAATAAAAACATCAATTACAAGTTAAATACGCAATGTAGGGTTTATACCGTTCATTATTAAAACGTCATTAAATGCCATTGGAGTTGATAGACAGAATGCCAAAAGTGATGTAAACAAATGTTTATGATTGCTACAAATATTTCAAACTTAGCAATTCTAATTAACTTGTCCTGAAAAATACGAGAGAGTATAATACAAGAAAGCCCGTAATCGCTTTAACAATAAAACAGTGTGAACAAGCGGAAAACAGTCATACATAATTGAATACTCTAGCAGCTGAGTAATGCAACGGCGCAGTGCCATTGTCCAGAGTGCATGTAGGTTTCCCACCACATTACGTTGCACCGTCACAATGAGAGATTGTGTTATTGTTCCCGCGCGTATGCGTGTGTGCGTGTGCACTTTGTCAAGGTGGGCACGCCCATGCACCGCCTGCACGTTCTGATCTCTCATTTGTCAAAAAGTATTTTATTTCCCACTAGATAACGACCGGAACAATAAATATTATTATCTGGGGGTTACAAGATTAAAAATTTCCAAAGCAGAAATCGGTTTAATTTTGTTGAATGAGCACCCTTTATTATAACATTATTTTTGTTAAAGATTAAATGTATGAAACAAGGCTGGCACTATCAGAAAGTTCTGTACGTTCTTTAAACTGATATATTGTTGAGTATTTACACAAAGAGAAAACTATCAAAGTTCTTTAAACTGATATATTGTTGAGTGTTTACACTAAGAGAAAAGTATCAAAGTTTTTTTTAAAACTTTACCTATCTACTATCTGTGTGTTAGTTGAACACAACTTTAACGTCAGTAAAGTCCTCAGTTTTGACACTATAACGGTTAAATAATTATTTACATGCTTCATGAATGTTAAATAATATTATTTTAATAGCCTTTTATAAAACGAGATTCAATATAGTTGAACATTTATTGACCGTTTTATATTGTAGGAGGGATTGCCTTGACGTAATGTGCTATATTCTTCCCCCTTCCCACAATTTTTCCAATATCTTACGTGAGACTTCATGTACCGCTTGATTAACGTGTTGAGGTAAATGCCGGACAGTCGTTATACTAAGGAGCTGTAAGAGCGAGAGAGAGAGAGAGAGGGTTGGGCAAGACTGAGCGAGATGAAAGCAGGAACAACAAGGTCTATAATTACCTACACGCAACCCGGGTATTGTGGCAGTATTGCCAAATTATACCTTCATCTAGCCCCAGTATCCCACAATGGATCTCAGACGGTTGCTTAATCAGTTATTTACTAATCACTTACTCTATTCTTTCAATGAGACTTGTGAGACTTGCTACTTTCTTACTGTAAAAAGTTATGCTTGCTTGTCTTAGTTATTCACTAACGCATTTAATGTATGAGTTATTAAATTCTCTTTGAATTTAATATTTTCAAATGAGGAATATTATAAGGAATGTTTAAGATGTATCCACTTCGTCCTACGTAACTTAGACTGATGAATGTAATGTACAACTTTAACCTTATAACTTGGTTATTAAAAACAATATTTCAAAAAATATAATAATGACACAATATTTTTTAAGTATTGCTTAAATTAAATTTTTAAATAAATAACCTATGATTAATATTATTTTAAACATTTTTTAAGATCGTCGAACCAAAAGTTTTAAATTACAACTTAGATAATACAAATGTTTTCTCGGCATTGAGAGAATGAGTGCGTGAATAAGAAAATATAATCTGAAACAAATATTACACAGCTACATCTTCAATGTTTACGAAGGACTTACGTTAAAGTCTTTCAGTGACTTTAACGCAAGGATTGTTGATGACGCGATTAACAATTGACCATAGAACAGGCATAACTACCAACTAACGAGATATATTACTAGAAGAAAATAAATAAGTAATTAAGGAAAAACGAGTTTATACTATCATTAGGTCGAATATCTTATACTATTAATCCACATAACAATATGAATGCATAAAATGATTCCAATTTAAAACGATTATGCTTCAGTGAAACGGATTTTAATTGTACTAAACCTACACTAAATTCACATTTAAAACTAGGAAACAACGTGATGATAGATTTACTCATACGGTGTAATATACAAAAGTGTGACTATATATTTAATATACTACTTTTTTTCTTTGAATTTAAAGCAATCGCACACGAACAGTTGGAAAAGTAATCGGTTTAAGATCGATTAAAATATGTATATATTTTTTAACAGTTACAGCCATAAGAAACGGTTTTGTTTTTCAGAACTATTTTTTTGTTTATTTTGTTGATTGGGAAAGTCAAAAATCAATTTAAGAAACGAATTTAATTAAACCAAAATTTGAACAAAAATAAAATGTTGATTCTGAAGATGAACAACGTTAATTGGTAAACAAACATAAGTAGAACAGCAAGCAGGAGGGAGGGTACTCACCAGTCGCGTAGTAGCCATGTTGTGTGAGGGGGACGACGCGACGGGCTTATATATAGCCTCGGCCCGGTCCCCACCACGCGGTGATAACAGGCCTTATCAGTCACCTGATTGATGATAAGATAGTTATTTACAACTTTATCAACGGTAAAAATTAATAATAATGAACCACATATGATTGAATTTTGAATTCTTATGCGTAAAGTTTTTGAATACAATATCACAGTCTATTTCAGTCTGATATTAATTCGATATTATGTTCCTCATGAATACATGAGGAACATGATAGTGAGCTCAATCTGTATTTTTTTACTGTGAACAATTACAAAACGATATGTCCTAATTTTAAGTGAGTGTATTTATTTGAATTTTTTGTAACAAGACTTAACGGTATTATTGTGTGTGCTTATATTTACAGGGGTTTGATAATTACAGTCTTAGTGTGTGTATCTATTTATTTCAGAGTTTTTCTTTATTTGTTCCCTTAAAACATTAAAATTCCACAAAGTGACAAAATATATATGGACGTTGAATGACCTTTAACGTTTAACGTAATGAAAATTATAAGAATCCTTGTAAATCTTAACCACAATTATAAGATTACTAATGGCTTAAAGGGGCCATAGCCCCTAAACTATCTCCAACACTGCTTCATCTGATTTTTTTACTCTTTACATGCTGAGGAAAATACAACGATATGTAAGAACACATCTCAGTTCGTAACTAAAGTATACACTTAATCACATGTTTTAATTTAAACAAAGCAGATGTTGTTAAAGCCCCATGCTTCTCTTATGGGAGATGTTTTACTTTATTTCTCGTTTGCTGGTAACTTTTTAGAAATACTGCTATTTTTCCGAGTCCCTGGAATCGAGATCGTTCATTTGAGCCGTTTCCCATCATCCTATGATTTTCCACACTTCCAAAATTGATACTTAAACATTTCGCTTACATAATTATATGTATGCAATTATAGTGGCTGAAGGGGCAATAGCCCCTAACCTTGTTCCAAGTAGGAACACATGTCAGTTTGTAAAAAAAGTACACACTTAATCACATGTTTCAATGTAAACAAATGCAGACGTTTTTAAATCCCTGTGCTTTTCTTATAGGCGAAGTTTTACGTTATATCTCTTTTGCTGGTAACTTTTTAGAAATACTGCTATTTTTCCCGAGTCCCTGTGATCAGGACCTTTAATTTGAGCCGTATCCCATCAACCTGTGGTTTGCCAAACTCCCATAATTTTGACTTACAAATTTTGCTTACAGAATTATATATAAAGATTTTTTTATATTTTAACGTCAAATGTAGTACGGTAAGACACTATTCAAAAGCTTTTAAAATAAAGCAGTCCAATCCCCACACTCTAAGAATCTAAGCCGTGACCTCTTGTACCTACGACCAATACCATGCAACGGAAAACAGTTGGCGACATGCCCAAAGGTGTCTGAGCTATTTTTAGTAAACATATTATTTGCTAAAAGTACTGTTAATAAAATAACATAACTGTTAACAATAAAGATAAAACAATATTAATAAATCGATCGTTTAATCATCTTCTTGTTACTTGTTATTGCAAGATCATAAGTTTAAGCCATCTTGAATGGTTGTAGAATACTATTTTTTGATCAGTTTTAAATTATCCTACAGTATACTAAAAAGCTTAGTTTCGTGTTTGCGCTTTTTATTTAACCGTCACAGATATTTGGCTGATTTTAATTATCTATTTTATGTTATGTTATTTATTGGTATACTGTATATAATGGTTATACCGTTGGAAGTAATCGAAATTGAAATATACTTCATCATTAAATGTATGCTTGACAATATTTGAATACTGGTCACAGCAATTATATATATATATATATATACATACATAAACTATGTATATATATAGTATGTATGTATGTATATATATATACATACATAAACAACACACACATATATATATATATATATATATGTGTGTTGTTTATGTATGTGTTTTTGTATGAATATGAGTATGTGTATATATAAATGTATATATACAGGTTGTTTTATAACAACACAAATTGGAGGAGCATGCGGTTTTAGACTGGTTTTAAACGGGGAATTGAATGCATACAGTGAAATATAATAATCCACATAATTGTAAAATAATTAATTTTCCTTAGACATCTACCTTTTTAACATTTTAACTTTTTAAAAGGGGAATATTTGCATATATGCAGTTTAAAATATTTCTCAGATATGCCTAGCATGACAAAGATTATTTGTTCGTTTTCATGACGAGTATTTCGGTATCAAAAATAATCTAAGAATGGCGTTAAGTGAAAGCTATACTTGAAGTATGTATGTATATACATTTTAATGAAGTGCGGTAAGTTATATGTTTGATATTTTATAAACAACTCGACTACATATAAGGTTAACGTACGTAGGCTTTACGTATGGTAAAGTCGTGTCTCTCAAAAGTAAGTTTTTTGTAAGAAGTAAAATGTATAGTAATCCGTAGTAGTTTGTATTGAACTGTGTACATAATAGATTCATAAAACTAAAATAATTGTGTATATATTTATTGGACCTACCTATAACTGTAGCAATCTTGCCAATTCCTATCCGGGCATTGAATATCGAATGTTGCCTGGTGTATCTAAACATCTAACACTTAACATCTAATCTTTTAGTAGTCTCTTACAAACCTCTTATTTCATATTATAATATTGAGTAAGTCGATAAAAATACCATTCAGTTTAACAAATGTAAAGTCGATAGAAAAACGTAAAATATAAACATAAATACAAGCTAAGTAAAGTACAATTACTCTTTATGTTGTTAAACATTTTATTTATAATATTAACTCCGATTAATTATACTATTGTACACTTGTTCGGTATTTCTTACTAATCTTATTAGTTAAGACATTGCACCATTCATAAATATTATATTTTCTTCATCCCTTGTAATTTCACTTTATTTATTTATAAATACTCCCGTCGGCGTTGCAGAAAACTTGCGTACTCAGCGAATTTCCAATCAATAATATCACGTGAAACCACTTACCAGGATTCATAAGAAATATATCCACAAATAAGCGATATTTATATTAAGAATTATTCTCTATAAGAATAACATTGATGGGGATGAATACGAAGGTTTGCTGCAACAAGGAAGACGAAATTATTGGTTTTATGCAAATATCAATAGAACTCATATAGGCTAGACGAAATCGCATACCAAGTTTCATCGATATACATTCATAAATAAGCGATATATAACATTTTATTTATTCTCTATAAGAATAACACAGGGACCGAGTATCCTGGTTTGCTGCTACGGGAACCATCGGCGAACAACAATAAAACACAACCAGATGAAGCCACATACCAAGTTTCGTTAGTGTATATTTATAAATAAACAAATTATAAAATATGTATTTTTCTCCATAATAATAACATTAGACAACGTACTGTGTTCAGCACTTTCGATATCTCAGTAACCAATTGACGTAGAGCAATGATAAAAAAAAAAAAAAAAACTGTTTGTTGTTTAAAGCTGAATCCAATGGTGAAAATTTGATTTAAGTAAAAATTACTTGAAAACAAAAAAAAAAAACATTTTTGGGGTACAAAACTCCCCGAAAACGTCTCTTTGGATGGTGCGATTTGTCTGGTTTTCGAACTCATTCAAATAAAAGTTACGCTACTCATTTGTAACAAATTTCATTAGGATCAAACCTTTTTTACGACAGTTATCGTGCTTACGCAAATATATAATATATTGAATATATATATATATATATTTATATATATATATATAACAATTTGAACGAATGGTGGTTTTGGCATCTGGAGACCTCACAACAAAAAGTTATCATGGTCTCGGACTTAAGTCTTACCATGAGACCTACGGTAATAGCATCTTCCACATAAGTGAAATTCGCTAAAAATGATATGTACAGGCACCTTGATAATTAAAACTTAACATCTTGCACTACAAACGAAAAAAATACTGACCCCTACAATATTACTTGCACCACCACAAATATTAGACTATCTAGTATCTACAAATAACTAGATTATCATATCAAGAATTAGCTTAATTTCCTGCAAAATGTATTGAAACGTGCATTTAATTTGTATTATACTTGTTACCGTCATTGGTTTTTTATGTGCTATTTAGTCTTGCTCATAATTAAATAAGAGTACCGATACACTTTTAATTTGTTTCCTAAAACTACCTTTCTTCTGGACATCATTTAGATTGTTTTAAATAAAAATTGTATTTTTCTGTGACATATGGTATTAGAGAGATTTGTCTGTAAATATATAAATTTTTTTATGACATGACATTTTTTTTATTATTGTATTTACTACGACAAAATGTTAAACAGTTACTGAAGTTTAGAACGGTCAGTCTCAAAAAATCTTCCTTTTCTTCCTAATTGTCAGTATAGAACTCAAATATTAAATATTACAACGTAATAAGAGATAAGTAAATATTTTTTAAATAACTAAAGATTTTCATATAAAAGCACCATAAAAATGAGCAAGTAAACAAAGAAAATATCCGTTTCAATTTGCTGCCGTCAATAAAACATTTCTTTACAGTAGCATAATTTTCTCTACCCTTGGAATTCTTTCGTAGCGCAATACCCAGGAACGCCTCCAAGGACCTTCGAAAGGCTTCCAAATGGTTTACTGTAATGAGGACCTGCTAAGGACACGTTAGAAATATTTTACTGCGTATTAGGCCTAACAATTAATAATAGAAGTGAATAGAGTATAATTAAGAATGGAACATAATGTTTATCTTTTTGACTACTATAGCTAGAAAAGCGTGGTTTGCGAAAATCATTATTAACAGATGATGGAACCTTTTAAAACTATCTGCAAAGAATATTTCCAAATAATATAAGTGACAATTTAATGACCTTGTTAAGTTGAGTCACACAAAGGAAACTAAAATGTAATGGCCCTAAAAGAAATGGCGGCTAAGAATATGTTGTATTAAATTAATTTTTTACCCCTTTCACAATATGCTAGTTTTGCACGTGTCCCAACATAAAACGTACAAGTGCTTGTTTTTATATAAATGATCAATGACACACCAACACAAAGTATTTAAAAATGGTAATAAATCCCACATCACAGTCCAAAAAGTTAAAAACCATTCTAAATTTTTTATTGTTTCTCTTATTTATCCAGGGTTTGTAAATATGTAGAAAAGTAAAATAGAGAAATCCGTCCCAATTTGGGATGTAATGTCTGCAAAACTAACACTAATAGAAGTGTAAAAGTTCCATTTAATGGGACACGTTCAAAACTGCCATTTTGTAATTGCTACCTTTTAGTTTAGGTTGGTTGGATTATTATTTTCCTCGTTTTGTTATTCACAGCTTAACATTTTTTATATGTTGTTAACCATAATGTCACAATGATTTGGTTGTGATTAAGTCCAATTTATTCACACACCCATTACGAAATAACACTTTTATGAAGCATTTAATAAGTTCATCATTTTGATAAGAAGTCTAAATGTAAATTGTAAATTGTTAGGTTTTTGCTTGTTCATAACATTTACTTTAAAAGGGAATCATCGCAAAAGGAATGTTATTTTTTAACCAACATGCGTGTAAAAGTATTAAAACAAAATCAAAAAATTAGATAGTTTATTTAAATTGTACAATTGTTATCTTGGCTGTGTAATTTGATATCTTAATTTTGACTGACATCTTTCACATTTTAAACGATATCCCTTCACACATTAATAATATCAGTTTAATATTAACTTAGGAGTCCTTCTCAATCAGCTAGTTACCATAGCCGTGTCTATTATTGTATACCCAAGTAATAATAGTGTTTTAAATTGTTATCTTCTTACTTCTTAAACTCAGTTAAATTTCCGACTGATAAGCTTCATAAAATTGCGTAGCACAAGTAAAAAATGCATAAGACAGTTGTGATAGCAATTTGCTAGCAAGCGTATTGAATATATATGCTCTACCGTGTTATACTTTAATATAATTTAGAAGTTAAATATATTACCATTTAATGCTGATACGAAATAATCATCTATAAAAAATAATATCATGGTTTCAAATTTTTACTTTCTTAATTTTTGTTTTTCGTTTCATATTGATTTTTTAAAGCTATCCAAGAAATTTCCATGGATTTTGCCATACATAGCTTTTTGACAAATATGCATTTAAATCTATTACTTACTAGACAAAATGACTTTCTTTTAATATACTTTCTTTTAAAAAGTAAACACTGCATATATTAATATAATGTCAATACGAGTAGATGAACGCAGATCAACTAACTAGCCTTCAGATTACTATTTAGAATGCTACGTGTTGTTTCAGCTTGTGAGGTCGGATTGCCTTGCTGACGTCAAGTTGTTCAACAGTCGCAAATGATTGATTTTAATGAACACTAACTAGTCTTGCTGCACAGTTAAAATCGCAGGAATACATTTTTAAAGAAAGAATTGTGACGTTTACATTCAGTTAGGTTATGGTAGTGCAAAATATTCTGTTGGGTAACAATTACCAATTGATTAGGTAACAACTATACAGGTAACAATTTTGAAAGGAAAAAATAAATCAATTAAATAGATTATATATAATTTTGTCGAGTTAAATTTTTATTTTAATGAGTTATATATAAAATTATGTAGCACACATAATGGATTTTAAAACTTTTATTACAAACCTTATCTACCATCAGAGTTTTGGTTTAAGTGCGTGTACTTGAACAATTCAACTTATAACGATTTATTCAGTTTTAGAAATCGGCAATATCTAGTAATAATACTATTTATAGTTCATAACTTTTTAACCTGTTTTAATAAAACAAAGAAAACAGTAACCAAAAATACTTCTAATCACCTCATGGCGAATTTTAACTTTATAAATCAACTAGAAGACCCGTCGCGCGTCGTGGCTTCGCCTGCATAAACTATGACAGTTGTGTGTGCTGCATTCTGTGGTTAGCCCGTGGAACTACTACGAATAAAGATCAGCTGTTTGAATTTCATTGTTTATAAGCTCCGCCTTGTACTTTGTACTTTAAAGCACCTGGGGGCAAAGCCCTATAGTTGAATCGGTATGCAAACGCGATAACTTTCCTATTTTAGACCTAATGAATCAATGTACCAAGTTTCACCGTTCTAGCATGCCGGGAAGTTGGAGTACTAGTGATTACGAGTGAGTAAGGGCTTTGGCTTTTATAATATATTAAGATTACTTACTAAGATATGCTTAAAAATTACGTTTCAATAGATTATTCACCACATCATATAAAAGTCTTTCGGTGAATATATTTAATCAGTGCGAACTACATGCTTAACTCAAAACTTTAATAATTAATTTATCGATGTTTAAGCAAGATCAACCTATTTTTGCCTGCCAAACTCCAACTTTGAGTATTAAACTGCGCAGGGTCCTAATTTTATGGGTAAGGTATCATGCATTTTCGGTTGGTACATTTGTCTATTTAAGGTAAATATATTTATGAAACAAAATAACATCCCTGCAATAAGTTATTCTATTAAAACTACATTATATTATTATACGACATCTAGGTTACATCCTTGATTGAATTGATTTATAACGGATAAACGAAAAGTATTTCATGAATATAATGCCTTGGGATAAATGTGAATAAAAAACGAGATCGCAAGCAGCACGTTGACGTGAGGGAAGTAAATTTCCGCATTAAAACCTTAAAAATATCAAACGAGTTCACACGCAGCACGCTGACGTGAGGGAAGTGAATTTCCACTTAAAAACTTAAAAAACTCAACATCAATGTAAAAACATACATTTGTCAAATTTGTATTGAAATCTGAAAACACTGATTTTTTGGCAGTTCTGATACTCCTGGTTTCATTTACTTGCAAAGCTGGGAATACAATTTTGCGCATTATAAGGTTAGGAGATTGTCCAGACAGGCTTGAAAGTAGACGTGAGGTTGCTGGGGATGGTAAAAGTACTCTAACAAAGGAATACTAGGCTTTTCTAGTGTAAAACTCCCATAAGACAACGTACTGTGTTTGGTCGATACACATTTTCTCTAATAACTCTGTAAATATTTATGCTAGAATGACGAGAGAGGGCTTAAAACCTTCGCCTCTCTAATTCCCATATTTTTCCATGCTTTGATTTTACATCTGGGGCGTTTCTGACCCTTTTTGGGCCCAAAAACTCGAAATTTGAAAGATTAATCCCCCAAAAATCGGGTTTAAAGTTTTCCGATTGTTTTTCCCAACGAACTTGTCCAACTGATTACAGAAAGGAACGTCCCTACCAAATTTGAAGTAAATCGGGCAAAAAATGCGACCGCTAGAGTGCAAACACACACACACACACACACACATATATATATATATATATATATATATATATATATATATATATATATATATATATATCTGTATATATATATATATATATATTTATATATATATACAATTTTGAACGACCCCCCAAAACGTGTTCAGGGGGTCACGATAGGAACTTCTATGGTGGTCCCGGGCTTAAGTTTCACCGTGCGGGTCATGCTTATAGTTCACTTTCCAAAGGAAATTCACTAATAAAGGGTTTAAACTAACACTGGATACATTTTTTTAAATTGAAAAAAAAAAATGTAATTTTTTGGCTGTTCTGATGCTCCTGGTTATATTTAAATTCACTATTAGGATGCCAATGTTGTACATTATCTTGTTAGAAGGGGGTATAGTCGGGATAACAAGTTGGTATAGGGGTATTGGGGGTGATACAACTATATTAAGGTATGAAAAACAGCCTTTTCCAGTGACAACATATCCCCCATAAGACAACATACTGTATTTTAACAATTAACATTTTCTTTATTAACTCGGTAAGTACTTGTGCTAGAATGATGAGGGAGGGCTTACAATCTTTGGATTTTTACGTACAATACTTTAATGTGCAATAAGTGTACATTTGGGTCTTTTCTGACCCTTTTTGAGCCAACAAACTCAAAATTTGAAAACTTAAAATCCCCAAAAAAGGGGTTAAATTTTCCGATTGTTTTGCCCAACGAACTTGTCCAACTGATTATAAATATATATAAATAATAATAAATATATATATATATATAAAGTTTTTAGAGACCCCCTCAAAACGTGCTCAGGGGGTCACATTAGGAACTTGTATGGTGGTCACCGTGCGGGTCATGCTAATACTTTCCATAGGTTCCATAGGTTCACTTTTCCACAGAAAATTCACTAAAAACCAAGTAGTCCAGGAGCTAACTGTATTCCTTGGGATTTTTGGTGAAGGGAAGGTGCGACTATGTGGAATTTCTTTATTATATGGCACATAATGGTTTAGTACCGGGTGTTTACCTTAAAATTGCACTGTTTGGTTTTTATGACGTCATAAATCCAAGATGGCCGCCATGTGTGACATCTACCTATTACATTAGGAATAACTCCTTTCGGAGTGGTCCTACTCAAGAAATGCACAGAACACTTTCTGTTGTGCATGAGACAAAGAGCGAATTTGGTCCTTATTAATCTTTTAATCTTGCACCGTAGTATAGCAGGATAGTATTTAAACATAAATCTTGACAGAATAAACCTGACTATAGTACAATAAAATGGGATTAACAAGTAAATAGGATTTGAGTATACGGGAAATATATATACCTATTCCTAGTAGTACAGGACAGTTAGAATTTAACCTGGAACAAATTAGTTAAAGTATGAAACCTCCCGGGATGTGTTCCTGACATATCCCTCATCGTTTCCTGAAAGTTCCCAAAAATTCCTACCTTGGGAAAATCCACCATCTTGGAACATGGCGGGAAAAGTATATAATTAAGTAAAAGCTTTCATAATTATATCCTTTTCCCGCCATTTTCCAAGATGGCGGATTTTCCAAAGGTGGGAATTTTTGGGAACTTTCAGGAATCGATGAAGGATATGTCAGGAACACATCCCGGGAGGTTTCATACTTAACTAATTTGTTCCAGGTTAAATTCTAACTGTCCTGTACTACTATGAATAGGTATATATATTTCCTGTATATTCAAATCCTGTAATAAATCCCACATTTTATTGTACTATAGTCAGGTTTATTCTGTCAAGATTTATGTTTAAATACTATCCTGCTTCAGGAAACTATGACCGATGATGTAGGGAGTATTGTCGTCTCGCGCCGTGGTTCGTGTTCCAGTGTCCTGCCCGGTGACGTCCTTGTGAAGGGTACGACCCGCGACCTCGCGATCCTGCCCCCAACCAACCTCCGAGGACCAAGACCTTGGGTGTTTAGTGGATTGGGGTATATAGTTGTTATGACCAAGTAGTCGTGTATAAGTATTACAGCCAACCCATGAATATGTAACCTCTAATTTCTAAAAAACAAATAATCGATGTCTAATCTAAAAGGCTGCTTTGCTATTAAACAGAATGTCCCAAAAGTAAGTGGCCAAACTTTAGGAATCGGTTTTATGAAAAGTAAAAAGAAGAACTTTCTTCCCCAAAAACGCATCGTTACCGAGATATCCGCCATTTTGTATTATTGTTTAATTATATCTCCGAAACCACTTACCACATTATTATAACCTCGCTACGGTGTTTAAGCCTAATGGCAGAAAATACATCAATCTAAAAAATCGATTCACTTCAAAATGGCAGCCATTTAAATAAATGTATTTAAAATTGCTAAATAATGGCTGATTCAAAAAAATCTCAAGAATACTTTGTACTAGTAAATTTAGCTTTTTATCAAACACCACTACTTTCAAAAGTATCATTTAGTTTTACGGGACCAACGGACTAAGACAATACTAATCTTGAAGTGCGGGATAATCGGACCCGTACAACTAATAACTCCAATTTCTCTGTTATTTCTTATCCGATCTCTTTTATTTTTATTTGTACTCATAAAACCAATTCCTAGAGTTTGGCCACTCACTTAGGGATACCCCGTATATTCACTCAGTCAAATATAAACTTAATTATCTTGACTAATAGACGATAGTATTATTATTATTATGATTATTTTAATACAAATGTAGAAGTGAAGAAATATATCCCCTAGGAAATCTTCTTTTCCCTAGGAAGAAATTTATCTTTATTTGTTGTTTACTCTAGCCACGGAAATAAATTTTGTGCTTAATTCTTACAGGACCGTCAGGGTAATAATAGAGTACAACTATCTATTCATTGTTATACGGACAAATATAAAATACAATGTTATTTAAATGCTGTTTTATAAAGCATTTGAATAATTGTCACGGTTATTAACAGATAAGAAAATTATAACGTTACGATTTAACTAATATACAACAACCAAGAAAGTCAGCTATTAACTAGATCAACTATGCCAACTCCAGTTTCCTAATAGTCGTACTTTCCCTGATCCTTGCTACGTACTTGTGCGTGTACCAAAAACGCTGATAAAATATGCCCTCACAGCTACGGTACCCTTACAACTCATAACCTACGATACTGTAGACAAGATTTCTATCCTGCAACCTTGTCTTTGACTTACCAGACTTTAAATGAGTTTGACGTCAGGTATATTTAACATTCTCCAAGTCACATTGTTACCTAAACGAATTCCACCGATTCCAACTCCACCCGGAATTCTGAAATTAGAGCGCGAAAGTTGACTGTGATAATAAGCACATCTCTAATAGCGGATCAAGTTCTCCCCGATGACGGTGTAAGGACTATGCAGAGCAGACGCCCCGGTTCCTGCTCCGTGGAGGTCGCCCTGGGTCGCCCTTGCCGCACTTCCGTCGCTCCTCCTACTCTGCCCACCACTACACGACCGCGACACACGGAAAGAGCAAATCATTATCATTTCATTATAGAGCAAATTGGGCTGGTTTTAAATGAAATCAATGATTTTCCTGTTTTCGTGTTTTCTGAGGCAACGTCAGGTAGCAGAAAAGTGGTTGCTTATACGGTTTTCTCACATGACGGACCCCGAGAGAGTACATGGAGGGGTAATGGAGATATAGTACATAAAGAGTGGGATAGGGTACACTTTAAAGGCATTTGAAGATTCATCGAGATAACACAGTGAAAGTATTATTGAAATTTATTTAAATTATCACTACTGTAAATAATATAACAGCTAGTGTATTCAAAACGGTATATTTTCGTTTTAAAATCTAAGCTCATCTTCAGCCTAGGTCAACATACTTGATAAATTAAACTTGGTCTATTTGGTTTGGGTTTGCATTTAATATTGTACTATCGGTGATCTGAATTATTGTTATTATAGGTTATTCGACTGCATCTGAAAGATACGAGCCCTACTAAACCTGAGAATAAAGGTTACGCCACTACGTTTGTACATTTCATCAACGAAGTATAGGTCTCCTTGGTTATGAGTGATATAGATCGGGGAGACTCGTGTAAACCTTGTAATGTTATTTCTTCGTATTTTATTTGGAAGCCATAAATCAAAACAAAAATTGTGTGAATAAGATACTTCTTCCCCACACTATTTCCTGATTATACCCGAGTCCTGCTCCAAACACATGGATGGTCCCAGACATTGCCGTGCCAAAGAACCAGGAAGCAACGGATGTTAGATCAACAGGTGAAGGATGGGTGATGAAATGTTTCTTGAGCTGGAACTAATGGAAGGGAATCAGAGTGTGAGTATGGCGAGCATTGCCCAGTGCTGCAAGGGGAGATTTGATCATGATCTGATATGCGGCAGTCATTCTGGCCCCAACATTGCTCTCTGTAACTACCGGCATCCTAACTAACACTAATCATTGATACTAAGAGCAACTGTTTTGTTTTAAAGTCATGGATGATTAATTAATGATGCAATTATTAGCGCCAATTAGGAATTACAGTTTAACATGAATCCACTGCAGAAACGAGTCTCTAGATTTTAGATTGATTGTATTATAATATTCCCCTTACGATCAAGAGGATGTAAAGTTTCTTACATGTTCTTAACTGCATTATGAGTGGGTGGGTGGCCGATGCCACGAACCATGAGACACGGGTTGTTTACCTTTTCGTCCTGTATTATCAATAAAACTCAAATTATGAAGCTGTAATATGAAATCTTATTGGTTCTAGTTTTCAGTCTGAACGGACATTTTTGTAATGTGAGTGTTTTAAAGCGCTCAAATAAAATAAAACATGGTAAATGTAGCCATTATATCACTAAATCAATGTTTAGACTGCGACGTAATATCATGGTGTTGAAGATAAACTAAAATTTATGTTAATATTATTTTTTTACTGGTAGAACATACTTTTATATAGTTACTTTTTGCTTATAGTTGAAGTAGGCCTAATGTAACCCCAACCATTTTTATCGTTACAGCTTATTATGTGAACCCATTTTTACTAAGAAACTAGGTGGCCCGACAGACGTTGTCCTGTCCTAATGTCATTGAATTAGTTTTATGTCAAATACTCGTTCATTTTAAAGATGAGCTCGTTCGCTTCGCTCACTCGCCTCCAGGATGAGCTCGTTCGCTACGCTCACTCGCCTATTTTTATATAGTGCTAACTTCGGCATCAAAAAAGAGTTTGAGTTGCCATTCAAGTAGATTTTTTCTTTTATAAAAACCTTGTCCTGACATTAACGAACAGATCAAAAAAAGGATTATTCAATTTGGTGCACTCATTCTCAAGTCATGGCGTGACCAAGGAAAATGGGGATTCATTTTTATATGTTAAAATATGTTGTTTGTTTAATCATTTTTCAAATTCCAAGAAGTCGTGTAGATACAGTTTATTATAATTATCAGTTTCTTACTTTGGTTTTATTGATTTTGTAAAAATCAAAACAAACGGTTTACGAGGTGGCCTATTACACAAATCTGATTACAATAATCACCTTTTCTCAGACTAAGAGGAAGCTACAGTCATAGGCTTCTACCAGTTTCTAATATAAGGTCAATGTCCCGTCCCTCCTTATAACCGAAATTGTTGAATTATGGTTCATTCTAAAGAACAAAAAACCCTTGCAATTCAGTTAGCAGAATTTAGATTTCACAAATAGTTCACCCATAAAAATCGTAAATATGTAATATTTTAGAATGTTACTAAATCATGACTATTTGCGACCGTAATTTTGCTTACTGAAACCACTAGGTATTTGTTTGTCCTTTAAAATGAGCCATAGACAAACGATATCAGACAATCCGTTTAGGAAGGACGGGCTTTGAATGTTAACATTGGCTTTATGAAGAAGCATGTAGAGACGCCAAATGTTTCGTGACTATAGTAAAATAAGGTTTTGTTTGTAACTTTTTAAAACGTTCTTCTTAAATAAACAAAATGGTAGACAATGTTTAATTTAAAATTGTTCTCAATTGTACATTAATGTTTAAGAAGTGAGGTACTTCTTCAGTAAAAACAATAAATATTGAAGGACGATAAATTATTTGTTGGTTTCTTTAATTTTTAAATCCTTAAATATGCACGAGTATTATCCTACATGGCCGAAAGGTTGACCTTGCCTCAAAACCTTACACTTCCAAAGTAAGTAGTGACTGACCAATAAAAATAGTCCTTGGCCACAGTTTGCCAAATCATTATGAATTTTAACTTCCGCAATATGTCAATAATTTACTGGTGTTAGTAAAACGCTAAACAGGAACCAGTGGTTGCCTATAACCTCCGGACATTTTAAATTGTTGAGCAGCTTTTAACGTGATAATAGAGGAAGGTTGGCAAGGGATTTAAAATAAGATTATTTTCCCTCAATACAAGATTGCTTAACACGTTCAGTGCGGCGCGCCGGATTTCCCGCGGTTGTCTAAAAAGGAAACAAATGCAACTATCCAGAATGTCCACGATTAACGCAGTGAATGCGTTAAATACTGTGAAATAACAATCAGTCAATCAGATTAACTTTAGACACAATAAATGAACAAATCAAATTAATGAATAAACTCTTTAAGAAAATAACCATAGCTTCCAGACACTGCAGGCGTAAAGATACTAAGACATGTCTCTGAATTGGCTGGATGTCTGTAAGAACAACGATTAATTATCAAGCTGTTATTAGCCGATTGGTTTAGTTTGTTCGCCTTCGTTCGTGGGAAGCTACGCTACGCTCATTCTCCCTCACCAGCTGAGCGTTCTGCATTCTACCTGCTGCGGTCAACCTCCAAACCACCTGAAGCAACGAACATATTGTAAGGGAGATGACTTGGTGGCCACCTAGTAAACAAGGTGGTGAGGGGAAAGTTAGGCCTACCCCCACCACAACTCTTCCTTAATCATGCCATTGGAAGAAGTGATTTGATTTGTTTTCTATTGCAAGATTTCAGAACAACTCATCGATATACAGCGTTGCGTTTCATTGTTAGTTCCTCCACTCCGTTGACTGAATAACAAACGTACTAGCTGGCAATCAAGTTATATCCTTACAGTATGTTTAATTAATCATCTGATCCAATAAAATAAAATACAATATCCATGGGATCAACAACGAAACTTTAACAGACTGATGATAGTGTAGCTATAAATATTAAAGGTATGACTAAGTTTATTTCTGGTGTATCTTCCTACAAAAATGTAGCTTAATCGGGCCAGTTATTTATACGTGATAAAGACACACTTAAATAAACACAATCAGACTACATTTTTATAACATTAGTATGATTGAGAAAACTCAGCTGTGATAAAAAATGCTTATACTGTATTAAGAAATACGTTGGGATCAGTAGGTGGCCCGATATATCAAATTGAATAAATTATTATGAATATTGCTAGATTTATTACATCACATCATCCCTTTACTTATGAGGCCCAGTTTTAAGTTTCGTAGTTTTATCTGGTCATCCCATAACGGTATCATGGGGAAACTCATAGCGAAAGTTCTTGAACTGGGAAACGACTAATTTCTAACCCTTTTCCCAGTTTCTTAATGTTGTGTTTGTAGTCAAATAGGTCTCAGTTTCAGCTGGTGTAATCTCTCCGTACATGCAACTAGCTCTAATTCTCGGGTAGGCCTACTGGCTGGCAGCATCTCTTCTCTACAACTAGCTCTAATTCTCGGGTAGGCCTACTGGCTGGCAGCATCTCTTCTCTACAACTAGCTCCAATTCTCGGGTAGGCCTACTGGCTGGCAGCATCTCTTCTCTACAACTAGCTCCAATTCTCGGGTAGGCCTACTGGCTGGCAGCCTCTCTTCTCTACAACTAGCTCTAATTCTCGGGTAGGCCTACTGGCTGGCAGCCTCTCTTCTCTACAACTAGCTCTAATTCTCGGGTAGGCCTACTGGCTGGCAGCCTCTCTTCTCTACAACTAGCTCTAATTCTCGGGTAGGCCTACTGGCTGGCAGCATCTCTTCTCTACAACTAGCTCTAATTCTCGGGTAGGCCTACTGGCTGGCAGCATCTCTTCTCTACAACAGCGGGTTCATTACGGTCCCCGAGAAGGTCTTCCGGACTACGGACACACTCTCAATCCAATCTCTCACAGACGAGCTGCGGGTGTTGATGTAGAAACAAATCAAGTATCTCCCCCCCACCTGCATATTTAACGCATGATTTAAAACAACAAAAAATAAAACCCAATGCTGCTTTGCACAAAATCCAGAAAAAACTATTTAGTTCTAACTAAGTTTAACTTTACCGGTCAGAATATCACTTCTATAAACATTTTTAATAAAATAAATTCGATTTAGAGAAACATGTTAGTAATTTATTTTTTAAATCTGAAATTAAATAATTCAGATTTGAGGTACTAATAAAGTAAATTATGACTTAGAGAAAAAGTGTAGGCAACGTTTATAAATCGTGAGTTTTGTACGTTACCTCATGTGTTTCCACGCTTTTAGAAATATTACATGCTTCAAATTGGAGCTTCACCGTTTTTTTTGTTCTATATTTTTACATCAGCGAATAAACACTATATAAACATACTGTTCTTTAAATTTTAAAATTAACCTTAGTGTTGGCTCATAGCTGATTTATTACGAAATCGATTCTCCTATTTTATAAATACAGTATGACCCTGTTGACGCAACCCCTCATAAAGTACTCTGATTAAATTACAACATATAAAATAAGTTTGTTTGGAAAAATTGTAATTGCATGGAAAACCTTCGTTAACAGATGTTCAATCAAAATAAAAACTCATAAAACTGTCCTTACTATGGAGTACCCAACATTTTAGACATATGCTCTCATGTTTTACAAAACTTACATCTCATATGAGCGCCTTCATAAGACTATGTGTGCTTTCACTAACAGCTAGCTGCTCGGCGTGTGGAGTATCTAGTAGTTGAAGGAGTCCTGATAATAACAGTTTGGTACGTTCAAAGCACGTATTTATATGATTATTCATGCGTGTCCTATGACTTATAATAATTATTTTGCTAAATGATTCATGCAAACCTAAATAATGGAAAATAAATTAAAAGCTATACAATTATTTTTAATAATTCTTAAACGCAATTTCTAGACATATATTTTAATGTTAGTTGTTACAAATCTGATCAGAAATAACTGTTTAGGAGTGGGCTACATTTAAGAAACGTTTGGGTGAATTATTGGTGGTATTGAAATTCTGCTTACTGAAATCGATAGTTGGGAAGCTACCTAAGTCTACCACCGACAAGCCCTACCACTTTTATTTGGCCCAGTGGTGATAACGTCTACCAGCGACAAACCCTACCACGTTTTACGCACGGCTTTCGCCGAGCCGCGGTGTAATTCAGACCGTTAAATTGATTCAGTAGTTATAAAGATTACTTAGTACTGTAGGAGAAACGTCTGTGATCATTTTTTTATTAATAACACTTAGACTGAAATCAGGAATAGTTTGTACATACATGTACAAAATCGGACCAAACAAGTTAAATAATCACAAACTGCCATGTTTTAAAATTTAGACTATGCGTGAGGCTTATGCAATATTTAAGTGAAGGACCCCCCATCATAAGTATATATAGAACAAAGCACTAAAATTAGTTTTATAAACATACTTTTCCAGGGCAACTATAAATATTTTTATTTTCAGTAAATTATAATTCTTTATGCTCTTACTAGCGCAGCGCGACTTTCATTGCAAAATTGTTTGAGATTTTTTTCACAACTAGGTTTGTCCTCGTGTATATCATAAATTAACATAACTACCGTTATTTTGTTTTAAAACAAGTTTATTCAATTATATTTATAATGTTTTGTAATTGCTTTAATGATATATAATTTGAACTACTCTCCACAATAATAACATTATTCTTAGTATGCAGATTTGTAGTGGCAGGGTGGGTATTACATAAGTATAGATAAGTGTATATCACCTATCGAAACAACTGAATAAGATGTGGGATTTGTTGTTTCGTTAAAAACCTAACATTAGATTTTGATTAGGAAATTAGATCCCCATAACACCACATACATGCCCCCTTATTTTCAACTGCACTGGGGAAATATCGCTATATGCACTAGCCTGGATATTATTGATATGGCCGAATTGTAAATGTTTTTACTATAGGGTACTCGGTTAAAACCTCAATCTAACTAGACTAGTTATTAATGCTAAACATTAAAATTCCCACAGAAGAAATACTTATAAATGGCTTTAAAGTGGGTTATATACTCGAAAGCAGTAGAGTTTGTCGTCACCGGGCCCGACAAAAGCAACCACTTTTCAGTTTGGCCCACCGGTGTCAAAGTCTACCAGCGACAACTCTACCACATTCCTTTCTGCATTCCTAGGTGGTGGACTTTGTATTGGCCGGCCCCGACAAACACTACCACTCAAAAGTGGCAGGTTTTGTCGCTGGTAAACTTTGTTGTTGGTAGACTTTGTCGCGTCCCGTTTTATTTTTATTATTTAAAATTAACGATTTTGGATAACCTATTGAGAAGGGACGGTCTTTGAAGTTTACAACATGGCCTTCAGTTCCCAGCAGATGGGGAGGTCATTCGATTATATATCGACTGTCGTAAAATAGACTACCGTTTCTAGCTCTTTGTTTTGTAACATAATAAAAATGGATTTTCGTGTAAAAAATATCAACTTTGGCTGTAGTTCACGACAAAATTATAGTAACCTGACCTATCCTAACTCCGCAGAGTGCTGTATGGTGGCTCTTCGTCGTGCAGCATATTACAAATAAATTAATTTTGATCTAAAAAATATAAAGTAAACTTTAACAACAAATCTATAACTTAAAAGGTAAATGACAAAAATAAGACTTGATCCCGAACAAAATAACGTAAAATAAAAAAATGCAGACCCCAAAAAGTAATCAGCAAAAGTAGGACATGAACCCGGAACCGCATGATCGTAGGTCCGATACTGTATCCATTGGTCCACCACAGCATGTCAAAACATGGCAAAGATACAATAACAAGCTGTGACCCTCTAGATGCTGATTGAGTAGTCGACTACGATAATCGGTAATCTATAATACGATAGTCGATATTTAATCGAATGACCTACCCATCTGTTGTGAACTGAAGGCTATCCGTCTTTGAAAGTTAACATTGGACCATATGGGAGAAGAAGGTAGAAGCCGGTGACTGGAGACCCTTCTTAAGCGTCTTCATCACCGGAAGATGCCAGACGCCATCTTTGAGTGTTGATCCATGCGGCAAATATTATCTTGTGTCTCCGTTACTCCTCACTCGATCGTCACAAAGCATTCGTTTACTTTGCTTTAGGTGTCAAAGTAAAGATGTAAGTAATGGTTTTTAAGTGCATTACATTTTCGTTTCCCTTAATTTAGCCTTTACGATTTAAGGGTGCGCCCTACCTGCCTTCCGCACGCTACAGTAAGGGTTTTGCATCTCCCACATTGTAGGCTCAATTGTTAACCAATTAAAAATAATTTGTTGTTATTTCTTTCATTAAATGTTCATCTAGAGATCATACGATTTAAAAATAGTTTTTTTTAATTCAAAATAAGCAGTAGGCCATTAGTAAAGTTTCAAATTAGGCGTTTTTCTAAAGCTTCCTAACGTAAAGAAAAAAATTATTTTGGAAAAAATGAATCGTACAATCTCTAGATTGGAATCTGAAAAGTGTGAAACTGCAAATAGTTTGGTATAAATCTGTAAAATAACAGCGCGATCGAGGAGAACAAAATGGTCTTCAAGCGTAAATATGCATGACCCTGCTTGTTGGAGGCGCCGGCGCGGCGCTGAACAACAATCATTCAGTCTGGGGTAGGGCGCACCCTTAACAGTAAATGGTTTCATTTCTAATTGTATTACTATACAATTTCTCATTAATTTGTAGACAATTTCTTAGTTTGATTTCACTAGAGGAAAACGAAACTTTCAATTTGACATCGAAATGAATTATTTAGGATGCGGCCAAAGTCAGTTAACCGCCACATACCAGGTGAGCGTCATTTTTTATCTCTTGCTTGTTTTATCTGGTATTGTGCGTACCATTTATCTATTTTTGCGTTGGCGAATATTGTGTGTATTGTGCATTGAGTGCCATGCTAGGTCACCTACTTATCTACGTGTGATTTGGACGGTTGGGGACTATAAAAAGATAATGCGTTTTGTGTGAAACCTCAAAATTTGGATCATTTGAGAGAATTAATAGCGGACGATTTCAACAATTTTTACACCACAGTTGTGAAACAAAATCTGTAAATTAGTAATAAAAGGAGTATGAAAACTAAGATTGCAACTTCAAGCAGTTCCTGTAATAGGTAAATTACAATAACACTTATAATTATGAAAAGAGATGATACATCGAAATAGCATTTTAGGTTAACTGACTTTTGCGGTATCCTGTATGTGATGATCAGGTGAGGAGTAATGAAGGCAAAAAGTTAACATTGGTCCTATGGAACAAAACTCTGAGATAGCATCATCCGGCAACTTCCGGTGATGAAGACTCTTAAGGAACTATCATCAGTTTAGAAGTCGATATTATAGTTAAAAACATTATTAAAAGCTGGTGTAATTTTATATTTCAGATACCTTAAAATAAATTTATATTCAATAAATATGTTTCGAACAATTATATTTTAAATGGGAAAAAGTTAATTCCAAATGGCATTGTTGTACTTTTAGTATGTATTAAAAATATTGGATTGCTTTGTAGTAAAACTGGAGCACTTTCAAGACTGAATAAATTCCAGGCTTTATGTAAAATGTGAACAAACTATAAAACCTCTTCCTAACGGAAATCAGCGAATCGCAGGAACAGCCAATGTCCTGGAAACAACCAATGCTCGTTAACAGTATTATATTTTTAGAAGCGTTAGTAAATCAACTCAGGTAATATATAAACTTTGTAAACTTTCGTATTTGATCCATGAAGAAAAAATGTTGTTGATCATAATGTTTATTCACCTCATCAAATATCATTAGGACAGCCCACTCTCATGTATACATCTTCCAACATCTGCTTGTAAAATTTATTAGACATTTTAGACTATAGAGTACTTAAAAGTGTGAAAATATATCAGGTAAAGACAAACTAATTTAATTGGAAAACTTTGCTTGATAAAATCGTTTTCTTTAACAGGGTTAAAAGAAAAACTTTACTTGTTTCCTAGCCTCATCGATTTCTTGAAACTGTAAGATCTCCACCTCAAGTAACGAAACATGTCGCTCTTCTACCTGCTTCTCCGACTTGGCCAATGTTAACTTTCAAATCTTGTCCCTCCTCAACGGATTATCAGAATCGATTATTTATGGCTGATTCTAAAGATAAAATAATACCTTTTTATTTCATCTTATCTTTCAATAAAATTCCCGACTATTCAATATTTACAATATTTTCCTTGTGCTATCGATATTCAACATTCCAAAATCGCTACAGATATCTTTACTCAATGCCATAAATCAACAATTTCGGATAAACCGATGAGAATGGACGGCGTTCATGGAATAGATGGGCGTTTTAAAATCAACATTGGCTTATTTAAGGGGGGACAGTATAAGAAGCCAAACTGTTTCATGACTCCCTCTTAAGATAAAACACAAGAGTGTTAATTATAAATAAAATATTAATATCATCTAGTATAATTCCAATGAAGGTAAGAACGACGTAAAACTAATTTACAATGCACAGTAGCTTACGATAAGACGTATATGTGTAACGGTGGTATATGTTGAACAAAACGGTGACTATTTTTATTTTGTATCCAATTCCTAGTGTTTAATCGATAAGCCTATTCCAACGGATGATTATCATACTCCCTGGCGGAATGTGGGAGGCGACCTTGGCGGCGCAAGTTAGGCGATATGACAGGAGAGTAGAGACCAGACCACCTGAGACCACGGAGCCAGCGGGCCGTGCGGTCAGTCCATGTCCTGTCTAACCGCATCAGCGTGGACCCGGGACCGCGGTAGAGCAATGCGGCAAATAAGGAACAGCCAACACGTGATACTTACTAGTGGAGAAACTTTACCTCAAAGTTGAATAGTTGATACATGGAACGAGGATTTGTAACCCCAGATGGTCTTACACGTTAGGATAGGTTATGGGGTCTATGTCAGTTTACTACATTAACGTTTGTTATTCCACGCTTTTATAATAGTGACTGTTTATTGTTTATTTTAAGTTCATGAATATTTTAAGACAATTTAAAAAACATATTATTGTACCATATCAGTAATTAAACAAATTTCGAAAACTCGTGAACATTGCAGTAACACGTATTTTATCACATAAACACGTTAGATGAAACAAGAGAAACTTTTAATCTTTGAGTTAGATACTTGTATTGATGTAACAGAGACATGAATAATCATTTATTAACGGTTTATTTTTATATTTTTCTCATTTATGACTAATAAGTAACTATTGTAAACATTTTTTTCAATGTAAGTGTTTTCAAACAATGCATACATGTGGGTTTTACCCAATTAAAATGTATTGGGCATTTTCAGAATACGTAGATGCTATAGGATTCGGGGGCCTCTTCTTCATTCTAAATCCTCAACAATAAAACCCAGGCTGGATTTATCTAGTGAAACGTTTACTGTTTACTCTACAGTTCACTTGTCAACCTAGTGGAAATGGCAGTAAACAATCCAGACAAATTATTATTTACTCACTGATATTTAACTATGATGTGTTGTGATGTATGAACACGGGAAAGAAGTATTTATGGCAAAATTCCACTATTAAAATTGTATTTTAAGACCGTAACAGACAAATATAAGGAATCTCACAGCATAAAAAGATCCCACATAATTCGCAGTAACCTGACGAGGCAGAAGAAACGTGAAACGTAAAATATACGCCTGTGACTATTAAACCGCAATTCGCAACACTTGTGCGAAATCATTATCACTGGTTTTTATATTGAAGGCGCCAATGAAACTGCTCTAACTCACTAATGGAGTAATGATGGAGCACCAGTCATGAAACATTTAGATTTTATACCTACTTCTCCCTTAAGAGGACGTTGGAGTCAGAAGAAATAACTGACCCTAGCGCTACGGGCGTTCAATGTTAAAACGCACAAAACATGTCTTTACTGAAAAGCATATTTTTTTGTTACTGTTTGACCATTGATTTGGAATAAAGTTTTGTTTTAATCTTTATAAAGTTTTGATTAGTGTTTGCTTGGAGTTTTATTTTTTAATGACTAGGAAAAACTATAAAATATATATAAAAATATAGACTTTAAATTACTATATTTTTGGAAATGTATTATTTTATTTATAAAATAGTGATTAATTAACCTGCGTATTCAAAATACCTTTAATTTGAGACATCTGTCATAATCGTATGTTGATAAATAAACGAGATGTATGGTTTTAAGTTTAACATTGTTCTTTTGGAGGTAAAATCCAACATGGCCGCTCTCCAACACCCTCTTAAGGCCAATCTTAAGTTTTAAATCACTTGTCTCGTCAAAAGATTATAATAAATTTTTAATTTAGACTAGGCCTACATTAAACTTCAGCACTCCGTGTCCAGCTGTCTGATTATTATATTTATGGCCCTTTAAAAAATTACCAAGAGATTTCAGTGAGCACGATTTTGATATAAAAAATGCTTACCTTAGAAAAACCGCAAATACTGTACATTTTGGAATTTTATGCTTGTACAACAGTTTAAAATTCCCCATACATCAACGACTTTGGTGGTGGAACGAAATTTGAAAGTTAACTTTTCATAGGGAGAGGAGGAAATCGCATTTACGCACACAGTATTGTGGGACTCCCACAATTGTAAAATTGGACTATCCACTAAAACTCCCCTCAACTCGTTAGGACTCTAAAACTTTGGATTGTAGTAATCCGCTTCCCGGTATAGATCGGTCTTTGTTTCTGCGTAGGATGCCCTGGAAAAACGTGAAAAATAGTTGTTCTCATCTCCTATCATTTTCCCACAGACCGTGTCCACCGGAAATGCACCCAGTGAACGTGGCCTCTTTACGGAGCCTTTCTTAAAGCGGACAGCAGAAGAAAGTATGTTCCGCGTCGTCGGCAACGCCCGGGCATTAGATGCAATCCGATGAACCGGCCATGACCATCAGGTGCAGGTGTGACTTCAAATATCCGTGACCTGTTGGAGACTGGGTCAGGTAATAATCTATCTTGCCGTGCCGCCGTTCCAGTTCCACCCCCGGTTAGACTTGGATGACGAGTCTCGAAGTCCAGAGTTAGCATTGGCTTCATGGGAGAAGCAGGTATGAATGTGAAACGGTTCTTGACTGGTAAGTGTGGTTTTTTGCTTCAATCTTTCAGTTTAATGTTCATACAATGACAAATCCCAACATATTAACAACAAATTTATATAACAATAAAAATTGCTATCTTAAAAAGAGGTGATGGTTGAACCTTAAGAGGGCGATCCAGTCACAAAACCTTTCGCGTTTCTACCTGCTTCACCCATAAGGCCAATGTTAACTTTCAAAGCCCGTTCCTCCTCAACGGATTATTCGATATCGTTGATTTATAACTCATTTTAAAGAGCAAAAAGATACCTAGCGATTTCAGTAAGCAGAATTTCGATATCGCAAATAATAATCAATCAATAAAATTCCAAAATATTCAATATTTACGATTTTGTTATGTGCGAACTATTTATGATAACGAAATTCTGCTTACTGAAATCTGCTAGATATATTTTTAATCTTTGAAACCAACCATAAATAATCAATTTTAGACAACCCTTTCAGGAGGGACGGACTTTGAAAGTTAACATTGGTCTTATGGGAGAAGCAGGTAGACGCAGAGGACTGGAGCCCCCTCTTAAGGCGGACCCACACTTCTCGCGAACATGGCCGAACATTTGGCCGAACTCCGAATGTTCGGAGTATTCGCGAGAAGAATGGGAGCTACACGAACTTTTGAATTCATGCTGGAACATACTTGATGGAATATTCAGTGAACATTCGGGAGAATGTTCGGCCGAAGGTTCAGACCTGTTCGCGAGAAGTGTCGGACCGACCGCCTTTAGCGAATCCTTTCGGCTCATTCTGACCTAGACACCAAGCTACAGTCACTGTCAAATCATGATAAAATACGGTATGCATTATTCATTGCATTGAAAAAGTTTCCGAAACTTAGAAAACATATTTTTATTGGACAAAACTATTGTTAATTAAACAATTTTAAATTAAAGTGTATCAATTCACAATGGGTTTAAAATTCTGGATAGCAAATTATATTAAACAATAAAACTTTAACAATCCAAACAAATCTTTGGATTGACTAAATCGTACTAACGGACGTTATTAAAATTAAACGGTTCATAGTGTTGCTTTAAGCCCATAACAAAGTATTCACCTGAATGTCTCTCTGATTAGAACATTCCGAATACTCCTGGATTTCTGGATTTTTGCTGGAACCATATATTTAAAAAAAACCACGAATATAACAACTGTTCAAAATATATAATCTTAAATTACTACTCTAAAACACTGTTTGGTTAGGAAGTCAACTTGTTGTCTATTTTTGTTTTTATGAAGAATGCAATAAACTGTCATCAAGTATTTATCTTTTTAAAAACTATATTCATCGAAACATTTATTGCAATGATGTTAAGAAGTAACCTAAACCTAGTGGGGCCAAATTAATTAGGGCCGAAGTTTTATCCTTAAAAATTAACTGTAAATAACAAAAATTACTTCTCAACTTACTTCATACAGTTCCTTAAAGGTTTTTTAAATCACTTCATACGTAGGTTATCGTTTGTTACATAAATTTACACTAGTCAAAGGCAAATGAGCAAAACAAATGCACCCGATATTAACAGAAAATCACATGGATGAAGCAAGTTCGTCCTTCTTGGAAACTAGGAAAAAACACTAATTTAATATGTTTAGTAAGGATTTATAGTTGGATAGGGAATGTGTCACTTTACTGAAACTTTTTATGTCTAAATATAATATTTATATTAATTAGTTTCAACTTAGAGAAAGATGTACAGCAGTGTGTAAATATATAATATCGCTGTTTTTAGCGAATTTCCCCCATAGGGAAGAAGCTATTACTGTAGTCGGCATGGTAAGACCTAGGCCCGGGACCCTGATAACTTTTTGTTTTGAGGTCCCCAGACCCCCAAAAACACCATTGGTTCAAAACTGTATATATATATATATATATATACATATATATATATATATATGTGTGTGTGTGTGTGCGTGATATGTGATATGTGATATTTGATATGTGTGTGTGTCCGTGGGTGCGATAACTCTCGTAAAAATGGTCATATTTGATGAAATTTGACACAAACATGTAAAGCAACATTTATGACAGTTTAGAAAACCAGCCAGACCACTTTATTCAAAGGGGTATTTTTGTACCCCAAAAATATGTTTTTTTTAGTTTTTTACATATAATATTTTAGTAAACACTAAAAATATTAATAACTTCCAATATTGTTTTCACAATTAAATTGAGCTAAAGAAATACAAACAATTTGGTGTTTTGTTCATTTCTCTACGTCAATTGGTTACAGAGATATTGAAGTGCTAAACACAGTACGTTGTCCAATGTTATCCTTAAGGAGAAAAAGAAAAATTGTATATCTTGCTTATTTATCAACTTATTCTGACGAAACTTGGTATATTGCTTCATCCCGTTGTGGTCTATTGATATTTTGACGAAAAACAATTTTTTGCTGATAGTTCCCGTAGCAGCAAACCTGCGTACTCAGCCCCCATGTTATTCTTATGGAAAATAAGTAAAATGTTATCTACCTTAATTATGAACATAAATGAATAAAATTTGGTATGTGGCTTCATCTAGTTTAGTTATAACAAAATTTGCTTGAAAAAACTATTTTCTGTGTACCCTAATTCAGCAAACCTGCATCCACAGACGCCAAGTTATTCTTAAGAGAATGTCATAAATCATTTTTTTATAAATGAATATTGATGAAATCTGGTATGTGGCTTTAAGTGGTATTAAGATACATAAATATGCATTGTATATTCGCTTAGTACGCAGGTTTGCTGTTACGGGGGTATTTTAGTTTGGCTTTCATATATTTAAACGTAAAAGATAAAACAACCTTTGAATCGGTAGTGAAAAATAGTACTTACTTTTCATGAACAATCACATGTTTACAGGAGAAATTAAAACATATAAACACAACATATACTAATTGCTATTAACTTAATACTATTATTAAATTAAGTAATATTTAATTTACTATTCATTTTCTAATAAATTTATTAGCTGAAAGTATTATACAAAATTAATTACTCCAGTTCTTGTCACACTGAACTATCTCGTTTATATTTTAATTCTTTGTCGAACTCGAAAACACATCTCAGACTTGAACATTCCCAAACCCGAGGGCACATAAAACGTAGAGGTGCCGACGCCAGGGCCCTCCTCACTCATCACGAAACCATCTTTGCCCAATAAAACCCCAAACATCTTCTGGAAACACGGTAATCAACTGTCCTTGAAATGCAGGACGCGCAAATAATTTTATAGATCATTATAAGACCAGAGATTAAACCAGAAGATAATGATGTTGTGGGATGATTAACTGGAGGCGGTGGCGGTGGCGGGTGTTGCGCCGATGCCGCTGTTGGCGCCGGCCGCTATTTATCAAACGCGACTGGTTCTGAGCCGGGTCGTGCCCAACTTATTTATTTAATCAATTCAAGACGACTTTATTTAATTACAACATCCAATCAGCATTTGTCACAAGTTCTAATTGGCTTGCTACTGCGCACGCGATACTCAAATATAGTGTCACAGCTTTTGTAGCGTTACATAATTGGTTTATTGGAAAACTAGTTAATTTTGGCTATTTGCATGCGTAAACTTTGCGTACCTTTTCAAGGCCCAACATTTTATAACTCTGGCCTTCCACATAAGTTTCCGTTTTAACCCTCCATATAAACCTAAGAAATATCCTGATCGTTCCAAAAAGTTCCTCCGGTACTACAAGGTCCCTTGGATAAAGTAGACAAATATTTTTATTTTTTATTTTCCGGGTGTCAGAAAATGCCTCTTGATATCAGTGACCATAATTGCATTTAAATACTGTCCACTTACATCGACCTAATTAGCCTACTTGAAAAAATATACCACAGTACATCAAAAAACTTGAAATTGTGAGTCAATCGATTTAATTGTTTGTCTTTAAAAGATACAACTATAAAAATTCAATCACTTTGATTTAAAAACTATTTATTAATTCAGTTTAAAGATTATATTTATGTTTAAAGAAAAACCGTCCCAGGAACGTTTGAAAAAGAAACGAGTTCGCACGCAGCACGCTAACGTGAGGGAAGTGAATTTCCACTTAAAAACTTTTAAAACTCAAAATCAGTGTAAAAAAATACGTTTATTCCAATTTTTACTAAAATCTGAAAACAGTGATTTGTTGGCTGTTCTGATGCTCCTGGTTTCATTCACCTGCAAAGCTGGGAATACAATTTTGCGCATTATAAGGTCAGGAGAAGGTCCAGATAGGCTTGAAAGTAGGCGTGAGGTGTCTGGGGATGATAAAAGTATTATAACAAAGGGATGAAAACAATCAGAAAAGGGTCAGAAAAGCCCAGTATGTAAAATTAATGCTTGTAAAAAGATGGGCATTGGTGAGGCAAAAGTTGTAAGCCCTCTCTCGTCATTCTAGCATACATATTTACCGAGTTATTAAAGAAAATGTGTTTAAACTAAACACAGTACGTTGTCTTATGGGGGTTTTACACTGGAAAAGCCCCACATTAGAAAAGGCTTTTCTAGTGTAAAACCCCCATAAGACAACGTACTGTGTTTAGTTGAAACACATTTTCTTTAATAACTCGGTAAATTTGTATGCTAGAATGACGAGAGAGGGCTTAAAACTTTCGCCTCACTAATTCCCATCTTTTTCATGCATTAATTTTACATTATGGGCTTTTCTGACCCTTTTTAGGTCCAAAAACTCGAAATTTGAAAGATCAATTCCCAAAAAGGGGTTTAGAGTTTTCCGATTGTTTTGCCCAAACGAACTTGTCCAACTGATTTAAGAAAGGAACGTCCCTACCAAAGTTGAAGTAAATCGGACAAAAAATGCGACCGCTAGAGTGCAAACACACACACACACACATATATATATATATATATATATATACAGGTGTCCCGTAAGTAGGTACAAAAACTTTGGGAATAGGTTATATGGGTCAAAATAAAAAGAAAGTCAAGAATAATTTTTTTTCTAAAAACGCCTTGTTACCGATATATCAGCTATATGTGTTTTTTAGTAATTTTAGTTTGAAAAATTAAAATGGCTGCCATTTTGAAACGGAAAAATATTTTTTAGCAAAATTTCTTTTGAAATTATTTCATTTCTACCTTAAACACTATACCAAGTTTCATAAAGTAATATTGAATGGTTTTTGAGATATAAATTTGTATTGAAAAAATACAAAATGGCGGATACATCGGTAACAAGGCGTTTTTAGAAAAAAATTCTTGATTTTATTTTTATTTTGCCCATACAACCTATTCCCAAAGTTTTTGTACTTACTTACGCGACACCCTGTATATAGGGCCTCTCTCTCTCTCTCTCTCTCTCTTTCTCTCTCTCTCTCTCTCTCTCTCTCTCTATATATATATATATATATATATATATATATATATATATATATTATATATATATATATAATTTTGAACTACTCCCCAAAACGTGTTCATGGGTCAAGTTAGGAACTTCTATGGTGGTCCCGGGCTTAAGTTTCACCGTGCGGGTCATGCTAATAGTTCACTTTCTAAAGGAAATTCACTAACAAAATAGATGACCGTATATTTGAACAAAAAGGTTTCATTGAGAAATAGGAGGAATACTGTTAGATATTTGATACACGGCAATTTACAGTGTTGGTTTACATGGATGATATGGTCACCATTTGTAATATCCCATGCTATTATGACTATAGTTAATTATTAAAATAAATTGTTACAACTTTATGTCCAGTTACATTCCTCATTCCTGGCAGCAAAGAGTGTTTCTTTTTATTTCTTAATTTTAAGCGTTTAATCAGTAATAATTGTTGGTTCTATATTTAAAGGGATATGGACCAGGATAACGATAACGATCATTTTAAATAGATTTTAACAAAACTTTAACTAATTAAGTAAAGTGTTGGCTCTTTATTACATCTCCTCAAGTGATGGAATATAACTGATGGACCACTGACGTTTACGAACAAAACTTTCCTCCAAAACAGAATTGCTAATATTCAAGAGACTAATAAAAACCTGCTGATTTATTTATTACGTTTAAATATGAAGTGGCCGTGAAACTGAGCAACATTTATAATCATGTAAAACCACATTTTTCTTTTTAACTGCCAATCCAAAGACAGACCCAACTAAGATATCAGATAAGACATATTGTACGTGTTTTCTGTATGACAGGCGCGAATATTTCTTACACATTCTTGCTAAGACACATAAGTTATGTTAATAAAGAACTCCTTCGATTGAATAGTTTGGCACGAACCTTTATATATTTGAACCTACACAATGCTAACCGGGGTGATTTGCGGACATGGGATTAAAGTCACGGCAAACACATAAAGAACATAGGTAGAGGTTGTTGCGGCATTCGCTGAAAGATGTCATGCGTGAATGCATGTCATACTACATGAACTGTGGAAATACGAGTGTGCTATATGCCGAGAGTACCACAACAGCAGAGTGGGAAGAACGGTTTATAAGAGAACAGTTATTATAACGTATTTAAAACTTCACTTTGATCACTTCAACTTCCACAATACAATAACGTAAGTCCGTTGATTTGAAAAGTTTTCTTTACATTGCATATAGTTTAAGGATTAATTCATAACCCGTTACGTTATTGGATGATCGCAGGCAGGAAAGGTGATGAAGGTGTCTTAAAAACATTTCAGGCAAGCAACATTTGTACATCCAAATACGTTAGTTATGTACTCTTAACTAGTAATAGGTCTAAATATTGTAAGAAGATATGTCAGTTTAAACAAATTCATATTAAATACCATTTTTTATAGGTCTTAGTTTCAGTTTGATGTAGACAGGTGCTGGACTATTTTATATTTCAAACAAGGGAATCCAGTTGCTCAAATTAGAGAAAATATTTTTGTTTTATAATTACCCAACTCTTATACAGTTAGTGCCTGTAGAATAGTGATACAGTCCTTGGAGCTTATACTTAGCCTAGCTTATACTTTGATGTACTTCCAAAAGTTAGCTTGAAACAGCTGATTTTGCTTTTTTACTGTTTTTATTAACAGCTGTTAAATGTTCAATAAAATGTATTTCTATTATACCATAAGATTAACATTGGTATATTGAAATCCCAGGTGTTGAAACCCTAAAGGAATGTTTTCCAAAACCCAAAAAGGCACATTTAGACGTTAAAGTTGTTTAAATAACACACAGTCATTCAATACCTTATAGTTTCGCCAGTATCAAAAATATGCTTTTTATTTCACAAACAAAGAAATTGTATGCGATTTGTTTTATTTGTTACAAATTAACCTTCTATATTGTTTTACAAAGAAGATAAACAAATAGTTTAACACACAATACAGAATTTTGCATTACAATCATAATTTTATCACACAACAATTAACTAATCAAAATTGGTTTACTAGGGTCGAGCACAAAGTCTACAACCTGGCGACATCCCATTCGAAGAAATATCAGCTGCATTACAACACCATAAAATTACTAGTAGAGAAATAGAGTGAGCATCACAATGACAGAGTGGAGTTGGGGGCGGCGAGGGAGGTGGAGGTATCTGTGTCAGTCAGCTGATAGCGGTGATAGCAAGGTCACTGGGCAGGCAGCAGCTGATAGCCAAGGTCACTGAGGCAACAGAGAGAGTCGACACATACCGACTGGCCGGAACCACGCCACCACCGCACCATTACCCACTTTTGTCTTCCTAAAATGTTAAACCAAGACGTTTCTAGAAGAACCGCCTGCAGATCGGCCCACACTAAATACCATGGAGCTAGAGAAAAGATACAAGAATTTTCTGTCAGGTGCATATTTTAGGTCGAGATCAATGTAAACAAATGCAAAAAGGCAAACAGAACGTGAATGAATAATTTCAAGTTACGATTAACAGAAAGTGAAAGCTATTTTTTAAGTGACCAAGGACTTAAGTGTTAATGTTTTATTTAAACTAAACAGACTTACTAGTTATTTATTTATTTGTTAAATCTGCAATTATTAATTGTATTAAAGTAATAACAAATGTATTTGTTTAAAAATTATAAATTGAACTTCAGTCAAATTTATTTCTCTGTAGGATACCTGATGTTATTTATGATAAATGGATATCACACATTACCAATTTCTGCGGCATTAATATTTAGGCTTATTTAAAACTTTCAATAAGGATACAAAGAGAAATCGTAACAATTTGAACTTTACGAGTTAATTACAATAAAGGTAATTTAAGGTATAAAATTTAGTAAGAAACACATTCCACATTATCACCATGAATAAGATTATCCCCAAATATAAACAAGACAGATTGTTTTAATATTCGTTGAAATCTCTTAAATACCAAAAAGCTTATTCATAAAAGGTTAAGGAAAGCTGTGGAGTAAAGGACCACCCGGTATAAAATGTCACTCACCAGTTTTCATCCGGTCTTATCGTTCATTTATTTAGTTTTAATTCATGCTAATAGTATAATTCAGCAGTATAACATTATTTACTAGAGTCTTTGGACAGTATTTCTTGAGAAGCATGTTAATAATGTAGCCGGGCTGAGAGTAAAGAAACTAAATAAATCTAAACTACGCGATTAGAATGTTTCTGTTCCAAAAATGCCTGCTTTGAGGATAAATTGATTTGGTTATGTGTGGCAAAGAGCAGAATGCAATACATATGCAAATTACCGAGTATATGGAACGATGATCCAGACTTGGAATCCCAGGAAACTGGTTTAACAGGCGACATTTGTGTAGGTAATTAGAGTTTACTAAAAGGTTCAAACCAATACCCGCTCGCAAAAAATAGGGATATCTGATTTTCCACTTTAAATTAGCTGTTATCAACCCGTAACAAATGACTGGTTTAAAAAAACTTAAGAAATTGTGTTCATTAGTTACAAAATAAATTTAGTGGCTAAAAGTTGCTCTATACAATTTTTATATAAAACGCTAATTTCAAATTGCTTGTACAAAAATGGGAATCCGCCGTGCAAAATTTAAATATTTTATTGTAATAAAGCCCCAACATATTGCATTTCAAAATACTCATTAGAACGTGTCAATATTTAAAAAATGTCTTTTTAAGAAAGCCTGCATGCAAAATACCCTAAAAGGAGTTTAAATGATTCAGTTTGAACTTTGTTGTTACAGTAGTTTAATTTTGGATATTGTATCAGATCCATTTAGGTGCCAATTCAAGCCAAATCTTGTTTCTTAAAACCTTTAGTTAAATGTTATCAAATGTTTAAAAGTTTGTACATCGGGCTTAGATTTTTAATTTAAATTAACCTAACTACTTTCATTGTCTTTAAAGCAAAAAATAAATATAGTCTATCACATTTAACTGTATTTCGTCGTTCATCGGGCTCAGATTTTTAATTTAAATTAACCTAACTACTTTCATTGTTTTTAAAGCTAAAAGATAAACACAGTCTTTCACATTTAACTGTATTTCGTCGGCTAACATACAAACTATCTAAAGACAAAAATATACATAATTAGCTAAATATGGGCAAATATGTGTACATTCAATGCTAATATGATAGTTCCAATAATTTTCTTATCCCTTGTACTCCAATTTCTTACCAGAGTTTCATCCAGTTTCACCAAATTTCATCCAATATAGTTCATAAAATTGAAGTCGAACTAAATTTTCAGATAAAAAACTAAATCGCTATTTTGGACTTAAAATAGGTAAACGAAAAATAATTTACTGGATTATATCAATCGTCTTAACCGTCTAAAACGTTGTGTGGTTAATTTTACATTCGCATTTTTACCATCACATAACATTTTTTAATCGTATTTGTGTCTTTGATCGAATTATTTTTATATACTCCTATACAAATCGCACATCAAAGAGTATGATGGCCATCATCGTTGTTTACAAAATGTCATATTTTCTGAGACCCAGGATTTATCAATGTAAAATCATCTAATTCTAGTTCCTTTATCAGCGATAAAACACAATTTTCCCGCAAGAGTAAAAGTAAAAAAAAATACCCCCGTCGCAGCAAACCTGCGTACTCAGCGAATTTCCAATGCATGCATATGTTTCTCACTACCACATAAAGCCACTTACCAAGTTTCATAAAAGTACATAAATAAATAAGTGATCTATAACATTTTATTTATTCTCCATAAGAATAACTTTAGAGCTGAGTACGCAGGTTTGCTGCAACAAGGAACACAAAATATGTGTTTTTATGCAAATATCAATATAACTCAACCAGGTGAAGCTACATACTAAGTTTTATTAATTTATGTTCATAATTAAGGGAGATATAAAACATTACTTATTCTCCATAAGAATAACATTAGGGCTGAGTATGCAGGTTTGCTGCTCCTGGGATAATCAACAAAAAATCAATTGTTTGTGCAAATATCAATATACCAGTAATACGTGAAGCCACATACCAAGTTTCATCAATATACATTCATAAATAATCGAGATATCAAATTTTATATATTCTCCATAAGGATAACATTGGACAACGTACTGTGTTTAGCATTTTGAATATCTCTGCAACGGTTGGACATAGATTCAAAATTTAAACACAAGAATGATTGTTTCGTAGAGCTGAATCGATCTGTAAAAGCAAATGTGAAGTTTACATTAAAATTAACTGAGGAAAAGCCAAAAACCTTTTTCCCATAAGATTAACATGGGAGATTTTATGAGCCGGTTTTTTTTGATTTTCTCTGCAACCACTTAACCTAGGTTTATAATTCAAAATACTACATTATTTGTTTTTTAAGCTCTACAAAATGCTCAAAACCAAAATTGAGTGTTTTAAAATTTTTAGGGTGAAAAGTGCAAAAAACTAATTTTTGGAAAATTTAAAACACCCCATAAACCCCCCTTCCCATGGTCCGATTTTTCTGGTTTTCGAACTTGAAGTCATGAATATGACTTTACACATTTGAGCCAAATTTCATCGAAATCGGACTTTTTTACTCAAGTTATCGTGTTAACGGACACACATATATATATATAAATTTGAACGAATAGTGTTTTTGGCATCTAGGGACCTCAAAACAAAAAGTTATCATGGTCTCGGTCTTAAGTCTTACCATGAGACCTACGGTAATAGCTTCTTCCCTATAGGGGAAATTCGCTAAAAAAACTAAATTTATATATAAATAATACAGGGTGTTTATAAATGATTCATCAGGTTTTAATGGCATGTATCTCACTTATTTCTTATCCCACGATAATGATTTAAACATGTGATTAAAGAGCATGTTTTCAAGTTTTATAATCAGCTGTTCAATACTCATTGTTGTCATTTCACAGGTTATGTAGGCTGTTTTACAAAATGATTACAGTTCAAGAAAAAACATTTTGTGTTTTAGCGAATTGCCCCTATAGTGAAGAAGCTATTACCGTAGTCGGCTTCTTCCCTATACGGTAAGCCCTAGGCCCGGGACCGTGATAACTTTTCGTTTTGACGTCCCCAAATGTCAAAAACACTATTCGTATATATATATATATATATGTGTGTGTGTGTGTGTGTGTGTGTGTGTGTGTGTGTGTGTGTGTGTGTGTGTGTGTGTGTGTGTGTGTGTGTGTGTGTGTGTGTGTGTGTGTGTGTGTGTGTGTGTGTAGTTTTGTAAAAACATGTAAAAGAACATGTATGACTTAAAGTTCGAAAACCAGCCAGATCGCTTTATCCAAAGGGGTATTTAGGGGGGCTTTTGTACCCCAAAATTGTGGTTTTTTACATTTGTCACATATAATATTTTAGTTAATCCAATTTTATTTTTCACAATAAAATTCAGCTTAAAAAACAAACAATTTGGTGTTTTGATCATTGCTCTACGTCAATTGGTTACAGAGATATTGAAAGTGCTAAACACAGTACGTTGTCCAGTGTTATCCTTATGTAGAATAAGAAAAATTGTATATCTTGCTTATTTATCAACTTATACTGGCGAAACTTGGTATATTGCTTCATACCGTTGTGGTCTATTAATATTTGCACAAAAACTATTTGTTTGCCGATAGTTCCCGTAGCAGCAAACCTGTGTACTCATCCCCCATGTTATTCTTATGGAGAATACGTAAAATAGTATGCCTCCCTTGATTATGAACATAAATTAATAAATCTTGGTACGTGGCTTCTTCTAGTCGAGTTACTAAGAAATTGACATAAAACCCCATTTTTGTGTTCCTTGTTTCAGCAAACTTGCATCCTCAGACGCTTTGTTATTCTTATGGAGGATAATTAAAATGTCATAAATCATTTTTTTATGAATGCATATTGATGAAACTTGGTATGTGGCTTTAAGTGGTATTAAGATACATATATATACACATATATATATATATATATATATATATATATATATATATAAGTAACAATATATGCATTGGAAATTCACTGAGCACGCGTGTTTGCTGCTACGGGGGTATTTAATGACTCAAGTGATTAAGTTTTTTTAAGTTTATCTTTGATAACTGTTCAGAGTGAGTTTCGCAGGCATTTTAGGAAGAATCCTCCAACACACCAAAGCATCTTACGGTGGTATCGTCAGTTAAAAAACACTGGCAGTGTGCTGAAACGTAAAAGTAGTGGTCGCCCGAGGCTATGGCTAGTGGCTAGTGGCAATGGTTAGACAGTGTTTCGAGCAAAGGCATCAACAGTCCTTAGACAGTGCAGGTCGTGATCTTGGCTTGCCAAAATATAATTAGTTTGGAATAGGATAATTAGTTTGGAAGGTTTTACGTAAATTCTTGTGATTAAAACCATACAGACTGCAACTACTTCAAAAGTTAAAACCAGGGGATTTTTAAAAACGCAAAGAGATGAGTGACAATCTAAAGGACTATTTGCAAGATAATAACTTTTCCAGTAATCTCGTATTTAGTGATGAAGCACCTCACTGGCAGTGTGAAGTTCGCAACATCTTAAACGAGAAGATACCTCAGAGGTGGAATGGCAGACGTACGAAAAATTCCTTGGCCCTTTCATTTGAATGGAAAAGTTAACAAGCATAATGTCCGTATTTGGGCATTTGAGCCTCCGCATGCTTTTGATGAACAAGAGAGGGATTCACCAAAGTGTAATGTCTTCTGTTCGGTATCAAACCCCAAAGTGTATGGCCCGTTTTTCTTTGCGGAAAAACCGTTACTGGAATTGTCTATTTTGACAGGTTGGAGCAGTGGTTGTTTCCTCAGTTAGAAGAAGACTTATGAAGACTTGGTATTTCAGCAGGACGGGGCTCCACCTCACTGGCACTGTGAAGTTCGTAACTTCTTAAACGAGAAGCTCAGAGGTGGATTGGCAGACGTACGAAAAATGCCTTGGCCCTTCTCAAATGGCCTCCTCGATCTCCTGACCTTACGGTGTGCGATTTTTCCCCTGGGGCTACGTGAAGGACAAAGTTTATATACCGCCAATGCCTCAAACGCGTCAAGAGCTACGTGAACATATTTGCATCGCCGTAGATTCAATCAACCTCCCGATGCTAGCCCGGACAATTACAACATCGATGGGACAATTTACAACATCGATTGGAAACTTGTTCCATGGCTAATGGACGGCATATTGAGCACTTGTAGGGGTACCTAAGAAAAATTTAAGAAGTTTTCTTTCTATTGATGAAGTTTATATCAATATTTGTTCAGTATTAAGGTCAATAAAAAGTTCTAAATCCTGATGAATCATTTATAAACACCCTGTATAATACATGCATTTGAACTGAACTTTGCCGATACTTGTATACAGTATCAATAACTCTATTCCCATTCACAACAGAATTTTGATTCTCTTTGCTTGGAAATTTCAATCCAAAAACCTAAATTTAATCAAGAATAGTTGTCTGATTTGTTTACAAAAATAACCTTAACCTTAATGAGCTGATGTATTACATATGGATGCAAAGTAGGGAGCACATAATAAACAAATTGATCATCCAAATTGGCCAAAATAAACAGTGTTTTTTGCTAATTGCAAACTTATAACTGAATAAATTTAGGATATCGTATTTTTTTCATCGTCCTTGGCCTAAGGGAAATCTATTAACACCTACCTGACCGCTCTACGTTCAGTAGTTTACTCTGAATAGGTGGTTCGCACATCACCGCTACACGCTACTATTATATAGGATTGTTTATAAGTGCAAAACGATTGCACAAGTGTTTACTAATTATGACTAAATCGTAACATAATGAAAGTTAGAATTCCTGTTATAAAAAGTTATTATAATCGTACTATAAATCCACAAATGTGTTTGTGTCAACGATACGATACGCCAACGCAAACGTAAAGAATAAAGTATTTTAACGTAGCATTAATATTAGCTACTCCCCCTCTGAAAATGGTTCATAATTGCTTTTTTGTCTGTAATGAATAGGACCATAAATTATACTCGATGCCATATACATGGATTACAACCATTTAGTCTTATATGACTCACTCTTCTAACGTATAATTTCTCTAACTACTACCGTTTCGTATAGTTATCCGAAGGAACTTCATTAAAAAAGTATACTCAATACAAAAAAACCACTGAGTCACCATAGTAGTTCAGGACAGTTAGAGTTGAACCTGGAACAAAATAGTTAAAGTATGAAACATCCTGGGATGTGGTCCTGACATATCCCTCATCGTTTTCTGAAAGTTCCCAAAAATTCCCACCATGGGAAAATCCGCCATCTTGGAAAATGGCGGGAAAAGTATATAATTATGTAAGCTTTTACTTAAAACGGTATTATTTAATAACTATACCATTTGGTATAACCTTGTACATTTTGAAATGTTCACTGTGAAAATATCTTCTCAAAAATATTATATTAAGTAGTGATATTTTGTATTTAACGGTAGTAATTACAATTAAAAGTTGATTTTTCAGTTTAAATTATGGCATTTTTCTATTCTTTCGGATTTTCCGCGGTAAGTATTCAAAATAGACAAATTTTACCTATTAACAAAGTTGAAGACAGTTAAATCTCGCTCAATTATTCATATATAATACATGAGATTTGGCCAAAATTAACGTCAACACCAAGCGCTAAAGACTACTAATTTACTCAGTAGAAACAAAAACTATGAGTGGAAGAACAAATCCCTACCATTCCACCATAAGTTTTTACCGTTATAATTTTGTGTTTAAGAACATTCACAACCCATTTAAATTGTTGAAGTAATAGAGGAAATATATCCTTTAAATATTAAAAATATCATAACTCAGTTGAAATCTGCCATATTGGAAAATGGCGGAAAGAAATCGAATAATGCATGTTTTCACTAAGCATTTTTCAATAGCTATACCATTTAGAAATCGGAAAAATAGCATAATTTACTCTACACAAAAATACCATATTTTGTGTTGATATTTCGTTAATTTAGACTGTCTGCCATTGTACAGCTGGGGCCCACATGCATTGGCAGATTAATCTGCCATGGCCAGACGGCTCAATAGTAAAAAACCAGGCATGGCCAGACCTAGGGTTAATTTAACAAAAAATAAATAATTAAACTTAATAATTTTATCAACTTGAAAGTTATTTGTTTTGGAAGATCCTTAACAAAAGCCAATTTTGTTGTTGAGTATTTTATCAAAGTAAAACTTAAACTCTAAACGAAATACACACACATTTTATTAATAACATACTGCTTACAACTTAAGTGTCACACAATTATTAATAATTTGTACAATCTTATTTGGACTTATTTATAAATTTATTAATATTTGATTTCTTCTTTGGAATTTCATCTTTTTACATTATTTTAAATTATCAATAATTTGTACAATCTTTTTTGGACATATTTAAATATTAGTGGACTTACTTACTAATGTGACATCAACCGTGTATTTCAGTCAATCAGCGTGGTGGACCTTTGCGGCAGTACAACTCACATGAGCTCACAACATCGAGTGGTGTACCCCAGGGTTCCATTCTTGGCCCCACATTTTTTCTTATTTTTATAAATAATCTTTCTGTAGACATTGAATCCAGAGTCTTTCTTTACACCGACGAGACATCTCTTTCATTGTCCAGCCCTACTGTGGAGTCTCTTGAACAATTAACGCTTATAGAAGCCAACGGATTACTTCAATGGTTTGACAGCAACCTGCTCTCAATCAATACTCTCAAAACCCAGCTTCTTAATTTCCATATTTCTGATAGATTTGTTTCGGGCTTTCAGCTTCCATTTAGATGAAACTCCTATTCACTCGTCCAACAGTACAAAGTTTCTTGGATTGATCCTGGATGAGAAACTTAAATTTCATCCTCACATAGAAGACGTCATCAGCAAACTACTTAGGTCAGGCATATTTGCCATCCGCTCTCTAGCAAAAATATAAAACTGTGATGTTCTTCTTTCTCCTTACTATAGCCTCATTTTCCCACACCTTGTTTACGCTTTACCCATATCGGGGTGTGATGATAAGAGAACAATCTTCCTATTTCGCTTGCAAAAGAGTTCAATCCGACTAGTTTTCTCCATGGATAGGTTTCAAACGCGCAAACCAGTTTTTCAGTCCTCAAATATTTAAAATTTTTCATCTCTCTCTATATTTACGAAACATTATCGTTTTTAAAACAAAAAAAATTATAAAGTTCTAAATTCAACAGAATTATCATTATAGATTACGTATTTCCAATAATCTACAAGTTCCTGTTCACAACATTGCTTCCTTCAAAAAAAATCTCCTCTACAATTCAATAAACTTCCAATACACCTCAAAGCAGAGTCAAACCATTTGAAATTCAGGAAATACCTAAAATCATTTATTATTTATAAGTGTTTTTACAACGTCCGTGACTTCCTGACTGATGGCTCTTAAGTTAGTTATTAGGTCTGCCTGGAGGGATATTTATTTATTTTTCATTTGGTTAAATTAACAAGGAAGTTGATTTAATTTATTAATTTGATGCAGTGTATGCACATTTTAGCTTGTAAGCATCTTTTGATAAATTTGTTGCATTTTCATTTTGTTTGGCATTCCCAATGCATGTACGTAAGTCTTTTGGTTAATAAATGAGTTATTGAGTTATTACTGTATTGAGTTATTCTTATTCTTCATAAGTATAACATAATGGCTGCTGAGTAAGCAGGTTTGCTGCCACAGGGATCACAAAATATGGGTTCTGTATGTATATATCAATAAACCCAAACCATATGAAGCCACACATCATGTTTCTTTAATATACGTGCATTAATAAGCGAGAAACTGTATAACATTTTACTTATTCTCCATAACATTAATATTGGAAAAAGTACTGCGTTTAGCACTTTCAATATCTCAGTAATCGATTGACAGAGCAATACAACATACTAAATTGTTTGGTTTAGAATGACAAATTTAATGGTGCAAACACAAGTTTGGGTTTAAAAATAATTATAAGTAAAAAGTTAAAATAAAACAATTTTTGAGGTGCAAATCCCCTTAAATGGTGCGACCTGTCTAGTTTTTGAGCTCATGAAAATAGACACCGCCTAACCTGTGTATACTAAATTTCATCAAGATCAGACTTCTTTTACGAAAGTTAGCGTGAGTACGGACAAACACACATATATACTGTATGTGTGTGTGCCAATAAAATGTGTGTGTTTAAAAACTAAATTAGAAACTATTCATCCATAACTTGACATTTTGAAGTGTTATTTATGTAGTTAACCTTAATTAACTTAATAAATCATCGTACAACATTTAACTTTTAAATTTTAAGCCGTCTTTATAAATTATATATTTGATATGTAAATTTAGCCAATTAATCAATAATCTTTAAATATATGGAAAACCACTATTTTTAATTCCGTAAAACATTACAATAAAAAAATGTTTTCGTTTAAAAAGGCATTTTGAACAAAACCAACATCAATGAAATTACGGCATCATATATTAATCAAGTTATGATGACAGATTTTATCAATTCAATGGCAGCCATCTTTCATAACCGCCATTTTATTGTCCTGCATTCATTTTCAAGTGGTCCCTATCTGAAAATTTACCTTTTGGCATCAACTATGACCACAGAAAGTACCATATCTCAATCAAAAAGTGCCGCTTTTTTTGGTGTACCCGACGTACTAATAACTCAAAAATTAACAACACTATTTTTTATTATTATTGCAGTATCAATAACGCATATAGTGTTTAAAAAATGAATCATCTCATTTTAAATACTATTATGAATTAAATTTTAATTTGTAGTCTTTATATTTTTAATATGTACTTTTATTTTTATATTATTACTTATTTTGTGACAGTTTAAGAATTAAATTAAGTACCAGTTTCTGACTGTTAATTTATGTTAATAACGATGAATCCCCATTGAACTCTAACTTTTTTAATCAGTGTTTCACTTTACTTTTTGGGTTAAATAATTATCTTTGATTAAATATAGTTACTATTTGAATATGCTGATTTCCCAGTGGCATCCTCAATGAAAGAAACGTCAATGTAAAAAGATGAAATTCCAAAGAAGAAATCAAATATTAATAAATTTGTAAATAAGTCCAAATAAGATTGTACAAATTATTAATAATTGTATGACACTTAAGTTGTAAGCAGTAAGTTATTAATAAAATGTGTGTGTATTTCGTTTAGAGTTTAAGTTTTACTTTGATAACATACTCAACAACAAAATTGGCTTTTGTTGAGGCTCTTCCAAAACAAAAACCTTTCAAGTTGATAAAATTATTAAGTTTAATTATTTCTTTTTTTTTGTTAAATTAAATTAACGAAATATCAACACAAAATATTGTATTTTTTGTGTAGAGTAAATTATGCAATTTTTCCGATTTCTAAATGGTATAGCTATTGAACAATGTTTAGTAAACACATGCATTATTCGATTTCTTTCCGCCATTTTCCAATATGGCGGATTTTAACTGAGTTTTGATATTTTTAATATTTAAAGGACATATTTCCTCTATTAATTCAACAATTTGAGTGTGTTGTGGATGTTCTTAAGCTCAAAACCATAGTGGTAAAAACTTATGGTGGAATGGTAGGGGTTTGTTCTTCCACTCTGGTTGTTGTTTCCCCTGAGTAAATTAGTAGACTTCAGCCCTTGGTGTTGACGTTACTTTTTGCCAAATCTCAATTATTATATTTGAATATTATGCGGAATTGAACTGTCCTCAACTGTGTTAATAGGTAAAATTTGTCTATTTTGAGTACTACCGCGGAAAATCGGAAAGAATAGAAAAATGTCATAATTTAAAATTGAAAAATCAACTTTTAATTGTAATTACTACCGTTAAATACAAATGATCACTACTTAATATAATATTTGTATGTATATATTTTCATAGGGAACATTTCGAAATGTACATGGTTATACCAAATGGTTCAGTTATTAAATAATATCGTTTTAAGTAAATGCTTACATAATTATATACTTTTCCCACCATTTTCCAAGATGGCGGACTTTCCCAAGGTGGGAATTTTTGGGAACTTCCAGAAAACGATGAGGGATATGTCAGGAACACATTCCGGGAGGTTTCATACTTTAACAAATTTGTTCCAGGTTAGGGCATTTTTTGCATAACTGTCCTAGACTATAGCTAAACTGACTATAGTCGAGCGCTGTTGTATTGTAGACAGGGCCGTTAAGCTAGGTTCACACCATCGACTTTACGCCGTGCGCCGTGCGCCGTGTACGGCACGACGACGTCGTGTTTATTCAATAGCATTGTTGTAAATGTACTGTTCACACGTATCGACCACGGCGCCGCGCCGTCCACGGCGCAAAACGGCGCCGGCGGCCGTGGACATCACGGTCCTTTTTCAAGCGACGACGCGACGTCGCGTCGTGCCGTACACGACCTGTTTAACATCATGGTCGCTTATAGACGCGTTCACACAGGTAATTGGTTTAGCGCTTGCGCAGAAGTTGTTTATTTCATTGTTTTCCTGGATTTGAGAAGTTTTGTATGTTTTCTGAGTGTTTTGGGAACTGTGCGTTAAATTGAAATGGCGGAATCATTGTTTGGGAAATTATAAGTATTATGAATACATCAAAAAAATATAATCCTCCTTTTATTATTTGGGGACTTATTTTATTTGGGGGACTATTTCCCCCTAATATTATTGTTGCTCCCTCTTAGTACTCAAATTACAATTTCAACTTTGGATTTTTATATGAAAATTAAACATTTTATTTCATATATTATTTCTCTAGCCTTTTTTTCTGTCAGTCCGCGAGTTCTTCTTTATTCCTTTATCAAATAACATGATTTACCCCTCATTTTAAAGCTTTTCGGCCGGCTAATGACGAAAAATAGACCCACGGTCTAAAAATGTACCTCTTCTCTGAAATTTGAACAATATTAAAGATGAATAAATGGAATAGTTTGTTTTTACAGGAGTGAAAATGTAAACAAAAGAACATCTGATCAGCTGACAAGATATGGTTCGCAGTGCGGTATTCCGCACGGGTCGACTAGTTACTTAGAATTGCCTGATGAATCTAGTGTTTCAGCTGCATCAGATTTTTCGGATGTAAATTTTGGAAACCAAGCATATAATTTTGAAAAACCGCAGTGAGGACTATCTTTAAACCATCATAGCCCTTGTGTATTATTATTCATTGTTTACGCTAGTTATTATTTGATGTCATATTAGCGTTAAGAATTTACTTTTGTGTGCAATCTCATAAGTAATGTGGAAATTAGGCCAATCATTTTGAAAATCCGCCGTATTGAAAAGGGGAACGAATGCGCCTGTTATTGGCCTATGCACGTTTAAAGGGTGTAGCCCACCCACTTTAGCATATTACGCTTTGTTTTGCTTTGACAATTAACAAGTATAAATGGAGCATCCTCGTTTGGATACTATCTACCAAACGACCAACTATGCAACAAACACGAACCACAAAAATCCAAACATAACATAAACCTCCACAAAAAAGCCTACAAAAATAAATTACAAAAAAAAAGAAAATAAATGTTATCCTTTTATTGTTTCTTAAGCCTAGGGTATATTCTTTCAATATAGCCAAGTAAAACACTGAAAAAATAACTTCTGCGCATGCGCTAGACTGAGTCGGGACGGCCCCACGACGACCTGTGTGAACACGTCCATAAGTGACCATGATGTTCAACAGGTCGTGTACGGCACGACGCCGCGTCGTCGCTTGAAGAAGGTCGTGATGTCCACGACCGCCGTTTTGCGCCGTGGACGGCACGGCGCCGTGGTCGATACGTGTGAACAGATAAAATTACAGCAATGCTATTGAATAAACACGACATCGTGCCGTACACGGCGAAAAGTCTATCGCATGCGCAGAAGTTATTTTGTCACTGTTTTCCTGAATTTGAGAAGTGTTTTACTGTTTTTGGAGTGCTTTGTAAACTGTGCGTTAAAATTGATATGGCGGAATCATTGATTGGCAAATTATAAATCAGATGCAAACAGCATAAAAATGTAATTCTTCTTTTATTATTTAGAGATTTATTTCATGTGGGGACTATTTTAGCCCTAATTTTATTGTTGCTGCCTTTAAGCCCTCCAATTACAATTTAACCTTTGGATTTTTATATAAAAAAATAAGAAATTTATTATATATTTTTATTATTTTATATATATTATATATATAAATAATATATATATATATTATTATATAATACTTAGAATTACCTGATGAATCTAGTGTTTCAGCTGCATCCGATTTTTCGGATGTAAATTTTCGAAACCAGGCATACCATTTTTAAAAACCGAAATGAGGACTATCTGTTAAACAAACATGGCCCGTGTGGATTCTTATTTATTGTTTACACTAGTTATTATTTGATGTATTATTGGCGTTAAGAATTTACTTTTGTGTGCAATTTCATAAGTAATATTTCACTGTTTTTTTAAAATCATTTGTGGGAATTAGGCCAACAATTTTTAAAATCCGCCATTTTGAAAAGAACGAATGCGCTTGTTATTGGCCTTTACATGTTTAAAGGGTGTACCCACTTAAGCCTATTGCACCTTCTTTTGCTTTGACAATTTATCAAGTATAAATAGAGCATCCTTGTTTGGTTATCCATCTTAACAAAATGAACAATGTGGCAATAAAGTCATCCGACGCACGGCGCAAGTCGTGTGGTCAACGGCGCACGCCCTGTGGTTCAGGAATGCACGGCACGGCGCCGCGCCGTCCACGACGCGACGCACGGCGTAAAGTTGATGCGTGTGAACCTAGCCACAATATAGCCGAGCTATTGTGCTCAAGCACCGTGGTGATGACAGCAGTTAATGTGCAGTTGGGCTCCGGTTACACTACACGGGCGGAGCTGAGCTGGGTGTACGCGCATCTCAAGGGCCATAAATGTACAGTTATTGTTGTGGGGGCAGCTGTGCCTTGTACCGTACACCAGTGTGGGGCATTAACCTCCAACATCGATGGGAAACTTGCGTCTACTAAGTTGGGAGTAAATTAATAACATTATTTAATTTTAATTTTTTAAGCCTGGAATTGAGTTTCTCTATTGGTTTAATTTAGGAAACAGATATATAATAAAAAACAATGTTACAGGATCAAAACACTATCAACACCCCAGTAATGATATTAAATTATATTAAAAACAAATTGAAAACAATAAGTGATACTGTACAGCTACAAAAATACTCACACATTAAGTATGTTCAATAGAACACAATTTTAAAGTAGCCTTATTCTTAGTCTTTTTTCAGCATAGATGACTGAAATATTACATTTAACCGGAAAAGTCTGAATATATCTGGGAACAAAAAGTCCTACATTGATTAAGTAACTTTAGTTTATAACCCGTGAAAATCATTTTAAAACATCAATAATATAATTTATGGTAATTCACTGAGATAAAATTTCATTAAAATACAGGGTGTTTATAAAATAACACTTTGCTTCTAAGTTTGATTTTAACAGCATTGTACTTAAATTATAAATTACAGTTTATATCAGGAAAGAGTACATTTTAAATTTTTTTTTCTTCAATCCACATCGGTATGTGCACCTTTTGTTACTATTCACCCGTCCAAACCCTGCTCTTCCCACCGTACTCACCAACTTGTCAGGTGAGATGGATGTTGCTGCTGTAACAATACTCCCACATAGATTTCCAACTTTGCGAGTTTTATCTGAATAAATACTGCTTTTTAACATGCCCTCACGATAAAATAAGGGAAATCAAATCTGGGTTATTTGGTGGTCAAGCGATTGGGTCTCTGCTTTTTTTCCCTCCTGTTCGGTATTTTTTCTTATGGATTAAGGTCACGGTAGCTATAATGTGGCGGAATGACATCTTGCTGACATGAATGTAATCCTTTTCCATGTTCAGTTCATCTCAGTGGAAAGTTGTAGGTAGAGTTCTCCCATATCACAATAAATATCCCCTCACTAGGGTTCTAACTGCGACACACATTAGTAATGAAAAACTAAATATTAATATACGAAGCAGAAATACAAAAACCTTAACCTCTTAATTGATTTGTTACTTTATTACAATATATTAAAACCAATGAGTTTTTTTATAAAAATCACCTTGAATATTGGCATATTTTTATTTTATATACAGGTATTAATTTGAGTTCTATAACCAAATGTTTTAAATTCTCACATAGTCTTAAAACAAAGACGCAACTTTAATTATATTATAAATCTATAACTCTTCTCTCATAAAATAACTAAACCGTCCAGTTTGGGTAGCATTTTAAACCACAAAATTCAGTACTTTACAATTCAACAGGTAAGTCGTTGGATTTGTTAAGATTGCAATTTTAATACAATCGGGGATAATTTATGTAAATTCAACTTCAATAAATATGTAAGGATACAAACTACACTATGTTCTAAACCATTAATCTAAGTATACAATATCTGATTCTATATTCAAACAAATGTTTTAGTTTTCTTAACAGTTGATTATAAATGGCAAGTTTTTCAAGAAAATCCATCTAGTATTAAACATGTTAAAATATACCATTATAATTACTTCATATTCCACAATATTCTCCACTAATTATGCGAAACAAATAATTCAGAAATGTGCCTTTAAAAATCTTTGTTTATTCAAGAGACTTTAACGAACGGAAACACCCAAAAATTGTTTTTCATCATATTTAAAATATAATAAATTAGGTTTAATCCCGGTTGCTTGTAGGAATTGTCTGATCATTTTAATTTGCTTCTCGTGGACAGTGATTTCGTTTCGCCTCTGTATTGTCTTCCATAGAGTGTGAATTCGCCATGCTTATTCGACATTCCAAATGATAAAAAAAGTGATTTCTGTTTGACTGTTTAAAGAACCTCATAAACCTTATCAGTATATTAACACAATTTAAAACCACTGTTATTATAAAAATGAGGTCCATCTTTCTTTCCATCCCGTCAAAACCAATTCTGCTGAAGTTTTGCACAAATATCTATTATATAATAAATAGTCTATTTACCCAGGAGTGTCATAGACCTATTTCCATTTGGAAAAGCCCTCAGGGCACTGCCCCACGGGACTTCCAAGTCCCCATGTTATTCATATGGAGGAGAGTTTTCTTTGCTTTATGTCACATGCGTTTTTTTCTTAATTCAATTAATTTAGATAAACAGCTGTTATAAGCTTATATATAATTAAAAACTGTCATTGTTTTGTTTACAATTTTTCTGCTCTGGATTTGAATCCTGTTGTGAAGCACGCGCATAGCAGCTAGTAAATAATAATACAACCAAACCCTATTATGTATTACATAAGAGTTGGGGTTTTTAAGGCTAATGCGCTTAGAGTTATTAGCTATTAACTCATCAATAGTCTTCAAAATAAAGGTAGGTTACAATAACACCATTAATTTGTAGTGGTTCCCGGCTGTTATTTGACTCGATGTTTAAAGAGCTCCATTTTAAAATATACAGGAACTTAAACAACAATGCAATACATTTTCAGACATCGTGGCGAAAGATACTTTGAAAATTTAAACTTCTCAGGTCCAACATACATTCAATCAAATATGAGTCCAAGAAAATGAGTACTTATTTCGTTATTGAACCTGATCAAACAGGAGTCCAAGCGCCATATCATAATTTAGATTAAATCAGTAATACACAAACCAATAGGCTACAACCAATACTTCAGACATACCTAATCATCCTTAGCACAAAGCTAACCATGCAACCCTTACGCTACCCCAGCAGGGCGAGTACCCAGTGCGGCGTACGGAGGCGACCTTGTACCGCGGAGGGGGCGGAGTCCCCAGTCCCTGCCCATGCCCAGTACACAGTGTCGCGGGTTGGACAGCGGTCCACAGCATGCGGGCCTCTGAGTGATAGTCATGACTACGGTGGTCCACACTTTGGTTAGTACAATACGCCAGTTTATGTTTACGTAAATGGTTTTATGTTCCATTTATTCAACAGTTAACCAAGCGTTGAATCTATTGATTTTTCGCGTTGTTTTGTGTGGTTTTAGTTTTTAAATAAAATAAATGTACTTTCAGGTTTACTACTCTACTGGATTCATGTAATAGTTTAATATTGTTGAGAAAGGGTTTAAAATGAATTTTGTATAACAATTGAATTCATCATTATGGCGAACATTTCCCCCTGAAAAGTGATATTAATCTTCTATTTGAGAATAACCTATATAAAATCTTTCTTCTTACATAAGCTTTAAACTCTGTACAGTACGTGTAACTTTTGAAAGTAACGATAAATATTACTCTTTTGTAACGAAAACGTATGGATCAACATATTAAACAGGAGGTGACAGTAACAGTGTTCTGGGTCTAACGTTCACTGGATATGTGTGATTTTTTTTGTAAAGTTTTATAGCTGTAAGTTATATCCTCATGAAATAATTTGATTTGTGTTTTCTTGACATATTTTTGCTTGAAATGGTTTTCAAATTAACGGTATTTCCGTACGATGGTATAAGACATTTACATGTTCAATGTGTATGGAGATAGTTGAATGTATCCATTGGACAAGAAAACAACGATTGTTTGTAACAAACAGATTGTTTATGTAAAACATTGTTTTTCGGAATCAAACCAAAATATATTTGATAAGATAAGAAATGCTAGCCGTGCTGTCTATTTCAAAGTAAAAAGAGACGTATTCCCACGTTAAATGTAAAAATTGTATGTAATTTACTAAAATATTGTTGTTAACAAGTTGGAAATATTAAACGTCCTCATGCTGTTAAAGATTCTTTGTTGAGTATCTTGTTTCGAAAATGTCGTAAACAAAATCAGCCCATTACATGTCATAAAGGTGGTTCCAAACCAATTTCCAGTATTTATGGGCCAGACAATTATGTAAATGACATAAATACCCTGTGTCCTCGTCTGTCCATCATAAAGCCATTCGATTAGTGAATATCGCTTCCTGGCACGGCGCCGACATGACCACGACACAGTGACGCCGCGGCGCGCTTCTAAATGTCAAATAACCAATTATGAACACTTCTAGTTTAATCACTGATCCATTTTCGCATATACCACCACCTCGCCTCTCTCCTGTAGAATAGCAAATTTAGCTTTTGTAATAGGTGTCGGTTTTATATTTGTATGGATTTTATTCAGAAGTGAGTGTCTTTCGTTTTCTTCTTTTGCTATGCACATTGACACATTTATGCAGTTTTAAATTACCTTCTTCGAATTAGGTAACCTATTGGGTGCTTCCAGTTTTGTGGTTTTCAATGTAGAAACATGTTTAACGGATAACAGAGAATGGCTATCCCTGGTCGTGTTATCTAACATCGCCCTTTTAATAGAAAACATAATTAATTACTAGCCCAATTACAAATGGCAGCCGGATCCAGTTTCTATACAAATTCTGGGTTAGATCAGTAATTTATGTTATGCAATTCTTAAACACCTTATGAAAAATACACAGCAATTTGAAGTGAGGGAGGTGACCTTGAAAGTTCGCCCTTGTTATCAGTTGAACGCTGCGGACTTCCCCTCCATCCCCACCCCTGGGATCCTATAGACAGCAACGGCTGCCAGCTACGGCTAAATTACTTGATCACGTGACTGGGATTTCGGTGGGTCTATTTTTAGCAGATGTGTTAATGATGATCATTTGTTGTTATAACCTCCGAGTTGCATTATTTAGAGTAACATTTATTTAACGTGTTCTAGTGGTAATATATATTGTTGAGGTTTTTAAATAGCTTCTGTTATCCAAGATTAGTATGAACGTAAGGAGCATTAATTAATCAACGGTGTGTTTCCGGCGATAAGTATATATACCGGCATAGCAAAAAAATACCCAACTAAAATAAAGTTTGTATTGAAGAACAAGTCCAAAGTACTACTTCAATACCTCAATTTAATGAGCTTTAAAATGTTAACCAAACCTTTTTACACATCGGAAGTAAATAGTCTGAAGAGTAGACTAATAATATAAAGATGTTTTTTTCTTTACTTTTCTTCACTTTAGTCCAAGCTATTAAAAAAAAAACTCTTAGTTCGTTTATTTTCAAAAGTAACAGTAGATATTTAAGATAGCTACTGTAGCTTTTCTAAGCAGCATCATTGAAGTAGTAAACGGTAAAATTAGTAACGGAACGGAGTACAGTACTTACAACTATTGATAAGCATTTTAAAGATCCAAGTATACGGGAGTAATGTTGTAAAACTAAAAGATAAATTTATATAAATTATAAATGTATTAGCTTCCGAAAATGTTATCAGCAATACAAATTTATAAAGTCAAACATCGAGATTTGATATATTTACTACGAATGTAGTAAATACCAATAATATATTTAGTACACACAAACAGCCATCTAAACACACAACACACAACATGGGGAGAAGAGGACTGCTGAAGTCCCACTGCCAAATATATGCGGTTTGGCCGGAAAAGACTGCTCGCATAGCGGAATATTAACGGTCCAAAAATGATTTAAGCTGATTATGACATAAACCTGGGACAGAGTATAAAAGTTGGAATTAATTTGAAAACTTTAAACCTGTCGCTTTAATGTGGTCAAAATTATACAAAGCTCATCTAAACCGGTTTGTGTTGGTTAAGTGATGACGAGTGGAGGTGGCATTTTGTGTTGGTTAAGTGATGACGAGTGGAGGTGGCATTTTGTGTTGGTTAAGTGATGACGAGTGGAGGTGGCATTTTGTGTTGGTTAAGTGATGACGAGTGGAGGTGGCATTTTGTGTTGGTTAAGTGATGACGAGTGGAGGTGGCATTTTGTGTTGGTTAAGTGATGACGAGTGGAGGTGGCATTTTGTGTTCTTCACAAACATATGAATTAAGCCATTTTACAACCGCTACAGACACAAAGCCATTTTATAATTTACCTCACCATTCGAGGTTGTAACCTCGTAATGGTATCATAATTCTGTTCGTTAGGAAAGTCCACTCGTTAAGAGATATCCTCTCACGTAATCTAAATTATTTGACCATGCGATGGCATTGACCTTGATAATTAGTGCACGTTTAATAGTTGAGCTATAACTAAAGTAACAACCCTAAATAATACTACGGTTTATATTATTATGTACTGCGATGTACTGTAACCAAGTGTGCATTGCACTTTATTGTAGTATTATTATTGAAATGTAAAATGGTAGAAAATTTTGAAGTTGAATACTTTAAGAATACTTTAATCGTCATGGATAAAAGTAATACATATAACGCTATGAAAGAGAACAGCAACTCACACTAATTAAATCTAAATCAAGGTGCAGTTTAAATTTTTCTTGGGCACGTTTCGGTGATTTAACTTGTCTACTTAAGTAACCTAACTTTGGGAACAACCATACATACGAGGATCTTGCTACCTACAAAAACAAACTTAGAAGATTGCTTTTAATATGTATAAGTTAATTTACAGTAAATTATTAATGAAAGTATAATATAGCTTGGAGATACATTTAAACTTAATTATAAATGACAAAGACAGCACACTATAAAGTTGTGACAGCATTTTATAAGTGTTACAGTCACTTAATTACTTAATCACTGTTGATATAAGACCCCGGCGCACGGCGCAACTATAAGCTTAGTTATCTAACTGATAATATTTTAAATAGCAATTACAGTTATACTCGGCCATAACTAACTTTTTTCCAAAACAAAACTAATAATAATAGTTAATGTCACTAAACACCTTCTGATCGTTTACTTATCGTAGTTAATGACTTAATGTCTATTCAGGAAATTGCGCATATCATTACTGATAATTTAGATTGCAGTTTAACGTAGTACAGCAAAATCAGAGAGCATGTAAAGCAGTAATTGGGTTCTGTACAAAACGTAACTAATTATATTTATTAATGTGCAACTTGCTTCCGTTCTTCACAGAGGATATCGCAGTCTCAAACACAGCTGTTATTAAAATGCTACTGACAAATACTAGAGCCATGGTAAAGAATTCAAAACAAATATTTCGATGAAAATAACATTTGAACTTTTACGCTCAATTTGACGTCAAAGGGTGTTCAAACACGAATACCTATAGTGTAGCCAATTTATATTAGCTACCTTCAAGCAAACAAATTTCAGCTCATTTGGTTCAGGAGATCGTGTGTTATTCCGGAACAGATACGGCGACGAAAGGACTAGCTAATTTAATATGTATATCTGTTTATTTCGATCATGTTTGCTATATTAAGCCCATCTACCGAGGTTAGTTTTATTAGTAAAAACGTAAAGCTCTGATTTAAAATTAGCTGTGTCACGTCACCCGGGGCTCCGCCCAGTTCAACGGTCTGAGACAAAACTGGGGCCGAACATTGATCCCTGAGGAATCCCAACTCGTCACCTCCGACCGGGCACTCTGCCAACGTCCCTCGGTCCCGGGTGGTTCTGGGGACCCTTGCTGAGGTCCGTCGTAAAGCGAGAGTCATTTAGGCGACTGCGAGGTCTACGGTGAGGATATGTTACAGGACAGTCGTGGTATCAAGAAGATGAAATGTGTGTGCGTCATGTAAGCTAAAATGATCTTGAGGATATTTCCAGAGAATTGCCACTGATGCTGGTGAAATAAATATGCATGGACAAACTACGCTTCGAATATTTTATAAAGTACACATTAATCAGTTGACTTCTTCCCTCAGATACATTTTGAGAATCAGATCTTCATGTTGAGAAATATGGTTCTTCATGTAATAACGTAATGAGCGATAATCTTTATTGCCCCGTGGTCATACAATTATTAATCTATTTGATTTTGCGGTATCCAGTTTGTTAACTGACAAAGAATACCCCTGTTAAAATTAAATTAATCCTAATCCTTTAATTTGCTTATGCAGAGATAACAAACAACAAATGTTTTGCAAATCACATGTACATGATACGCAAAACCAACCATCAAAGTGAAAACACGTTTTAATCCAAGTACCTATAAATACTTACTCGTTAAAGTATTCTACAAGTCTTGTCCTATTTGATGTGATTTATGATGATTTATAAGTTAAACGTTTTAGCGAATTTTCCCTATAGGGAAGAAGCTATTACCATAGGTGGCATGGTAAGATTTAAACCCGAGACCATGATAACTTTTTGTTTTGAGGTCCCCAGATGCCAAAAACACAATTCGTTAAAATTTATATATATATGTGTCCGTTACCGCAATAAATTTTGAAAAAATGACCGATTTTGACGAAGTTTGGCAAAAATGTGTAGAGTAACATTTATGACTTTTAGTTCGAAAACCAGATCGATCGGACAATGGGAAGGGGGTTTTATGGGGTGTTTTAAATTTTCCAAAAATAATTATTTTGAATTATTTCCCCTAAAATTTTAAAAACACTCAATTTTGGTTATAGTCATTTTATAGAGCTTAAAAAACAAATAATTTGGTATTTTTAATCATTAACCTAGGTTAAGTGGTTGTAGAGAAAAGTCAAAAAACGCGTCCATAAAATGTCCCATGTTAATCTTATGGGAAAAAGGTTTTTGGATTTTCCTCAGATAATTTTACTAAAAACTTCACATTTCTTTTTACCAATCAGTTTAACTCTACAAAACAATCATTTTGGTGTTTTAATTGTTGTTCTATGTCCAACCGTAGCAGAGATATTCAAAGTGCTAAACACAGTACGTTGTCCAATGTTATTCTTATGGATCCGAGGATAAATAGAATTTGATATCTTGATTATTTTTGAATGTGTATTGATGAAACTTGGTATGTGGCTTCAACTAGTTATGGTGTATTGATATTTGCACAAAAAGAGTTTTTGTGGATTTTCCCCGTAGCAGCAGACCTGCATACTCGGCCCCCATGTTATTCATATGGAGAATAAATAAAGTTTTATATCTCCCTTAGTTATGGACCTAAATTAATACATTTTGGTATGCAACTTCACCTGGTCGAGTTATATTGATAATTGCAAAGATACACATTTCTTATCTTCCTTGTTGCAGCAAACCTGCGTACTCAGCCCTAATGTTACTCTTATGGAGAATAAATCAAATGCTATATATCACTGATTAATGAATGTATTTTTGTGAAACTAGGTAAGTGGCTCTATGTAGTAGCGAGACACATATATATGCATTGGAAATTCGCTGAGTACGCAGGTTTGCTGCGACGGGGGTATTATAGTATTACTTTTATTAGCCCTTAAACAAGACAAACGTTACAGATCTCGTTTTAACTACTTCCATGTAGCTCTTAACTACGTCTGTCGTCTTTATAGCTTTGTGTAAACTTACTTTTTCCTGATTTATTATTAATATAAAAAAAATATTTAAAACAATCAAGTTAGTAGAAACACTGCTCCTCAAATTTCGTGAAATCGTTGCGGGCTACAAATAAATATAGAGAAATAGACATCCTGGTAAACAAATATGCCTAATAAATAGGTTTTTTATATTTTTTAATTTGTTTTATTCATATTCATTACATGAACGATTTTGCGATTCATGGATATCACAGATTTAAACAGAAAACACGTCCGCTTCCGTTCAAATAAATCATACTCAGTTATATCGCAATGTTGCCACAGTTCTCTCTGAACCAATGTATTTACGATATCCGTGTCCATCCATCAGCACAAGTCGTTTACTGCCAGCTTCCCTTGTTTCGTCTATATAATTGTGGCACATATTGAGGTCGAGTTATTGTTTGAGCGCAGCCAGCGCGGTATGGATACACAGCTGGGGGTATGGAGGAATGGGCCGTTCACCAAGCCTTGACCTTTCGCATTATAATCACTTTCACTGTTATTAGCCAGCCCAATCATACCCCCTCCCGCACAGACACACAGCATAACTCCACATTAAACAGGGTAATCACAGCCCGGACTGTTTACTCCGATCCCGCCAATGCTTAATTGTACACCGACGCAGACAAGGTGGTCCGGTAACAATTATCGAAATGCGCATGTTTTTGGGGTATAATCGATAGGGAGAATGATAGTGGGGTTGTGACGCAGGGCACAAGTGGCAACAGTTATTAGACGATTGGGAACTGATGTTTCTTGGTCGAAGTTGGTTCTCGATTAGCAAACGAGTCAAACATGTATCCGTATTTTTTATTTTGTTTTGTTCAAAGAGGTTAGCAGCCTCTTTTTCCCTTACTGTGCCAGTCCACACACACTACAGATCTGCGCGTGGAACGTATCCAGCAAAGCAAGAAGCTACTCAAGTAAAAATAGACAATAACTGTTATATTGCCTCTCGGCTGACCATTACAAAAATCATGCATTTTTTATAACAGAATAGTTCAAAAACGTTAATATTAATTTCACAATTGAAAATATGTTTCGCTTTCGAATAGAATTGTAATGTGGAAAGATGTTGTATAAAATGAATATATTTTAGATTCTAATATAACGCTCTCTTTATTTACTGCACAGCTTCAGTGTTAATTTAAAATTAATATTTCGGCCAATACGATAACAAGCTGTGTAATTCGTGTACCTCAGAACTACCATAGTCTCTCGCTGAAAACTAAGTAATTGTAAAATGTGAACACTCCGTAATTAGAAACTTCTTAGAATATCTCCCATGCCTAAAAAAAGGACGAGGGAATAAAATATAAAAGGGATGAGAAAAAAATCTGATATAATCTAGCTTTATTTGCAAAAATATTCACATGGCGAAATATATTTGTTGAAATAACCGAAATGCCTTTCGAACACATAACATCGTTTTACAAATTTCGAATAATTAATTGTAAACAATAAAACAACTATTGTAAGCCGTTACAAACCTGGTATTAAAATTCACAGAGTAACGCTTGTTGTATGACTTATACAATGTAACACTGTTATTTCCCGCAACAACGTGATGTCAGCAGACAAGCACGCAGTACTTGCCCCTCACGTGCATTAGTGGCTGCAGGCTAATACATTACCGCAAGTACATGTTGTGTAGTTACTAACACCGGACGATAGGACGCTTGGCTAGGCACAGCGCATAGCACATAGTCTAGCCGCTGCGGGCATTCCAGGTAGAAACAAAGCCCACAGTACTGTGTGCAGGGATCACGGCCGTTGCAGCCTTCAATGCTTCACGTGCCTCCGTCGGGTTGCATTCTGTAACAAATATACTGTTTTAAAAATTACATTGACTAGATAATTGCTAGGCTGTACCATCCGACGTATATATTTGTAAGCTTGAAACATACCGATAGTGTGTCGTCACTTCGAAAATGGGAAACACTAGTTAAGACTGTTATAGACATCTATAGACGTGATAGTGACCCCAAACACAGTGGTGCAGTTTAAATCTAGTTGTAATTTGCTACTTAAGTTATAACGCGTTTGTGTACTATCTGCAGACTGAAGCATAAATAACGCGAATCACATCAGGTTCGTTCGTGCTAGAGCCTAGAGCCTAATGATAGTTCCACTGGCACCTGGGTTGCAAATTACAACTGGATTTGAACTGGACTATTTCAGGAAATTAGACAGTGTATTGTGGAATGACTAACACCTTCCAATAATTACGCCAAAATGGATCAGAAACCATTTTGCGATTCATGTATATCACAGATTTAAACAGAAATCTTGATATAAACAGAAATGCTGATTTCTGTTTAAATAACGTTGCGTTATTAATGTGCAACTTAGGTGTGCATTGTGTTAGTGTGCAACGTCACTTGTGTTGTAAAGGTATAACCCCATTCATTAGATAGTCACAATTTCTTATACAGGTTGACAGGTTATAAAAGTGTTAAGGAAAATTAACTTCAAGACATTTGATATACAATTTGTAGGGCAAAATTTACATGATTTAAATGTTATAAAATTCGCATCTTTATTTGTATTTTTCGTGTGGAATATATTTTTAATAAATTATCTACAAGGGACAAAATAATTTAACTCTTTATAAAATAATCGATAACAACGAGACTCGTTAAAAACACAGGCTAGAAACACACTCGTTAGAAACATGTTGGCAGTTGGTTTTTAAGATATATTCCGCTCTCTTCTCAATATATTTCCATTACATATCAAGATGACGTAAACATATGTTTACTTGACAATAACACTCATAAAATGAATACACTAAAAGCAGTAAGCCCCAGTTTCGTCTCGTCGACACCAGGGGCCGGCCAGCGCGGCGACGCGACGCAAGTATTTCGAGGTGGCGCAATTTATGTTTACTGCAGTTCGTTCCCATTCTTGGAAGAATAAACGATGTCTTGCAGGAACCCCGATCACTTTGGCTTCCTTTTGGGTAGGTTCTAAATTAAAATAAGATTGCAGTACTTTTTGTACTCGTAAAATACAGACATTCTTTAGGTTTATGATGTACTCTCTAAATTTTGAACCGTAAATTATTAGTTGGAGAAACGGATCGTTTGCTGTCATTGTCACCTTTTATTGAAAAACAATAAAACACTAGGAATACAGAGCGTTAAATGTGATAGGTGCAAAATATAAAATAACTTCTTCTTTGTTCAAATATTTCTTACTGAAAATCTCATGGTGAAAATCAAATCTAGTTTCGTATGTAGCCTTCTACAGAAACTTTATCATTAAACGGAAAAAGTATTCTCATAAGTTATTCTTATTCATATCATCTTCAAATAAATTATGAGAATTCCGGAAAAGAAAATCGATTCTTTTTTTTCTAGCCAGTAGTATAAAGTTCCAAACTTCAGAAATCATTGAGGATCTGTTACATATATTGCTAACTTAACAATACAGTAAGTCAGACATAAATATCTCATAAATTTTATATGTAATAATAAAAATACACGATAAAAATGTTTTATTTTAGAAAAACAACTAAAATGCTCAGGGATATGTATAACTTTAAACGTTAGCGACTCGCACAGTCACTAAATTATCGTTATATCGTTATTCTGTAGAACCCACATTGTACAATCATTACATTTGGCGTAATGGCAGACTTTTGCAGTTATAATAGGAAATTTTCTTGTATATCTTAATGTATCAAACAATAATTTATGTTTAAGGCTACAAAATCGCCTAATGTATTTATTAATTAGCTTCTTAACTATAGTTTTACGTCTTGATACCAATTACTCACAATAAAACAGCAGTTTACGACAAAACAACACTTTATTACTATAAAAACTAACATTTACATTAATATATATTTACTAGTTGACATGATAGTGATAGCAAGGACTGTTGAAATGTATTTCACAGTTGTAAAGCGCAATGCAAATATTAGTTTTATAGTTAGCTATTCAACGCAAAATGTGGTTTTACTGTGAGTGATATTGTTTTTAAGCATTGACTATTTAACATTGATTATCTTAAACCCAATAAATAAAACTAGTCTTTTATGTAGCAACCTAACCAGTAGCAATCATTCAACTTCATTTTACCCGCTCTGAAGCAATCACGAAAGAACACGAACAAACCGTAAAACAACCATTGAGTCTATCAGTGATGGATCTATTCAAATCAGTATTTCACAAACCAACTGGTCGGTCATATTGATAGTCAGGCGTTTCGTGGAGGCCACTGTCAACGGCCAATACACTGTCAGTAACCTGTGATCTGATCCATGATCTGTAGTGCCTTAGGCCCATGAAAATGACCAGTACCGTTGGACAGATCCCAGTTATGGATAACTTATGGATTTTAGTGACATCTTAACATTTTAGTCTGGCAATATTGACCTGTTGTCTGCAATGTCTAGTGTCCAGACTTTAATCTATGAATTGAAGTAACTGATCTATATTGCTCAGAGATTGGTCACACTGACCTAAGATATGTACTGCGCAATGACACTGATCTGTGATATGTGCTGTACAGTAATCAAAGCACGTGACGACGACCTGTGACCTCTGAGTTGTGCAGAGACAAGTACCCACGACACTGACTTGTTATATGTGATTTACAGTGACAAAACGCCCGTGACACTATCCGGTGACCTGTACTGTTCAATGTACAAGTATACGCGAATCTATCCAGGGATCTGTGATGTGCAGTGATCAAATACCTGTAAGACTGACCTCTGATATATGCCGATCAGTGGCATAATATGTCTGACACTGCCCTGTGATCTATGATGTTCAGTGACCGGAAATGTATTACACTGTCCTGTAAATCTGTGCTGTAGTCAAATTATCGTAACATTGACCTAGTATCTGTGCTGTGTAGAGTCAAATGCCTACGACACTGACTTGTTGTACGTGATTTACAGTGACAAAACGCTCGCGACACTATCCGGTGACCTGTACTGTTCAATGTACAAGTATACGCGAATCTATCCAGGGATCTGTGATGTTCAGTGATCAAATACCTGTAAGACTGACCTCTGATATATGCCGATCAGTGGCATAATATGTCTGACACTGCCCTGTGATCTATGATGTTCAGTGACCGGAAATGTATTACACTGTCCTGTAAATCTGTGCTGTAGTCAAATTATCGTAACATTGACCTAGTATCTGTGCTGTGTAGAGTCAAATGCCTACGACACTGACTTGTTGTACGTGATTTTCAGTGACAAAACGCCCATGACACTTGAAATCTGTACTGATCAAGGACTGTGAATGTGTTACACTGTTCTGTGATCTGTGCTGTAGTCAAATGATCGTAACACTGATCTAAGATCTGCACTGATCAGTGACCGAATATATGCGAAACTATCCTGCAATCTTTGCCGCTCAGTGACCAAATGGCCGTAACCTGTCCTGTAATCTTTGTTGCTCAGTGACCAAATGCCACGGACCTGTCCTGTATTCTTTGTTGCTCAGAGACCAAATGCCCGTGACATGTCCTGTAATCTCTGTCACTCATTGACCAAATGCCCGTGACATGTCCTGTAATCTTTGTTGCTCAGTGACCAAATGGCCGTAACCTCTGCTGTAATCTTTGTTGCTCAGTGACCAAATGGCCGTGACATATCCTGTAATAGTTGTTGTTCAGTGACCAAATGGCCGTAACCTCTCCTGTAATCTTTGTTGCTCAGTGACCAAATGCCACGGACCTGTCCTGTATTCTTTGTTGCTCAGAGACCAAATGCCCGTGACATGTCCTGTAATCTCTGCCACTCAGTGACCAAATTCCCGTGATCTATCCTGTAATCTTTGTTCTTCAGTTACCAAATGCCGGTGACCTGTCCTGTAATCTTTGTTGTTCAGTGACCAAATGCCCGTGACCTGTCCTGTAATCTTTGTTGCTCAGTGACCAAATGCCCGTGACCTGTCCTAATCTCTCTGCTGTGCATTGTCTAAGCCCGCGACACTGACCTGTAATCTGCACTGCTCAGAGTCTCCAGACCAGTGATCAGTGATGACTCTATAAACAGGCCGATGTTTGAACCGGTTTGGTTTCCGAGACCTCAAGGCCACCTGGACATCGCCGCTGTTCGCACTCACTTCATCATTATTCACTTTATGTTCTGAGTTTTATTCCTCTGTGCATTTCTCGGTCTCGATCACGGTCTATTCGGTTTGACAGGGTCGTCCCCTTTGACAAAAACCTTGCTGCTACGCCATTTCAATAATTTTAATTACTGAAACGAGTTTCTTGTCCGATCGACTGTCACAATAAGATTTGCAGGTGGTGTTAACTGTGGCCAGACAGGTTTTTGTATGTTTGGTTACGTTTTAACGTTCTATCAAGGATATTAATTGATAGTGACAAACGTTTGGGATGGTGTAGGATAACACGAAACCAAACATGACACATTCAACCTGCGTGATTGGTGCGAAATATTATTCATATATTTTTTTATTCATCAATTTTTTGGGGTTGTTTAATAATTAACCTGATACTTCTAACATACATTCAACATGATAACTTATATCTTAAGTCAGTTCCATTACTCGGGGAAAATAATATAATTTAAGTATAGAAACTCACGTATTGGATTAAAATGAAAGAGCACATTTATTAGTGATGAAGCTAATCAGTTATTCAATGGATAAAACTAAAACAGTTCGATAGCTAGCTTAGCTAGGTTCACATCGATATAGGTGTGAATTGGCAGAGGTAGTAAATTAAAGTTGACCATTTATTCTAAAACGTAACTATCAATTATACATTCAACATATACAATAATTTTATACGAAAGAATATTTGAGTTAAATTTAAACACATTTCGTGTTCTTCCTGTCCAATGTTAAGGCCAATGTTAGCTTTCAAATCCCACACCTCCTCACGGATCATCTGAAATCTTTAATTTATGGCTTATTTTAAATATAGAAAAAACATTGCGATTTCAGTGATCAGAGTTTTGACATCACTAACGATAATTGTTCAACAAAATTAACAAATGTCCAAAGTTGCGATTTCTACGAAATAAATATTTGTGATATAAAAATCCTGTTCATTGAAATTGCTAGTTTTTTTTTCATGAAATAAGCCATAAATGAAAGATTTCGGATAATCCTTTAAGGAGAGACGGGATTTGAAAGTTTTCATTGGTCTAATAAGTATAAACGCGAAGTGCCTCTTGACTGGAGCCCATTCTTTGTGCGAATGCGGGTCGAATACAAATATTACATAGCTGCAGACAAGACAGACCTTAACATTCACCTATGTAAACCTCTCCGACTACTATTAACAGTCAGCACAACACAAGCAAATATGCCATACCGTAATCCGACTTAATTTTATTCAAAGCTCCCCATATGCAGTAGATTAGCGACAATACAACCGCTAAATCATCACAGTAAGTGATAGCTGTTTCAATAACTGCCGGTACCAACACACACTAAAGGCAGTAAACGGGTAGCTACGTCATCAACTACAAATGATTATTGCTGCACGGCCACTCTACATAGGTGGACCTTGGGTGTCGCGTTGTGGCGCGGACGGTAGCCGCAGCAGTAGCACGGTCCACTACACTACACTGGCATTCCGACATCTCATTAGCATCTGCTGCGGTCTCATCTGTCTTGTTCTGTTATTGAGTCGTTTCTTTTAACTGTCACGTAATTTGTTAATTGACATTGGTTTAAAATTGTGAGTCAAATTTATTTGCCTCAAGATTTTTATTGGTGTACGTTAAGATACACTCTGCTAAGTTTGTACTATTTTGATACCGTTATGAACAGTTTTAAAAATGTTCAGTACTTTTTAGCGAATTTCCCTATAGGGAGGAAGCTATTACCGTAGATCTCATGGTAAGACTTACGCCCGAGACCATGATAAATTTTCATTTTTAGGTCCCCAGATGCCAAAAACGCCATTCGTTCTAATTTATATATATATCTTTATATATATATATATATATGTGTGTGTGTGTGTGTGTGTGTGTGTGTGTGTGTGTGTGTGTGTGTGTGTGTGTGTGTGTGTGTGTGTGCGCGCGCGCGCGCGCGCGCGTAAGCACGATAACTCTCGTAAAAAGGTCCGATCTTAATGAAATTTGGTACAAATGTGTAAAGTACCATTTATTTGAACCAGTTCGAAAACCAGACGAATCGCACCATCCGAAGTTTAGGGGGGTTTTGTACACAACAATTTTTTTGGGGTTTTCAAATGCAATTTTTGATTTAAATCTTCATGCCATTGAATTCAGCTTAAAAAAACAAACAAATTGGTATTTTGATCATTGCTCTACGTAAATTGGTTACTGAGATATTGAAAGTGCTAAACACAGTACGATGTCTAAAGTTATTCTTATGGATAAAAAGAAAAATTGTACATCTCATTTATAAACATAAACTGACGAAATTTGGTATATGGCTTCATCCGGTTGTGGTTTATTGTTGTTTGCACAAAAAAAACATTTTTCGTCGATAGTTCCCATAGCAGCAAACCTAGGTACTTGGTCCGCATGTTATTCTTATGGAAAATAATTAAAATGTTATATATCGCTTATTGATGAACGAAGTGAATCACTGTATTGATGAAGAAGTTTCACTGGCCGTGTGTGGGTGTGTGTGTGTGTGTGGGTTGGTGTGTTATTGAAATACTAAATAACTGTAAAACATTTCTTAATGAAATTTTGAAGGAGTCATTTGGGATACCAAAGGGATGTTTTAACACAGCATTTGTATTTTATTTTGGATTATTAATAATTATTAAAACTAATTTTAATGTTTGATATTCAGTAGTTGAATTGGTTTTCGTAGTAAGCTATTGACTATGGTTGTCTTTAAAATGTCAGCTGGGATTTATCTGTGTTTCACTTGAGAGATTTTTATCCCCTATATGGGATATTTTGACTGCTTGTGGGATAAAATGGGATTGTGGGATAAAGTGGGATTTTTTTGAAATCGGCATTACGTCTGCTAGTTTGCTTACAACTTACGACCAGAGCACCTTAGCACTTCTAGTGGATTTTCTCGCCGTACTGGCAGTTGCGGGGTTTCCCATTTTTTAACCTCGCTGTCCGCACCTATTATGATTTTATAAACGTCACAGAACGAACACTGAATCATGTCAATTTCGCTGGCCGAGCCATGTTGGAATTAACAAGCAAACTATTTGCCATTATTTAGTACCTACTTCGTACTCTTTAGTACTACCATTAAAAATATTAGTACCTCTCACGTAAATAAATTATTTAATTTAGTTAATTCACCGTATCATTTAACCTATGTCGCATTGCTCAAAATCCTTTGAGGTAATAAAATGTAAAATACCTATAGGTAATTAGTAGATCTAAATAAGCTCTATCTAACGGTATAAATATTGTACTAATACATTATTCAATAATCATATAATATTTAACATTAATAATTGTGTTGCAATGTTTAACAAATCATTGGGAAGTGTAGGATATGACGAGGGATACTATAAGGGAGAGCCTGGGATAAAGTGGGATTTTTTGTATCAGTGCGTGGCATATTTTTACCGTAGAGTGGAAACACTGCATATTTGTTTATAAATCACAAAAAATGTAAACACGTTTTCAACTATGAAGTTAGGTTATGTTTTGTTCCATACATTTTGTTATTTTGAAATAATTTAAAATGTGAGTGTTATGTAAATTTATAGTGTTTTGTCGTGTTTAAAACAATACTTAGCCTATATCTATTTAGATTTATTATTAGTTTATTTTTTACTGGAAAACTTCGATGTAAAAGCTAAGTGTTTGGACTAGTGATGATAAATTAATACAATAGGTTTTGAAATTTTTGAATTACTCGGACAGTATAACTCTGTAACACGACTGACTGTGATTGATAGTCAAGCGTGTTGTAGACCTATAGTAGTTTCTTTACATTGTGAACAAATTACTTGATGGCAGACTTACTAAACGATCATACGTGCAAACTATCTTTATTACATGTAATGTACCAAATAAGCCTCACTGTCACCTAATGACATGGGATTAAAGTTTTGTAATCTACCGGTCAGTAAAATAGTCTGGTTACAGTTTATATTTGTTTGCATTTTCTGTGGTTAATATTGATTTTCATAAAAAATCAAGATGTCCAAAACTCCTTAGTCCCAACCGTCTACATTGTTCAACTAATTACGATGTAGACAGATTGCCCTCCTGAAAAATTGTCATTAATGTAGATGTTGGATTTTGCTCTTAAATATCTCGTGCTGCGATTTCAGTAGCTTGTGTATTTAAATCCAAACTAACATATATTAATGATGTAAACATTTTTAAATTTAAGGTATGAATTTTATAAGATACTGTTATATAAATAAATCATTGAATACATTTGTTTACATTAAATGGGTTTAAAACAAGTATATTTCTGTATGTTTAACCCCCTGATTTTGGAGCTGGAAATTAATAGGTGTAATAATAATTGGCAACTTTTCCCTCAGGTTATATATTTAAAACTCGTCGAAAACCATCCGGTGTCAAACATATATTAGTCATTGGCCGGGTCATAAAAAAGTGTGAACAGGAGCTAGGACCTGTGACCAAATAAACGCAATCAGTTTAATCTAATTTGCTAGGTACACACAGTGGTTTTAAGAGGTTAATTGCTCCACCTCACCCTCCAGGGTTAGATGGAAACGTATTCCGCATATTCTCTATTCATTGTTGCTGGATTAGGAAACCCCAGCATAGCTGCTATAGGCACGTTTTCCACAAGCGGGAATTTTGCGCAGGTTACCAGAAGGTTAGGATATAGCAGGAAAGGAAAGGGTGGGATGGGACAGGCAGCCAAATTGGCCTTTCAGAGTACCAACTCCCGTGCCTTGTGACAGCTGTGATCAGGCTCTATGTGGACCCGCTCTGCCCTCCAACTGGCCAACTCAACGGATGGGGTATCCATGTACAACAGCCAGGGACCATACATTCTCAGGTTGGGGACCAACCCCTGAGTTTCCGCCCCGAGCCGCTGCAAGTGGAGGGACCAAAGGTGAAAGGGAAGTTTGTCATAATGGACATCCAAAAAACTTCATATGTAATGACAATTTCATTTGCTGTACCCAATGTCAGCATCCAAACTGGTATAGACCAGTTTTAAGGTTGTCCTAGGACGAATATTCTCTATTGGTCAATGCTAACCCACCAAGTTTTAATAAAATTAATCAGTATACAAGAGATATATGTTTTTTATTTCTTATAAGAATAACATCGGACAATATACTTAGTTTACTGCTGAATGGAAATTGAAATATTCTCCACAACCATTAGCCGAATAGCCTACTAACGAAATACTAATTTAACCGTGTGTGGATTGGAGTACTAATTTTTAATCTTTTAGAGCTTTTTATGGCAATGAGATAAAACTGTTGAAACCTGCTAAAAATATTTAAAGTTTATGGTACTAAGAAAGGTAAAAAAACTGAAGTTTGGGATCTCTTAAGCCCTGTAATTTCTGAACCCAAATTTTTCTAAAAAATCAGGTGGTATATTTTATTAGAAACCTAATATAAACCACCAAATAAAAAATCCAAAGATTTCGAAAGCGGCTCCTCAAAACTGCTCCAGACCTATATACTACGTTGTTGGCTGTTGGGTACCAAAATATTATGGATACCTCTTTGTTCTTCCCTCAGGGCTCTGCCTTTACTATCACTCCCAACTTTTAATTTTAACGTATGATTCGTTGGATTTATTTTGTTAAAGCAGCATCTCCTGAAAGATGTCCCCACGTTTGATACGCCACCCTACTCAACCATAGACCTCCACCGCACAGGAAAATTTTCTGTTATTATTTACGCCTTTTTTAGTAATTTTAGAAAATTTTCAATTATAAAAAAAATTGTTGTTATTTTCTTTTAACCCCGACCTTAGAGCTCCGCCTCGCTGGCTTTAAAAGTTGCCTTGTTAAATTTATAGAGGAAAGATGATCCTTGGGTAAGCGTTCGGGAGTTCGGGTCAGCGTTCGGGTTGAGTACTACTAGCTGGTCAGACAGACATTATTCTGTCCTAATGTCACTGAATTTGTTTTATGTCAAAAATTCTCGTTCTTTTTCATGATGAGCTCGTTAGCTACGCTCGCTTGCCTATGTTTATATAGAGCTTGCTTCGGTATTGAAAATGAGTTGCTATTCAAATAGATTTATTATTTCTATAATAAACATATGTTTATATGTTTTTCAAGTATGTTTAGATATCATCCTTATAACAGCTGTTTGATGAAACTAAATAACTAACATACAATACCGACTTTGTTTTATGTATTTAGATAATGAAAATCACTTAATAACATCTTGCCATGACAACGTTAATATACACTAGGCAGAAATACGGATTTTAGCAATTCGAAATTTAAGTAATTGCACAACGCCATCTGTAGAGCCTGATATAAGCGTAGGTTATATTATATAAATCAAACAGGAAAGTTGTCCGGGCTGGTAAGGGCCCTCACTTGCATTTAGGGTGTAGACCAGAGCCTGTACAGACCTAAATTCAGCCCTGGCCGTCTGTATGCAGAACTTCAAACATGCTAGAATCCAGAATCATTGTCCCTGTCTCGTGTACATTCTATGTGCCTAAGAGTAAAAATATGTTATAGTCAATCAATACAAATGCTGAATTATTTTGACTAAATCCTATCCTACACTATAATATGAGTAAGGTTTTCATGCTCGCTTGCTTGGTTGATTGCTTGCAACTGTGATCTCAAAAACGGCTCCAACGATTTTCTTGAAAAATAACTAATGTGTCCTTCCAACTACTTGTGTTGTAAAACCTGATATCTGGGTTAAAAATAAGTTCTAGACATGTCCCATCCCCAAAAAAATCAAATAATGTAAAAAGCCGCTATGGAAAATTGAAAAAATCACATTGGGTTTTTAGAGATTAAAGTAAAAGCAAAAGAGTCATAACAGCTGTTCAAAATCTTTCAGCGAACTCTCAAAGTTATACTCATATAGTTTAAGTACTACCTGGGGCTGAGATTTGCTATGGAAAGGTCAATCTTGTTTATGACTTGGAGTTGTTTTTCACTATGTACCCTACTAACGAGCATTTTTGAGGTCACAACAGTTGTTATTATAATGCACCTTTGAGTCATTCTGGATATGACCACTCTACATGTAATCTTCATTCAAAGGATTTATTATCTGATTTTATGGAATCACATGGAACTCATGTTGTTTATGATTATTAACATGTGGTTTCCTGAGAGCAGAGATTAAAAGATTTGAGAGAAGATTACATATATAGAGTAGTAAAATAAATCAAAGGGATATTGAGCTATAAATAACAACTGGAGTGACCTTAAAAATGTAGAAAAGAGGCAAATGAGTTATACAAATCTGATTATCAGTAGGGGGAAGTGGTGAAATATGCTCCAAGTCATCTAAACAAACTGACTGGCCTTCCCCCGAGCAAAGTTCGGCCCCCAGGTATCATATACTCTAATATGAGTAAGGTTTTCTTGTATGTTTGCTTGCTTGCGACACTGATCTCAAAAACGGCTCCAACGATTTCCTTCAAATGTTCAAAATAACTAATTTCTGGGATAAAAATAAGTTCTAGACAGGCCTCATTCCCAGGAAATATCAAATAATGTAAAAAAACTAAAATTATAGGTTTAAAAAATTAACATTGGTCTTATGGAGTTTTAAATCAACACAAAAGAATTTTATCAGCTGTTTATAATCAACCAGGAAATTGTCAAAGTAATACTCATGTTTTTTATGATTATTAACATGTGGTTTCCTGAGAACAGAGATTAAAAGATTTGAGTGAAGATTATATATATAGAGTAGTAAAATAAATGAAAGGGACATTGAGCTATAAATAACAACTGGAGGAACCTTAAAAATGTAGAAAAGAGGCAAATGAGTTATACAAATCTGATTATCAGTAGGGGAAAGTGATGAAATATTACTCCAAGTTATCTAAACTGACTGACTGGCCCTCCCCCGAGCAAAGCTGGGCCCCCCAGGTACTGTCGTGTTAAAACGGATATGAGAAGGGTGTTACCACTCCAGTAGTCAGTAGTATTTTTTATTTACATTAGTCCTAAATTATCTGTTCTTGCCGTTGTGGAGTTAAAACGGATATGGGAATGGTGTTACCATTCCATTAGTAAAATGTTTGGCTTATTAATTATCTTTTCTTGCTGTTGTGGAGTTAAAACGTATAACAGAAGAGTGTTACCAATCCAGTACCTGCCTACATATCTTTAAAAATTCAGTCTTCGTTCATCCTCTTACGGGAAGAATGAGCGTACACCTAGTTTATGAATGTATATGGATGAAACTGGGTATGTGACTTCACTAAGATGAGTTCTATTGATATTTGCATACAAACATATTATTTTGTGTTCCTTGTTGCATCAAACCTGCGTACTCGTCCCCAATGTTATTCTTATGGAGAATAATTAATATTTTAAATATCGCTTGTTTGCGAATATATTTCTTATGAATGCTGTTAAGTGGCTTAATGTGTTGTGTTATGTTACATATTCATTGGAAATTCGCTGTATATGCAGGTTTGCTGCGACGGGGGTATTATATTTTCACCCCGAGGGAGAGTTTTGTTATAGTGAGTCACAAACTATCATGGATTACAATTGGTAAGCGGTTTCTCCTAACAATCCTAAAAACACTCCAAAAATCAAATTCTATGTAATGGACCCAGTTTACTGATGGTCTTCAAACAATAACATTTTCTTTTATTAAGAAGAGACCCTGATGTTAAAATACCCCCGTCGCAGCAAACCTGCGTACTCAGCAAATTTTCAATGCATATGTATGTCTTAATACCATATAATTTTAATTATTCTCCATAAGAATAACATTGGGGATGAGTACGTAGGTTTGATACAAACAATTGATAACTGCGCAAATATAAATAGAATTAAACTAGGTGAAGCTACATACCAAGTTTCATCAATATTCATTCATAAAAATAAGCGATATATAAAAATTTAATTACTCTCCATAAGAATATCATGGGGGCTGAGTAATCAGGTATGCTACAAAATATGGGTTTTCATGAAAATAACATTATAACTCAACTAGGTGAAGCCACATACAAAGTTTCATCAGTATGCATTCATATATTAGCGATATATACCATTTTGATTATTCTCCTTAAGAATAACATGGGGAATGGTAAGCAGGTTCGCTGCAACAAGGAACACAATATAACGGGTTTTTATGCAAATATCAATAGAGCTTCTCTAAGTGAAGTCACACACCAAGTTTCATCTTTTACACTCATAAATAAGCGATATATAACATTTTAATTATTCTCCATAAGAATAACTGGGGACCGAGTACCTAGGTTTGCTGCTATGGGAACGATAGGCAAAAAATATTTGTTTGTTGTGCAAACAACAATAAACCACAACCAGATAAAGCCTTATACCACGTTTCGTCAGTTTATGTTAATAAGCGAAATATAAAATTTTTCTCCTTAAGAATATCATTAGACAACGTACTGTGTTTAACACTTTCAATATCTCACTAACCAATTGACGAAGAGCAATGCTCAAAAACCCAAACTGTTTGTTTTTTAAGTGAATGCAATGGTGAAAATTAAAATTTAATTAAAATAAAAATTACACGTGAAAACCCACAAAAACCCATTTTTGGGGTACAAAACCCCCCTTCGGATAGTGCGATTCGTCTGGTTTCTGGTTTTCGTTCAAATAAATGGTAATTTACACATTTGTGCCAAATTTCCTTAATATCAGACCTTTTTTACGAGATTTATCGTGCTTACGGACACACACACACACACACACACACACACACACACACACACACACACAAATATATACTAGCTGGCCCAACAGACGTTGTCCTGTCCTAATGTCATATTGAACTTGTTTTAGGTCAAATACTCGTTCATTTTCAATGTGAGCTCGTTCCGCTTCGCTCACTCGCCTCCCGGATTAGCTCGTTCGTTTCGCTCACTCGCCTATCGAAAAAAAATAATTGGTTACGTCCTATTCTTAGACCTACCGTACCGAATATAAGAATCTCACAAAATTGTATAAGAATCGGTTAAGCCGTTTCGGAGGAGTTTTGTTATAAACAATATGACCCGAGAATTTTATATATTAGATATATATATATATATATATACAAATTTTAACGAATGGTATTTTTGGCATCTGGGGACCTTGAAAAGAAAAGTTATCATTTTATGTCTTGGGCTTAATTCTTACCATGCCACCTACGTTAATAGCTTCTTCCCTATAGCGTAAATTCGCTAAAACTATTCATGTAAATTCCTAGTTGTAGGATGGCAATACCTTACCTTTTATTCATCAGAACTAAAAACAATACTACCATACAGTCTTGGAATAAACCTTCTTAAAATGTAAGAGTTACTTGAGATTTGAAAATTAAATCTTATGGTGATCAAAGAATTTCTCAGTTTGCCTTCAACCTTCAACGACTTGGGATCTCTCAGAGAATCCCTTAGTCACAATATTTATAACATTAGTTAAAAAATTTGCAAAAACTGTTACTGCCGCATCTGGAATTGTGATCACGTTATACGTTGTGTGCATGGATCGTTTCCATGATAAATTTGGAATATTATTAATTATATTGGTCCAGATCTTTAAATATCAGTATTAGGCTCATGCATTTTTACTCACGGATGCATTTAATATGATCACAGCTATAAAGGTTTCCTAAAACATTGTAAACTTATAATTCAGCGAATAGAATTATGTTCAGTTCTCTCTACTGGTTCAATTAAAACTATTCAGTTCAACTTAAACTCGTTTGCAGTTAGGCGGTGTTCAAATGTGTTGAATGCACTAGAGAACAGTTGCGTAACGACAGACGATTATTCACTAGCGGCGATTATAACACTTAACAGACAAGGCCGCGGATCACGCGCGCGAGCGTGGCACAAACACGCCCAACTGAGCGGTGGGAAAAGTGAAGCGGGCAATTCCCTGAGAACACGGAAAACAAGTTGAAAGCTTAAGCTGATACTGTCATGAAATGAGTAGGAATGTACTGTATTCATTACGCAGTTTCTTATAAGAAACATTAATCAAGCTGTTCTCACTCGACTACTCTGAGACTTAATAATCGTAAGGTTGAAATTTGTTCGACTCGCGCAACAAATTTTTCGTTTGCAATTTGCAAAGGAAAACTTGCCCAGGGCCGCTGAATATAGTTTCGATCTAAAAAGAAATATCTCACTTGTCTGAAATGTCATTTAAATGTTCGAGATAATAAAGGGGCGTCAAAAAAGGTTGCAGAAATGTCTCCCCACGTCATTCAGATAAAGAAAGACCTGCCAACTAATCGGGATTTTATTGAATTTTGTATGTGACCTGTACTCCGCCCTTGACCTTGAGCGAATGCGCAAAACGGGTGCGCGACAGGAAGCCGCCACTTCACTTTCTCACTAACCGGTATAGTGCAATAAGAACAGTGCGAATTATGGGTAGCGTAGTTATATCTGTTATAATTGTTCAGCGCACATTTTTCCCCCTCATGCTTACATCATTTGGTTTACGGTGGTAGACCAGTTTCAGTAAACTGGCATCGTTGGCGTTAAGGATTTTCCCGGGCGGCCTTGAATGAGTGACGAAGCAGTCGAGCGTACACCAAAGCTGTGTTAGAAGCCTCAAAAATTAAATTATACGAAAAAACATGATTTGAGTTAGTTGATTTAACGAAGTAATAATCGTTAAATACCTGAAACAGTTCCTGAGATGTGATTTTTTTAACCTGCAGCAACCTTTTTCAATGACCCTGTACAACATGGTAGCACAGACAAAGGAATATAAATGGATATAATAATAATATTATATGGAATATAATATGGATTCCTTTATCTGTGATGATAGCTACCGTATCTGTAACACAACCACAAAAAATATCAAAACAGCCATACAACCATATTTACAAATTATCATTAATTAAATTTAAAAAGATTGTTTGATAAAATATGAGATATGTAAAAGAAAAGATCTATTAAGTCTTCGACAGTAATAACAGAGAAAGTTTATAAGATAATAATGCCAGTATAAGTAATTATTTTATGAGCCAATTCACACGTGCTGAAACAATGACTCATTTTGTTACACTCTGTTGTTATGACTACATGCTTGCAAACGATATTTTATTCAAGGCTATTTCCTTAACGTTCCTTAAAACCGGTCGTCTTGACTCCGGTTGTCTTCCTCAGCAATAATGAGCAGATACATCTAACCCAATGGTTATAAAGACGTGATGGGGTTTTTATATGCAATAAATTGACACTGTTTCAATACGATTGGTTTTACCAGCACTTCAATTGATTGTCAAGGTTTAACTTTTTTGGAACGTAGGAGTGCTATTATTTTGGGTTTTCAATGACTGTACTAAATATTCTTTATCCTCACTGAGTCTATCGAGGATAAAATCTACTTCTAGATAATAGGTAAAATTCTGATTGGGCGTTCAGGTTTTGTGAGGAGAAACGAGGACGTTATTCATCGTCCGTTAAACATGTAGCACATTCAGTGAAAGGTAATATGTAACACTAACCTTCCTTGTGAATAGGTTTTACACTCACGATCGTTTTGACGCGCAGTATTTTCACTTCTAAAAATATAAAACCAGCCCACTTTATTCATTATGACAAAACGTAAAAGGAAACGGAGGCTCGATTTCTACGTTTCAAGTAAGTTTTGAATACGTTTTACTATGCAACGTGATGTTCTGTATTTAAAAAAGTCGGTACATTCATTAAATGTAAATTTGTTTATGAAAACTAACTCCTGATCAATTTTCCGAACCGAAAAATGAATTAAATAAGTTTGAATTGACATTAATAGACAAGATCGAATTTTAAGACAAGATTGTGGCCGAGTACAATTTCAGTACCGTGCTATTAGACAATTAGCCCCAGTCATCGTCGCCATTTTCCCTTTGTATTACGAGAATGCGAAATTAGATCGCATCTCGGTCACCTTATTCTTTTTCACCATCCATTAGTCGATGCAATTTGTTTGGAAGGATTTACAGTCGTGGTTTTTAAACATGGAAAACTCCAAAGGAATTCAGGCTTGAGAAAAGCTCCATCTGGATCCCAATTGAAATCTCAACTTGACAAAGGCGGCTGGCGATTCCTCGGCGATTTTCCTCGCACCTCCTGACACAATGCAGCCTCCGGATGACTCCTGGACCTGCAGTGACTTGCTAGCTCCAAGGTCGAGGTCCGTCCTTGCCCCCGCCCTGCCTTTCACTCGACCCAGCATAGCGAAGGAATGTGCACTTCTCACACAACATCCCCTCTCTACATGTCTCTGATTCATCCGATACATTCACAAGAGAATTCGTGGGTGTTGGAATTTCCGCGGAGAAATACACGGTAATGGTTCTATAACTTTGCCCTCTCAGGTCCGGGTGTGTTCAGCAACGTCGTCGTGCGTGAGTAATATACTCTATGTTCCTGGTGTGGTGTGTTTTACCACTGATGATTATTTGTAAGATCTTCAACAATAAACCTTGAAACGAACTAGGATGCTGCATTATACCTTTCAAACTCAGTTTTAGATACAAACGAATCTTGCCCATTCAAAATTTTTCAGTCCTATAGTTTTTCTGCTGGAAACCAAGACGTGCTTCTGCTTTTTTACACCTGCATTTCGCTCTCAGCTACGCTTATCGTTTTTGGTACCGGATCAAATGCTATATATACATATACTGTACTGTTGATACACATACTGTAACTGGGCACTTCGTGAAGTTGGGAATTTGATGAAGAATGGTAACTGACAGTTAGCAACTTAAAATAGGATTAAACTGAAACTACGTTACAACCAAGATTTATATGTACGTATATTGTATTTTGTGACAGAGATTCTTGTTTTTTGTTGTATGTATTGTATAGTGTCCATGATTGTAAAAAATAAAGTTTCGCCCACCTACTTTGTAAAGTCAAATTTTACTCCTTGTAATTAACGAGTAAAGTGCTACCTACTTTGTCTCCCCGGAACAGAATCAGCTGATATTTCGCTGCAATAATTAACGCTGCAGCTATAACGGAATCGAATCAGCTGATTGATATTTCGTTCCAGCTGCAATTAACGTTCCGAGTTCCGAGGTTTGTTATTACGCATTACGCAACCAAAATGGACAGCGATTGGGAATGTGAATACTTACCGATACTTGTGGATTGTGGGGTGTGGGAAAAATGTTGTATGTATTATGGGAGTAAATTACATTGTCTTCCTCGGTAAAATTGCCGCCCTCGCCTACGGCGCACAGTGGTCGAAAAAGTCCGTTTTAGTGCAAAAACCTCCAGTTGACCGTAATCACTGACCTAGCCTAAAACTAATGTTAATAAATGAATGCTGATTGCAATATAGATTATTCTGATCAATTATAATCATATTACTGTGTGGTCACGGTAATCCGAACCTTCAGTAATCCGAATTACGCGGTAACAGCGATTTTGATTATACGCTAAATTTGAATCTTGCATTTTTATATACTGTAATAAGTAAAGTTTTATATTTCACAAAAAAATTAGCTAATCATGGATGCTAATCATTCTTTAAGTTAACCACAAAAGTACCTACAAATAAAAAATCTATGACTAAAAAATGTTAGCCTCTATTCCGTTAATGGAGTGTACACATTTGGATGAGATGTAGTTTGAATCTTACAAACTACGAAAGGCAGAAAAATCTGTTTATTACAATACCTAAAAAGTTTACATCTTTTATATGAATATGTAGACTGAGGAAGATGCTAGAGAGGAAACAACAATAGTTGTCTTATTAAAAACTTGTTAGTAAACGGCTATAAACATTCAAAACACTTATTAGTAACAAATAATTATCTAGATTTAGTGCAACTGTCCACCATTGTGAATATTCGAATTACGGAGATTAAGATTATTCACTATATTGACATCCGTAAAAGCTTTAATGTAATTGTTTTATACTTATAAATGAAAATTATTTTTTTGCTTTTTCGTTAGGTATTAACGGGCAATAATTTTCTTAGTATAATGCGAAAATAAACAAAACTGAACGAAGCTTATGCAGTAAGCACTCTCGTAAAAAATATAGTGGCTTAAGAAAAAAAACCCACACCCAAGTTCCATACCCTAAAAAATATGATTAACTTTTAAAAATCTCTTGTCTTTTGGAGCTAGAAAGATAAATGCAATTTTTCATTGAAGTACTGTAAATAACTGATTCAAAAAATAATTTACAAATCACCAATTTGGATATCTTATCTTTCAACCACTCACTGTTCCTATGCAAGAACTTTTCTTTGCTTTGCTGTACCTCTCTCTTCCTTCTATTAAAATTAGACAGAAACCTATTTCTTATCTCTTCACTTATTAGTGATAAATTTTCGTCGGAAAGTTGAGGATGTTTGCTATGTAAACACTCTTCTAATGCACACCCACAATTAAACAACAGTTCGCACAGATCACTATAAGCAATGGTAAACTCTGCCATATTAATACATTGACACGCACAGGTTAAACGTTTAACGTAAAATGAGCAAGACTCTACAGAAAATATTTAATCAAATGTTGTGATACAATTCAATAAAAATTGTAGATAACAAGGAAAATCCAATACAATAGAGTACGGGCCTTATCGCGATGAGCCGCGCGCGCCTACCGCACCGTGCATACGTTTCTTTCGGTGGCTGTCCTGAACACCGGCGGCGGAGGGCGGCGATGAAATTTATATTGCAATTACCTGAATGTTTGTCCTCTATGACAAACCTATTCTCAGGGCGACTGTCGATAACAGTTTTTTCTCCGGCTCATATAAATTATAATAATTAATATTATTTTAAAATTTGAACACTGTGTTAAATTTGACCCAAACTAAATTTCAAAGTTGAAATAAATAAATAAAAATGCATGTTTTCTTGAAGATTATAAAATTCCGTACACATACATATAACATAAAATTAGGTTTTTGCAATAAACCAGATCTTTATATAACTGTAGAAAAGTCCAACTTCTACGGGCAATGATGAATTAAATTGTAATTATGTTGAATATGTATTTCACGACGATATATACTTTATTTACACATTAAAAATGTCAAATTGTACGGTGAATCCATATTGTTCGGACATTTCTCTACAAAAAAATAACAAAGTTATTTGCCTTCGTGAAATTTCATTTTTTGGGGTTTTTGCAGCGATACGACCACTGTGCGGCGTCAGGTGCCAAAAATTTCCCTCGGGGAGACAAAGTTGCACTTTACTCCCTTACTATTGTAAACCTAATTATAATACAGTGAAAAATATCAAAATAAATTATAAAAAATGACAAGCTAGTGTAGTGGAAATGTAGATTGGTAATTGGCAGTATTTAGTTGCTAGATTGAGTTTATTTGTTCGTTTGTATAGAATCTGCCTTTACAGTTAGTTGTTTGTTTTAGATTTAATCTAATTTCTTTAACCAACATATGTCTAATTTTAGCGTTATATCCAAATATTTAATAACATATTTTTTATTCCTAAAATATTATTTAGGGAATAAGATAAAATAAATGTTTACGGGGATATAGTGAGAATTAAAATAATTATTGTTTATCTTTTCGGTAGAGGAGAATAGTTCCTTGGATGTATATGTGTAACATGGTTTCAGTGTTTGCTAATTATTTTTGTTTGATAAATTTAAATAATTTTGTTACAAGACAATAATTGCTTTATCTTGCTGTAGCGTATAGATCCAAGAGGGATAAACCAGTCGTTTTTACTTCATAGTGAAACGTCGTTCACGAAGATTATTAATTACATTATTATTAACAACAGAGTTGACCGTTAGTAATCAGTACTGAATGATTGCTTACTTTTACCATGCAAAAGCTGTTTTGGTTAATTTGTTAGAAAGAAAATACATCTGCCTATCCTTGATAATCCCTCTGGAAACTGTTTCATCGTGTTCGGCCGAACTACGAATGTTCGGAGTATTTGCGAGAAGTGCATGTGGGAGCTGTACGAACTATTGAATACATACGGGAACATACGGGACGGAATTTTCAGTGAACATTCTGAGAATGTTCGGCCGAATATCCAGGCCTGTTCGCGAGAAGTGTGGGATTGCCTTTACTATCTTCATATATTTCATGATTTTGTTGCGGATTATAAATTCGTAATAACTATTATTCAGTGGTAAATAAATCGAGGTTTTTCTTATTTAAACTAAGATAACTTTTATTTATAGCTCAAAAACTGTTTTCGGAATAATTATTCTCATAATATGTATGACAATCAAAATAAGAGTACCGGAAAACTTAGGTACCAATGTGTAAAACTAAAATGTTCATTGATTATTAGATTATGTTTTTTCATCATCAGAATGTAAAAAGTATTTTCTTTAGTTTTGAGTAACTATTTGTTTACAGGGAAATATATGCAATAAAACATAATAAATCTGTGCACACATCTATTTAAGAATGTTAGCTAATGAGAAGTATGGTTAGCCATCAAAACCCCACGCAAACCTTTCTCATAATATACAATTTTTCTAACAAACATAACGTAACGTAATTGTTTCGAAATTAATTTTCGTACCACAAAAATTTTAATATATTTTATCATCTACACCTATCCAATAGCCTACATTTTAATACCAACTGTTACTATTTTTGTTTTTATGAAACTGGTACTGGGATAAATCTACAGATGAATCATCCTTCTACAGTAAGTAGATATGTTGGGCACATACTATAATTTTAATTGACTTTTATACTCTTTATAGGCAGTTAAGATTGACAATAACAATAAAATGCTATAATTTAGTGTTTCTCAGAACATTGTTCCTCAGACAACCTAGACTCTATTTTTTTGGTAAATTGTGCTATACAAAATAACATTGGTGTGACCACTTGTCTGAGTTATTTAGTTGTTTCTTTGAAATTTTTAATTTTATTTGCATTAAGAACGCTTCAAAGTGGCTTATAGCCGTTGTCACATTATATCAACGATTTTGGCTTTCAAAGAAATTAAGTTCAGTGTATTTAAATGTTTAGGTATGTTGAAACCCCTGTGAGATTGAGCTGCTATAGGTATTTTGTGGAAGATTAATTTTAAAATGCATAGTTTTCCGCATTGTACAATTTTAAGTAAATATGTGGCATGGATACTATGATCTAAATCTTCTTTTACAACATAATATTACGAAAATAGCAATTTATTTGACGAAGACTAAAGAGTTTTGCCACACCTGGTCTGGACCGTTTTCGGGAGATGTAAAAATGATGTTTAATGCGAACCTCGTTTTATAAGTGAATAAAGAATTCTTTGTTTAAAATTAATTGTTGGAGACGGTGAGTTTATGATATTTAAGAAATTATTGTGCACATTTTCCATCTCTGATTAGTAAAAAATCTGTGTGTTTTTACTGATCAGTGATTGAAAATGTCAGCAATAATTTCTTATATTGTATAAAGAATGTCTGAGAAAGAATGATAATCCTTTAAATATTTGAAACCAAATTAAAAGCCACCTTGATTATATATTTGAAAAATAATTCAAACATGCACTTGTTGTATGTTAAAAAAAACCTTTTTAACTGGATACAGTTTATTTTTTTAGCACCTAAAATGACCAAATGTCATATTGTCAGATAGTATTTCGTTACAGTTCCGTTTACAACTGTTATTTAAACTCCCATCAGCCAACATAACATTAGTTGATATTTTCATTTATATATAAGCTGTTACACACGGCTTTTCTCGCGAAAAATTAAAACACATTTAAAATATTAACCTGACCAGCACTCTCAAAACTTTGTGTATGCTTACCATATGACTTTCTTTGCAGTAACTGACAAACATTTTAACTACAGCTGGTAATGTTATAAATGATATCCTCCCATAAGATTTGCATTGGATCTTAAAGGGCCCTTGAGGTGGAGCCCTAAGGTTGAATATAGACATTTTCAGGTCTTTACGTTAATGTGATATGTAAGCTATATTCATGGAAGATTCTACCGAAATAGGTCCAGTAGATTTTATTTGATGGAACTCCAAATATCCATACATCCAAACTTTCATATTTATGACATTAATTAATATGTAATATAGTAGGATATAAACTAATCCCCAAAAGGGCAAGAAAACATCCAATGTTTACACTATTGTTGGATTTATTTATTTTCGTAAGTTGCTTGTACTATATGCACTTAAGTAATACGTGGGAATATTAATTTAATAATATGAATTATGGTTCTGCCAAGTGTGTTTGGATAAATGAAGAACAGCGTTGCTAACACAGCTATGCATTCGTCTATATCTGAGGAACTACATCATAAGCCACTTATACACTATATCTTGCATCGTCGAGTTGTGAAAGAGTGAGTTATGGATGTCCTATTCATAACTTGTGTTTAAGAATTTTGCAGTTTGCTGTAAAAATATGATGACATACCGTTTGCTACGTTAAGGAGAAATCAAAATCAATTAAAAACTTTTAACTTAAAATTGAAGAGTAAATGCTGACTGCTTTTGAAATTTGGTAGTAGACAGAGAATTATCAAAACATTGTATTCTTTAATTCTCGAGCGTTACGCAGCATAGCATTGAAACATTTTGTTAAAGTTAGGATCCAAATCTAAATTGCAAAGGATTTAATTTTTATCTGTCATGTTAAAATTACAGTAATTTCTACTATTGTCTATAAATTACATTTTAATTGAACAAAGTAGATGGGCGTTAAATTTGCGTTTAGTGAATTTCGTAAAATCACTAGATAAGGTTTGTTATAAATGTATTCCATACAAGACACTTATAATTCCAAGTTTGCATTGCCTCTGTTACAGATTTTGTTTGCTACATTTTATAGATTACACATTCAGTAATAATTTCAGGCTAATGTACCCATTTAATGTAAATGAACCAAATATTTTCGACAGCAATGAAAAATAACCTTAATCTTTATACACTTTTAAAACGTTATTAAAACGTATAAACACCTATTTAATTTAAATAAAATCAATTTGTATAATCGGTAATTTCTGCATAACATATTTCCTCGGTTGTTCGCAAAAAAACTAGATTAACGACGCCTGACGAGATTCCTTTTGCGTTACACATTTTCTGGAGCATCATTTTCCTCGGAATTTCCAGTTAACGATTGAACAAACCAGTATGCAAATTGTATTTTCCCAAACAAGACTCAATCTCCAACCAAACTAGAGCTGCCCGCGGGTCGAGTGACGCGGGTGACTCAGGGCTCCGCCCGACCGCGGCGCTCATGGTCGCTCTGATTTACGGGCAGGACCGAGGAGGGAAGCTTGTCGTGGCTTTGTCGTGGACACCTTCCCCAGAAAGGATCACAATAGAAATATCTCAGTGTCATCATCGCTCATGAAGAACAACGTGGAATACCTCGCTTTGGCGGCGAAATTCCGTTGTGACACGGCCGTCGTGATATTTTATACCAAAAGTGTCCCACAACAATTCCCGTTGACAAGGCTGTGCGCAAGGGAATAAATCAAATTCCCAGTTGAGGGAATCTGGATTGCTTGGGTCAGTATCTCTTTTAGTCTACCGTGCACTGGACGTTTGGGAATCAGACTTGCTGGTAGGCTTTGTTGGAATAGGAGACACCTGCAAAGGCACTGTGCTCGCTCCCAGGGACTTAGTAGACATTATGTGGTGTGGTAGGATCTCCTCAGGGAAGATGATCTCTTCAGTAGGATCAATAGTAAAGCTATTTTTTTAGAACCTTTTTTATTGTGTAGATTAACTCTTTATCAACCCTCCATTGATACGGAGCTCATATCACCATGGTTACCTTGACTCTATAGACCTAAACTTCAGCTGAGACGCTGAGACCAACTTGACCATTCTTCGAAAAAACAAATCATACCTGTTTATCGTACTGGGTATCAGGTATCCTTATTCTCATTCGGCAGGATATTTTTTTATCGATGTAACCTCAAAGCTAATGCATCAGGATTAGACTGTCATAAGGCCCAGGGCACTTGAATGGAATAAATTATGAACGATTTATATAGTAGAATATGTAATAGACATCTTATAACAAACATACAAAATTCTGATGATCATTTAGCATTTTTCTCCATTTCACATATTAATTTCAAACCATTTCAATGTTAGTGATGGAATTGGTGGAACGTTTACTGCCGTAGGTAATCACGTTCTTTATGAACCAGGTTATCAGTTATCTATCTATATTATCAATAAGCTACTTGCCAACTTTGTAAAAATTAAGTTTTTTGTTTTAAGGTTTACCCCAAAATATTATACACTAAAACGCCCGTCAATGTGTGCAAATGTGCAAACTGGCTTTAGATTTTCGATTTAGACCTCAAGGCTCTGCCCCACGGGGCTTCCAAGTCCCCTTGTTATTCATATGGAGGAGAGTTTTTTTTGTTTGTTTATGTCACATTTGTGATTGTCAGTAACTCTTGCAAATTAAATAATTGCCTGCCTCGCAGTTGGTCTCAAGCTTCACCATATATATCCATTAGCCTAATCATCTGACAAAACTCATTTAAATATAACCACACTTTAATGCCCTATTGGTAACTCGTTCCGCTTTATACTAAAATCGAAATAAATAAGAATACAAATAAATATGTGGTTGATAAACCACTATAGCGAATAAAAAATAAAAATATTCTGTACTAATTCGGTCTTTTTACAAAATTAGTCATCGCCCGCGGCGCCCTCTACACACGTTCTCCAGCGTTACGTCCCCGTAGACCAGTAGAGTCCGCTGGTGATCTACACCGTCTCGTATATCAGCCACTGAAGGGCGCAGGGCAAGGTCTATACCAACAACATAATAGCCGCGAATGGCGCCGCCGCTGCCGCTGCCGCTGCCCGAGCTCAGTTTCCCAAGCGCTGCATTGTGCAAAACGCAAAGCGAAGTTCAAGGTCGCCGCAAGGTCGTTGGGTGTGGCACCTGCCCGAACCCCCCCCCCTTGCTGGGGGGTGGTTGTACTCACTACTCACCGGATTGAAATTTCACACTGGACATCATAAAAGCTTCACTTAAACAGCCGTAAACTGCGGCCGCACAATCGCGGTGATTGGGCAAGAGGCCGCCGCAGTAAAGTCGCGATGTTACGGCGAGCGGCCCACGGTCTGTGGTCAGTTGTGAATCGATTGCTGTGGGTGACAAATGAGCGAGTTTTGTCACCCTGTATGAGAAACTGCCAATAGATTGAGCTTTGAGTATTAGTAGTTTTGCATTGTCCATTAAACTGCTAAATTCAATCAAATGAATTACTGATATAGGTTTAAGGACAAGAATAACTTAACGTTAATTAATAATGTTAACAAGGAGCTGCAAGGAGTTGTTTGACGAACAAGCCAACAAATACTATCAAAATGTTGGAAGTGAATTTGTTCTACTTGTTGATACGATTAAATAGGAAAAAACTGCGCCTCACAACACTATAAAATATATTTATACGTATAGTGTACTGAAACATAATAAGGTAAATACAGAGAAAGTATGGTACAAGGCAATGGATTTCAACCAATTATGGTCTTTATCAGGCCAAATCTGAGAACCCTAATAATTCTAGTAAACAAGCGGCATCAATTTACTTTGACGGGTATTTTTAGAGTTGAGGTTGAAGTACTACTGGAACTGCATGACTGCGTTATACAAGTTCAAATCATTGTATAACAAATGCTACTTAAGTTTTGGCTCCCAACAAATGTTTACAATAAAACAAACACTTTGGAAGATAAATTGACTTAACATTTATTTGTTAAATATCTTAGGGGATAATATAACTATTACTGCATAGCATTTAAAAGACGAGTAAAAATCTCTGTTAACCGTTAATCATCAATATTTTGTAACGTAAATTTTCCAAATATCGTTATGCCTATTATTTTGCTTAAAGATAAATTAAAGGTGTTGGTAATTTGAATCAATGACACTTCTTAAAGGAATTTTACATATAATACAGTCAGCCTTTCCACAGATAATATACAAAATCTAACACCTTATATCACTTGCATAGCGGATATGTATCAGCCAACGACTACTTTAGCCGATGATGTAATACCCCTGCAGCCAAGAGTCTATTCAAAGGTGAGACTTTACGACTGCACTCGCTTTACGACCACTATAAACTTGACCCTTGACCTTTGGCCCTGCAGACGCGGTGACGCTGTGATAAGCATATCCCCTCGTAAGGTCTAGTGACCTCTGATGGCAAAGATCACCTCAAGGTCGTCCTGAAGGATTCTCTCTGGCGTCTTGTTACACCCATGAATTATTTCACTACACTTCTCTAATCACCAGAAACTGGTCATTCTTAGAACGAGAGATCGCCAGTGCAAGAGATTAATGTCGGTTATGGACTAAACGAAATTTTTCACTGATAACAATCAAGGTAAAACATGACTAATGACTCTAATCTATGGAAAATTCAAAACGTGTTAAGAGGTGTGGCTGGATTTTATTTTTGGATGGTCTGAGAGATTCTGGTTCTAATTGAGGAAAGGTCGAGAGACTCCAACTGACAATTATGAACTGATAAAATGAATAAAAGGAGAATGAGATAGCTAATGGACTTTGACGCATTCTCGAGGTAGGCTCATAAGATGTTTCAAAAGTTAAAACACTATGCGACTATTTTAGTGCTGGATACTGAATGTAACAATTTGCAGGAGTTTGATCCGTAAATTATATTGAAATCCATCCCGACTTTGTATAGACGTGAGTTTGGTCTTGCTTACACCGGTGGAGTTTTGTATTAAATGTTTTTACCCTAATGTCTAAACTCATGTACTATGAGCTGAATCTTTCACTTCTTTCTAGAGGGAAATATGCTTTTATTCAACTTTAATTTAACTATAATTTTTGCCAGGTTAAAATTTCAATAAAACTCCACAATCACAGTTAAAAATAATAAAAAAATTACATTAAAAGGTTGAGGAGATATTCAACTTGTAATTCACATGTAGTTGTATTAATTCAAAAGTAAACTTTTCATATATGAAAATATTACTTAATTTTTTGATATCAAGGAAATAATGGATCACAGAATTGTATAACCCAAATGCTTCAATAACAACTAATAATAACTAGAAATAATTATCTGGAAAAGTCCTAAAACATATTGATAAATTAAATTAGGTAAAACTCTATAAACATTTAAGAAGAAGCTGCAGACATCTGCTTCTCCCAAAAGACCATGTTAACTTTTAAATCCCATCACCCCTTAATGTAGCATCCGTAATGTTGATTTATGGCTCATTTTATAGATCAATAAAATACCTAGCGATTTCAGTAAGTAGAAATAGTTTTGGTATCACAAGTAATACTCGTTCGGTAAAATTTAAAAAATGTTCAATATTGGTGATTTTTGTTAGGGATCAACAGTTTGTGATATCAAATTGTGTTCATTGAAATCGCTAGGTATTTTTTTGCTCATTAATTAAAATGAGCCAAATCAGCTACTTTGAAGAATCAGTAGAGGAGGACGGAAACTGAAAAGTAACATTGGCCTGATGGGGGAGCTGATAGAAATGCAAAATGTTAACGTGACTGGAGTAGCTAACATTTTAATATAATTTCCCGATATAAACATACTTTATCTAAAATTATTGTAGTTTAACTATAGGTTTTCCCATCGCAGTTCTACGGCGTTAGTTTCAGGGCTTCTGCTATAAATACCTCCACACCATCAAGCGACTCCGAAGGCCGTTGCATCACCCTGAGGACACTCGGTCTATTTATACCTTCCGGTCATCGTCCTCCTAGCTCCCGTAATCTTCCTATCTCAACACCATCGTCCATTAATGAGCCGACATAATACCAACATAGTGAAGCGGTTTGCGCCGTATCCCACCCGTAACCTTTAGTCAAATCCGGTTCCAAGCGTAGTCGCTGCCGCCTACCCGCACCCAAGGCCCCTGGGCGTGACTGCTGCCGCGCCGCGCCGTTCCTGAACCAGCAACTGCGTCGATAGAGTTCTTTCTTACCGATAACTGCCAAACGCTCGCTTTTTAAATAGTAATACTTCTAATGTTTACCATGATGAGTGCGCTGAGCTAGAAATGTTTCTAGTGAAACTAATAGTGCATGAAATACTTAATAATACCCCCGTTGCAGCAAACCTGCATACTCAGCGAATTTTAAATGGTACTCCACTAAGTCATGAAGTCACTTACCAACTTTCATCAAAGCGTGTTCATAACAAGCGAGATATGACATTTTATTTATTCTCCATAAGGAAAACATTAGAACTGAGTATGCAGGTTTGCTGCATCAAGAACCACAAAATTCTGGTTTTTATGGAAATACCAATGCCACTAGATCACCACTAGATGAAGCAATATACCAAGTTTTACCAATTTATATTCATAAACAAGCAAGATATCACATGTTTCTTATTCTCCTTAGGAATAACATTATAGCTGCTGAATACGCAGGTTTGCTGCCATGGGATCACAAAAAATTGGTTTTGTATGAAAATATCAGTAAATCCCAACCATATGAAGCCACATACCGAGTTTCATTAATGAATTAATGAATATATATTCATTAATAAGCAAGGTATAACATTTTACTTATCCTCCATAAGATTAACATTGGACAACGTACTGTGATTAGCACTTTCAATATCTTGGTAACAAATTGATGTAGAGCGATGATAAAAATACCATATTGTTTGTTTTTTAAAGCTGAATCCAATAGTGTAAACTCAAGTTCGGCTTTAAAAATAATTATATGAAAAAAGTTTAAAAAACCCATTTTTGGGGTACAAACCTCCCCCAAAACCCCCCTTATAATGGTGCGAACTGTCTGGTTTTTAACTCATGAAAATATATGCTGCCTTACATGTTTATACAAAATGTCATCAATATCGGAGCATTTTTACGAAGGTTATCGTGCCTACGGACACACATATATCTACTTATATAAAGCTAGACGGGTTCACTCACTGATTCACTGACAAACTATGAGGCACTTCCCGTAATCTAACCCCCTCGACCCCATACTTGAATTAAAGCTCTTGACGATAAACTGCCGGAAAAATTGCCCATAGTTAATATTTTTGAGTTTTTGAGGCATTTTTGGGGCGGAGAAAAATCCACTTTTTAAATTTTTCCACTTTGAGCGCATTTTGTACGGAAACGGTAAGAGATGGCAAAAAATTAAAATTCAAATGTTGTAGAAAATTTAATTTCCAACTGACGATTTTCTGTCAGATTTAAGATCCGAACATCCTTTTAGCTGCTATTCATCGGAGAAGGAGTAATGTTGAGTATTTTGGCCCATTTAAATGTGTACAGTTTTGGAAAGCTGTTTAATGAAAGCACACTATCTTTGGCCAATACCACAGATTTGTATCAGCTGATTTAAAAAACCGCCCGTGTAGTCGATACTAATTTTCTCACATGAGGTTTGTATAAATCAGCTGTTACAAAACAAGATGAACACATTATCGCCTACACGGGAGGTCAATATCGCGAAAATCGTTTGTTTCGATATTGGAAAATGTAATCAACCGATTGTTTGTTCTATCGAATGAATTTAGCCCGGTAGCCCAGTGGATATGTTGTCAGATGATTCAAGATCATGTGGTCACGGGTTTGAATCCTTCTTTTTATGCTTAATTTTTGAGGTCTGCAATTTCTGTTTGATTTGACTTTATTTTGTTTTTACACATTCATTTATTTGTAATTATGTTGCACAACGAACAGCCTCCATACAGCGCTCTGTGGTGTGGAGTTAAGTTAGGTTAGGTTACTATAATTTTTAATTTTTTCGTGAACTGAAGTCTAATTTGAAGTTATTTTTTACACGTAAATCCATTTGTATAACTCCAATTTAACATTGTAACCACAACTTGTTATTTATATCTGATTGACTTTGATTGAGTTGGCACTTTACTTTTTGCTTTATACACCTCGAAACAACCTTCGTAGTCGGGAGTTCATTTGATCAAACGAACAAGCAGCCGGTTGGTAAAATGTTTCGATATCGAACCGATATGGGATTGCCTGTGTAGGTGTTAATGTGCTCACCAAAGTTCATTTTGTTGTGTAGTCTTTCTTTGGTTAATGAACGACAATAGTTGAGTTTGATTTAATCTTGAGTTGACTGAGGAATGCAAGTGAGCGAAGCGAACTCCAAAAGGGCGTTTGGGGGCGAAACCTCCAACGGCGATAAGCCTAATATATATACATATATAGAAAGTATATATATATATATATATACAGTATATATGAATTTAAACGAATTGTGTTTTTGGCATCTGGGGGCCTCAAAACGAAAAGTTATCATGGTCCCGGGCCTAGGTATAACCATGCCGATACGGTAATAGCTTCTTCCCTGTAGGGGAAATTCGCTAAACATATTTCAACGTTGCCAAAAGTACTAGATAATTGTTAATATATTTTTGCGGGATAGTTTTTCCGCATTTTTTTTAAATTCAGGATGAGTTGGCAAAAATATACCGTGTTGAAATAGTCTTTATTACCGTTTTTCTTTCATATTTCTTTCATTAGAATCATTTTCATATTCAGGACTTTTGGAGCTTAAGAACATCACCCTTTTAATCATTTTTACACGACTTATGAGAAAGATAATTACTATATAGTTGAGCCGCTGAATAAGTGATCTTTCAGTAGAACTTGTGCAATATACGATGTGAGTTAAGGCAGATATTTACCAGCCCCACCTCCACTTAGCGTTTGTTGCTTCAATCAAAAGTATTAGGTTCTTACAGCGTTCGTTGCATTATCTTGCACAAGTTTTGTAACAAGGGAGCTTTATCAGCAGCGCAGTCAGCCACAGTTGCAATTATACAGTGAAATAGACCAATCTAAATTTAAGTTGTGTTAAAAGACTCCGGAATTAGCTGGCTTGTGCCGTATTTCTTTTTGAAATTGGTTTTGTCGCTAGAATAAAGAGGCTGAATAAATAACTATATTTTTAGGGGTAGAAAATGTTGAACATGGACGGTACAAATGTCCTTAGGCACTATTTCCTTAGAAAGTATTGGTCTAAACTCCAATGGCCAACAATTAAGAAAGATTTCTCCTAATTCACCTATCTATGACTTAAGCCACACTTACACTGGCTGGAAAAGTTTGTGGTTAGCGTGGTCGCATTACCAATTTTGCCAAAACGAACGTGAGTAAAAGCTTATGCTGCATCGATACATTATTTGCCATTGGCTTATTTATTAATTACTTTCTATGAACAAGTCAAACTAGATAGTAACAGGATGAGAATATGGACCGTTTCTTTAAAAACGTTAAAGATATGCCTATGGAGTAAATACACAATGCCAACAAAAAACAAAATGGTTCCCAGTTCTGCTGATCTGTCCTAAAGCAGAACAAATTACATGATCCTAGTCGAAAGTTTTCGAATAGGATGAAATGACATGAGAGCAAATCTCTCATCTGTTAGTATGGTCCGGGTAGAGGATGTCCCAGCTGCAGGGGTCACGGCAGAGGTTGGTCACCAGATGGGAGGTTCCATGGTATGCAGCTAGGACAGATACAGCGGTAGCAGCTAGTCACGAGAGACGTGTAGAGTCGCCGTCTCATCTGATGCCGTGGTCAGTGTCCTGGGTGAGGATGTCCTAGCTGCAGGGGTCACGTCAGAAGCTGGTCACCAGTTGGGAGGTAGGGTCCATGGTATGCAGCTAGGACAGATACAGCGGTAGCAGCTAGTCACGAGAGACGTGTAGAGTCACCGTCTCATCTGATGCCGTGGTCAGTGTCCTGGGTGAGGATGTCCTAGCTGCAGGGGTCACGTCAGAAGCTGGTCACCAGTTGGGAGGTAGGGTCCATGGTATGCAGCTAGGACAGATACAGCGGCAGTAGATGGTCACGAGAGACGTGTAGAGTCGCCGTCTTATCTGATGCCGTGGTCAGTGTCCTGGTTGAGGATGTCCTAGCTGCAGGGGTCACGTCAGAAGCTGGTCACCAGTTGGGAGGTAGGGTCCATGGTATGCAGCTAGGACAGATACAGCGGCAGTAGATAGTCACGAGAGACGTGTAGAGTCGCCGTCTCATCTGATGCCATGGTCAGTGTCCTGGTTGAGGATGTCCTGGCTGCAGGGGTCACGTCAGAAGCTGGTCACCAGTTGGGAGGTAGGGTCCATGGTATGCAGCTAGGACAGATACAGCGGCAGTAGACAGTCACGAGAGACGTGTAGAGTCGCCGTCTCATCTGATGTCATGGTCAGTGTCCTGGTTGAGGATGTCCTGGCTTCAGGGGTCACGTCAGAAGCTGGTCACCAGTTGGGAGGTAGGGTCCATGGTATGCAGCTAGGACAGATGCAGCGGCAGTAGATAGTCACGAGAGACGTGTAAAGTCGCCGTCTCATCTGATACCGTGGTCCTAGTGGAGGATGTCCCAGCTGCAGGGGTCACGGCAGAGGTTGGTCACCAGTTGGGAGGTAGGGTCCATGGTATGCAGCTAGGATAGATACAGCGGCAGTAGATAGTCACGAAAGACGTATAAAGTCACCGTCTCATCTGATGCCGTGGTCAGTGTCCTGGTTGAGGATGTCCTAGCTACAGGGGTCACGTCAGAAGCTGGTCACCAGTTGGGAGGTAGGGTCCATGGTATGCAGCTAGGACAGATACAGCGGCAGTAGCTAGTCACAAGAGACGTGTAGAGTTGCCGTCTCATCTGATGCCGTGGTCAGTGTCCGGGTAGACAATGTCCCAGCTGCAGGGGTCACGTCAGAAATGCGTCACCAGATGGGAAATAGGGTCCATGGTTTGCAGCAAGAACAGATACAGCGGAAGCAGCTAGTCACAAGAGACGTGTAGAGTCACCGTCTCATCTGATACCGGGGTCAGTGTCCTGGTGGAGGATGTCCCAGCTGCAGGGGTTACGTCAGAGGTTGGTCACCAGATGGGAAGTATGGTCCATGGTATGCAGCTAGGATAGATACAGCGGCAGTAGATAGTCACGAGAGACGTGTAGAGTCGCCGTCTCATCTGATACCGTGGTCAGTGTCCTGGAGGAGGATGTCCCAGCTGCAGGGGTTACGTCAGAGGTTGGTCACCAGATGGGAAGTATGGTCCATGGTATGCAGCTAGGATAGATACAGCGGCAGTAGATAGTCACGAGAGACGTGTAGAGTCGTCGTCTCATCTGATACCGTGATCAGTGTCCGGGTAGACAATGTCCCAGCTGCAGGGGTCACGTCAGAGATGCGTCACCAGATGGGAAGTATGGTCCATGGTATGCAGCTAGGACAGATACAGCGGTAGCAGCTAGTCACGAGAGACGTGTAGAGTCGCCGTCTCATCTGATACCGTGGTCAGTGTCCTGGTGGAGGATGTCCCAGCTGCAGGGGTCACGGCAGAGGTTGGTGACTATTTGCATTGAATGGTCTCGGCCGCGCCATCTGTTCGCACCAGGAATCTGTCCGTGACCCTTCCCACCTGCTGTTAATCAAACGCCTTTTTCGCGGTTTCTGTAGAATTTAATGCTTGAGTCAAATGTGTAACTGTCGCTTTGTGAAGTAAAGTAGAAGTTTTATTGGGTTCAGAATGTGATATACAGACTTAAACTTGGTTTTTGAATAGATCATTTTAAATAAAATGATAACTAATATATTTAAATAAAACTAATATATTTTTGTACTCAATGTCAAGGCTGTAATGTAGTGCGAGCTCAAATGAATTCTGCTTTAAATATTTTTACCAGGAAACTTTATTAGCCGTCCTTGTTTACGTAGCTTGTAGTTGTGTTCACCTGTAATTTTAATATACATCTAATATCTGTTAACAATTGTTTAACCTGTCGCTGCGAAGTTAGTCGTAAAATATTTAAATTAAATGCCTGAAATTATTCATATGCAGACGATTAGGCTGACGAAATATATTTTACTTCATAACTTAAACGTAAAACCCAGATTGGCAAACGTATTTTAATTTATCGAGGGCTTTGCCTTAGATGCCCTAATATTTCCTTAAATTACAGAGTTTTGAACGCAGCTTATAGAAAAGAAAAATGGGTTAGGTTTTGTTCGTTTGTCAGGAAATCCTTTCAGTTTCTAACTTATTAGTAGTTTATTCACCAGAACATTGATAGACAGATAACAATATGTAGAAAAGAAACTATTGATTTTGTTTTTGTTTTGATCTAGTGTGTCCTATATCATTTGTGTAATGTGAATTTTGTACATGATTTAAGAAAATAAAATAATTTTATTCTGTTACATATTTTTTACTTTTCAAAGGCATACAGTTTGTAATTTAAATTTAATTACCTTTTAAGTTTAATTTCTAATTCACAAACCGCATTTTATGGAAGACATCAGTGAGTGGTGAAACATCTCTAAAGAATGTCTGTGTTTTTTCTACTTTCTTATATAGAATAACTAACTACTTACCAGCAACCAATGGTAATAAAAGGACTACGAACAACAAGGCACAGCTTATTACTCTTCCCTATTATTATATTTGGAGTTTTATATTTTAATTATGTGTGTAACATATATGGATTGCAGCATTAGAAATTCTTGATACCAAACGATCGCTTAGATGATTTAAAAGTAAAACACGTTTGCCAATCTGTGTTTTAAGTGACGAAGTAAATGCATTTCGTCTTCTTAGTCATCACAATACTATTTGAAGAATAAAGTTAAAACATTTCATTTGCTTATTTTTAGGGGTGTGCCAATTATTTTCGAGTTTCGAGTATTTTCGAGCGAGTATTTGCCATCAGTTGGTAGTTTGAAATAGTGTAATGTAATTTGGATACCACCCTAGATTTTATAATCTAAACGTGGTTTCTAACTAATACATTAGTAGCAATACAAAGTTTTGGCCAGTACAATCAAACTAGATTACGTATTAACAAACAAAACACGGTTTGCCATTCGTTTCCGGCCAATGAAACAGGGTCCGATTGTCATTTGGCCAATTTCACCTGGTCCAGACAACGCTTATAATCAATATTAAATGACGAAATCGTTAGTTACGGCCGAAATTACGCGGTCCGATCGTTATTTTCGGCCGATTTTACGCGACGCGATCGCCTTTTGCGGCCGTTACTACGCGTTTTGGCCGGTGGCAATCGTACGCGGCCGTCATTTTCGGCCGATTTTACGTGATGCGATCGCCTTTTGCGGCCGTTACTACGCGTTTTGGCCGGTCGCAATCGTTAGCGATCGTTCGGAAATCGGCGGGAAATACTCGCTCGAATATCCGAGTAGTTTTCAAAACTTTAAGTCGAGTTCGAGTATTAAAATACTCGGCCGAAAACTGGAAGTTTCGAGTACTCGCACTCCCGTACTTATTTTACGAATAATATTGCAGCGTTAGGTTGATATCAATGTAGGAAACGTCTACTACAAATGCTTGCGTTGAATTATTCAATAAATTATTACAGTAATACTTCGAAACGTTGTTGGCATCCAATTTTAAATCGTTCACTTACGTCAACCTATAGTTGATCAACCATGCACGCTAGCAGGGAACATCATCAATTTAAATAGGCATTTATAAATAAAGTGTCCCTGATATTTATACGACGCGACGGGAGCTCTGACGTTATCTTCCAAATAAGACGAAGGCTGCCCGCCACTGCTCCTTGGTGACTAGCGTCTAATAATTAATCTAAATATGAATCTGAAACGACGTAGGCTGTTAGATGAGATCACCATTTACCTGATCTTGACATTTTAATCAAAACAATGATGTAATGGAGGCCTGGTCGTGGCGGGATGGTTGTCTAGTGTGTGGTCACTTTGAAAAAATCTTTATATTCAATGTATTCGAGGCCAAGGAACTTACGACTATCCTACTAATCAGTGCAAGAACCAACTCGCCCAACAAATCATAAAGAGCTTAGTGATCAACTCCATTACGACCTTCCAGCTAAAGAGTGGCCAAAAAGGATATCATTTATCAAGCTTTTGTAAGCTTCTTTTCATTTCATAAAATCCTTTGAACGCTATTCTGAAGAATTCCATTACGCTGAGTTACCTTTGCCACATACTACAGCCGGAACAGCACAGAGACAATTAAACAGTGTTTAATAATGTGATATTGTAATTTACTCATACGTTCTAATTTATTTTATTTGTCTACAGTATGTATTTTTCTTTTCTTTTCTTATAATTCTATATCCTCTGTACATTCATACGTCAATATTAGCACCCTACACTAGAAAGGATTTTGGTTTAGGAATTAAAATCTAAAAAAACAGCAGGCATAAAAATAATTGGTATATTCTTTTTCTACAATGGTGCAGAATTTATAAGTTTAAGAATATGGCAGATTGTAGTTGATTGTAGATCTAACGCACTAAAAACCCTCTTATTATTTAAGTAATGTATTTTTGTTGAACAAAGTAACTATCTCTTGAAAATGTACTCTACTTGATATGTATAATTTTACAAAGTTTTAATAAAACATAATACAAAATACAACTACATTTTCTAATCTCTTGCTTCGTAATCAAAAACCATTTTAGAACAATATTGCTAGCTATTTATTATGAAATAGATTGTATATACAGTTTTAATACACGTTTTACAGTATCCCTTTACATAAGTTTTGATTGGTTACGTTTAAAGCACTGATTGTGTAAAAACCAACCCTTTCATATGACTTGTAAACCGCCTCGCCGCATGCGCTAGCTGGAGACTTTGACGGTGGGGAAAGCGAAGGCCTTGACAGATTCCACGGCTCACGACGCTGTTAAGCACGCCACTTAGACACAATGCCGAATATATCAGATAATATTTGATCAGATACCAGAATTTGGTCGATTCAGTCTAAACCTAACAAATTATGAAATTTATTCGAAGTAAGTTGTATAGTTAGACTTCTAACATTAACGTTAATTGTTCATAGGAAGGCTGATATATATTTTTTTACATTAACTAATTTAAAAAAATTAGAATTACAAAAAAGGGTGTTCAGCTACTGTTGTATGGCCCGTTCCAACTAAATGCATTTACTTAATCTTAAAATCAGAAATGTATATTTTTAACGACACAGTGCATTTGCCAGAGAACAGTTTATGTATTTATAGATCTCTGGGTAAAAAACGTAGGAAATTATTATTGGTTCATCAATTGTTTTATAGGTACAGTTTTTTGTATTTTAATATAACAAGTACAGTTTTTTTTAGTGTAATACAACAAACAGTTCATCCACAATCTAATTTTAATTATATTTACTGCTCTTACGCAGTTATTGATACGTTGCATTGTAACTAAAAACTAGTAGAATGCTAAATACTACCTAGCTGACAAATAAATAATTTAACATCTACTAGTGCAAATTCGCTGATATCTAAAATTCACCTTCTTTCAAAAACGAAGTGTGTTGAACTATTCTTTAAAATAGTGAAATTCAGTTATTTATTATTTTCGCTTATGTCCTCGTTACAAACCGGACTTATTTGTCCATTTAATTGTAAAATAATAATATTCCTAATTTTTATCATCTCACTATTCACATTTTAACTGATCGTTTTTTTATTACTCTAATTTTTTTAACTACATAATCAAACTTACTGAACATGTTTTAATCCAGTGTCTTGTCACTTCATCAATGTCATGTTGTGTTCAATATTAACAGTTTGTGTTTGTGTTGCAGGTGTCGCTATGCGTATGTCTGACCCTCGCGTCGGGGTTGCCCGCCGCCAAGAGACTGCCTCTCTCACACCCACACGACAGCGATGACGTCCTCGCCGGAAGTGACTTCCTGTCCGTGTTCATGCCGCGGATGCGGGAGTCAGACCGACCCTTCGAGCCGCACCAGTACGCCCTCAACTCCGTCGGGCACCTTACCAGTCCCTACCAGAGGATATCTGACAAATACTCCCGCTACAAGACGACCAAGTACGACTACAACACACTGGAGGTGGCCCCGACTGTAGATACGGAGACTAAGACTACTACACTCTTCACCGAACCTACTACAGTAGAAGATGTGCCTACTACAAGCGACTACTTGTATGAAAAGAATGCCGATAGATCAACTAATGAGGTACAACAGCCTACTGACCCTCCTAGTGAAGAAGATACTACGAAAATAGAGTCTACTACAGAACAGGTGGCTACAGAAAAAGTAGAAGAAAAGGTGATTTCGGTAAGAGTGTCTTCCTCTGTAGCACGTCATTCATTTAGGACTATAGAAACATCAACGGCCAAAAGCGTGTCTAGAGTTAGGGTGAATCACGAAGACGAAAACTTAGTGAGTACATTGGTGACGCAAGAACAACCTACGATAACAGCGGTGCAACGCAGCGCATTTGGCGTCGAAGAAGCGCCATTGCCGGACTCGAGAGAATCCGATAAACACCAGCATAAAGACGAAACGAACTATGGAAAACAAGAAGAAATCGAGGGAAAAGTCCAAGAAGTATCTGTTTACGGCAACGACCAGCAAAGATTACCTAAAGGAAAGTTACCCGTGTTCGAAATACACTTCCACAACCCACCTGCGGCTTTGATATCCAACTACGGCGCCAAGCCGGAAATCCAAAGGAACGAAGAGGCCCATCCGTTCAGAAGAAAAGAGTTCAGGCAGCTTTCCCAACCCATAAGCTACCAGTCCAGGATATCTTCTCCGACTTCAGACAGTAGCGTAAACTTTTATAGAGAACACCCTAGGAACAACTACCCGGCTGTGGCAGAAACAGTGAACCAACCGGTTCTGTCGCAGCCTTACCCACCAGCCGCTTATCGGAGAGACAAAACACCGGAAGAGGAATCGCCAAATGAATCAAGTTACAAAGAAATTTCACCTCCCAACGAGGAACATAGAGAACAGACCTACGGGGAACCTGAGAAGGTATACGGTCAACCGGAAGTTAACTACGAAGTCGACGAAGCGGTCAGTGTGATCACCAACGGCAAAGCCCACGGTGTCCAAGTGCCCACACCTCCTCCCATGCAGAGTCCTGCGGGCCAGGAGGATCCTTCGGGACAGAACAAGTTCGGGTACGTCGTGGAGGGAAGGAACTTCAGGAAGTACCGGGTAGAGGAGAGGACTGCGGACGGCTTCATCGTCGGGGAGTACGGGGTAGTGAGCCACGACGACGGCAGCCTCCGGGGAGTCAGATACACCGCAGACAGCACCATCAACCCGCGCCTCATCTACGATACCCTCGTCAAGTTCCTATCTCTCAAGTAGTTCCTCCGGAAGTCATCTCGGACCTCGACCAAATCAAAACCAGTGAACGAGTTCACGCTAACAAGCTCACGTAAATTTAGCCAGAATAGATTAGTTGTTTTGAAACGTAATATATAATCCTGTGATATTTATTCCTAGTTAAACTCTTGCAGGTATAGTGTTGTGCGGTCTCTCCGGATGGTTCGCTGGAGTTGCCTTCGTATGTGCGGCATATGTTAGAAGGCAACGTTCTGTGTTTGCTCGTGCTGGAGCGACGACCCGGACCCTGACGCCTCGGGCCCTACTGAACGTTACAGCTACAGCTACAATGCTCTGGACCGTCCTGTAGGTCTCCAGTCATCAGTGCTGGCTTGTCGCCTAGCCTTCTTGTCACTTTCTTTTTACACATTCTTTTTAACATTCAGTAGCTTTAGTTTTGCAACGTATTGATCTATTTATTTCGCTTGAATATTTTTCTTTACTTTTTTAGTCTGAGTTTCTCCGTGGAGTAATACGTAAATTTTCTTTTAAGTATGTAGTTTTTATAGATATTGTGTTAGTCTACAACCATCAAACGTGTAACCTCTCATTATGAAATGTTATTGCAAGACTTGTCCGCTTTTTAAACACATTTCGTTGTAGTAGTTCATAAAGAAAAATAGTTTAAGCTGGTAAAAAGGACAACATTGCTTTACATTTTAAATTTATGACTCCCTTGTGCCTGATGTTAATAAAATTATGAAAACGTTGAAATAATTTTCAAAGAATATTGTTTTAGCAGTGCCAAATAACCTTACGTTGTAATTATTTACAAAAAATTTTAAACGATACTACAATTTAAAATAAATAAAAGTTGTTTTAGCTGTTGATCATATTAGAATAAAATACATCAGCTATAACGAACTTAGAGTATTTTACGTTCCAGTAATTTCAATAGTTTTACAAAGAATGCATAAGTTATTTACAGTTAATAAAATCTTTAAATTAGGCATACTCATAATCATATAAATAGGCAATATAATTCTGGATATGAAATAAGGCAATCAATGTAACGTATAATCGTAGAAATGTAATCATACGCTTCTTGTGACTATTTAACAAATAAGACCTATGTGAATATTGTGCTCAGTGGAGACACGATATGTTAGTATTTCGTCAAACGAATTTTAATTAGTGTTAGTTTAGTATGACTGAAGTGAACATGTCTGTGCAATAAACAACTTTTGTACGATTACGTAGTGTAAGAATTTATTTATTTTCCTATGTTTTTTTTTTCTTACTTCTGATAAACTCTTGGGTTGATAGATATCTTGATTGTTAACAACAATTTAAATAGTAACCTAGCAACCTCTGTATATAAAATTCAACTTTTAAATATATTCATGTTAGAAATCACTAAAATACCACAAAATGCTCCCTCCAGTCTAAACGCTAGGTAAGTTGAATTTATCTCACGGATTACCATTGCAGCTAAAATTGAGATATTCCTTATATTTATACGGGGAAAACAGTTTAGCGCACAGCGGTTAGGAAATTAGTTTGACGAGGGTAGGTGTTGTACGGCCCCCGGAGTAGTGAGTCGTTTTGCGCACCGGGTCACTTTTCCATTGAGCCAGAACTAATTTATTTATACCCCTATCAATCAATTACTTACTTTCAGTAATTTTATGTTTTAAATATTTAATGTTAATTAAGCTATATCATGATATAAGTATCGTGTTTATTATATATTTTTGACACCCGCCAAAGGTTATTTTTTGTAAAATTATTATTCTCTATAGTTATTTAATCGTAGCAAGAGTTGCAATGATTTTTTAAACCTAGATTCCAGTTCTAATGTATTTGTGATGTTTTAAATATCCAAAGTGAAAGTCCGCGGTGATTGATCCTTATACCATCATTCCAATTATCCGACTAATTCCAATTATCACCACTTCACGGGATTGTTTTAGGATTTTTTCTTAGAGGGGAGGGGTATTGCAACGGAAGTTGAGATCCTGGTTTTCAATTAATGAATTAATGCGGTTTGGGAAAACACCCTTTGGGTAAAACATAAGTGATTGATTTGAACTCGTACAGTTACATTAACGATTTGTAAGATTTGTAACTGTATTAGTTAAGTTTATGAGTAATAATGTATACAATTGTATGAAATGTCAAACGCACTAAGTCAATGAACTCAAATAACTTTTATCTTGTATCGAATTATTTGGTGTAGTATCTTGAAACAAATGTGTCTTTTTTATTTCATTCTTTAAATAAAATATAGGCTAAGTATATCTAAAACGTACAAACCCTGTATTATCAGTAATAATAAAATAGATAATTGAGATATTTTAAAGGCGAAAATGTTTGTTTTAGGCCTAATTGTTCAAGGTCATGCCGAACCAAACAAATCAAGTAAACGTATTTTGGAAATATACAAAATACGCAAATCCTTGGTTATTCCAGGTTATCTGTTTGTAAATTACTGCACCCATAACACATATAGCAATATAGTAAACCTTATTAGAAATAGTTTAAATTTTTCCTTATATAATAATTTTTTTTAAATATTGTTTTATATTTTATAAATTACGTTCAAATATATTTGTATTCGATTTGTTAAATACATGACCACCCTGTGTTTGTACACCAGCGGTCGGGGCTAGTATACATTGGGCCTGTGCGCAAAACTATACACGATCTACGAAGGGTCCCAAATGTGCATAAAACGACTTACGGTTTTGACAGATTCCTGACCTCTGAGCGCAAAGCGAGCAAGCCCATTTCTATGATCTTATTAAATATAAGCTAAATATTATATTTTATATAAGTATCTTTAGCGCTAAGTAGTTATTTATATAGTTTATAATAAAAACATTAAATCGCCATACTTTTAATCACTAACAAAGGTTTTAGAGAATTATAAAAATATTATACTTATGCCCTTATTAATGCACCAAAGTTAACAATGTGTTATCTCGAATCATTAATGATACTCAATTTAAGTTTGATCATGTGTTTCGATTATTCTTTCACGCGAGGAGTGAGCGTACACCAAAATGCAAAATAGGCATTTATTAAAATTAGATTTTATATATATACAGGGTGAATCTCGTAAGTTGTCCAGTATTGATTTCAGACAAACCTTTGGTCCTACGATGATGAAATAAAATTATTTCAAACTAAACCAACCCCAAGGAATAACGTAAAAATATTTTTAACGATTTTTAAATACAGGGTGTACCAGAAACTGAGGGTCACTAGTCCGAATCTACGAAATATCAAATACAAACGTATATCATGATATACATCAAATTAAAGATCTTTTCAATCCAAACCATTTGGCGGAATCGGATTTTGATTATTATTGATTCATTTAAAAATGGCGGCTGTTTTTGTGAAAAAATTAGTATTTTTTTGAATACCCTGTATTTTTCTTAAAAATGCAGATATCTTGATTCTGATTCAAATATAGCATTCCTTATGAGCTAAGCTTTATTTTGATATGCAACACTTCAATATTATCTCAAAAACAAAAAGTTTCAAAAATATCAGTTTTTGAAAATATGTACATAGCCAAAACTCAAAACTTTCAAATAGCACCATATGTCAAATAGCATATCATTTTAAAGGTATTGCAATTCTAAGAAACCTTCAAATTTAAACCTTATGCGTATCTATTTTGGTTTTCGAGTTATCAACAAAAAACATGTTTTTCCACATTAAAACGCATGTTATTTGTTAAACATGGTGGTAATAGAACTATGGTCCAGCCTTTACCACCATGTTTAACAAATAACATGTGTTTTAATGTGGGAAAACATGTTTTTTGTTGATAACTCGAAAACCAAAATAGATACGCATAAGGTTTAAATTTGAAAGTTTCTTAGAATTGCAATACCTTTAAAATGATATGCTATTTGACATATGGTGCTATTTGAAATTTTTGAGTTTTGGCTATGTACATATTTTCAAAAACTGATATTTTTGAAACTTTTTGTTTTTGAGATAATATTGAAGTGTTGCATATCAAAATAAAGCTTAGCTCATAAGGAATGCGATATTTGAATCAGAATCAAGATATCTGCATTTTTAAGAAAAATACAGGGTATTCAAAAAAATACTAATTTTTTCACAAAAACAGCCGCCATTTTTAAATGAATCAATAATAATCAAAATCCGATTCCGCCAAATGGTTTGGATTGAAAAGAGCTTTAATTTGATGTATATCATGATATACGTTTGTATTTGATATTTCGTAGATTCGGACTAGTGACCCTCAGTTTCTGGTACACCCTGTATTTAAAAATCGTTAAAAATATTTTTACGTTATTCCTTGGGGTTGGTTTAGTGGGAAATAATTTTATTTCATCATCGTAGGACCAACGGTTTGTCTGAAATCAATACTGGACAACTTACGAGATTCACCCTGTATATATATATATATATATATATATATTTACAACCATTAAATATAATTGTGACAAGGGTTTATAGAAATAGTTTTATATCATTCATTATTACACGATCTTTCTATCGAGACCAAATGGACAAATGTTTTACCAACCCAAACCCGTTATATAAGTGTGAACCGAATTATTGTGTATAATTAAGGCCCAAGGCTTTCCGCATTCCGTTTGTTATCCACATGACGTAGTTCAGGCGTGCCAACCCACATAACCTGCTGTGAGGTTGGCAGGCCTATTGTCAAAAAGTTGTCTGTAAGGTTGGTAGGCCTATTGTCACCGTATTCAACTGTCTGACCTCTGAAATGACTTATACCACTATGATAGAATGACACAGAAATTTGTTTATCTAAGGAATGAATAAGGACTGGGGTCTAGGAAGTATATTTTAAAATCGTTTCCACAGAACGGTGGCAGATTTAGAATTAAATAACAACTTAACCCAAGCAAAATAAAGCCTACTTGCATTACAATTAAGTATTTATAGTTTACACACAGACGTACTCAAGTAATGACGAAATCGTAAAGTATAACTAATGATATGAAATCGCAAACAAATTTAAAATTATTTGATATTAGTAATTATTGGATATCATTAGTAGTTCGTGCCCCATTCTTCTCACGGGAATCTCGCAATTACTCTTACAATGACCCATACAACTGAGTGACATACTGTTACCGCATGGTAATAATAAAGGGTGATTCAAAAATAAAGGTGCAAAAGTAAGGTTAGTTTTAATACAGACGAAATGACACAAAAACATGAACACAGTGTCAAACAATACATTATTTAAACAGGTTTTTATACACACTAAAAAGGTTAACATTCACATTACACTAGTGCTAGATATGAACGCCGTTGTTAATGCTGTATACATCCAAGTGACATTCCAATTCCGCACACACGCTGTAACATGTCCGTGTTATGGATTGCACTGCTCCGGTTACACACTGTCTTATATGAACGCCGTTGTTAATGCTGTATACATCCAAGTGATATTCCAATTCCGCACACACGCTGTAACATGTCCGTGTTATGGATTGCACTGCTCCGGTTACACACTGTCTTATATGAACGCCGTTGTTAATGCTGTATACATCCAAGTGATATTCCAATTCCGCACACACGCTGTAACATGTCCGTGTTATGGATTGCACTGCTCCGGTTAGGCCTACACACTGTCTTATATGAACGCCGTTGTTAATGCTGTATACATCCAAGTGATATTCCAATTCCGCACACACGCTGTAACATATGTCCGTGTTATGGATTGCACTGCTCCGGTTACACACTGTCTTAAGTCATTCACGTTTTAAAGCATGGGAGGAGAGTAAAGTGAATCTTGGGTGAAATCCCACAACAAAAATCGCAAGGAGTTAAGTCCGGCGATCGTGGGAACCAGCACAATAGAGGTCTAACTTGTTTTTAACAGCGACCTATGAACATGTTTTCTTGTTTTGTCTTGCCATTTAATAAACATGTCAGTGTTAGTTAACCAAGCAACCCAGACAAAGCATAGCCTTATCAAAGCAAACTTATAAACATACTCTTTCTAGTTTTGCAATAATCAGCTGTTTTGTTAATGCAAACAGAAATACCAAATGTTTAGTTTTCCACCATTCTTTTTGAATCACCCTATATAAACTAACAAATAAATATCAATATAACTGACATTAAAACTTTGGGGCGGAGCCTTATCCGGAACTCATATGCATTAACTACTTTCAAGCAGAATTTAAGCTCAATCAGTTCTAAAGTTGTTTGCGTTAGAACGAAGCATACATGACGACAGACAACACCACCTTATATTTATATCTACTTATATAACTCTAGACGGGTTCACTCACTCACTCATTCACTGACATAACCTATGAGGCATTTCCCGTAATCGAACCCCTCCTCGACCCCATACTAGAATGACCTTCAGATAAATTGAGTTTGAAGGCACTTGTTGGGCGGGGAAAAATTCCACTTTTCAATTTTTCCACTTTGAGCGCGTTTTGGACGGAAACGGTAAGAGATGGCAACAAATTGTAACTACAGTACAAAGTTTTAGAAAATTTAATTACCAATGATCTTTCATCAGATTTAAGATCCGATCATCCGTTTAGCCGCTATTCATCAGAGAAGGAGTAATTTTGAGTGATTTGGCCATTTAAATGTGTACAAAGTTTACTATCCTTGGCTGATTTAAATAAAACTCCCGTGTAGGGGATAATTTTCTCACTGAGGTTTATTATCAGCTGTTACAAAACATGTGAGTACACATTCGCCTACACGGGAGGTTCAATGTCGCGAATATCGTTTGTTACGATGTCGGAAAATGGTATCAACCGATTTGTTCTATCGAACAAATTTAGCCCGGTAGCCCAGTGGATATGTTGTCAGATTCACGATCACGCGGTCTCGGATTCGAATCCTACTTTTGATGTTTACTTCTTGAGGTCTGAAATTTCTGTTTAATTTTACTTTATTTTGTTTTTACAAATACATTTATTTGTAATTATTTTGCACAACTCCAACCACCATACAGAGCTGTGTGGAGTTAGGTTACGTTACTATAATTTTGACGTGAACTGCTGCCTAATTGTTTGTTATTTTTCCACGTAAATCCATTTGTAGAACTCCAATTTAACATTGTAACCACACATTTTTATTTAACTTATATCTGATTGACTTTGAATAGAATGAGCACTTTATTTTTTTATTTTATTCACCGCGAAAAACTATCGTAGTCGGGAGTTCATTTGATAAAACGAATAAGCATCCAGTTAGTAAAATGTTTCTTTATCGAACCGATAGTGGACCGCCTGTGTAGGCTATATTGCTCACCAAAGTCATTGTTGTGCAGTTTTTCTTTCGGACTACCATAGTGGAGTTTGATTTAAACTTGTGCTCACTGAGAAGTGCAAGTGAGCGAAGCGAACTCCAAAAGGGGGTTTGGGGGCGAATCCTCCAACAGCGATAAACCTAGTTACAATAGTATGTCAACAGCTTAATTTACTCCCATTTTAAGACCACTTATAACTAAGAACGTCTCGTTTGATTTCCATACCTTCCAGAGACTGAAAATACCCCCGTCACAGCAAACCTGCATACTCAGCGAATTTCCAATGGAGATATAAATGTCTTAAAACTACATAAAGCTTACCAAGTTTCATAAAAATATATTCGCAAATAAGCGATATATACAATTTTAATTATTCTCCATAAGAATAACATTGGGGCTGAGTACGCAGGTTTGCTGCATCAACGAACATAAAAAATGGGTTTTTATGCTAATATCAATATAACTCAACTAGGTCAAGTTATTTACCAGTTATTATTCATTTATGTTCATAATTAAGGGAGACATAGCATTTAATTATTATCCATAAGAGTAACATGGGGCTGAGTACGCAGGTTTGCTGCTACGGGAGCGTTTGGCAAAACTTTTTTGTAGTAAATATCAATAGACCACAACCAGATGAAGCCATATACCAAGTTTCGTCAGCATACGTTCATAAATAAGCGAGATATAAAAATTGTCTTTTCCTCCATAAAAATAACATTAGACAACGTACTGTGTTTAGCACTTTCAATATCTCGGGAACCAATTGACGTAGAGAAATGATCAAAATACCAAATTGTGTGTTTTTTAAGCTGAATCCAACTGTTAAAACTAAAATTTGACTATTTCAAAAATTATATGTAAAAAATTTAAAAACCCATTTTTGGGGTACAAAACCCCCCAAAATACCCCTTCGGATGGAGCGATCTGGTTGGTTTTCGAAATTAAAGTCATAAATGTAGCTTTACACGTATATACCAAATTTCATCAAAATCGGATCATTTTTACGAGAGTTATCGTGCTCACGGACACACACACACACGCATATATATATATACAGTTTCGAACGAATGGTGTTTTGGGGTCTGGGGACCTCAAAACGAAAAGTTATCATGGTCCCGGGCGGGGGGTACGTTTTGTCTTACCATGCCGACTACGGTAATAGCTTCTTCCCTGTAGGGGAAATTCGCTAAAACGTAAAAATAAATAAATAAATAAAACGTAAAAACATCTATAAACATAAAATATTATAGAATTTATTCTGAAGGGTGTATTTTTCGAAGATGCAGGGTACTGTAATTCGAATGCCCTATAAATAATATTTTATGAGAACTTTTGCCTATATTTTCATTTCTCAATAGTAACATATTTTGCAATTTATATTCGTCCAGTAATAATTCAATCATCAGTAAAAATTCACTTTCATATTAAAAATAAAATAAAAATGACAAAAGTCAACGCACTCATTCCTCAAACCTCAAACCCCACTGGTGAATGTGAATGGTTCCCCGAAGTCCTTTCGCGATAAAGACATAATAGTGCCCGTCATAGTAGGCGGCCCGCATAAATTGTCTATTATCTCAAATTTATGAGCCTGAATATCTGAGTGGACAAGACTGATGGTAGGTCCAATATGGTCCAGGGTGTCCGCCCGGGGGCTACAGCACAACGCTATCGTCACGCGGCACCGGGCGTCCTCCCCTCAAGGTCACGGTGTCACGTATCAGTCGTTGACTTGTCACGTGATTGCGGATTATCTTAACGACTCTTCCAATAACAAGGGATCATTTGAGAATTATAAACTGTACTGGGTTAACTTAAAGGTTGACTCATTTCCTGAATTGGTCTATTGTGACCGAAACTGCAGTAGCCAGTTGGATAAATTAAAAAAAACACGTGACTGAACACAATGGAAGTAAATATATAAAAGATAGGAACTTGTAATCGTCCAGATTATTTTTGGTTTTATTGTTGGATCATTGCATTGAAAAATAAATAAGTGCAAAAACGTGAACAATAGTAGGCTATAAAGACGTTTTGCTAATAAAATAGCTATATATGTCCTGTTCTAAAAGTATAAAATGGGCTTTATCGATCGAAATAAAAATTTATCGCCCGGTGTAAAGTGGGGAGTTGTAAATTAAACCGATAAATAAGGTACTTGTAAGTCCATTTCACTACCGTGTTTCAGATAAGGGGTCATACACATATTACGTAACGCACTTAAGGGGGGTGGGGGATGGTGTAGCGTTATGTGGTGGAGGGAGGGGGGTTTGAATCAACGTTACGTAACTCCAAATATTAACCCTTAGAGCTGGTGCACTCCCGTTCTATTGAGATAGTTTATTTTGTTGTTTATATTATTAGTAACGGTGTCGTTTGTTTGTATACATTTTGCTTTGAAAACGTTATTAAAAATGTTGTTAAAAGAAAGTCTTGAAAGTTTAATGACTCATTGAAATCCATATTCTAAATTGCTAATAAAACAGTGTTTAAAATATTTAAGCTGTTTTAAAGCCTACTAAGATTGAATTACGTAACACATTGGGGGTGGGGGGGTGGTCAGGCGTTACGGTGCGTTACATGGGGGAGGGAGGGGGTCTGAAATGACGAAAAATGTGTTGCGTAACATGTGTATGGCTCCTATACCCCATAGCCCTCACTGAACAGGCATTATAAATTTCCTTCCAAGACCATATGGGAGATCAACCCATTTTCATCATATAGAGAAATCAGTGTTGAGGTAATTGTCCCTGATCAGTAGGAGGGACCAGGGTAAGAAACGTTTGTCTTACCAGGAACGTTTGTTAGGAGGGACCAGGGTAAGAATCATTTGTCTTGAACATTTTAAAAAGCCAGGATTATGGGTTGCTTGTCATAGTGAATTATCCAAGGTATAATGCCATGGTGGATGACTCGGCATATTGGACACTGGATATACTTATGATGGTAATTCAGGACATTAGATTAACAACAGTTAAAAGATGCTTGTCATAGTGGTGGATCCAAGGTGGAAAAATAATTAGCATAATGGATAATGGAAGACATCAGAGACGAAAAATAGAAGAACTACATTTAAGGGATGCTTGTTTCATAGAGGAGCCACAATTGAGGAATGTTTTTCATAATGGACAGTGGAGGCGCAATGGTTTAAAAGATGCATGATTGTCATGTTAAGTATGTAGCATGGATGGTTAGGGGATGCTTAAAATGATGTATTGAGCATCTGGTTAGCAACTAGCTAACCAATATGAATATTGGGTACAGCAACATGCGAAGAAGATGTCAAAGACTGTTGGTTGACTCTTAGCCATCCATCATGCCAAGCCTTCAACATGTCTGCAGCAACGTCCCTAGCTGGACTTCATATAAGTACATAATCAATTAGCTTAGGGACGCAGATCCAACCACGTTTTGGAATTCTAAGTGGGCCTCGCAGAAGTCTAGTGGAGGTCTTTCAAAAGGCTATGTTTGATACTCTTTCTCTTTCATATTTCCCTTCTCTGCATGTATCTTGACTTTTAGTGACCTTCGACGAATTCCTATTGTGGAAGATGAATCTTACGGCTACCTTAAGGCATGCTAAAGATATATACATCATATATTTAACTTTAAACATCATCTTCTCTAAAGGGGAAATTCTCTTAAAGATCTAACACCAACATTTAAAACATTATTCTAGTATCAATTTTGTGTTTGCAGTATTTAATTTGAGATATAAAACATTTAGCTTTTTTTAAAAGTGATATTGGACCGCTAGAAACCCAAGATATACTCCCAGCTTATCTAAGCTTCTCCAAGGTACTTGGCGACAAAGGACTTATTGTGTCTTCAGACCGCTGTTTTCATTATCTGAATGTGATAGGACTACATAGAAGCGAAGAGATTTACTAGGCATGTGTGTCTAAATATAGCAGCACAATAATTTGTAGGTGCGAATCTTGGAAGACTTGTCGCGGCCAGGTGGTGGACGCGCGCGGTTTGTGTGTGCGTGTGTGTGTGTGCCCGCCATATGTTCCCGCTAATCTCGGTTTCTCAGTTTCCGACCACTCGACCGCCAAGGACAGTTGGTCGTTTATTTTCAACAATTGGTCGTTGACCGCTGGCGCCTGTACCCCTTATACTGTCACCGTTTGTCACTTATGTCTCTCGTTTACTCCTCGTATGTGAGGAGCATGGGAGTTTAGAAAAACCTGAATTTCATAGAGGCACCTAACTGGGATCACTTGTTAAGGCCAAACACATTTTACGTAACACATTTTTCGTAATCGCAACTCCCGAATGTATCGCACCGTAATGTTGTAGAAATCCTATACTACACCTTGCCTAACACAATAAGTAGCTATCTTAATCCAGCTTTAATATTTTTGGGTCTTTTATATATAATTATTTTGTCATTAAGTATCTACATTATTTTAATAATTTCTTGATTTTTTCGGTGATTTTCGACCCTTACAACTATTATTTTATATACATATTTGGAATCGAAAGATCTTACCCTCTAGATGTGCTTTTTGGGGTTTTGAAAAACATCCAACTTCAGGTCTCCGCCTCATTGGCTCATAAAGTTCGAATGTTAATCTAATGGAGTTATATTTTGATTTAGTCAAACAGCTAATTAGAATGTAAACAAAAACATCTGACCCTGTCTCCTGCGAAATTCCCGTGCGGAGAACGGGACACCTGCTAGTATATATTAATTGTGAGTTCATAATTTTCATCTCCCTACTAACATAAAACCGCATTTTATGGTAATGACTGACTGACTGATTTCAGCCTTAATTGTTCTCCAAGTAATTTTTGTCTGCGATATATCCCAGTAAGCCGATAGTTTTATTGTAGTAGAATTAAGAAACATCAAATTATAAAAGCTAAGCCAATCAGGAGAGTAATGGTATGGATTAAAAACAATGGAGACAACGAAATTCAACAAGCCATAACATGGCTTTATTGGTTGCATGTTGACAATGAAATAAAACAACAAATATACAAGTAATATACATACATGTTTCGCTTGAACAAAATATTATGCTATAAACTGTGTTTATGCTAAACGTAGTTGTTTTTTATCAACGTTTATAAGTAGCAGTACTTATATGGAAATATAACCATATATTATGTTAACAACATTTTCCAAGTACTGAGCGCATTCCCCCACTAGCGATACCGTAGTGCCAGTGGCTAGTTTATAATAAACAATATTTTCATTTCCTTTAAATTATACTATAATAATGTTTATAAATATAATTTATTTTAAAACTAAAATCTTACAGCCTACTTTCAGAAGCCCCTGTTACATGACGGTTGAAACAGATCCGCGTCTCCAATTAGCAGTCCAATTAGTAGTAGTTTGAAACTATATTTTTCACCTGATAAAACTTAATAGTATTTTTTACAGATTAGCTTGGTTTTCCATATTTACGCACTCTTTGACTTTTGGATACACTTTAATGTCCTTTTAACATCTTCCAAGAATCCAGATATTTGGCGTCTCCATTCCCCAGGCGCCAAGATCTGCTGCCTTTCAAATTAGTTTGAATTTTCAACTAGGTTCAGTAGTAAGACCTAGTGCTTGGCAAGTCCTACTAGTAGTCCCGAACCTGTGTCAACCTTTCAGACAGAAACGACCATTAAAACATGCAAACGTATTGTTACTCATATTAACAATACAAATTGTTTAAATAAAACACTATAGTCAACAATGAGTAGATCATTTATGTGCATTTAAGTTTAACTTAAAACGAATCTATTCAACTTATTGATATTTTAGTAAGTTTGTACACAACAGTTTTCTACAAAACACCAGAGTTGCGTTGTGACAATCTTGATGTGTAAGACTTCATTTGTCCATGTTTCACTACCTTTCAACAGCTTTAGTTTCCTTCGTTACGTGATTCGCATAAATTCTATTATTGTCTACTTTTTGTAATCTGTGTATTTGTAGTTCTATTAGTAGGGGGCAAAGACCGATTCAGAACCAGCAAAGGCGCGGTGAGGAGCAAGTGAGGAGCCCCCCCCCCGTGACGTCAGCCCCCCCCCGTGACCCATTAACCTAACTTAAACCTGGCGCCTGGCGTGAGGAGCAAGTGAGGAGCCCCCAGCTGGCAGCACGCAAGTGAGGAGCCCCTGGTGACGTCATCACCCGGAATCAGCATGTAGGTGAGGAGCAAGTGAGGAGCCCCCAGCTGGCAGCACGCAAGTGAGGAGCCCCTGGTGACGTCATCACCCGGAATCAGCATGTAGGTGAGGAGCAAGTGAGGAGCCCCCCCCCCCCCCCCGGTGACGTCAGCCCCCCCCCCGGTGACGTCAGCCCCCCCCCCGGTGACGTCAGCCCCCCCCCCCGGCCGCCAACGGCACTTTTCGTGATGACCTTGAACATGAGGAAAAAACTTTCGAAAATTAATAACCAGCCTATTTATCCACCGATTCCCACGGGACTTTTTCCAGAGTGTAGGCCTATCCCCAAGGAAGCGAATGACGTAAGAACCCCATAGATCCACCTTTAAACAAGGCCGCTATTAATTTAAAACCGCGTTTTCCTTATGGGATCTCAGCTGTTTACCAACCGATTTTGACGAAACCTCACCACATGTCGGGCCGTGACCTAAGAAAACCATCGCTTAAAGAAAATTGAAAATCCACTGTTAAACGGGCCCGCTATTAATTTTCAAACGCGTTTTCCTCATGGGATCTCGGCTGCTTGCCGACCGAATTTGATGTGACTTCGTTACACGTTGTATGCCGGCTTGACTAAACCAAACTGCGAGTGGCTCCGTGGAGTCACGTGTCGAGGCGCGTGCTAGGGCCTACGTGACTGTCCCAGCCTGTTTACTCATTAGCGGCCTTCAAGACCCCTCCGTTCTAGAAGGTTCCGGCAAGTGCGTCGCATGAGGCCTCCTCCTGACTGGAGTGCTATGTATGAGCATGTCACGTGTCGAGGCGCGTGCTAGGGCCTACGTGACTGTCCCAGCCTGTTTACTCATTAGCGGCCTTCAAGACCCCTCCGTTCTAGAAGGTTCCGGCAAGTGCGTCGCATGAGGCCTCCTCCTGACTGGAGTGCTATGTATGAGCATGTCACGTGTCGAGGCGCGTGCCAGGGCCTACGTGACTGTCCCAGCCTGTTTACTCATCAGCGGTTCCGGGAACTGTTTACCGCTTACATTCCACGGCGTCATCAACCGGTCTATTTAAGTGCGTTACTTTCCCAAGCTACTTCAGTATCTAGTGGCAACTCGTCCTGTGAGGAGCTAGGTGTTTTCGCTGCGAGTATTTGTGTGACTGTGCAGAGCCTTGTCTTTGGATATCTTAAAATGTAAGTAACATGTAATTTACTTTTTCATCAACTAGTTTTCGATGCTCTAAAACCTAATTAGTTAACATTAATATTTCATCTTTTACATATCCCAGTACACGGGGTCTTGTCGTTTCCATTCAGATGGAGATGAGTGGAATTGTAATGACCTTGAAACAGTCGTGTTTTATAACGATTAAAATTAATAAGCCGAACCTAAAAAGCAAAATAGATTCACTACCACTCTTTTTTATTTTAAAAAGTTTAAGCAAAATAAAAGTAGTTTCTTTTGTTTTGTTTTTACTTTCCAATCGAAATGTTGAGGGCAACTGCGCCTTTGTGACGGATGGAGAGTACAGATACCCGATGTTGCAGATGGCTGTTCATCTGTGTGAGGTTTGCGGGCGCAGTTTCGGGGTTGCAAGAAACCTGACCCGCCACGTAGCATCTGCCCACAACGATCGCCATTACGATTGTCACGTCTGCGGCAGACGCTTCGGGCGAAGCGACAACTTGCGACGCCACCTCGCTGCAGTTCATCCTCCCACTCCTCACGACCAAGCGCCAGGTACAGTTTTAGTTTAAATAAGAAGCCGCCAGTAGATTTATTAAGTATGCTATTTCCTGGTGTCCTCACCCATGATGTCACGACAAGCCCGTGGACTTTGATAACTAATGACTTGTTTTTATGAGAGAGTAAACGGCCCTGACTGGATAAACTGACAATTAAGACGAGAAAACAGACTCGAGAGGTAAACAAGAGGTTGCCAGCCCTCTGCATGTTCCTCACCGCCATCTCCTCATCATTGTATTTAACAGGCTTGGGTAACTGGCGATTGAGATGAGGGAACAGACTCTAGGGGAAAACAAGAGGTCGCCAGTCCACTGTATAGTTCCTCATCCTTGTGTTTATAGGGTAACTAATAGGACTTGTTTTCCTGTTCGCAGGCCATCCGTGCCCGTTGTGCTCCGTCGCCCTGGCGGGTCCCGAGGATCTTCGCCACCACATGGAAGCGGTCCACGGTGCGAGCCCGTCTGCTTCAACTTCCTCCTCCTCCTCCGCAACGCCACCCTTCAGAGACCCACGGCCCGAGTGCGACGCGTGCGGGCGGCGATTCTCCCGTGAGGACCTGCTCCGGCGTCACGTGCAGCTGGTGCACGCCAACGAGGTCCGCTGTCCCGATTGCGGCGCCCTTTTCCGCAGGGCAGCGTACCTCCAGCGACACATGGAGAGCGTCCACCGCGGCATGAGGTTCACGTGCGCCTACTGCGACCGAGGCTTCACCCGGCGCTACAACCGGGACCAGCACGAGGCCCACAACTGCCCCGTCGTGAGGAACCTCGTTGTGGACGAGATGCCGCGCCTGCCCGTTCTGTCACCCGAGCCCCGGCCCAGCCGCGAGCCCCAGCCCGGACCCAGCCGCGAGCCCCAGCCCGGACCCAGCCGTGAGCCCCAGCCCGGACCTAGCCGCGAGCCCCAGCCCGGACCAAGTACGGCACCTGACGGGATGGTGGGTGGTGGCGGACTACCCACGTTCCGCCCCATCCAACGGGCGTTCCGCGGTCGCCTCCTGACCTTCGGCCTGTCCCGGCCCATGGAGGACTTCTTGGCCGTAGAGGACGCGCTGGTGCTGCTGTTCGACAGCGTCCTGGAACTGTTGGCCGACGTCAGGACTCGACACCCTAACATCAAGGTCAACATGTTCCTGGAGTGCGAATTCTCCAACGTTCACGGAGCCACCTGTCTGCGGGCCTTCAAGACGAAGAACGTGCCTCTCACCGCCGCGTCCAACTTGGAGGACTTCCTGTCAGCGTCCTTCCACAAGCTGGAGGAAGAGAAGGAGCAGTGCCTGCTAGTGGGCAGCGGGTGGAGCTATCTCCGGATACGGGACCTGGAGATCCGCGTCAACCTCTACACCCCGTTGGGAGAACGCGGAGCCCGGTTCATCCTGCTTCCCAGGACCATCTGCGACACGCATGCCGTTATCAACGTGCAAAACGTCGATGACATGTGCTTCGCGTACGCCATCCTAGCCAAGTTCGTCTCGCAACACCCGGAGAGGCCCGCATCGTACACACCGGACGTCATGGCACGCTACGACTGGGTCGGCCTACGCTTCCCCGTAGCCGTGAAGGACATTAAGGTCTTTGAGAGGAGGAACGCCATCAGCGTTAATGTGTACGAGATCGAGCGTGCTATGGTGGGGAGACGCCCTGACGGATCGCCAAAGTTCCAGGACCGCGTGTTCCCGCTGAAGATCTGCAAGCGGGAGTTGGAGGATCACCGGGACCTGCTGTACGTGACTACTGGCGGGGACAGTCACTACGCCTACATCACAAATATGAGTAGGCTAGTGCGAGCCCAGCTGACGTCTTACGGCCACGCCATCCACGTGTGTAAGCGATGCTTCGCCTACTTCGACAACCGGCCCAACAAGCTGCAACTGTCCGGTGCCGAGCGTCTGGAGGAGCACATGCGATACTGCACCGCCAAGGCTCCCCTCCGCTTGGACTTACCGAAGAAGCAGCAGATCCGCTTCGCCCACCCCGAGTACACTCGGCGCGAGCGCTTTTGCGTTTATGCCGACTTTGAGTGTGCTCTGCAGCCCGTCGCCGCTGACCCAGCGGAAGCGCCGCCTGGCACGAGGCCCCTGCAACTGCACGTCCCGTACGCCTTCGCTTACCAGATCGTGGACTCGCTCGGTCTGGAGGAGTTCGAGCCCCGCGTCTACTTCGGGGCAGACGCGTCCAAGGTCTTCATGGAGAGGCTCAAGATGGACGTGCTGGCGCTGTGGGAGTTCCTATTCAGCATGAGAGCTCTGCACCCTTCTCTGACCCGGCAGGAGATGGACGAGTACCTGGCAGCGACTCACTGCTACCTCTGCGGGAAGGAGTTCACGGACCAGGACGTCAAGGTGCGGGACCACAATCACGCCCCGCCCTACGAGTTCCGAGGAGCCGCCCACCGCTCGTGCAACCTCAGGTACCGGGAGCAGCGACACATCAACTGCTACTTCCACAACCTGTCCAACTACGACGCCCACTTCGTAGTGCGCGAGCTGGCCATCGACCCCGGCGACGTGGACGTGTTGGCCCACACGGAGGAGCGGTACATCGCTTTTACCAAGCGATTCCACTTTGGTCAGCCCGGGGACAACCAACGACAGAGCAGTTTCGCGGTGCGCTTCCTAGACACCTACAGGTTCCTGTCCATGAGCCTGGCCAACCTGGCGGAGGGACTCCCCACGGACAGGATGCGTGAGACGAGGAAGCGCTTCCCCGACGACCGGCTGTTCGACCTGGTGCGTAGGAAGGGCGTGTTCCCCTACGACTTCGTTACGTCCTACGACACGCTGTACAGGACCAGGGAGTTGCCGCCCAAGGAGGCGTTCAGGAACTCCATGACCCTGGAGGACATCAAGGACGAGGAGTACGAGCACGCCCTCAACGTGTGGCGAGCCTTCGAGTGTCACAACCTCAAGGACTATGCGGACAAGTACCTGCGATGCGACATCGCCCTGCTCACCGATGTCTTTGAGCAGTTCCGCGACACCTCGTTGGCAGAGTACGGGCTGGACCCTGCCCACTATTACACCTTGCCGTCCTACGCCTGGGACGTGATGCTCAAGACCTGCGGTGTGGAGCTGGACACGCTGCAGGACTTTGACATGTACCTGTTCGTGGAGCAGGGGATCCGGGGAGGCATCTCTCAGGCCATCACCCGCTACGCCAAGGCCAACCACGACAGGTGCCCGGACTACCGCCCGGACGAGCCCACGCGCTTCCTCCTGTACCTGGACGCCAACAACCTCTACGGCTGGGCCATGTCCCAGCGCCTGCCGACCGGAGACTTCGAGTGGCTCAGCCGAGAGGAAATCCAGGCGTTGGACGTCGCGGCGCTGGACGCAGAGGCCGATCGAGGCTACATCTTGGAGGTGGACCTCCACTACCCCGTGCGCCTACACGACCTGCACAAGGACCTTCCCTACTGCTGCGAGACGAAGCGCCCGCCAACAGGGAAGTTCCCCAAACTGTTGACGACCCTGGACGACAAGACACACTACATCTGTCACTACAGGGTCTTGCAGCAGGCGCTGCAAAACGGATTGGAGCTGGTCGCAGTGCATCGGGCGATCTCCTTTCGCCAGTCGCGGTGGTTGGAACCGTACATCCTGATGAACACGGAGCTGCGGAAGAGGGCCAGGACGAAGTTCGAACAGGACTTCTTCAAGCTCATGAACAACGCAGTCTTCGGCAAGACCATCGAGAACGTACGGAAGCGCCTCAACGTGAAGCTGGTGTGCACCCCGGAGAGGTTTTCCAAGTACGTCGCCAGATCCAACTTCCTGGACCGGACGTACTACACGGAGGACGTGGCCCTGGTGCATCTGTCCAAGGTCAACATCGTGTTGGACAAGCCCGTCTACGTAGGCATGACAGTCCTGGAGCTGAGCAAGTGGCTCATGTACGAGTTCCTGCGCAAGATGAAGGAGCGCTACGGTGACCGCCTCACCGTAGACTACATGGACACGGACAGCTTCGTCTTTGACATCGTGTCCCAGGACGTCTACGCAGAGATGAAGGAACACCTGGACGATTTCGACACCAGCGGATATCCGAGGTCCCACCCCTGCTACAGTCCCGTCAACGCCAAGGTCATTGGAAAGTTTAAGGACGAGTGTAACGGTCTGTCCTTATTCGAGTACCTCGGCCTGCGGTCCAAATTATACTTTATGGACATCGAGGACGCGGCGACAGGCGGCAGCAAGGCTCTCAAGCGGGCCAAGGGGGTGGCAAAGGGCGTTGTCAAGAACGTCCTCACCCCCGACGACTACAGAGAGTGCCTGTTTGACGGGGTCCAAAAGCGCACCACCAACGTCCGCTTCCAGTCTCACTTGCACCGGGTCTACACCGTGGAAGTGGACAAGCTGAGCCTCAGCCCGACTGACGACAAGCGGTGCGTCCTCCCCGACGGCATCCACACTCTGCCGTGGGGACACAAGGACGTCCCGCCACTACCGCCAGCCAGGAGAGGAGGAGATCGACCTCAGCGGATGGAGGTGGACGGTGAGGAGGAGGAGGAGCGCCAGGACGAAGACGAGGAAGAGGAATTCCCTGTTTAGATTTAATATTAATTTTAAGAAAAATTTGTAAATAGTATTTGTAGAAAATATAATAGCTTTATGTACAGCATGAACCCGAGTTGTTTATTTCCTCCCTTTGCTCACTCAAAAGTCACAAGCCGTTAGGCTCGGAAAGGCGTTATGGGCCGTTTGGCCCGAGCCGTGCAGCTTAAAAAGCCCCCGCCAACCGAGAGCGATTGGCGGCGCGTGTCGGGGGGACGGCCCTGAAGGAGTTGCCCAGGAAGGAATTACTCAGCGGTCTGCTGACGCTCGAGGTTGCACCCTCGAATTGCTCAGCGGTTTGCTGATGTCCGAGGGGTCTCGTGGCGCGCCCTCTTTGGCGGCCTTCACTGCCGCTTGGCGGGGGCTCAGCCAGTGACACGCGCCGCTGGTATATAAACCTGAGGTCCAGCCCCGCTGCCTCAGTTTTGATAATTTTTAAAATTTAGTAAGGAGAAAGGAGAAATGAAAACACAAGCTTTATCATTATGAGGCATATATTGTACAGTAATAAGGTTACATACACATACTACAAAAACCTTACAAACTAGTTTTAAGCGAATATGGAGTGGAAGAGTCTGCGGACGAGAGCGTCGTTGGCGGCGGGAGCGGCAGGGTCGAAGAGCTGGACGTAGTCGTTGAGTGACGTGCGGAGAACAGCCCGGCAGTACAGGTAAGTGAGGCAGTAGTAGCCGCAAACAGAGGTATCGTAGCCCTGGAGCCGATACCTGTTGTAGACATAGTGGCGGTGATGAGGATTGCGCCTCAGGAACATTTGAAAGTCGGCCTGGTATGGCGGCCTTCCGTAGCTGTCCAGGTACTCGAGTCTGTCCTCTTCCGAGCAGTAAAACGCCACCCAGTGTTCGCCTCCCTCGGTGTGTGCTACCGTGTTGGACACGATGGCGGTGAGAGGCTTGACCGGCACGTCCGGTAGTTGGTCAGAGGCGTAGACCGCAACGTTCCTCAGTCCGGGGATCTTCGCCAGGCATTCTCTGATCTGGACGGTATTCATCGTGGGCGGAAGCAGCACAGGCAGCTCGAGGTGGACGAGTCCAGTGTGTCGTTAGCCACGAGCCAGTCCCGCAATACTATGCAGTTATGAAGGGCGCAACGGTTGTGGGAGCTCTTATGGTGGCGACAGCGCAGGGTCCGGTAGGTGGGCGGACCGTTGAGCGACCCGCAGCCCAGATCCTCCATGTCCTGAGCGGTGGTGGCAGCGGGCTCGGTTATGAGGTGGCGTTGTACAAAGTCCCTCTTCTGCGATCCTTTGACGTAGACCAGGGGGCGGTGGATGAGGCAGGAGCGCAGCTTGTCCAGCAGGGCGACGTACGCGATGTCCCCCTGGTCCCACTCCAAGCCGTGGCAGTGGCGAGTGACCCAGACGCTCTCGCGCTGTTTCTCGGAAGTCAGGAGGTCTTTACTGAAGGGCGGGCGGGCGATGTGATGTAGGAGCAGCGTACCGGTAGTCACGTCCACCACGCAAACCTCTTTCAGTAGAAAGTCATTATCACTGTCTTTAAAACACTGCATATCCATCACCACGCTTCCGTGATGACAGCGCGCTGGCGGCGGCTCGTTGTAGATCGGTGGCGGCACGTCCATCCCGTACGGCTGACTGAACTCGACTGAGCGCTGGCGGGAGCGCGCCTAGCGGGTTAACCTTGGGTGCGCGCGCCGCCATCACCTAACGGTCCGCGGTGACCTTGAGCGCGCGGCAACTCGTTTACCCGCCAAAACCTAACGGTGCGCGCGCGTGGTGACCTTGAGCGCGCGGCAACTCGTTTACCCGCCAAAGTCGACTGTGACGTTGCGATGACGGTCCACCTCCACGACGTTGTCCAACTCGGCGTACACTATGCAGTTGAACGCCTCCGCCAAGGCTTCGGAGAACCCAATCTCTATGCGCAGGTTACCGTTGCGCACCAGGTTCCAGTGGCTGGATTGAGAGGCCGCCATATCGGGTGTCAGATCAAACGCCATCAGGCAGTATCCGTAGGGGTACTCGTTGCGACTGACTTCGTTACCACAGTCTGAGAAATTGATGCCGGTGCCGGTGTACAGCGTGTGGTAGGCGAGCACGCACAACTCCTTACCGAACGTGTAATCCGGTTGAAGCGGCTTACATGGCACTTGCTCACCGTCTATGTACAGCGCGAAGAAGTTCACGTGGCTGTGGGTGAAGTTGAACGGGTTCTTCTTGTAGTCCCCGTTGAACGCCTGATTGCTGACCAGGCCAACTATAACGCGTTTCGGCAGTTGTCCCAGAAACACACTGTCCAGAGTCTTGCTGCTGATACCGGAGGGTAGCGTGAAGGATTTGACTTCCACGCGCGTAATGGGATATTTGGCTGTACCCGACTCCAGCGTCCTGCTGTGAGCCAACAGCACGCTCGGGTTGATCTTACAGCGGCGCATAAACAGGTTGACTTCGGCGATGTCCACTTTGTAGTCTGTCACGGTTTTGGACATGATGGAGAATGAGTTCTTTGACCTGATCAGGCGAAAGCGCATCTCCACGCCGTTTAACATGAACTTCTCCTGGTTGCACAGGTCGACGTGCAGATGTCCGACCATGTCCGCGTACCGGCTGCCCTTGACAAACTCCCTCCGGTTCTTGAGCCCGGCATTATCCTCCTCAGTATTGTCCATGTACCCGGCATAGTCCTCGTAGAACAACTCCGCGGTGAGGTGCGATGTCTTGGCATCACCGCCATAGGACAACAGGTTCTCCAGGTAGGCGCGATAGGCGTACGTGTTGTTCTGAGGAGACACCAGTTTGTTGTTCAGGTACAGGTCCACTTGACTGAACAGCGAGTGCAGCCAGTTGTTAATCGGACCCACCTCTTTTATCGCTTGATCACCCGTTACAGCGCCTCCGTTAGCCGATCTAATGGTAGCCTTCACATGCAGTAGCGTCTGTGACAGATCCGTGTACTCGTCCCCGTGACCCGGAACTATGAACTCCACGGGCGAGTCGTCTGTCAGGGAGGAGATGGGCTTGTACTGCACCCATTTACCGCTCTCTATACTGGTCTGCGTGGGCGGTAGCGAGAACAGGTCCAACTCGGTCTTGACACACTCGCACGACTTCTGATGTAGAAACGCCATTATCCAAAAATGTCCTTCACGGTACTCTCACTCTTCTTGCTTCTCCTCTTCTTAGCGACACGTTTTGCGGGCTTCCTCTTGGGCGCAGCGCTCTTCTTCCTCGCTCCGAGGAGTTTCGCCAGAGACTGAGGAGTAACCTGCTGTACACGCCTCCTCTTATAGGCGCCACCACCGCTCAGCACGCGATCCAGTTTTTCATCGGCCCTGCGTTTCAGCGACCCGGTAAACTGTCTGAGTCGGGCGTTGGCCGCGACTCGGGGGTCGGCTGTGCCCGCCGCCACGTCGCCCAAGAAGCCCACACCGGACCTCAGCGCCTCCTTGCCCAGCGCCGATGCGCCGGATCTGATTAACGGGACCACTGTACGCATCAGCCCGCCTAGGAAACTGCCGATGCCGTGTCCGCGTTGGAAAGCGGCTCCTCTGAATACGGAGGATACGCCATGGCCCGCCTGCTGGTGGCGGTAATACGCCAGATAGGGATCGCTCGGATTCATTGCCGCTGCCTCTCTTTCCTGAAATGAAGCTTCATGCACGTAGTCCCGAAGTGGAATGGCAAGTGTCGCCCTTGGTTGTCCCTTAAATCGATTTCCACGCTCTCGAATGAGGTTTTAATCACCGGCACGTAGTGCGGGTCTATTATATACACTGTCGTGTTGGCACCGTACGTGTAATTCCTGATGTCGATGTTGAGGATCTTCAGTAGTGGCGCCACAGCGTCGCCCACCAGTTGGGGTTCTACCAGGTCGCAATACACGTACATGTGTGATGGCAGACCGGCGAAGAGGTTAGCCGGCCTCACGGACCTGTGACGCTTGACGATATCCGTATCCACCTCGTAGCCAAACTGTAGCGCCAAACTGGGGCTCAGTTTGAGGCTCTGAACGGCTGAAGACGTCGACATCAATTCCACCCTGGAGGACCTCTCGTCATACGAGAAGGCGCACAGGTTACTCTTCATTTGAGGGTGGTTGTTGATTGCGTGCACGAGTTCCTCGGTACTACTGTAATTGCCCGGCTCCACTTTGATTAACAACTTGTCCACCACGGCCAACCCGCCTTTCGAGTCCCTCATTCCCAGCACTAGTTTGATGTAGGTTCCCTCACCGACGGTCAGAAAAGAGAAGGGGTAGTGCGCCTCCGCCAGAGCGACCTCCCACTCGCCGTCTGACAGATCAACGGTCGAGGGTAGATGGGTCGTGTAGTTTGTCACCATGTTGTTGGGATAGTAATTCATTGAACTGTTACTGGGCAACGTCAGGTAAAACTGGTCGTGCCTCGTCATCGCAGCTGTTGCACGTCCGCTGCGGGTACCCACGAATTGAAGTCCTCTCCGTAACCGACCCACTTGACTAGGTAGCGCTTACTGGAGCCTCGCCCTTTAGTGTCCAGTATTTTATCTATTTGGTACAGGCGGTCCGGGGCCATCGTTACCTTTTGCATCTCGTGCTCGTAGAAGCGCCCTTCCAGCGGCGTCCCGTTCAGGTCTCGCAGCACGTACAATGGCAGAGGATGCGACCCGTATACGTGGTCCACCACGAACAGCTCCTTACTCCAGTTGGTCTCGTAACCTTTGGCGAACGTGCCCTTCTCCTTGGCTATGCGCACCGTGTCGCCAGGCTCGAACCTGGGCTTGTGTCGCCGGATCGCCTTTCCATACATGTGACGCCACACCTTGTACACCGTTTGACCATCGCCGCTGTCCGCGTCCACGGGTCGTAGGCCACCCAGGCTCTTGTGCGGACTACGGTTGTAGGCGTCCACAAGCCTGTCCAACACGTCCACGTAGCGATACGTGTTCTTGTAGGTCAGGTAGCGCCACATGCGGGTCTTGAGCGTGCGGTTGACTCGCTCCACCACCGCCGCCTTCACGTCGGGGTTCTGCGTGGTGAAGTAGTTTACACCGTGACTCTTGAACACTCGCTTGGTCGCGGCCCCGGTGAACTCCGTCCCCTTGTCGGTCTGTAGGCAGCGGGGAGTCGCCTCAGCGAATATCCTCTCGAACGCAGCAGCCACCTCAGGCCCGCTTTTCCTCTTCAGTGGTACCGCGAACAGCCGCTTACTGAATACGTCTATCACAGTCAGCAGGTAGTTGACTCCGTCGTTGTACCGGCTCAGGCCGCGCATGTCGTTCAGGTCCGCCTGCCACAGCTCCCGGGGCCCGAACACGGCGTAGCGGTTGCGGGGAAACCGCTTGCGCGCAGGCTTGTGCAGCGTGTAGGTGTCCTGGGCGCGCAGCCAGTCGGTTACCCGACGTTTTGGTAGGCGCGCGGCTCTGGCCAGGGCGGCCACCCCGCCGAGGGAACCGGGCTGGCTCGGGTCGTAGTACAACTTCTCCATTACGGTGTGAACTGCTCCCAGTTGTCCAATGACGATTCCCGGTCGGGTTCCTCGGTTATTATCCTTCTTCGGGCCGCTGGGGGCCGCGGTCTCAGGCGGTCCAGTATCGGCGTCAACCTCGGTGAGAGGGGTGTTGAGGAGGCTGTCGTCGTGTCTCCCCAGGGGCTCGATGCCGAGTCCAGTCCCACGCCTAAGTAACGCAACGCCGTGGGATTGCTCACGTATTCTTTGGGCACGTTCATGTCCTTCAAGGCGGCCATCACTTGATGCCAGCCGGTAGGCAATCGGTCCGCCCTTCGCGCTCTCACTATGCTGTGCGCGATGTCCACTATATTGGAATCGGGGATCTTCACCTTGTTCACGTACACCGCCCCACTGGCGTCCCAAGAGATGGGGCTGCCTTGACGGGTCATGAATCGCAACAAGTTGCGCGCCACCGACCTGTAGATTTTTGAGAACGATTCCACAATGTCCTCCTCCGCCGAGGCGCTAGACTCGCGCTTCATCTGACTCGGACCTCCCGCCGCTTCCTCCTCCCTCTCCTCACCCTCGATGATTGACAGACCTATGGGTTGACGTTTAGCCGCGGAAAAGTGCAGGAACCGCTGTAACACCTGCTGATATTGTTTCCATTTCTCCGTATCGTCCAGCCGCTTGTCGCTCAATATGCGATGCATCTCAGCGTCCAGGCTGGCTGGCTTATTGGCGCTACCTGCTCCTCCTCTTGGTCCCGACCCTGGTCCCGGTCCTTCTCGCAATCTCTCGATGAGCTCCTGCGGTACAACCACCATTTTCCTAGCGTACTCCATGTCCGATTAGCTTCTGCGCTAGAACGGGCAGAACAGCGTTCAACAGCAGAGGTAGGAGGATCCCTCCGCCCCGTTGGACGAGGTAGTGTCGCTTCTTGGTCCAACCCTCGCCGCGTTTCACCAGCCGTCTGAGCGCCTGTTTGTGTTTGCTCAATTTGCGTTTGAGACAGGGGGAAAGCGGTACGTTTCCGCGTAGCACGTTATACGCGCACTCGCACAACGACTTGATGCGACTCTTGTCGCACGCTTTTAACAGGGCCTTGCGTTCTTTGGGCGTAGCGTGTATTAGGGCCCTCAGCAGCGCCGCGTCCTTCTTCACGCGGTGTGACATGATGACTGACGCTGGCGCGCGCTCGGCCTATTTATCACTTCTTCTTGGGCAGGTACACGTAGTTCACCGGATCGTCTGGGAAAATGGTTGAACGTACGCGCATCTCTTCAGGCGTGGACTGTTTCAAGTCTATGAGCAGGTAGGCGTGCGGATCACGCGTGGCGTCCGCGTAAGCCTCCTCCACGAATTTGGGGTTTTCCGGGTATACTTGGCGAGCCAAGTGTTTGATCTGAGCGCGATCCCTGGGATTCTTGAAGCACACTATGTAGTGGGCGTTCAGCGATATGTCGCGCTGGCCCCTGCCCTGGTGAAACAGGTTTTGCGTGATGAAGAACACGCTCATGTTGCGGTGGTGCGAGCCCTTGGTGAACAGGTCCGCCACGCCGGAGCCAGCCTCGCGCATCATGTCATCGACGATGACCAGGGTGGGCTCGCTACCGTCGTAGTCGTCCAGGTCCGGCAAGCCGGCTACGTAGCGCACGGCAGAGTCCGCACGGCTCTTGCCGCCACCGCTGCCATAGTGCCAAGTGATGCGGGCGAACCGCGTATCGCACATGCGGTCGGCGTGCTCTATGAAGCGAGCCACGAAGTGCGACTTGCCGCTGCCCGAAGGCCCGGCCACGATGGCGGTGAACGGGTGTTTCCACCTCAAGTCCATGGCGTCTACTGACTGCCGTGCACCGCCACCTCGGCTCTTGTAACTAAAGGTTCTTTTCTTGCACAAGTGGATTGTTCTAGAAGCGTCTCGGTTATCAACTGCTTAGTGGAAGTTTCCATGCTCAATTCCAGGAAGGCTGACGTAATGGAAAGCTTTACTGCGTAAACAAGTGGATTGTTCTAGAAGCATCTCGGTTATTAACTGCTTAGTGGAATTTTCCACGCTCTCTCGTTTACTGGGTAGCGCGCTTGGAGTGCGCACTCCTCTTGGTTTTCCCTGAGATGATGCAATCGGTCTTTCGCCAAGTGGGTAGAGGAGTAGCGGTCCTAGTGATCCCGTCGTATCTTGACTCTCCCGTCTCGCTATTTGCCAGCCATAGGTTTTGCAATCTGGATAGCAGGTCCTCTAGACATGTGCAGATTTCATCGTTTCGCTCCTCGTCCAAGTACAAGCCGCAGCTGAACGTGGGGCGACCTCCTTTGAACACATTCATCTTCAACAGTACATTACCGCTGTTGGTAGGGTTCTTCACAGTATACTGATATCCGCCAGCGGACCAGCACAGTGTCGGGGAATCGATAGGCACTTCCTTCCTCTTTACAGTCCACCCATCGAGCTTTTTATTCTTTGACGCACATCCCTGCTGAACTGGCGGTGCGTTGGCGTTCTCATCGTTCATTGCGTTCAGCTCCTCTAGGAAGGAGCGGATCGTTTGGTCCACTTCGGCTGCGCTGACTCCGCTTCCGTTCATGGTGACGTCTCGAACAACACTGAGGTCGCGCGCGCGCGGCTCTGCCTCGGTTTTATAGCAGAGTCGTGCGCTCCAGCGAACCTTCTAGAAGCTTCTTTATAGCCGAGTCGTGCGCTCCAGCGAACCTTCTAGAAGCTTCCAGAAACGTGACGCTCCTCACCTGCATGATGTTCCGGTGAGTCCTCACTCCACCGTTGCTAATTTTATTAGGGTGGGATGGGAATAGGATTATGGGTTGGGATAGGACAGAGGGTCTTGGGTTGGGGTAGGACAGAGGGTCTTAGGTTGGGGTAAAAGTAACCGGTTTAGGGTTTAACCGATTACTGTCCAGGCCTTCTATAATTTTCCTGGACGTCCAACACCGCCATGCTGCCTTGGTTCAAGGTTAACTGCAACACTTGCAGAACTGCTGCCAGCTGGGGGCTCCTCACTTGCTCCTCACCTACACGCTGATTTCGGGTGATGACGTCACCAGGGGCTCCTCACTTGCGTGCTGCCAGCTGGGGGCTCCTCACTTGCTCCTCACCTACATGCTGATTCCGGGTGATGACGTCACCAGGGGCTCCTCACTTGCTCCTCACCGCGCCTTTGCTGGTTCTGAATCGGTCTTTGCCCCCTACTTCTATTTGTTGTTACAAAATAGACCGGTTGGCTTGCCTGCTGAGTACATACAATTACCATTGTTATAATTGTGTTGCTATTAATGGGAGTCGTTTTTACGATAAAATATGTCGTAAAATATAGGTTTATTATTTACTGTTATTGTGGCAATATTATAGTAAATTACTTTATTTCTGACTAGAGCGTATTATAATGATGAGTTTTCTTTGTCTAGGATTATTTATGCTGTAGAATCATCTAATGTGAGTGACAAATTATCAATACAGTATACAAATTAAATAGCTAATACAGTATATAAATCAATTTCTGAAATTTAAAATCACAGTTATACTATACATATTTTCTAAGGCTTTGTTAAACAAAGCTTTAACAACTTTATCAGCTGCCAAGTTTTATATCTTGGCCACTCGGTTAGCTTTAAATTAGTATTTTATCGTTGGGGCGAGCTGTGGGCTATTTGCGATTGATCTAGGTGGAAGTATCGTAGCAAATACAAAATATAACAAGTTTTAAGACTGGTATGTAGCTTTAAAATTCCATATTTATCCGTTTAAATCGTCAGTTTAATGCAATTATAAATGGACCCCGACCTGATAAGTTATTTGAGTGGAATCAAAATTTCAACCATAGACAATGCTACGTATCACACACTTAACGTAGATTAAGGTTTCATCGCGTTTTGGTTTCCCATTACCTTTTTAACATGTCTTTTCTTTTTCAGTTTCACCGCAATATGATAAAAACGATATTATACAAGAAGTGGGCACGCTCGGTTCAAACAATAGTTGCAGGAATGCCCGCAGAACGTGCGAAAGGTCACAAGTTGCCCGGCGGGCACTCCCCCCTTCTATCAGGTGGGGAGGGGCAAGGCTATAGTATGTAACCTGCCACCTATACCACCCATACAGCATTCGTCACTTCCTAATATTCCTCATTAACACGTTTTCTATGAATATTTACAACTTCTCTTGACTTACAGCCTGTTAGGACTCAAACTCAACGAGTTTATTGTTAATTTATACACCAACTGTGTTACGCATCAGACTTGTTTTCTGCTTTGCAGTATAAATACCTATATTGTGGTCACAACATTTTTGTATCGTTTTGCCCAAACCGGTCATTCAATGTGTATTCACATGTTTATTACCCCATTTTGAATGGAACGGAGAGCTTTTTGTTCTAATAAAAAGGACGTCCAGAATGTAAATACATTCTTTTCCGCGTCCGATTAGCATCTAGATGCGTAGTTTATGTCACTAATGTTCTTGTTTTATCTTGATTGTATTTTGTTACAATTTACGATATTTTGGTTTCGTTCATACATTTCCCTCTTTGAACTGTTCCAAGTAGTAACTTATTTGACTTGTTTAAGTTGAAATAACATTATTAATCCTTTAGTGCATAAACTAGAAATCGACTACGTAATTAGTTTTATTTTTATTTCAAATTAACACGCCGCAGCCCCGATACATATAAGCTGTCTTCAACATTTTTATTTTACAGATCTTAGTATTGATCAAACTACCACTCAACCCCTCTATGGGGGTTTTGGTCTTTGAGTTTCTTGAATAGTTGAAGGACTTGCTTCTTCTGCTTCTTCTTCTCGGATTTCGTTTTGCATTTCACTTTGCATTTCAACAAGGTTTGCTCCTTCTTGGGGTTGTTGTTGAGATTCACTTTATCACCTTTAGTTAGGTTAATGTTACCCCTCGGAGCTTTGTGACGCAAGGACACAGTCGTTTCAGTGCCGTCTTTTCTTCGTACGAGAGCATACTCAGGATTTGCGGTTATCAATTCTGCTTCTTCCACTAGATCTTCATACTTACTTGGGCGGACATTTTTCTTAACCAGAACTGTTCTTGGATTTAACAACCAAGAAGGCAGCGTTGAACCATTATATGTTCACCGGGGATAAGCAGATAGAAATCTCTCATGAGGGGTACAGTTTGTTGCAGTACACAAAAGAGATCGGATAGAATGCAGAGCCTCGCTTATAACAGATTCCCAATGAGAGATCGGAATCTGCTAACCTTTAAGAGTGATGGTAACAGTCTTCCAGATGATACCATTATATCTCTCTACTTGGCCATTTCCTCTGGAATTGTAGGGTGAAGAGAGACTAGTTACGACTCTGTTAGAGTGAAGAAATGAAGTTAATTCGGGAGACAAAAATGAAGGCCCTCGGTCAGAGCGTATGAAGGCAGGAAGACCGAATATTGTGAATACCTCAGTAAGGCATTTATGAGGAATTTGCCTTTCATGACAGATAATTTAACCTTAGGATAATAAAATCCTGACAGCTTTATATCTGCAATAACAAAACCTTCAAGTTTAGATGTTAGACCCGTAGATGTCATTGAAACACAGCCAGATTCTGGATGAATATCAAAATTTTGCCGTTGGGCAAATTTAAAGCTTACAAAGCTGTGTGAACTACCTGTATCAATTAGACTGATTGCAGTGACATTGCCTATTTGGATTTCCGATAAGGCTTTATGGAGAGAAACAGGAGGACGGGTTCCAATAGCAGACCCTATGATCGAGGAGGTATTTTGGATTTTTAAAACGGACCTTGACTTACATACTTTAGAATAGTGACCAATTTTTCCACATCGACCACAGGTTGCCTCTCTTGCCGGACAATTATTTCTTGGATGTATTTTGTATCCACAATAGAAGCAATTCTGATCACGAATGGCGGGGCGAGGAGTGGTACGAGAAACTGCAGAAATAGCATTGTTTGAATCTATTGACGGGCAGGGATGAGCAGGAAATGTTTAAATCCAGTAACCGGAGTATTACTTGGAGATGGGACGGGAGGAGAAGTGACATTTGCCGTTAGAGTAGTGTAGCCAGGCTGTACGGAATACTGGTCTGCCTGTTTTCGGGCAGATTCTAGGGAAAGAGCCTGTTTTACAGCATCATCGAGCTCTAGAGTTTGTTTTTCCAGCAGCCTTTGCCTGATTAGGGAGGACTGAAGCTCATTTATAAAGGCATCCCTGACATAAGGGCCCTATGTTGAGCGGAAGTCACATTGGTAAAAGTTACAGTCTTTACTCAGCAAAAGTAAGACGTTCAAATATCGTGTGATGGACTCTCCGCTTTGCTGTCTTCGGATAGCCAACTGATACCTAGCAAATACCTCACTCTTCTTTGGGACATACAACTTATCAAGTGAGGATGTGGTCTCATCAAAGGTAGGGCATTCTTCGATTAGTCCATAAATATCATCGGATGATACGTTGCTCTCTAAGGCCCGGTGCACATCAGCGGTTTGCGGCGGCGGCGCCGCTGCGGCGTGCGGCGTGCGGCGACGAGAAAGGTAGTGCACATCAGCGGCGGCGGCGGCGGCGCGGCAGCGGCGACTATATAGTATTAGCATTGATTATACATAAGATCAATAATCAATGGTATTAATCAATCTTTTACTCTATAACAACAACTTTGGTAACAAAATAAATAATAAACAACAATTTTAAGAAATTGATAGGTTTTCCAACTCGATATTTATTTGTTTCTTAAAATATAATCGTACGAATCTAAAGTAAATACTGTACTTAATTGAATATTCAATCAATGCTATTATTAGTTTACAATAATATTTATGAATGATTGTAAACTTTGTTTTTGTTGTTATGGTATAAGGTATTTATTTATTGCTGGCATGTTTAATACAAACTAGAGACCGCCCAATGGTCGAAATTCGACCAAATATATTTTGAATAAAAAGTCGACGAATACATATGAAAACAAGTTTAATATCTAGTGAGCTCATCTTTACCTCCCCTTCCCCCATCCGCCATTCCAGATATTTTTTTTAACGTGGAGTTAAAACGGATAGCAGAAGGCGTAAGATCAGTGGCCTTTTTATTTATGACTGAAAAATCTCCACATTATCATCTCCCCGCCCCTCTTACCACCCTCACAAACAGGTTTTTTATGTAGAGTTAAAACGGAGAATGAGTTAAGAGAAGGGTGTTACCATTCCAGCAGTCAGTAAAATTTGTACTTAAGAATCATTTGTTCTTCCTGATGTGCTACATATTTATTTGAATAACGCAGCTTTTTATTAAATGAAAAACAACAAAAAGCAGAACGCAAGTTCCCATAAGGATAACATGTAAGCTTTTAAATCCAAAAACACACCCAAACACAACATTATTTTCATTTCGACATATCCCCTAATAGTACTAAATAAGTGTGCCAAGTTTCATAATCTTACGATGCCGCACATCCGAGAAATCGGTACCACAAAAAGTCTTTAACCTATTATTATATAGATTAACTTAAAATATACTATAACATGTGTTTTATGTTTTATCTAATGATAAATTTTGTATCTGCAATAATACATGGCTAGACCAGTCGGCCCACGGGTTATTTCCGGATAGCGTCACTTCCTCCCAGTACAATAGATATACTACACCGGATGTAAAATTGTAGTTTATGCCCGTCAGAATAAAATAATTTAAATAAGTAAGATCAAGAAAAGTTCTTTAATTCTACAAAAATATTAATAATGTAAAACAAACGGTATGTAATATTTCTATTGGCATGCAAACCACGCTTGTGTTTTCTCTCAAAAAGCTTTAGCTACAGAGATAATTATGCAATGCAATATAAGAACTGAATGGGCATGCGAGAAAATAAAGAGAATTTGAATTATTATTATTGAATGGATTATTTTATAAATTCCATAACACAATTTAGTTTTGTACGATATTACACAGTTTAAGTTAGTTTAAGAATATTATTATAGTTTAATAAACCAGTTGTTATGTAAAAATAACGGGGCTCCCGAATTTTACTAATAAAAACATCTGAGAAGAAGACGTTTTCCATCACTACTGGAGTGGTCCGAAGCCTGCGGCGAACTCGCCGCCGCCGCTAGTGTGCACTGCTCCATTTGATTCTATGCCCCGATAGACCTTGCGGCGGGGCTGCGGCAGGACAAAACTGCGGCCAAGATTTCGCCGTCGCCGCGCCGCCGCCGCAAACCGTTGGTGTGCACTGCTCGGCAATTCTCCATTTGCTCACATGTATCTAAGAACGCGCCGCTGCCGCGCCGCCGCCGCAAACCGCTGGTGTGCACCGGGCCTAAGATCTTGAGCTTGTCAGAACCCTCTGTGAACTCAGTGATGTCAAGAAAATTGTGAAATACCTTCCTCCAATGTTTCCATTGATTTTCTGCATTTGGTGAATTGTGGTCAATGTCAAAACATTTGGGTTTGATATATTTATCCATTAAATAAAAAAATTAAGTTATTAAAATTGTGGTAAGATAAATACAAATAATTACCTGAAAACGTAAGCTTTTAATAACTTTAAATACTAACATTTCAGAATTAGAAATGAACAGAATTTTGTAAAAATATAACTTCAACTTAACAAACAGCTGTGTTTATACACATGATAAATCATCACAGTGGTCTAATATTTTATCAGTTGATCAAAAACAACTAATAGAAATCAATTTAAGGCTAAGAGTAAACATTCACATAAATTATATTTTAATTTTTGATTTCTCGTGTATTTTATTTGCTCGTCTAAATCAACCGTGACCAAAATACACGCCCATTGTCGCGTAGGGACGCGACATAACCCATCCTCGTTATATTTAATGTCCTCCCCTCCCACCTCCTCCTACTGGCATCCTCTTCCCACTTCGAGACGCAGATTGCTCTATTTTCTCCCACTTCTTTATTGCCTTTTAACGGTCCACTCCTCCCTATCTGGGTTGGTAATAATGTTTATCTTCCTACTTCAGTTTTATCAGTTATCGTCTTATTACAAATACATCACGGCTATAAATATAAAGAGATTTAAGGTAACAGATGTTTGGGATTGCGAATAAGTAAACTAAGAGCTAAGTAAAAAATGTATTTTTTTAAGGGAGTTATCAAGAAATTGTTCGAAAAACTTTGCCTTGTATCATGTTTTTAACCCGTATTTTAATAGATTATATATAGGTTGTTTTAAATAAACATTAATCGGTGCTCTCATATAGTTTCAATATCTTATTATTTGTAACTGCGATTGTTTTGATTCAAGTGCAATATACTAAAATATTTTGCTGATTTACGTATTTTTAAAAAGAACAGTAAGGCTGCTTGAAGTGGTTTGTTTGCAGTAAATCACTTATAAATTTAGGTGTCCTAACAGTAATTTAATATATGCTTACCTGCAAATTCAGAACGAAGGGTATACCTGATAATTGCTGTATGAATTAGTAATTTTCATAATCTAATTCATAGAGAAATCGATCATCTAAGCTCCTGAGGGATGATAGAGATGATTTGATTTTATTTTCATTTTGAATTTATTCCCCTTAAGTTTTTTTTATGAGTTCTCTTCGTCCTGCAAACAATAAAGAACTTAAATAATTTAAAACGTTAATGAATGTGTAACACAATGAGGAAAAAAATAATATGTTATTTTCAAATACTGCTTTTTGAGAAACATGTTTTCGATGTTAAGTTTGCTGGCGTAAACCATTATTTTCTGTGGTTTGTTAACAAAAATATCCTTCAGTGATGCTTACCTTTTTCCCCCAGATGAGAGATCTAGGCGAATTAAGTTCATTGTTTTTAACCTATCTTAGTGGATAATAAGCTACAAGCAGACACCTTGAAAATAAATGTTTAATAGTCTTAATGTACTGCATTATCTGTAGAATTTATCGGTTATGTTATGTGAATGCTACTCAAGCTAATTGTTTATAATACCGCTTTGATAACACTGTAGCTATTTGAAAGTCCGTCCCTTTGAGAGATTCCCGTTTCTGTACTTGGAAATTGTTTTCAGAACAAAAAGACCCTTGGATAAATTGGATGACATTTGGTTGATGGATATTCCAATCAAAACTGTTGTCTAGGTCAACACCCAGAAACTTTAAATTTCGAACCTCGTCAAGCTCAGTGACAGTGATGGACAGGACAAATTAGAGTGTTTAAGTCCCCGTTGTCTAGACTGAAATTGCATGAAATTTGTTTTGGTAGAATTTAGAACCAGCCTATTTCCCTCAGGTGGTATATTCAAAACTCGTCGAAAACCATCCGGTGCCAAAAATATATTAAAGTCATTGGTCGAGTCATAAAAAAGCGTGAACAGGCCCTAATGACCATAGGTAGGGACCTGTGATAAAATAAACGCAATCACTTAATCTAATTTGCTAGGTACTCACAGTGGTTTTAAGAGGTTAATTGCTCCACCTCCCCCTCCAGGGTTAGGTGGAAACTTATTCCAAATATTCTCTATTCATTGTTGCTGGATTAGGAAACCCCAGCATAGCTGCTAGGCACGTCTTCCACAAGCGGGAATTTTACGCAGGTTACCGGAAGGTTAGGATATAGCAGGAAAGGAAAGGGTGGGATGGGACAAGCAGCCAAATTGACCTTTCAGAGGGCCAACTCCCGTGCTCCTGTGACACCTGTGATCAGGCACAAACAGGCGGACCAGCTCTGCCCTCCAACTGGCCAACTCGACGGATGGGGTACAGTTCGGTTCACGGTGCTTGGCACCTGGGAAAGGCGACAAACTACTGAAATTTCTCGTGAATAAAAGTAGACATTAACAAAAACAACCAAAACAAATGTCTTAAAATTAAAAAAGTGAGTTTTGCTTTCTGTTGCAAAATAGACTGTACCACTAACGGTACTAAGCCAAATAGAGGCGAAAAGTCATTCCAGAGCATACGCTGACTAGATGCCAAGCACTGTATCTATGTACAACAGCCAGGGACAATACATTCTCAGGTTGGGGACCAAACCTGGAGTTTCCGCCCCCAGCCGCTGCAAATGGAGGGACCAAAGGTGAAAGGGAAGTTTGTCATAATGGACAGCCAAAAAACTTACCATAAGTAATGACAACTTCATTCGCTGTAGCCAATGTCAGCCTCAAAACTGGTATAAACCAGTTTTAAGGTTGTCCTGGGACAAATATTCTCTATTGGTCAATGCTAACACATCAATTTTTAATAAAATTAATCAGTATATAAGAGGGATATGTTGTTTTTTATTCCTTATAATAATAACATGGGACAATGTACTTAGTTAACTGCTGAATGGAAATTGAAATATTCTCCACAACCATTAGCCGAGTAGCCTCCTAACGAAATACTAATTTAACCGTGCGTGGATGGAGTACTAATTTTCGCAGCATTTTTAGATTTTTATGGCAATGAGTTAAAACTGTTGAAACCTGTTCAAAATAAACTTTATGATACTAAGAAAGGTGAAGAAACTCAATTTTGGGACCTATTAAGCCCTGTAATTTCTGAACCCAAATGTTTCTAAAAAAAATCAGGTGGTATATTTTATTAGAAACCTAATATAAAGCAACAAATATAAAATTCAAATATTTCGAAAGCGACTCCTCAAAATTGCTCCAGACCGGTCGGTACTACTACGTTGTTTGGTACCAAAATATTGTGGATACATCTTTGTTCTTACCTCAGGGCTCTGCCTTAACTATCACTCCCAGACGTTTAATTTTAACGTATGATTATTCGTTGGATTTCTTTTGTTAGAGCCGAATCTCCTGAAAGATTTCCCCACGTTTGATATGCCGCCGCCCTCCTCAACCATGGACCTCCACCACACCGGCAAATTTGCTATGTTATAGTTTACGCCTTTTGTAGACAATTTTAAATTTTTTAATTATACAACAAATTGTCGTTACTTTTTTATTCGACCTTATAGAGCTCCGCCTCAATGGCTTTAGAAGTTGCCATGTTACATTTATGGAGTAAAGATGGTCCTTAGGTCAGCGTTCGGGAGTTCGGGTCAGCGTTAGCGGCAGCTGGTCTGACAGACGTTCTTCTGTCCTAATGTCATTGAATTTGTTTTATGTCAAAGATTCTCGTTCTTTTTCAAGATGAGCTCCTTCGCTTCACTCACTCGCCTCCAGGATGAGCTTATTAGCTATACGCTCACTTGCCTATTTTTATATTGAGCTTGCTTCGGTATTGAAAAAGAGTTGTCATTCAAGTACATTTTTTATTTCCATAATAAAAATATGTTTATATGCTTTTCAAGTATGTTTAGATATCATCCTCATAACAGTTGTTTGATGTTTTAAACCAACGGAATTTACCTGAGGGCATCTCTTTCCGTGATAATAGAAACTACTCCTTATATTATATGTCAATATGAACATTTAACAACAGCTGATAATTCTAAAAATAAATATTACAGAAGCAAGAATAGCTGTTTCAAGGTAATATTTAGAATGACATCACAGTATAAACTAATAGAGCCAAATATGAGTTGGATAATCACCAAATAAGATTTTTGCTCGATTCGAGCAACTAGATTCGCTTTTAAATCTAAAATTATTACTAAGCCTTTTTGTTTTTTAACTATGTTTTCAAGTTATTATAAAATAGGCAGTGGCATAGCCCTTCAGTGGACCAAAGTTCAAATAACTACGGTAATATAAAAAATATCCTGACTGATTGGATGATGTGGACCTCGTTGTTCTCCATAATAATCTGTATTGTTTTGTATCCCACCCCCCAAATTTCAAAACATCATAATATTTATAATTATAAGAAAGAGGGTCTGGGGACGAGTAACTATCCTTGAAGTAATCGGCTTAAAGAACATGATTTTATCAGTTTTAGTGTTTCAGAGTTCAAAACAATTTACAATAAAAACGGGGGGTCTGGGGGGCACAGCCCCGCAGTGAGGCCAAAGTAAAAATAACTAAATTAATAGTTCTTGGTCTGACTGATTTACCTGACCTGACTGACGACTGACTTGATGAATTCTGGACGTCATTGTTCTCCAAATGATTTATATGTTTGTATTTTAAATTATTTTGAAAGTACTTCAAAAAGATTGGATCTGGGTGGTGTATCCCATCCGACGGGTGGAGTAGTTATACTTACTGTGTGTTGCTTGAAGGATTTCAAATGTGACTGAAATGTTAAGGATTTCAAAACCAATTTAAACCTTATTATTCTTCAAGTTCCGTATTTATATAATGTTGAACAACAAAATAAAGCTAACTTTCTTCTATAGTATCCGTGAGTGCTATAAAATTGTTTATCTGACTGTTTAAGTAACGTTTATTGTAAATTTCTAACTATGTGTTTCATTTGTCCACGAAGTGATGAAATAGAATGTTCTGTCGCCGCGCGGCCGCTCCACCAGTCACTTTCTTTCGATAATCAGACCATAGGCCTATTAATTTTAAGATTGGTTGGTAGTGCAATGTGCTGTAGGGATGTATAAGGAGGGAGAGAATTTTATTTAAAGTGCTAGAAATTGTGAAAATAATATACAGTTAATTCTTTGTTCAGAAAAATATATAATGATATACTATAATTTCCCATGCGTAACTTATGCATTTAAACCCCAGTTTTGATTCAATAGTAATTGTCGCTGAAGGATGGTGCCCCTAGTACGTTGACAAATAAATAAATGCCAGTCATACAGTACGTTATTATTGTGATTGTTTTTTAAATGTTTACTTATTTTTCGCATTTTGCAGGGGAAGGTAATCTTCAAAATTGATGTCCAATTATTGGTTTGGATGACGTTTTAAGGTAGATTTGGTGTACTAGATAACCTATAGAGAAATATTATATAAAGGTACTAGCTGTTATCCCCGGCTTCTCTCGTGAAATATTAAAACATATTTAAAATATTACCCTGACCAACACTATTAAATCTTTGATTATGTTTTACCATATGACTTCCTTTCCAGTAACTGATGAACATCTTAACTACATAGTAATTTCATAAACTATATTCTCCCATAACATGTGCATTAGTTACGTTCATGCAACATTTGAGCTTAATAGGTCCAGTAGTTTTTGCGTGATGGAAGTCTAAACATCCATCCAACCATACACGCATTCAACCTTTCATATTTATAATATCAATTAGTAATATATATTATTTGTGTCTATGAAAATATAAAAGGAAATCTGCTATAACTGCAGTCAAAAAGTGCAAACTACCTACATAAAGAAATAATGGAGATTGAATTGCGTTTTGTTGTTTTGTTTTGTAGTGTAATACAGTCTAGGGACTACAGCCATTAGTTAATAATTCATTTAAAATTACGGATAAATGTAAGTGACCCAAGGTTGTGACATGTTATTCGTGTCCCTTGTCAACCCTCATCAAACTTGATGACGATCCCAAGAGCGAGGCTTGACTGAAGGTCCCCGCTCGACCCCTTATTGGTGCTGGTCAAGCCTCGCCAAAACAGGTAAACAATTCCCAGGTCAATTTTAACCCGGGGATCTTCAGTCCGACTACCCCCCCCCACCCCGGCTTGAGCCCAAGGGGGGCGAGTAAATACTCTGATTCTACTTGGTCTGGCTGACTTACTAATTTCAGACGTCACTGTTCTTCAAGGTATTTGTAAATTTGTGTGAAATACATTGTGAAGTTGAAACAACAATGGAGTTCTCATGAGGTATTGGTGATTTGAAACATTTTTTCGTAATGACAGCTGAGCTCATACACTTACGGGATGACAGAGTGAACTCATCTTAATATTTAATTCCGTAAGCGAATCGGTCAGCGCGAAGTATCTCGAGCAAGGAAGAAATTAAGTTAGGTTATGACGATTCATTTTAAAGCTTGAGGGCCAAGGACAGTGTGGAAAATATCAGAAATGTCAAAAATTACGTGGGCCCCACTGGACTTCAAAGATCCAATGATTTTCTTATGGAAATATCACTACAGTGTTTTTATTAATGAGCAAAATGAACTAATGATCAGCTGTGTTTATTCACTTACACAACAACCTTATGTTAGGGGCTATAGTCCCGTAAGCCACTAGTATAATTCTATTTAAAGTAGCTTTAGGATTTATTTGTAGCACCCAAGTGATAGCTATGGGAAGTTTTTGTGGTGCAATGTTGCTAAATCTATATGCAACAGGTACGACGTTACAAACGGTGAGAAACATTATGGGAATCCAAAACAACGGAAAATATACATTAAATACCTAACATATTTTAACAAAACATTTGAAGAATCAAAATCTATACAAACTTGCATTTGTAAATTCACTATAATTTCTGTAAGTAAATAAAAACAAACATTTATTTTCTTCTAGCAGACGCCTAAAATATGTTGACCATTGAGCAAAAAGAAAAACTGGCCCTTTATGCCACATGTGTTTGGTTGCTATGGTAATGTTTGGTCAAAGCTGCCCCGTCATTGGCCAGGCAAGGTGCTATTGCTCTATGCGTGTCCACTAGCCCCAACCAGCGAGGTTGGTTTCTACCTCGCTGGCCCCAACCGGTGTCACTAGAGTCAATCCTAAAGCTACTTTAATTCGACCATAGCTTAACTAGCGGTACCCGTCGCAGCTTCGCCCACGCCCATTACATAACGTTAGTAAGATATAAGTTAGCCGACCAAAAGTCGCGTCAAGGCAGCAATTTCGAAGACACCCTAAGTATTTCTTGTGATCGTTTGCTGCCTTTGGACATAGACCTTACAAGCATAGAAGCATAGTAGCATAGATTTACAAGCTTCAGTTTCCTAAATAGTTTCTGTAGAGCACTGCTCTGCCATATTGCCATTTCAGTTACTCTTAAAAAATTTAGCCTGCCGCTGAGCTTGCTCTTCACGTCGAAGTTGCTGTTCTTCTGGCGTTTATTTTGCTCTATGTGCTGCCTAGCGTAAACTTTCCATTTGTGTTTTGTTTCGTAACTTCTAACCACTTAATAAATCGGGCTGTTTCAATCTTTGAGAGAAACTTTACTAACGTTTCCCCGGCATTATTGTGATACAGGTACCTTCATGGTTAAAGGTGCAAAAAAATGTAAACCAAAATATAAACAAATAAATGAACTCAAAATCTAAAATCCAGAACACCTGATTTAGTTATCATCTGATCCAGTAAATGGTAATGCCCATAAGATTAAAATGGGAAGTTTACAAGTCAGGAGCGTCAAATTAGGCGGGTGGGGGATTTTGCATTGTTGCCATATGTGGTAATGGCATAATATGTCTAGGTCGAAAATCGTGGGTTTTGGGGCACGAACTGGCAACGCTGAGAGACCCATGATGCCAGATCTTGCGTCTGTAATTTGACCATGCATACGTTTAAATTTATAAAGTCATATGTTTTTGTCTTTGTTTATATTTTTGTTTTGAGAATAAGTAAATATTGAAGTTTTTAACTGCGATAATCGTTTTAAATAGTTTCAAAGTATATAATTATTATAACTTACTACAAATCTAACATTGTTCTAGTAAATGTTTTATACTCAATCCTTTGTTTAATTTGTGATGCTCTGATTCTTTTTTCCCCTTGTTTGTATGTAACATTTGTAAATTATACTGTTGGTTTCTACATGGAGTCTGACCAAATTCAGTCTGGACAATCGTGTGAACAGTTTCAAGTGGTTGATAAAACGCCAGTTAAAAGACGACGGTTAGCTGGGATTATAAATAATGATTTTAAACTATCAAACAACAAGTGTTATTGCCAACGTTTGAAAATTTGTATACAACACATATGCAATAGGTCTATTAATATAATATAATATAAAATATCTATAAATTGTTCTTAATACTTTGGGTTTACAGCCATTCATGCACTGTCGAACATTGCCGGACGCTGACGATTCCTTTGACCTTCGCCAGAAAACCGACTTCCATGGTTTGCGTCAGGGCAAAAATCCACCATAGACGGGGTAAAATTCGTGTAATTGTTCGTGAAGGATAAATGCTCACCGTGTATATGGCGGCATGGTGGGCTCTACACAAAGCAGGTGGTTTTCGCGAGATTGCTGTGGAAAACTATTTGACTAAAGCATCTGCCGAGGTGTTCAATTTTAAATTAAATCAATAAATTAAATGCTTATTTACAACCTCCAGTAGAAAATTAGATTACGGTACTTTTGGATAGATAATTTTTATCGAACTTAAACACAATAACAGAACCACAGAATATAGAAGCATTAAAGTTCAAATGTATTAATTCGGAACGCAATATTAATGTGTCTAGAAAGGAGACAATAATGACCTTGGACATTTTGCAACAATAAATTCAGCTCTAATTATTTTACTAAATACGGGTATGATTCAATCCAATTCTGATAAAAATTAAGATTCATCGAATCTGTCAATACTTGATGATGATGGTGGTACATTAGTCATAAAGCCTGCTTCACTGGACCTGGCCTGGCAACGTAAGCGGAGTCACAAGCCGTGATTGCCGTGGTGTACCGTCGGGTGTACAAGCCGTGATTGCCGTGGTGTACCGTCGGGTGTACCCCTACGCAATCTGATGGTTTCCTTGGGCACTAGATCAATATGTTAAAAATACAGAATCGTTGATACGAAATTACAGTTGCAGTTTTATAAAACAGGCCAGCTGAGAAAGAAAAACCAATAAGGGTTCTGTAAACATGTGTTTCTGAGAAATCCCCCAAATGTTATCTTGCACAAACTGACAACATTGCAAAATCCCCCACCCGCCTAATTTGACGCTTCTGACTTTTTAGTAGCCATTGGGGCTAAACCATAAAGGAATTTTAAAACGCGAATAGGCATATATGTTACTTTAGGATATTAATAATCTTCCTACCAAATCAGCTCAATTGGATTAGTAGTTAGAGCGTGATTGAGCCACAAACTAATAAACAAACAAACAAACTCACAAACTTTCAGTTTATAATATTAGGATGATTAGTGAGATAGCTGGTACTTCAAATTTTGTAACAATGAGTTTGGGTTACTACAACACACAAGCGTGGAAATAGGACCCTAAGTAATAAAATAAGCTAGACACAGATTGAGCGGCAATCCAGCTACAGAGGTGTGCGGCGGGTTGTGGAATCACGGCGTCGCCCGTTCATGCTTTACATACCCAACATCCGTCAACATGAGCATTTACAACTTTCTTTGTACGTTAGCAATCCGTTCTAACAAACCTAAAGGTTTACTTTGAGAGGGAGCAACAGTCATGAGATTTTTGGCGTTTCTACCTGCTTCCCCCATAAGGCCAATTTTAACTTTCCAGTTCCGTCCAGTAGTTATTTGTGAATATATAGTTTTAAAACTTGGTAGGAATGTTGAACTGGTGATTATCTAGTGATTTTAGTGGAAACATGTTCTATTTACGTTTTAAAATTTTATACAAAATGATTTAATGTTTAGTATATTGAGGCGAAATTATCAATAACAAATATCTATACTTTTCCCACTGAAATCGCTTAGTATTTCATTCATCTTTAAAACAAGCCGTAAATGAACAATATAAAACCACCCTTTTAGGCTGGATGGAACTTTAAATATAACATTACTCTTATGGGTTTAGAAATCTACCTTGATTTACTGGTACAACCCCTCTTAAGCTAGGGTTTTCTTTGCATAACTTTATCTCTACGTTTATGTTTCAGTTCGGCTTTTAACAATACCGTTGTATATAATCCTAATTCGTCAAAGAAAAAACACAATGTAAAATGTTAATATACACTGAGACTTTGTTATGTGAGTTTTTGAAGCCACACAGTAAAGTTCAAAATATTCACTTAAGTTAATAGTAGTCATAGATTTTTATCTTTAATTTTCAATGTATTAATGAACTAGCATATGTCCTGTTCTTCACACGGGGATCTCATAGCCATAGAGTCAAATGTATTTAATATTTAACTTTATGTTGACCGTCACAACGATAATGATCTAAATCGATCATTATCAATAATAGTAGCATTTGGGCTTTGGAGATCACTGGAAGAGCCCTGACGTATTTTCACATCGAGAATATGCCTATTTATTCTTCAAATTATTTAGCTATCTACCTATGAAATTTAAACTGAGTCGGTCAAGCGTCATGTGCGTGATTGAAAACAAACAAACATACATACATCCAGGTTTATTACATTAGTAGGATAGGGTCACAACCTTACTATTGGAGTGAGGGGCCATACACACATTACGTAACGCATTATTTTGTCATTTCATATACCCCCTCCCACCCCATGTAACGCACCATAACGCTTTACCATACCCCCTCCCCAATTGTGTTACGTAACGGAATCGTAGTAGGCTTTAAAACGTGTTAAACCTTATAAACATCGTTTTATTAGCAATTTGGAATATTGATTTCAATGAATTATTAAACTTTAAATGACTTTCTTTTAACAAAACCTTTTAATAACTTATTTTAAAGCAAAATGTATACAAATAAACAAGACTGTTACTAATTATATAAACAACAAAATAACTATCCAGATCAAACGTAACCAATTTGATTCATAACTAACCAAAATACAAAACAACTTAAAACTAAAGATGTGGGTGGCATTGCGCAATACTGAATCAAGTCATGAGTTTACACTCTAAACAACACAAAACATAGATGTAAAGCAATGCAGAACTTACTCAAAACACGTCATGAATTTCTTTATAGTTTAACTGTATTGAAATAGTATGGCGAAAGTATTTTGTATATAACTAACCTGTAACCTTGATTTAGATATCAATTTAATTATTTTTAATTTTTACAGATTTATAACAGTATCGATAGATACGGGAGTACATACCTCTTAGGGTTTATATTTTGAGTTACGTAACGTTGATCCAAACCCCCCTCTCCCACACATAACTCAGCATAACGCTACGTCATACTCCCTCCTCAAGTTTTTTATGTAATATGTGTATGGCCCCTAAATGATTAAGAATGCCATTTACCATTATGACATAAATTATTCTACAAAGATTGAGATAAAATTGTTTTTCAAGGTACGTAGGTAATAAACCTGAAAGAAATTTAGACTTACTTTAATTACGAATATCATAAGGATTTCAGTTAATTCACTTTCAAATTCCTAAATTTTGTCCTAATGGTCGTTTTATGTTGTTTTATTAAAGCAATTACTACAATACTGATTATAATCAAGACTGTCTAATGTATCGACCACGAAATACAGCAAATACAATATCAATATGATCCTTTTGTACCTATCGTATCAATCCCGGTTTTTTACGGTACGGAAACACGGATTTCAATCTCATATTTTCATTATAAATCTGTTATATGTTATTTGATTACTGGAAGAACAAGTTTTTCTTTAAACAAAAATGACTAATGAACTCAGGCTTTCGAGCGTGAAATCCGAATTTCCTATTAGAAAATAAAAAACAATTGACAAGGTAAATTACCTAATTATAATTAAAAATCAATCTCCAGTAAGCCTAATGTCTTCAGTTTTACCCCCTTGATTATGTTTCCCGCAAGTCCACTGCCCCGTTTTACATCGTCTACTTTCTCATAATTCCTTTCAAGAAAATCTTCTAAGTTCGCATATTTAAAGTGGTTTATTTCAATGGCAACATTTTCACTTTCAGTGTTACTCAATCTTAGTAATTCACACACAGAAAACTTGTTACCATAATCCGTCCTCGCAAAATACCCTTCACAAATTTTTGTTTTCCTTGGCCACGTGTTCAATTATTTACTGGGACATAAAGTACAAAGCAAAATATTCGGAAAATACCAATTAAAAGTAACAGCCCCAACTGTTGATCAAACTATTTTAGCTAATTTAAAAGACAGTATTCAGTAAAACTTAGCTGATTCATGCACCTGGTGATCTTTATGTGGTATTGTAAATACCACACGGGAATATTGTGGTATGTGGCCCTGTAAATTACTTCTGCAAGAGCTGTTAGACTGCGGCACTCACCACAGGAAGTACACTGCTAATACGTTTGCGTATGTTACAGTGAGCAAACAATACATGATTATAGAACCATCATCAGCTCGTTGGCCATGCTATGGTGTGGCTAATGTGGCAGGGTATCAAACAATGAAATAGCATATCACATCACCACATCTGTCCTTAAATTATCTCTCCCCCTTCATGAGGGGCGGCCTTCTTATCGTTGCTGCCATTACTGTTATCTTCATAATCTAGATACTAAAATATCCTGGTAAATGTTCCTTTACTTCTTGATTTGTTTGAGATTCTTATTTAATTAGGTACATGATAAACCGCAAGTACGTTATAAGTAAATTATGATATCCATTGGGTCTCTAATTTAAGTCCTTAAATTCCTAAGCATCACCATATTAGAATAATCAACTTTACTAGTTACCGTGACTTCTAAATTTCGATAAGTTCTTAAGCGATTAACTCTGAAAAAAGATAAATAAATAAATCAAGGGTTTCCGCTAACGTGGTGTGCACGTTACTTGTTTGACGTTTAATTTATGTTAACAACTTGTTTTGAAGCTGATTAAATAAACTATCAGCATTAAATGTAGGGGTAATTTACACATAAATGTGAAAGAGAAAAGATGTTAGGCAAATTTGGGTACTTTTCCTTTAGCTCGACCACACCCCAGTTACTGCGCGCTGCGTCGGTTAAGCTGGCTAGGTTACTGTATTTGTAAAGAACAGTCTTATACCTATAGAAATAAGTTGTCTAGTCGCAATAAGACTGCCCGCCAAACTTAAAATTTTACTGGTTGGGCGGTCACTCTCTGTCCAGTACGTCGCGTCGCGGCGCCATAATTGAATGAACTCACAATATAAAGCAGCAAGCAGCACATAACGAGTTGTGACAGTAATGCTCTAGGGGAAAAACTGCTTGAGTAGGCAACCGGCTTAAAATAACACATTATCTTGGTCCCTCACGGAGACGATCAAGTGCAGGGAATTTGCTTTCCATGAAAATAAAGCGAATGAGCGCAGAGAATGTAAATTTACTATGGTAATTTAGAATGTTTTTTAACTCTTAATTAACGCGGGCGAAGCAGCGACACAGAGATTTTTGCACCATAAGACGTATCAACTTTCCTAAATGAAACCTGCTCTACGATTCATTATCAGCCATTTACAACACAATAATCATATTTTCTACAAGTATCAAGCTATTTTATTTCCCATCCCGAGAAAAGTTCTTTGAGAGTTCGAGAGCTTTATTGAACTCTGGGATCAGTAAGGTGATGCCTCAGGCTTCGGATTGTTCTTGAAAGGCATTCAAAAAGTGAAGGTGGCTGCAAAAAGTGAAGTCGTAAGGCGAAGGTTTGTTGTTGTTGGCCGTGTGGGGGGGAGGGGGAGGGGGATGTAAGATGGGGGTGCACGTGTGTTCCCAGGCTCTGAAAGACCCGGATACGCAAGGTAAGGGCCGCAGGCTCTGGTTACTGAGATCTCTGATTAGCCTAAGGCCAAGAAGACACCGCCCCCGGCCGACGGCTTCTAGACTTGTCTTTTACACTCAACTGCCATCCTGGTTGAGCAAGTTAGGACGGAGGTTTAGAATCAGTTTTTTTCTCATTCATAAACTGGTTGGAGGTGTATATAGGAACGTTCTCTTGCTAATTCGTCATACAAGAATAAATTTGATTTTTGCAGTCGTGACATGCGAGACTGAAATTGCCAAATGGAATCTGACTCGTTCATTAATTCTTCAGTCTCTTAACTAAACAAGTAGGGATTTTTTCACATTCAAAACGTTTTGGGTGTCAAGAAATATAGAATGCTTCCGCTTCACAGTTGGTTTTTAAACTATACACGTTTTATCGGTACTATTATATTGTTTAATAGTCGAGCTATTTTCGACTGAGCTGACTATTTTGCATGTGGGATATTTATATAAACAAAGTAATGATTAGCTTAATTTGGATTAGTTCTATGTCATTGCCCCTTCATCCTCTAAACACCTGGTTCTTTTTTTACCCTGGTGGATGAACTCATGTCTTTCATAATCCGTATCTATTGAAAAAGAAGTATGTAGACCTACTGTTCTAACAGAACGTACTTAATACCAATGCCATCGAGTCGTATAGTACCAGCTTTTTTACCTTATATACATCCGGTTTTATTAGATTAGATGATTCATTAAAAGGTATTTTTTATTCAACATGTTGATCCTTCATATAAATTAACCCAAAATGCTTCATGAATAAAATAGATTGAATAACCTCAAAGTGTATTTTTTCATTGTATAGTTGGTTGAGGAGTGACAACTGAGAAGTTAAATAACAGCCCTGATAAATTACTGGTTGAAATAAAACCGCTTGATACATGATAAATAATTATAATGCCAATCTCATTTAATTCCCTAAAAAGGCTCTGAAGTAATAAATATGCAAGCAATTTATTTCGAATTCTTGTTGATGGAGAGTTTGTGTCATTTAACATAAACACATAAGATAGCGGACATTCTCCAACACTTATTAGAATATAACCTGGGATTTACTCCTTATCAGTTAAGGTAAATGTCCACAATAAACAACAAGATTTAAATTATTTATAACCACTTTAAGTTATTACCATATATATATATTAGTTTTCTGGTTTCTTAAAAGGAAACTCTACACGTATGTTATTTTAATTTATATATCTGAGGGATCAAAATGCGAACAAAGATTGTCGTGTACATTATTTATTTACCAACGTGAATATTTCAAAAATACCTAACTGCTATAACATCAAACTCACAAAACTTCTTACTTCAAAATATGTCTGACAATAATAAAAGTGTAAAGCTGCAGTTAAAATAATTACGGAATTAAAATAGAAATGCAGTTATTGAAAGTATAAAACATGAATGCTTTCACATTTAAATTTGTTTAACAAAAAACAACTATGCAACTCAAAATCAAAGCATTTGGCCTTCAGAGCATCTAATCAGTTAAAAACGTAGAATTTGAACTAATAGGAAATTTTCCAATAAAGCGTTCGGTTATACCAGTATAAATAGTTAGGTATTTAATCAATATCATGCAATTAAGTATTATTTAAATTATTACATATATATTACACAAAACAGCCTTTTATAAGTACAAATTAAAATAAATGAAAGAGTATGCATCTTTAAGCAACAAACTCAATTTACGGTACAAGTCAATTGTCAATTGAACTTTTTTTTAATCATAGCAACTAACTAATGATATTTAAAGGGATCCACAGAAAAAATCGAGACAAATATAATTTGTTCACTAGGCCAAACTATAAAATAAAATAATTTTCTCTCAAACATTTTACAATGATAAGTAAACTTTGATCTTCTGTCAAATGTTTTACCAAATTGTATATATACTAGTGGGTCTGATGCTAAAACGAATAAAGTTGTTCCATCTTTTGTCTTATTAAAGAGTTTGTCAGGTCATTTCAGTAGTTTGTGTTCATGTGTTCTACATGACACATTTTGATACTGAAAAACTGTGTTTTTTATATATAGATATAAACTGTGTACCTGTGTTTTGTTGTAGTAGCTATTCTAAAATGCAAAATATGTAACATTGACCTCTACATATTATCCTAATGATGGAAAAAATAATCTTTGAGATGGTAAGTGCCTTCAGAATGGGATTATCGCAAATTCAAAACCACTTCCACAGTTACGAACTATGAAAGTGCTAAACCATGTTTAACATATTTATTATGGGCAATTATTTTATACCTCAGTTATTATCAAAATTGAATCAGAAATAACAGAGGAGTTATGTTCACAAAAATCGCCTCAGGTTATCTTATCAATACTAATAACAAATGAGATGGTGTCTCCCTGTCTTTAGTTCCATCGTTCTAAAACCACTGGACCAATTATTCTGCTCAAGTTTTATAGTCTAAGTACCCAGGGGTGATCTAAGTACTTTTGAATCGGGTGAGAGTGGGAAAGTGAGTCACTAAAAGAACTATTTTTTGTTATTTTCACAACAATAAATAAAGTACAGATATCATTTAATAACCATTCAGTTAATTACTGTACATCCATACACACAAAATTCCCATTAGCATTTTCAATGAACGGTTTATATTTAACATTGATAGATTTACTCTAGATAAATATGTTTACTGAATCACTCACCATCTCGCTTATTTCTACTCCCCAGGCAAAACGCTGGTGACTGAAAATAGGTGACTTGACCAGAAATAACCTTTTTCTTCTTCTTCTTCATGCTAGAAGAAAATTACGGAGGGAATCAGTAGTAAACTTTTATAACTAGGTTATGTTTACTTGCCAATACAAAATGTGTAAATACAGTTGAATTACCTCTGAATGCTCAAAAAGTCGGTAAATGTTTACAAATATACCAATTAATTTAACTAAAGCAATAGAAGGTTTATAAATTTGTATATTGGTCGATGTTTACATTCGGATTTTTGATTTGCCAATTCATATCTCACATGGTGAATTTAAACAACACTAAAATCAGCTGGTAGGTGAGTTGACTGACTCAGCACTCACCCGTTTCAAAAATTCCCCAGGATTGTCATAGGCCTATTGCCGTTTACAAAAATTCCTTGGGGCTCTGCCTCACGGGACTTCCAAGAGTTCCAAGTCCCTATTTTGTTCATATGGAGGATATTTTTATTTGGTTTATGTCACATATGCTTTTTCTTAATTCAATTCATTTAAATAAACAGCTGTTATAAATACTATATCTAGCTACAGGCTGTCATTGTTTTGTTAACAATTTTTCTAATCTGAGTTTTCACCTTGTTGCGAAGCACGGGCATGTTATAGATAAGTACCTTTAGCCTGTAAACTCAAACAATTGACAGAGCTGCTGAATTAGAGTCTACACTAGTGTATTGAATCTCTATTGTTCAACGAAATATATTATCTTCTTATATTCATTGTATAAAGCCATTGTATAAAGCTCTTTATACCCAAGTAAGGTATTTTTTGCTTTAAAATTATTGTTTAATTAATCCAGAATTTAAAAAAGTATTGATAAGGTAATTACCTAATTTTGGTTATATTTTTATATGACTTTTAAGTAAATAATAAGAAATTCATCTCTATCCATGCAAGCCACGACTACATTTCCCCATGTTTTTGTCATGGTATCTTACTAAACACGAATACTAAATGTATCTTTACTGAAAATGAATATATAACATCTCATTGACCCGTGAGATTACGCTGTAAAGGACTTATGCATCGCAAGTATGTCAACTTTACCATTGTTTAATCGTTCATCACAGGTATTCATATAAATATTACACTTAAGTGGAAGAATTCATTTTGCTATAAACTCTCTCCTAATTAAATTTATCAGGTACTACCTAGTACCGCGACTTCATCAGGTACTACCTAGTACCGCGACTTTATCAGGTACTACCTAGTACCGCGACTTCATCAGGTACTACCTAGTACCGCGACTTCATCAGGTACTACCTAGTACCGCGACTTCGATCGCCTGGTCTTTCTTATTTCCATCTAATCCCGTTGGTAAAAATATTGTTACAATGGAAACTAAAATAAAATCATTACTCCAAAATTTGAATCCTGTTAATTCTAAAGTCAAGTAGGACAGAGCATCGATTTATAACTTGAAACCTTCCTAATGTTGATTCGAATTACCATGCACAGTTGCAATGCAATCGAATTAATAATAAGGGCATAAGGGACAGACAAAGAAACAAGCATTGATTTTTCTATAAAGAGATATTACTCTTAGTTATTCCAGTATCGGTTTATAGAAGGTATTTAGCCGTAGATAATAAATAAGTTAGCCTGCATTATTATGTTATCACGTTTTACATGTTGTAAAGTGTGCTACTTTATTACACTGGACTCCCATACAATTGCAGTCTAATTTAGTGAAACTTTGCTGTACCGTTCCCATATCTTCTATAAATTAAGCCAAACTGACACCCACCAACTACATACTTGAATAAAAGGTATCGGTGAGATAATTTGAGGGAAAAGATCATTTAACAAAGATTTAATAATCATTGGATACAACCACTCCTAAGTCTGCATATTAAATTATACCCCCGTCGCAGTAAACCTGCCTACTCAGCGAATTTCCAATGAATATATAACATATCACATTAAAACACTTAACAGGATTCATAAGAAATAAATTCACAAACAAGCGATATTTAAAATATTAATTATTCTCCATAAGAGAATAGTAGTGGAGAAACACCGGTTTTGCATCACTTCCGGCGCTTTTTTCCCATGTTATTCTTATGGGATCAGTTTTTGCACCGACGCCCGATCCTACCCTACACAAATTTTCTTTTTGGCCCCTGCCTTATTTTCCCCCATTTAAAATTTGCATTAATTTTAATACATCCTTTGCAGAAATCCACGAGTTCAAAAATAACTCCACACTAAATAAACAACACATATAAACAACTTAGAAGTTATTGTATAGTAGAGGAGAATTACCGGTTTAACCCCAGAATCGGCGCCTTTTCCCCATGTTATTCTTATGGGGAGCCGTTTTTGAGCCGACGCCAGCTCCCGCCTATAGAGCTCCCGCCCGCAGGCCTATATTAAATATACCCCTTAAATATATTGTCCCCATCCCTCCTCTATATTTTTAAAAATTAATTTTCAAATTCTAAAAAACTATCTTTGGTGTTTACTGTCCGACTTGTCTGCAATTTGGATATGTTATTGTCCTAGTGTTTTAATAAATTTCACATTTCCCAAATTAACTATTACGGTTGAATTGCCAACTATTTACTGACTTTTGCACCCTAATTTCCGTTTTGACTCTTGCCATATTTTGACCCTAAAATTCATTTTAATACATCCTTTGCAGAAATCCACGAGTTCTGGCTACTTGGGAACCCGAGCCATTTGACATATAATAAATCACCCTTCCTCCTAATTACCTTCTCTACCAAATACATGTCTTTATATTTAGTCTTTAACAATTCTTCTGTATAAAATCCTCCTTTGATTATATTGCCATTTTCATCTTTCAAAATATAAGTCACAGGCTTTGTTTTCTTAACTTCTGCTATTGTAAAAAGCTCTCCCGTCCAGTTAGGGGTATATCCTTTACTAAATACATGTTTATATTTAGATATCCTTACACTATCCCCCACCTTATATTTTGGCTTTTTAACTTGTACTTTAGATGCTAACCTTTCGTGTACGTCTTTAGAGTTCTTAGCACTTACATGGTTAGGTTTCATGCCTATGGATCTATGTACTTTATTATTATATATCCTTATTAACTTTGGAAGTAAATCCAACCACTTGTAACTCCCTTGTGCACTAAACTCTCTATACAACCAATTCTTTAAAGTTCTCTGGAACCTTTCCACAATAGCTGCCTTAGTTGTAGAGTAAGTGTGGTAGTGATTAATATTTAGAATTTTCATTAGTTTGGTAAAATGTTCATTAAAAAATTCTTTTCCGTTATCAGATTGAATATTTTTAACTCCCTTTGGGAGAATAGTTTTTATAGCTTCTGTGACTACTAATCCAGTTTTATTCTTTAGTGGAGCAGCATAAGCTTTTTTAGAAAATGTGTCTATTAAAGTTAAAATATATTTATTCCCAGAATTCTCTCTAGCATAATTCCGCATATCTATTAAATCTATTTGAACAGTTTCGTTTATACCCAACACCTTAAAAGACCTTCTAACAAAGTTCTTTCTCGCGGGCTTATGCAATTCGTAAGCAATTTTTTCCATTTTTTATTCTTTATTTTTAATGTTAACATATCTGCCAGTCTCTGTCGTTTCAAAAACACCTCCATTGCTACCAACCAACATACCATCACTCATTCTTTGATATACATAGTTTTTTGGCAAATATGCCCCTCCATCTAAAGTCTTAAATCCGCTTAAAGATGTAGGGTCTGCAACCAACAATTTAGGATTGTACATCATCAAATCAATTTCATTATTGTCTTGCATAAATTTATTAGTTTTATTGTTAAACCTTAATGCGTGTGATTTTAAACAAATATCAAATTTAATATTGTCTTGTCTAAAAGTTTTAATATTATCGTCATACCTCAAAACCTGCGACATTAAACAAACATCACTCCTATCTTTGCCTTCAGGTATATTCTTTATTAATTTGTCCTCTGCATCCCACATATCGCCATCTAATGTTAACACATTATAATATTTATCCCCCTGTTTTATTATGCTTTTCTCACCCTTTGTTAATATTTGCTTAACAACAGCCACATCATTTGGCAATGTCCCAGGTAAAATGTTTGTTAATTGCTTATTTTTACCATCAAATTTAAGACCGTCTAAAGTCACAGTCTGATGTTTTGTAACACAGTCGTTCTCATCAACAGCGGGTTTAACACGAACTAGCCTTTTATTATTAAAATCCCAAAAGTTTAGATCCATTTTTGGTACTTGAGAGACGTTTACAACATCATCGCTTTCTTTACCAGCCAACAAATTACTAATCTTTCGCTTTTTGGCATTCCAAACACCATTCTCCAATTCCAAAAATTCATAATTATTATTGTCTTGTACAAAGACACCATCTTTTCTTATTAAAGTTTGCTCTAATGTGGGCACATCGGTTGAGCTTTCACCTCGTTTAACATTAGTAATTTTGCGTTTATTAGCGTTCCAATTATTATTCTTGGATTCTAAAAACTTATATTTAGTATTACCTTGTACAAAAACATCACCTTTCCTGGTTAACGTCTGCCCCAAAGTCGATACATCATCAGTAAACTCCCCACCTTTAACATTACTAATTTTATAATTTAAAGCATTCCAACAATCATCTTTTAGATTTAAAGTAGTTTCTTTAAAACTTCTAGCTTCTGGTTTACTATACGGGTTATATACGCGATAAAATTTATCTATCATATTTTTATTTAATAAACAATTCCACTTTCCCTCAATTCTTCTATGATAGAATCTATCTCATTATCCACTCCAGAATTTCCCGCCAATCGGCTTAACCAAAGCAGTCTTAACCTATCTACAAGCTCATTAGGATCGTCCCAATAAACATAGTCTATTTTATTACCAGTTACCTGCCTTAAACCTTCACCAACAGTCTTAAACAGGGGTTTAATTATATTAAGATATTTAGTGTGTTTATTACTTGACATCGCCGCACCCGGTTTATAACCCTTTAAATGTGCATTTGTAGCTTCCAAAATCTCTTTATAATTTTGCAAATCAGCCTGACTATAGTTTACGGGTTCTTTTAAAGTTAACAATTCCCACAATCCCTTTGTCCCTTTATAAATTTTTTCTCCAACTGTAACATCATCATTGGCAATTTGAACTTCCTGATTCCCAATAAAAAATTTATTTCCTTCTCGCCTAATACCATATGTGGTATCTGTCATACTACTTCTACTAAGGTAATTTCCTAAATAGTCTGATGCTAAAAGACCAAAATCTAATTTGTGCGGTGTTATTTGTGTTATTCTTGGTATTCTAGACGGGGTCTTTTCTAAAATCATTGGGAGAACTGGCCTCTCTGTTTTTGTGGCTAAATTTTTTAATTCTTGCAAAGGCTCTATTAAAGGTTGGAATGTTTGGGACCTCTCTTCAGCCTCTAGAAATTTACCACGTTTTAACGCCCTATATTTTTCTCTTATTTGTTTTGCAGACTCTACCAATTCTTGTTGAATATTTGTTTTCATTTTATTTACATTTTATTTATCTCATTTGACAAAGGATTATACTCAAACACCTTGTCGTGTATTATTAGGCAATATGCAGATGTGTTTGAAGGGACGTTTTCTGCAGTTTCAATTTCTAATTTAATATCTACAACCCCCTCTTTGATTGATTCATTCTGCCTAGAACAATCTATTACAATTAGAGGATATTTCTTTATAAAGTCAGCTCTGTTAAACATAGGATCGGGGACGGTGTTGTAGTAACTCTCCCTAAACCTCACAAACATCTCATAAGCTTTAGAAGCATCTCCATTTTCAAAGTCGAGATTTAAATCACTATAAGGATAATATTCAGAGTTTAAAAACACTTTGAGATTTTTCAATTTACAGTGATCAAATTCATCAGTTCTTTTTCGTGCACTGTTGTCCCTACCTGTTTGGAAACCAAATATAACATACCTGGGCTTCTCCAAACTCGATGACGTCTTAACTGACCATGTGTGTCTCTTGGTTTCGGGGTATGATGGGAGTTCGTGTAGCTCCAAACTTCTAAATGCAATTTGCAAATTTTTATTTTGCAATAACATCTTTTGTAATTGAAGCTTCTCCCCATCAGATGGTACCACGTGCGGCATCACCCACTGAATCGATTTAAGTGTAATTTTAGGAATAGGATCGACACCAGTTGGAGCATTAGATGTTGTTAATATACAATTTAAGTCGTTTTTGGATCTTTTCAACACCAATTCTTGTTTAACATTTACTAAAACCTTATTAAAATCCTCAAACACACCCATTAACAGCTCTAACGGGACACAAGTACTAAACTTGCCGCTTTTATGGAACTCCTTTAAATTTTCATCAGAATCAAATGCTGCATTTGACAATTTAGTTGTTTTATTGTAAGAGCACAATATTTTCATAAGACTGGAAATTCCCGGATTTCTTACAATATCTATTTCTTTACCAGCAACTTCGTATCTAATTTCGTCAAATAAGAATGCAAATGCATTATTTATAAAATGTCCTTTATCATGATTCTCTATTTCTCCTTTAATATACAAATAACTCCTACATGGGAGTGTTAGTAAATCTTGATTATTTATGCATATTCGAATTTCATCGGAATTATTTATTGCTAAAGTGTTGTGTGGAACATAGGAGTGATTTGTAATTTTAACCAGGCTATCATCGTATTGGAATTTTCCTGCAACGTCTAGAAAATCTTCCATTTTTATTAATAGAAAATTTTAACTTCAACCCAATTGATCGCAGAAACCTGGCATTTTGCACACTTAGCCCGTTCTTGTAAATTCTCATATCTTTTTTATATGACAAGTAATTGTAGTTTCTTCTTTATTAAAGTCAATTGGCTTGTCGTGTTGATCTGCAAATGTAATGCTAACAACATCTAAACTTCTCTTATTTACAGGGAAGTATATAATATTTCTGGGAACCTCAATAATCTTGTAGCCCGGAGGAGCTTCTGGGTAAAAACTGTGTATGGTGTGTGATTTGTCACCATTTAAATAAGACCCATTCGCAATATTACATTTTACTCTAATCACATTTACATTATTTATGTTGATTTTATTTACGGATTTAAACGCAATATCTGGAGTAGAAAATCCTTTAAATCCCAATAATTCAGACCCTAAACACGGTTTTGTAAAATCAAACACATGGCCAGAATGTAATGTGGCTTTCATAGTTTTATTATCGGCTATAAGTACAAAATCTGGGAGTTGCTTTTGAATTTCCTTCGCAAGCTCAAACACTTCGTATGTACCTTCAGCAATTTCAATTACATTTGGAGCTTTGTGATCATAATAATACACATCCTCACCCTCGTCTATAGTTAATTTTGTGTCTTTAAGTTTATTTAATTTTGGAACTAGGCCTTTGTAAAATATAAGTTTGACTTTTGTATTAATTAATGCTACTTTATTTTGTATAATAACTTCAACTTTACCATCTAATGCCCAGTTTAATTCGTCAATTGTAACCTCCCCTTTTGGAGTTGTAATTTTGTGCATTTTGTAATATGTCAAAGTATTTAGAGGTTTTTTAACATTAAATATAGAATTATAACTTTGAAAATCTACCAGTCCAATTACATAATCACCATTTAATTCTATAGGAGGAAAGAACACCGACTTCAACTCTGGCTCTGTACCTGTGAATGTTATAGTAAATGAATCCATTTTTATAAACTAAAATTTTTCAGAAATGATAAACATAAAATTCCACAAATGGAACTGTTTAAATCTTGTATTTGGTCAGTTGTATAGTAAATTTTAGATGGTACAAAATATTCAATTACCTCTTTTGGAGGCTGTATTCCGAAAGGGTCAAAATATATTACAATATCTTTATTTTTACGATATGCTGTCCAATGTGTGCCCCTGTCACTGTCTAAATTAATAATTCCACATTCTCTTACTTTTGGGGTCTGTTTTCTTAGCTCGTTTTTTAGGTACACCCCTCGAAAGTGAGGCACGTCTCTTGCTGCCTCTAACAGCTGAAAGTTGTCCATCTTTTTTATTAAATTTTAATCCCATTCCCATTTTTGCCTTAGCCTTCATCAAATTTGTCACTGCATAAGCTGCTGCTTTTTCGGCCAGACTGGCGTCCTTTGCCGAAACCCTAGTCCAAGCCTGGTCCGCTAATCTCATATCTGCCTTGTTCCGGGCGGCTGTATCAGGATTATTCATGTAGAATATGTCGTGCTCTTTACAATAAGAGTCTAGCTTATTTTTTGGAGGTACATTTCTGGCTAAATTTTCACGTATATTAGTTCCTGGACCACAATATGAATACGACGGGATGTGGAGTGGGAAAGGAAGGTTGTTTATAAGGGTATTTAACAAGCCACGGCCTCTATATGGCTTTAAGAATAATCCCTTACCCTTCTTACACTTTCTCTTTGCCATTTTTATTATATAAAAAATGTCATTTAACACATAAAGAAAATACACCATTATATAAAAAATGTCATTTATTCAACAAAAGAACAAATTTAAAATTGCACATAAAGAAAATACACCAAAGAAGTTGGGTCTATTTCCTAATAATATTCGCTGTCTTATAATAGGGCCCAGTGGTTCGGGGAAGACTGTTGTAATTTATAACTTAATTGTAAAAAAACAAGGATTAAAGTTTACAAATTTATATATAATATCCAAATCTTTAGAACAAGAAAAATATAAAAAAATAATTGAAATATTCCGTCTGTGTGATGAAGTTAAATTACACACACATTCAAACTGTGAAATCACACCAAATGATGTAGAATCACACTCAATAGTTGTATTTGACGACATAAATAGTCCAAATATCACACAATTTTTCTCAATGGGCAGACACAAAAATATTAGCAGTTTTTACTTGTGTCAATCTTACAGTAAAGTAAACAAACATTTACGTGACAATGTTAATTTCCTAATATTATTTAAACAAGACGATTTAAATTTAAAACATGTGTATAACAATCATGTGGGAAATGATTTTTCATTTAACCAATTTAGAAATCTCTGCCATCAGTGCTGGGATAGGTCTAAATATGGCTTTATTGTAATAGACAAGGAAAGGCCAAAGAATAATGGCAAATACAGATTTATGTTTGACCAATTTTATAGTGACCAAGGGCAGGGGTGTTGATGCCATCCACAATAAACCTCTTGTCGTCATCAAAAGAGAGTACCTTTTTGTTCATCGTTAATGTTTGCAGATGGTGGTTTGTGGATTTAATTCTTGTAACATTCTCGTAGTAATCTTCTCCGGTTGCAAGACAGTGTAAGTAGTGTTGGTGTCTTAAGAGATGTTTAACTGTAGCGCCGTCAGCTCCTTTTGCCTTCTTAACCTCTAGCTGCTTTTCTTTTTCGTATAACCACTGTAGAGGAATGAAAGAGTATAATTTTGGCCTTAAACCACAATATTCATACATAATTTGACCATTTAATTCATCTTTAAACTTGCCCGCAACTTTTTTGTTTTTATCAGAGTATAAGAAATGGTCTTTACTGTATGCAGAGGTGTCAAAACGGTCCAAGTCGCTTTGTATTTCCTTGTAAAAGTCCTCTGTTACTATAGAATAAAGAAGGCTGTCCGTGTCTGTCATTAAGAACTTTTTATTCTTAAATTTTGACATATAATTATAGTGGAAATCATACATGATTACTTTGCTGATATCCAAAATGGTCATTCCTAAATATATTGGTTTATCAAACTTTACAATTAATTTATTTAAATGCACAGCATGCAAGTTGTTATCGAACATTTTGCTGCAGTCAAATCTTGGCTTTGTAACATACTTTGTTAACTTAGACTCGTCTACAAGATGTATATCACGAAACTTGCGTTGGTTCATAATTGTTCGACCAAAGAGACTGTTATTTAACAGTTTGTAAAAGTCTTTTTCAAAATCATGTTCAGCTTTTTGTCGCTTTTCAATATTAAAATTAATATAGGGGGCGAGCCATTTTGATTGTCTGAATTTTAAGATTCTGTGGTATTTTGTAACTACCAAACCCAGTTCTTCGTATTTTTTTTGTGCTTTATAATGTAGAATATATTTGGTTTTGTCATTTAAGTTTGGTATTAATTTTCCATTCATTTTTTCTGGTGCGAGCGGGTAGTCATTATGCAAGTCGTGTAAACTTTTATCGTATTTTAAATCAACTTCCAAAATAAATCCAAAGTTTTCATTTTTATTGGATTTATAATCTTTCTCATTTGTCCATCTAAAGCCATCAACGGGCAACGACTCGCACATTGCTGTAGAGTATAGCGAGTTGCAGTCTAAGTATACAAGATAGGTGCTTTCTTGATTTGGGTCATAATGTTCGCCCATGTACTTATTGTTGGCTTTAGCATAGCGCGTGGAAATCATGCTTACACCACCTCTAATGGCATGTTCTATAAACAAATGCATGTCAATGTCACTAAATAACTGTAATTTTATGCCGGTCATTCTAAGACACGCCTCCCATGATAGTCCAGGCAATGAGTACATGTGGACAGGGTCGAGTTTATAATCCTTTAAACTCAAGTCCCTAAATGTCTCAAACACATCAGCCAATAACAACACATCTGTTTTAAGGTATAAATCGTGATATTCTTTTAAATTCTTTATATTAAAATGATTCCATACGTTTTTAGCATGTTCATATTGTGCAGGAGATATACATTCTTTAGTTAGGCTGCTGTAAAACGCCTCTATGGGTGGTAGGGTCTCTAAAAACTTTTCTGGTCCTGTCATGTATTCGTATGGAAATTCGCCCTTGCGTTGTAGTAGTGGATTGTCTATAAATCTAAATGTATTTAAATTGGAAGCTAATTTGCTTAAGGGAAGAGACAGAAAGTTGTAGGAATCCAAAAATACCAAATCATCAACAGAGAACGATATATATTTTTCCATGTCCTTGGCTATGCAATTCAATTTGCGATTGAGTTTTCCCAAGTGTTGCATAATTAAATGACCATCATAGTTTTTAAGGTTGTGGAAGAATATTGGAATTTTCTTGGTTACTTTATAGTTTAAATTGCAAGCGTTGTGGGAGGGTCCTCGGAATTTGCCTGTTAGATGGCAATGGTCGCGCACTTTATCACCCAGTAACAGCTGTTGGCATATGTGACAGTATTTAGAGTTTTGGAAGGATACCTCTTGCTCTGCAGTCATTACAAGGGGAACATATACTTCCATCTGACTTTTAATAAAGTCATAGGTTTTAAATAACTTTTCGAAAAATACATCCATCACATTTTCACCGCTGTACAACTCTTCGTAAATAATTTTAGAGTCTCTCACCACAACATAAGCAAATCCAGAAGGAGTGTGTTTGCCGCCGTTTATAAAACATTCGAAATCTGCATAAATCACAAAGGGAGCTTTAAGTTGATATTTGTAATTCGTAAATTGTAGTGTATCTTTTTCAGACATTTGTACTCTTTGAGCATCAAAGGGTTTACAGTGTGTTGTGTGACGTTCCAATATATCTTTGGTGCCAAAATGTTGCAAACAGAACTTGCAAAAATATTTCTTATGGTCATCTTTTGTAGAATTAAACATTAACTTATCAAAATCACGAATTAAACAGTAATGTGATTTCTGACCATGTTTTAGAAGCAGCAGATTGACGTGAGTATTGTCGTTTAGTTTAGTTGTTCTCAGTGGATATATTGTTTTTCCTTCAATTCCATATACATTAACACTTATGTTGTTTTGTTTTTCAAATTTATCAATGTCAGATATTTTTACTGGATATTTTATATTTGTCATATTTAACTGGTCCTCATAGAGTTCGTAGTGAACTACTCGATTTGCATTTTCTTTACGATTCCTTGGATTCAGGCTTGCTAAAACACTCCAGGTGAAACATTTATTATCACTATTTTTAATATTTAAAACAGCATGTTTTGATTTTATATTTTCTGGCGTGGGGATGTATGATTTGGGAGTTAGGGGTTTATATTTGTAAACATGCAACTGCCAGTATTTGGTGCGGTCATATATCCATCCACTGCCTTGAGCTTGATACTTATGCATGGAGGTATCGATTTTTAAAAGTGAATTTTCAATTTGAGTCTTTAGCTGTGCTTTCTCAATTGATAAATTAGTTAAACTTCGAAAATCAGCAATACATTCTTTGTCAATGATTAAATCACCATTATTGTCCACTGAGTGTTTGATGAATTTTACTCTCCTAATAAGAATCCATTTGATGGGTAGAGGACAAGATTGGAGAGTGTCTAATATATCCGCGGACTCGCCGTAAAACTTAAACACATTATAGGGTCGCTTGTCACATCGTAGGTGGTGGCGGGGTTTGTTCCGGGTGATGACTCTCTTACACACATTACAAGTATTGTGGTTCTCTAGCATATGCATTTTAAAATTGCTATTGTCAAATATTTGATGACATATTTTACAAATTTTAGGAATAACTTTGTGAACAAGTCGATAATGGCGTAATAAATTGCTTCTGTTGGAGTAAGACGTGGAGCACTGTGCACAGGTCAACATTTTTTGTTGGAATGAGGGTGGTGGTTTTGGGGCTTCTATATATATCCTTGGTTGAAAATTTTAAAATTATATCTTTTTTAAATAATAAAAACATATTTTTTAACTCTAAAATAAGACATTTTTGCAGTTTAATTACTGCAAAAATTAAAAAAATTTCCAATTTGGTGGTGCAATATTATTTTTTACATACACATTTTAGGTATTAATACACATTTGGAAATGTTGAATTTGGGAAATGTGAAATTTATTAAAACACTAGGACAATAACATATCCAAATTGCAGACAAGTCGGACAGTAAACACCAAAGATAGTTTTTTAGAATTTGAAAATTAATTTTTAAAAATATAGAGGAGGGATGGGGACAATATATTTAAGGGGTATATTTAATATAGGCCTGCGGGCGGGAGCTCTATAGGCGGGAGCTGGCGTCGGCTCAAAAACGGCTCCCCATAAGAATAACATGGGGAAAAGGCGCCGATTCTGGGGTTAAACCGGTAATTCTCCTCTACTATACAATAACTTCTAAGTTGTTTATATGTGTTGTTTATTTAGTGTGGAGTTATTTTTGAACTCGTGGATTTCTGCAAAGGATGTATTAAAATTAATGCAAATTTTAAATGGGGGAAAATAAGGCAGGGGCCAAAAAGAAAATTTGTGTAGGGTAGGATCGGGCGTCGGTGCAAAAACTGATCCCATAAGAATAACATGGGAAAAAAGCGCCGGAAGTGATGCAAAACCGGTGTTTCTCCACTACTGAGAATAAACATTGGGGATGAGTACACAGGTTTGCTGCATCAAGGCACACAAAATAATGGATTTTTATGAAAATATCAATAGAACTCATCTTAGTGAAGTCACGTACCAAGTTTCATCCATATACATTCATAAATAAGCGATATGTAACATTTAAGTATTTTCCATAATAATAACATGGGGACCAAGTACCTAAGTTTGCTGCTACAGGAACATAGGCGAAAAATTGTTTTTTTTTGTGTAAACAACAATAAACATCAACCAGATGAATCCATATACCAAATTTCGTCCGTTTATGTTCATAAATAAGCAAGATATACAATTTTTCCTTTTCTCCATAAGAATAACATTAGACAACGTACTGTGTTTAGCACTTTCAATACCTCGGTAACCAATTGACGTAGAGCAATGATCAAAATATCAAATTGTTTGTTTTTTAAGCTGAATTCAATGGTATAAATTAAAAATTGATTTAACTAAAATTTACATGTGAAACCCCAAAAAACACATTTTTGGGGTACAAAACCCCCCAAAACCACCTTTCGGATGGTGCGATTCATCTGGTTTTCGAACTCGTTCAAGTAAATGGTACTTTACACATTTGTACCAAATTTCACTAAGATCGAACCTTTTTTACTAGAGTTATCGTGCTTACGGACACATTATATTTATATATATATACAAATTTGAACGAATGGTGTTTTTGGCATCTGGGGACCTCAAAATGAAAAGTTATCATGGTCTCGTGCTTAAGTCTTACCATGAGACCTATGGTAATAGCTTCTTCCCTATAGGGGAAATTCGCTTAAATTGAAAACACATTTCATTCATTTTAACATTCGTGAAAAGTTAAAACACATTTATTGAAATTTATCGAAATTTAATTAGTGTTTTTTGATTTAAGTATACAACCGAAATCATGTAAACAAGCGAAGCTATTGGTCTGAGCTGATTTTATTTCAAGCAAAGTTTTGGTTCGTTAGTTAAAAGTTAAAATTGTTAAGTGAGACTTTAAAGATAAAACAAAATGTCACGAAGCTTTTTATTCTACAGATAGAAACTGCATTGTGGATGTAACCATGTAAATATTTTAAGCTCTACCTCATACCAAAATAAGTATTTTTCCAGATCAAATTTACCTAATTCTTATGTTTTAATTGTCTTACATTGCAGTATAACAATATATTGTCCAGACATTACAAGCTACGTGGCCCAAGAAGTACGTTACGTGTCGTGAGAGCCTGAGAACCCCGGGCCACGCCTCCACTTCCTCCGGCCCATTCACTGCTGGCCCTAGTGTCTTGTCTCATACAGAGCAGGTTTTGTCGGTTGTCAGTCCCAAGACGTCGGTTTGTCGGTTTATCCGACCTCTCAAGTGGGCGGAACTTCTTGAGACCTGTCACCGTCGCTGGTGTAATGTTAATGTGGGGCTGCTCGGGGCTCAGGGTTCGACCTGGGTCTTCGGTTGGAGGTTGGAGGTGAAAGGGAAGTCGGGGGAAACGTTGCGTCTTATTTACTTTGCATTTGGGAATACACAGAGACCGTTGAATGAAATTAGCCTCTTCCTGGTTAATAATTGGAATGACGTTAAAGAGTAAATATGTGGGATTTACGATAGATGCCCTTCAGTTAAAAGGGGCTCCACTCATTCAATAATTCGCGTTTTTACCTGCTTCCCCCATAGTGGTAACTTTAAAAATTCGTCCTCCTAAACGGATTATCCGAAATCGTTTGCCTATAGTTCACTTTATGGAGCAAAAAATACGATGCGATTGCAGTGAGCAGAATATTGATAACACAGATATATAGTTCACCTATACCAAAATCGTAAATATTGAATATATTAAATTTTTTTATGTATTATTATTTCTGATATTGAAATTGTTCTCGCTGAAATCGCTAGTTAGTTTTTAACTCGTTAAAACTAGTGGCTTGAAGGGGCCAAAGCCTTTCTCAAATACTCTGCTTATTCTGATTTGCTTACTCTTTACGTGCTGAGGAAAGTAAAACAATAAATAGATACACATGGCAGTTCACAAACAAAGTAGACACTTATTCACATGTTTTAATGAATACAAATCAGATTTTTTCAAATCCCCATGCTATTTAAATGAGAATTATTTTATCCTGTGACACATTTCTTTCCATAATTAAGAAAAATTAATAATTTTCCCCAAAAATGTCATGCCCAGACTTTTAAAATGAGACCTCTCCCAGCTTTCTACAACCTTCCTTTCGCTCACAATTTCATTGTCAAGTTTGGGCTTACAGTATTAGATATAAAGATGAGCCATAAATTAACGATATCAGATAAACCTTGAGGACGAAAACTGAATATTGGCCTTATAGGGGAAGCAGGCATAAAAAGGTTTAGTGACTGGAGCCCCATCTTAAAGGTATATTTTGTATTACTGTTTTAATAAATAGACAATATAGACCATATATTTTGTTCGTAAAGTATTTTAGACAAATTGGAGAGGGATCATTAAGTTGATACATAATTTCCTGAACTATAATAAACGAGTCAAGATTGAAGTTTAACATTGCCCTCATGGATGAATTAGTCAACCATGGACAACTTTAAATTCTGAAAGTTAACGTGGAAAAGCTGTCCTATTTCTATCAATTGAGTTTTGTTTCGGAAATATTGCAATATTATCTCAAACATTTACATAGTAAATACCTAGTATTTAACTCTATTGACGCTGTGATTTTTTTACGATTTTTCTATTAATTTAATCCTATGATTTTAAGTAATTACAATTTTAAAAAAAAACTGCCTTCAATTTAAGGTATAAGCCTTTTTGCAAACGACTTTTACACGAATAATGCATTTAAGTGTAACATATCTGTGTCATATTTTTAGTAGATTGGTATATTTAGAAATGAAGTGCACGAAATAAACTTGCAACTCTCATCCCTACCACACAGGTAGTAAATAAATATATTTTTATTAATGCATTTCTGAACAGCCATTATAGAACATAGCAAAAATACCTGCAACGATAAATGTTGCAGTATTAAGTGACAAAGGAACACGTACAAAATTTAATACAGCCATAGAGTGTATAAATAAAAAATGCTTATTGCTGTGACATTTCTAAGGTAGCTACACCTACAATGAGTTGAAAGTTCTCAGTTGAAAGGTGCAGTGTAACAATCAACTAAACTAAGCCCTTGTCTTTTGAGCAAAATGTTTTCCTATGACATTCTGAAACCAGTCTAATCAGTAGGTAAATCAATAACCAACTTATAGTTCCTAATAGTTAAACAAACAAAACTAGTAAACATAACAATCACCTGAGGGAGACGATGTCGTGTGGCCGGAGATTGCCCGTCGTCTGCGGGTGATTGTCAAGCAGAACCCAAATAGTCAGTAGTGCGTCTCTGGTGAGTATTGTTGCACGTCAGCAGGGAGTTTAAGGTGCACGTATAACGAGCGTGTACCTATAGAGGGGAGAACTGGCGCACCTCAACTCATCAGATCACCTGTGGAAGAATATTAGTGTTACAAAAATATCACAACATTGTTGTAAAGAACTGAATTATTTTTAAATGGACACGATACTCGAAAAATTTTAAAATCATCTCAGGTAGTCGAGGTGCTAGTCTTTAATCGGGCCAGGGGTTGGGGGCGAGGTCAAGGTAGAACAAGAGAGAGGACTCGTGCAGTCCATGGGGGAGTCCGTCATCTCGACCTCTAGGGTTCGCCCTGTAACATAAATAGAACAACACCACTTACTTCAAATAGTGTGCTAAGTATTTATCCTAATTGAAACTACGAACAAAATACTGGTTTCAGAATGGTTTACTACATATAAAATCTAAAATCATTACATAAAGGGTTCAATTTTCACAAAATCCTGCCAAGGAAGATTGAAAGGAGTCCAAACTCGTGAATATAAACATTTAAATATAATGAAATTAAAAGCTGTTTCTTAGCAATAAAATATTACAATATCTACACAAATTTAAAACCTAGGCAAAGATCAAGAAACGAAAAATCTCTATAATAGCTTTATACTGATTTCATAACACAATTCATAATTTTTAAATGCTGTAAGCTTTAATATTACGTGTTTCTTTTAATGTGTAAAAGTTACATCGCGGAGATCTTTATCGGTAAAATGGTAGTTTCATCCTCAATCTATATTAATCATGGTAAATCAGTCTGAAACCTTTCTTTTCGGTGACAAGTTAATCTCGTTTACCAATACAGCACTTCCCGCGGGAACGTGAAAGAGATAATGGGTATTGCGTGTCCGTTACTGATATCTCTAAATGTCTCCCATCAAGAGGATGTTTTTGATATTGAATCATTGTGATAAAACTGTGATAAGAACATTTGTGTAAGCATGTGCTCTTGTTTATATAGCAATGGGTTACAGTGAGTTACTGGAAAATATGACTACAGAAATAGTCGTTGTGGTGGTGTTATTTTTAATTGGGCTAATGTATTTAATTTACTGGTTTCTTACAAAAGAGTTCAATTACTGGAAGAATAAAAATGTCCCGTTCTTAGAGCCAGTCGTTCTTTTTGGAAGTGCTAAGAATGAAATGTTGAATAAAATTACCTGGCTATCCTTTATTAACAAATGTTACGTTACTTTTAAAAACCATGGGTTCGGTGGTGTTTTTTTTGTTAGAAAACCGTCTGTTTGGTTTTGCGATCCAAAATTCATTGAAAAGGTTTTAGTAGAAGACTTTGCATACTTCCACGATAGATGGATAGTGGACGAAGATTCGGCAGAAGGCAGTACGCTTTTCCATAGCATAGGAGAGAAATGGCGTTCTTTGCGTTTAAAGTTGGCTCCTGCTTTTGCATCTGGAAAGGTTAAAGGAATGTTCCAACAGATACTGTCGAGCACTGAAAATATGTTGCTGAAGGTTGATAAAACCTCAGATCTGCAAGATGGAGTTGATGTGGAATCCCTAACAACAGACTTTGCCACTGAGGTCTTAGTCAGTTGCCTTTGTGGTGTACAGATGTCAAATTCTAAGGAAGCCACAGAGTTTGAAAAGGCTTTGGACAAACTTTATAAACCTTCGATTCGTAGAAATTTAGCCATCGTTTTATCCACAATTTTACCACATAAGTTAATGAATTATGTTGGAATAAGAATGACACCTCAAGAAGCAGTAGACACGCTTTCAAATGTAGTCAAGAGTATTTTAACCCATCGCAAACAGAATGGGACCAGAAGGAATGACGTTCTTCAAACAATGCAGGATTTAAAAGAACAAGAAGAAAATGTAGATAAATTTGAGGAAGTTGATGGGCTTTACTTTAAAAACAAAATCACCAATCTGAAGAACTATATTCTGGGTTCTAATTTAAAGCGAAGGATATTTTTCACCGAAGAAACAATAGCTGCGCAGATCCTCAGTTTTTTATCAGGAGGCATAAAACCGATAGCAGTGACCATTACATTCGCGATGTTTGAAATCGCCAAAAGCCCAACCATCCAAAACAATCTACATTAAGAAGTCAACATGGCGATGCACAAGCACAAGAAATGGAGCTTAACTGCTCTCAGGGAAATGACCTACCTCGACCAAGTAATTCAAGAGACTCTTCGACTGTACAGCTTCAACACTCTTTTGTTGAGGGCTGTAAAGAGGAAGTACAACATTCCTGGAACAGAAGTGACCCTGGACGAAGACATGAAAGTGTTCATCCCTTTAGTTGGCCTTCATAAGGACCCAGACTTGTACCCGAACCCACTGGAATTTTGTCCCGAGCGGTGGGAGGGTAACAACTACAGGTCGTCGTCCTCGTACCTCCCGTTCGGCCACGGTCCCAGGATCTGCCTCAGCATCCGCCTAGCCGTGCTGACAATGAAGTTGTGCCTGGCGAGAGTGTTGAGTCAGCACCGAGTCTGCATCTCGCAAAGGATGAGGCTTCCCTTGGAGTTTGATGGTGAATTTTATTATAAAGTTAAGGGTGGCGTGTGGTTGAAGTTTGATGATAGGGAGTCTTAGGGTAGTGGAAAAATGAACGTACGTGTTGTATAACAATATCTAAAAACTAGATAAAGTTCTCTGTTTTGGCCTGTGGCGTAGCCAGAAAACGTTTTCGTGGGGGGGGGTTGTTTAATGCGGGGGGGGGGGGTGTAAAGGAACTCTGTAGAAAGACAATTCTGTAAAAGCTGTATTTAAAAAATGGTGGCAAGGTTACCAGTTTTTCTATACTACAAACGAAATATATTTAAGAAAACTTTATTACTTAGGCTACATTAATTACAAAAATAAACTTGTCATAGCTAATTTTTTTTTAATTCAATCAATACATTAAAACATTATATGATCTGTATTCGGTGTGTTTGAGCGTATGCTAACTAAATAAACAATATCATAAACCTGTATTTTTTCTAAACTATGCAAATTATATGAATTATTTTGATAATTATCTGGTTGTGGTTGTACAGTGCAACCAACGAGCTTTTTAAGGGAGTTGACATCCAGGGACAAATAATTCACAGAACAGAACTAAAAAAACTTAAATATCCTCTTTATTGCCTATCCCTCGGCTTTCACACATGCCATGTAATGATGCTGTGTTCCCCAGGAAATAAAATTAAAATTGTTATTTTAACATACAATTTATGTAAATCCTAAATGATAGAAACTTTAAACCCTTATTTGTCTGTTCCCCTCAGAATTTATTTTCTATTAATTTGTATCTGAAATTTTTTATTGATTTTTTTAATATATAGAATTGGATGGAATATTTTTAATAACCCCCAAAGATCATACCGTTATTTCTGCAATTAACTTGATATATTATTATTTCGCATTTCTTATAAATTGTGAATGTGTAGCCTACAAATATATACTACTCCCACAACTAAACTAATCATGCACGACGCGTTATTTAAATATAAACAATTTTACAACAATCTAAAATGAAGATCCAACCTATTACAGGTAGCAAATTAATGCCAAATTACCAAAACAATTAATGGAATAAGTGCATGGATGGAATTACTGTAGTCTGAACAACATACGGTAATGGGCGATTCAGGTGCAAGGCAAACGAAACGACAAACTGTCAAACGTCAATCGCTCAAACAAAACAAATCCACAAACTTTAGAACTGTACAAAATTGGAATATGTAGTCAAGCAAAAATTGTTTGCAATTCACTTTGCAATTCACTTTCGTATAACAAATTCTCAGACGTTTTAATGGCGGGTAAAATAATCCTCAAAATTTTTCAGATTTCGGGAGGGGGGAATATACCGATTTCCCCCTGGTTTTATTTTAAAATTGGCATGTTTAAATTAAAAGCGTTTATAACTGTCAGGCAAAATTTTGCCATGCTTTTATATCTGTAAACATTTTGCACAATCTTGTTGTTGAAGATTCTAACTGTTTGAAACATCTCACGATGTATTACCTCCATTTATAAATATATTCAATCAGTTATTTACTTTGATGTTTAGTCATAAACACACAAATATTTGACGGTATTATGACGATGTAGAATTCTTTAGCTCCTGATGTTTACAATTCCTATAACCATTTGTTAATGTAATTTAATTTAATGTGTAGTAATTAATTCGTGTTCAATCCGTCTCTTTTACTTACTAAATTAAGTATTTGTAATTGTTATTGTAGATTTGTTTTTTTGTTGCAGTAAATACGTTTAATCATCCATTTTTATTTGATTTTTTTCATTTACTACTAATCGAAGGCTAATTTTATAAATACCATTTCAGGTATTTCTTTTATTGTGTTAGTTGTGTAAGTACTGTTAAAATGTTAATTGTCTACATTGTTTTGTAACAATTAAATAAGTAACATTTAAAAAATACCAGTTTTTAGCGAGATTTATGATATCGCTGTTTTATTTAATTGGTACAATTTAAATATATTTCACAAATAAAATATAAATGAACACATTTTAAGTCGTAGTACTGTGATTTTCACATCTCTTCGTTTGTTTTCACGTATAAAGGAACTGTGAACAAAACTATAGGGAAGTATGGACTAGCAAGGTGCGTGTTGTCATAGTTACGGGGTGATAATTAAAACGTCTTACGACACTTAAATATATGTCTACTTTTGCTTTACTAACAAGACGGTAAATATATATTACAGATGGCACAAGGCAATTCTTTTCCACCGGTCACCCCGATCATCTCAGACCCAATTTTTGGGCTTGTACCATCTTTTATGTATACTGACCGCCTTGTAAGTGAGTACAGTGTAAGAGGAAATATATTTTTAAGTGTTATAGGACGTTTTTATTTCCAACCCGTTGATCTGTGGAACAAAATCAATTGCAAGTCAAATAAGTAATCTCAGTTGACCTCCTGTGTAGCTTTACAAACAAACCATATCGAGGGAACCAACTGAGCATGTTATAATACTTCTCATATGCAAAACTTCTCATATGCAAAATTGAGAGTATGGTTCGATTTATGTTTACGAGTTATGTGTGACAATGTACAGTAGCTTCAAGCCAATACCTTTGTTGTTTATAAAAAATATTTCTAATTTAGTATAAAAACACAGACGGAAAACGTAAAAAATAACATAATATGTGTTCATGATGTTTCTTGTTAGTCACAACTACCAGCCGTTCATTTACCATGTTTGTAAACTCTTTATGTTTTCAGTGCTGCAATACTCATTTAAGGGTGCGCCGTACCTTCCTTCCGCACGCTCAAGTAAGGGGTTTGCATCTCCCTCATTGTAGGCTAAATTGTTAACCAATTAAAAATAATTTGATGTTATTCAATTCAATAAATGTTCATCATACGATTTAAAAATCGTGATTTTAATTCAAAATAAGTGGTAGGCCATAAGTAATGTTCTCAAATTAAGCGTTTTTCTAAAGATCCCTAACGTATGGAGAAAAATTATTTTGAAGAAAAAGAACCGTATGATCCCTAGATTGGAATCTGAAAAGTGTGAAACTGCAAATAGTTTGGTAGAAATCTGTAAAATAACAGTGCGATCGAGGAGAACAAAATGGTCTTCAAGCGTAAATATGCATGGCCCTGCTTGTTGGCGGCGCCGGCGCGGCGCTAAACAACAATGAATTCAATCTGGGTAGGGCGCACCCTTAAACTATTTAGACTTCATTGTCTCAATCACTTTTTAACTACACAATTGGAAGACCGCAACAAATCCTAGAAACGACGCACGTTTAAGACTAAATTGCTTACTTTATTTTGTTACATAGCTCAATATTTGTAAATCATTTTCAGGACATGTTGTTCATCGCACGCAAAATAGGGCATGTCTGTCCCTACAACGGCTTGTTGAAATCGTGGTGATTTGTTCTGACAGGCCCGTCTAAGATATTGTTTTATGTTCGTCTTATTAACTGTTCGTGTGTATACGTGTTAATGTTTTGTTGTTTTTAATGTTCCTGACCTTCGTCAAAATGGAAATCTTCATTGTGAGCACCTGAGAGTCGAAACATGTTTTGAATATGATAAACAAATATTGAGCTGTTTGACGGAATACAGGAAGTAATTTAGTCTTACAATTATTCGTGCAGCTCAGGGGCTAAAACCATGGATTAAAATTACTTTTTCAAAATCAAAATGGGGAATCGAAATGCGCAATTACCAAAATCTCATGTCCTATCCAGCCATCAAGTTCCGCCGACCTCACCCCCCATGGAACCATGAGTCAGCCCCAATCTCGATCTTATAAAGATGTCCAGGAAGCGCACTGATGTAAGATGGCGCGAAGGCAGCGAGGGTGGTGATGGGGGAGGGCAGGTACCTCGTATTGTGAATATGACACACAATGCGCAGCGGCACGGCGGCGCACAAAAACACATAAGTGGTAACCTCCGGCGCAGGTCGCGTTTCACAGGTGTACTGTACTGTACGGGACTGACGTGGGAGCCCGGTACAATAGTCCAACGGCTGGGGGATCATTGTTTCGCCTTTGAATTTGATTTCTTAAACGTTGAAGAGTTCAGATTAACATAGAGATGTCTAGGTGGCTGGGTATTTATTGTGCTTTGTAAGCACTGTCATTGGTGGGTTAATTTGTTACTTTTAAAACCGTGATGTCTAAAAACTTATTTTAGTGATTTTATGTGCTTTTTGCCAATTTGAGGACAAAAGTGTGAATTTTTGAAAAACTTTATAATATTGGTAACCTCTGCAACCAGCATATTATATAAAGGATGCGAAAACATAAAATATTTTCACCCACATAAAGAAGTAGTGTATGTACTGCATTATATTATTTGGTGATCGGTGAACCAAACTAACTATCTGGTTAATTATAACTTTTTTAAGTTCAAGTATAATCCCCCAATACAATTAAGCCTGGCATGAATTTAATATACGACGAAACCCTTATCAATTAAATAATATATAGATGCATTATTAAAAATGCATAAATAGGTATTAATAAATTAATATGACGTTATTTTCGTTCTGGCAATATTAAACTGAGTCTGTCTCGTTGTAGTATATACACAAAAGGGTCTATGCGCATTTGAAATAACGCAGTGGGTAGTGTTCTGTTATGTTTATATTAATAACTCTAAACACAACCCCGTGTGCGCCGTTACGTTACGTAATTGCGATTTTGCAAGATTTCATCAAAACATAGATACTATGATACGTAATAAATCGATAAATAAGAAAACAACCACACGGGGAGCTTTGAAGTTTAAACATATTTGGTTTAGCGTCTTTATTTATTAAAACTACTTGGAAATAGTAAAATACAAGGAAAATACAAAATATAACAAAAATAGTTATTGTATATTTTTGACTCCTCGACTGACATACACTGAGTTATTAAAAATTTGCTTTTGAATTGAAAAAGGTAAATAAAGTGGTTCCACCATTGGTCCACGCTAGACCAAACTTAAAAATGATTTTAGTTAATTATGTTCTGAAAGTATATGTTAGCTAGCAATAATATATATTATAGCTCTTTCGATTATAACTATATATTAATAATCGAAAGAGTCAGATCTTCTGAATCTTTGTGTGAATTCAGGTGTAAACAGATATTAAAACAAATTAAGTACAGCAAACTTGGAAAGTCAAAAGTATGCTGCTCAACAACAACAAAAACTTCATTGTGGGGCAACACAGCATGAAAAAGACAGCATGAAAATTTAGAAGAGTTGATGTCTGTAGTGATTACGAATGGACTCTAGAATCATGATTCAACATTATTATAATATCATGTTAGGCTATGCTTCAGGCCTATGAAAAAAACGAATATTTGTATATGTATTATTTATTTTAATTACTTCTTAATTAATATAGTTATTATAGTCTTAGTTAAGCGTAAATTCAAGTTTGTTTTGAGTTTAACGTGATATTTTATAAATGGGCTTGTGAGGCCCCTTGGTCCTACTAAGCTTTGTAAAGTAAATACAATTACCACGGTATTATTACAGCTTGGTAACTTTTATCTATAATACAATTCTATAAAGATCAAAACTTTAAAGCAGCAACAACAATAGTTAAATAATTTGGAGATAAACAAGACCTAAGTAACATCTCCAAAAATAAAGTAATACAATGTTTAAAATATTACCTATTCTATGTATCTATACTACAATCAATATCAATCTAATTACTCATCAGTGGTTATTCTTGTAGCAAAGGGGAACGAAATTGTGGTTGGATCTCAACCATCCGCATCCTGATTCTTATATCAATGTAAGAATTTTAACCGAGTAGTCCAAGGGTAGGGCTGGAGTGGGGGTGCGGGGTTGGAGGGTTGGAGTAGCGAGTGACTCAGTGCCGGATGTCGTTAGAACCTCTGTATCGGTTACTGATGAATACCGTGAACATTTGCATTTCGGGAAATCTTTGAACAGGAAGTGTCTAATGAGACACTGAGGAATTTCGAAACTAACACCTCCGGGAAGAATCTTAATATCGTTCTTCCGTTCTTACGTTCTTGAACTGCATTTCCGCTATACGGGGAACTCGATTTATCAATCATAGTATCAATAGTGGGTCTGGTGTTAATGGTGATTTAAGCTCAGTGCAAATTTCATCTAGTCACTTTGTAATGTTCTCTGTGAAATTAAGTTGGATACGGTGCACCTTTTATTCCTGGAACTGCTACTATGTTGAATCACTGTGCTATATGTTGAATGTTTCGGATTCCATAAGCGTAACATTTTGATAAAAGATGATGGTCCATGCTAATCGGCTATATAAAATCTTCAACTAAATGACACTCTTTTAAAGAAATATCTTACCTTGGATAGTAACAAGACCAGGGTTTTGACCGTTCCCTATCAAAACGTTAATAAATGCCACTGGCGTAAATAGACACAAGATAAAGTACAATTTTAGAGAAAAATCCTTAAATGTGAAGAACTTATAAGAAGGTGAAAATAAATAACAAAGTAGGGTCCGCGCGTGTACTAACTTTGCAAGGTGTATATAAGTCTTAACACAACTGTTGAGATACATTGATAAGTTAAACTGACATAAAAAACGAACGTTAAGTTAAACTGATGGTATTAGGGAGTACTTTTAAAACAAGTGCCAAAGACAACAAAACTAGCTAAAAAACTAAGAATGAATTCAATTACAAGGAAAAACCCAGAGTTTAACTGAGTCTGGGTTAAAATCTATTGGGTCAGCAGTAACCAATTGTTGGTTACTAGCAACCAGTGCCGCATGGTCATTAGTAAGTAACTCAAGTTAGTCAAAGTAGATATGGTTATTTGTGACCGAGTGAGTAGTGTGGGTTTGCCGGTTTTGGACCTGAAGTGACGTCATCCGGTCACGTGACCGGATGCGCTGAGTCATGAAAGACGTCATCTGAGGCTGAGCCAGTGACGTAGGCAGTTTTGTGACGTAATGAGGGAAAGTTTAAAGTTCAAGGTCACGGGGAGGTAATTTTAAAAAAGTACTACCTCGCACGCGTAAAATCTGATTGTGATTCGATAGTTTAATCGATAAGAAATATCGAATGAAACAATCGAATGAAGCAATCGGACGATACGAGTGCGAGGTAGTACTATTTCATTTAACTTTATTTTTTACTTTTCTTTTTATTTACAATAAGTTATATTTACAATAATTTATGTTTACAATAGTTCCCCGTTGTTTGTCGTCATCGATATTTTTGATCCGGAGTCGCAGCCGTCAGACGCAGTTTTCAAGTGTTGCGCTTGTTTGTCCAATCGGCCCATCCCGACTGTGTGTTCCTTGCCTATTTATGTGACCGCAGGGAACACACAGTCGGGACGAGCAGCTCGATGTTCACCGGTCGAGAGCCGGAGGTGTACTGGCTATTCACAAGCTAGCGTTGTAATCGTACTAAATGGTGGGGGTAAAAGTGTGGTGGGGCGGAGCAGATGGCAGGCGGCAGATGGTAGGCGGCAGGTGGCAAGTGCGCGGCAGATGGTTGCTACTCCATTCGCCGCCAAAGTAATGCAAGCCGTCGCTGTAATTCTTGTATTTTATCTTGTCGGTTCATTTGATATGTTTTACATCTACATATGCAATAGCTGAAACACCTGCACTTACGACAAGCTTTCCCGTCAACTTGATCGCCTGGTATTTTAAAACATTGCAACTCGCAACAATATGTCTTCAAATTGTTATCGAATGATAAATTGTTCATCGGTGGCACCGACATGTTAGCTGCAGCGTGTGTTAGACAAGACTGAGACTAACTTCACTGCTCCCTCTCTTTTATACCTCTTCATAAGTTAACCCTGAATGAAAGTTCAAGGTCATCCGTTTGAATTTTAAAAAAAGCAACAAAGCAGTATATAAAATAATATACTGCTATGTTGCTGTTTTTTTTGTTTTTTTTTTTTAAATCTTTCTTTTTTCTTTTTTTTCTTTAATAAACAAACATTTTTACAATACAATAAGCTTAAGTCTAACATTTATGACTAGAAATACAAACAGAGAAATACAAATAGAGACATTATGTACAATGATGCATGATGTGCAGAGTGAGTTCCGTCGAGTTGTTGCCGCTTACACCGTGTGATACCAAATACAACGTCCCCGGTTGAATATCTCGCAAGTCTTCATTTTGTAGCAGTTGAACAAATCGTTTTGGAAGAAATACTTGAAACTTCGGCTCATCTCCTGGAGTCATAGGTCCTTCGCACAATGATACTAGAATTGCTTCTCCATGTGTTGTTTCCACTTTCTTGATGCTATGAATAATGTAATGTCTTTGTTCTTTTAGTTCTGAACATTTTTTAGTTAGCAGAAGGTTCGATTTTGAGTGAGTGTTGAATTGATCAACCAATGTTTGTAGATATTGTTGTGATGCCATCTTCGTCAGTGGTGGTGGTGTCTTCTGTGATGTTGCCTCTTCGGAGTCTCGAATAATACTCGTGCTGGAGCGGTGTTGTCTCCTCGTATTTATAGGCCCCACTACCCCCACCACATTTCTGTTCTCCGCTACCCCCACCACATTCCTGCGTTTGTTTCAAGTAAGCAGCCAAACGATATGCGTTGTACAATGCACAGTTTGTTTGACCGTGTTTAAGATCTTTTGCAGCGTCACAAATATTACCGAGATTAATGTTAAAGTCCTTACTGATAGTTATATCGAAAACATTACCGTGCGTATACTTTTGTATCCAGTTCTTTTTTTCTAATCCTCTTGTGTATATATGTGAATATTGTTTGCAAAAGTTAAACATAATACTGTGCAGATTACTGTAGCTTATAAATCCTTCATACCAATGTATGTGATGAAAGTAGTTTGTTATCCATTTGTTTGTACTTTTTGCTTTGGTGTTAAGTTTGTTAAAAGAAAAAGGAGCTTCAAACGTGAATGGGTAGGCTACAAATGTAAGCAAGTCTAAAATTACTAATTCCTTGATAATAAACCTATCGTCATTATTTCGAAATGCTTGAAATTCTATTACACAAGGCTTTACACTCACTTCTTCATCCCCTCCGCTCATCATGGCACCTAGCGATCAACTAAACTGTTTTCCACACCACGGTAGGTTAAATACCAGGCCGTACAGTTGCAGGCGCGTTGGTGTATATTTAACGTGGGCACCGTCCCCAATAGGCCTACCACACGTGTGTTCTTCTTTACTAAGTCAAACTTTAGTCTTTTTTAACTTCTTCTTCTTGTGTTTCGTTTTCTTCTTCTTCTTGTTTCTCCGTTTCTTCTTCTTCCTGTGTTGTTTCTTCTGTAGCTTCTGTAGCGATTTCTACAAGTGGTTCAAAATCCTTTAACTTTCTCCACATGCAAACTTCATGAGGTATTCTATTAAAAATAGATGTATCCACAGGTCCGTACACGATGGTGCTATCAGGTTGTTTTTCCAAAGTATCGACCAAATATTCTTTAATAATAGCGCTTGCAAATACCAACTGTCTCATGTACCTTGTAATAGGTTCTGTTGCGTAGTTTAAAACGTAGAATTCTTCACGTGACAGTAGAATTTTATTTTCATGTTGAGTCAAGTCTCTAATTCGCACTTGTAGTTGTCCGCGATGTTTAACAATATCGATTTCATTGTCACAATCCAAAAGTCGAATATGTGTTTTCCTTCCACACAAACTGTTAGTTAAATAACATTCTATTAAATGTACATGTTTCAAAAATGACTCCCAAGCATTTTGCGAAAATAAAACCTTTTTTGTTCCATGGTGTAGTATTACTGTAGGGGAATAATCCAATGATTTCATCAATCCAACTGATACACTTTTACTGATGCATGCTGAGATGGGGTAAAAGATTCGCAGAAAAACTTCAGTTAAAATGTGAGGAGGAATATTTTCTTCAACTTTCTTCTTCCTCTTTGGTACTACCTTTGATGGGTCTGCATTAATTTCCTCCTCTCTATCTCTTTTACCAAACTTTAAAAATGCAGTTATTTCCTTGATGATTTCTGCTTCACTAGTATTATCACGTTCCAATAACGGTGCTACCTCTGCATCATCTTGTACAATAGATGGAGAACTCATTTTGTAGAAGATGTTACCCATGCGCCGATAGACGATCAACTGAAGACCTGCATTGCTGCTCCGCTATTTATAGGTTAGCGACAGTGGCGGTGCCGGTGGTGGTACAGCGTTTTACAATACTGTCTTTACAATACCGGTCAACGGTGTGTATGTAACAATTTTATCGTGCAAAATTAAACAATACGCAGATGTATTTGCAGGTACGTTTTCTTGAAATTCCATTTCTTATTTTTATATCAACACTAGACGATTTTACAGATTCATTTTGTTTGGAACAATCAATTACAACAATCGGAGCTTTCGATTCAAACTGAACGGGAGATAGTAGAGGTGTATTTGTTTTGCCGTAATATGAATTTTGGAACCTAGCGTACATGTCGTATAAAACACTGTATCTTTTCTTATCAAAAGAAATATTAAAGTTGTCATAGGGAAAGAATTGTGAATTCAGGAACACTTTACAGTTTGTTAATTTACAATGGTCAAATTCACCAGCATTTTCAGTTATTACACTTTTCTTCTTCGTTTGTAATCCAAATATTACATATCTCGCTTTTTCCAAATGAGTAGAAGTTTTTACAGTCCATGTATGCCGTTGTGTTGTAGGTAAAACGGGGTATTCATGAAACTCCCAGCTTCTGAATGGCATTACAATGTCTCGATCTGATTTTAACTTTCTTAATAATGTAATCCTGTGTTCATCATTTAGTCGCACATGTGGTACTCTCCAAACAATCTTGTCTAATGTTAATTTCCAGTCTAAATTGGCATCAGTTGTTCCAGTAGCTGCTTTAATAATATCTTTATCGTTTGATGATCTTAATAAAACTAGTTCTTGTTTTACATTTATTATTATTCTTCTGTAGTCTTCAGCAAATCCTAGGAGTAATCTTAAAGGTACGTAGAAATCAAAGTTTCCCGAAGAGTCAGGAGCGATTGTACTTTTGTCTGGTGCAACCCATCCTGCAACAGCTAACAGATTCTTCTCATTTGGTGTTAAAGACGCTAATCCTTTCAATGTACTGGAAATTCCAACCTTTTTTGTTGAATCGACTGTAACTCCTGAAATTTCATATCTAATCTCGTCAAACAAAAATGCCATAGGATTATTTATGAACGGAACAGTGGTTCCAGCAGTACCATCATTTGTTGTTACTTTTCCTTCAATATATAAATAACTTTCGCATGGAAGAGTATAAATGTCTTGTTGTTGTATAGGAATCCTAATTTCATCGTTATTGTTTAATTTGGACGAAGCGTAAGGGTTGTGCGTGTGATATTCCTTTTCCCATAAGGTCTCGTCGAATGTTGGACCCTGCGCTATATCCAGTATATCCATTGTTAATGACTTTTAATCCAATTTCTTCTAGAAAACGAATGTTGTCACTTGTTAACCCTTCTACAGCTGATGAGCTACTGACCTCTTTGCTTGTTGGCTCTCTCTTTTTAAATGATAACCCCATTGTCTAAGCGGATGATTTTATATGTATTCTTACAGTAATAGCTTCTCCTCTAAAGTCAATAAGGTTTCCGTCTTGATCCACTATGTTCAGCACGATGTCTGAAATGAAACTGGTGTTTAACGGTAGGTACACAAGGTTTTGAGGCTTTTCTACTATCTTGAAACCCGGTGCAACTGATGGGTAGAATGTGTGTAATATATGACGATTCTCTCCATCTCTGTAGGATCCTTGTATAATGTTACATGTAATGTCTATGCTATTAACTTTGATGATCGTCACAGTTTTATTCCCAGAATGAGTTTTATTAGGTTCTAATACTTTTGTTTCCTTAGAAAACCCCAATAAACTACCAATTGAATGTTCTTGACTAAAATCAATATAATACTTAGACGTAATTTCGGCTTTCATTGTATTGTTATTGCCTTTTATCGTTATATTTTCTTTTCCCATATGTTTTTGTATAACTTCATTTATATTATCAATTTCATAAGCTCCTGTTGGTAAACTGAATTCTTCCAAAGCTGAATACTTTCCTTTATCATCTTTTGTCTTGTAATAATGTATTTTGTTATTAATTCCTTCACTAACGTTTGGAATAGAGTTATATGTTGTTAAATCCAATAATGCGGCTTCCCATAGTCTTCCTTTTTGCAAACGTAGCGCTGGAAACAGAATACTGCGCAAAGTACATGAGTTACCGGTTAATGACACTGTATACGAGGACATCTTAAAGTTGACTAACACTTTTAGCTAAAAAGTCTAAACATAAATGACCGCAAATGGATGTATCATCAGGTTGTTTTCTTGTATGATTGTAAAAAACATTTTCTGCCGCACGAAAGTATTGTTGAAGTTCTTTCGGTGGTGGAAGGTCTCCAAAACTGTCGAAATAATAAATGGTTTTACCAAGTTTCTTGTAACACACCCAATGAGTGCCTAATCCTTCACTATTATCCAAATTTACAATACCAGTCTCATTTTTCCACATTTTAACCGGTAACTCATCTTTCATAAATACTCCTCTAAAAAATGGGATTTTCAAACAAGAAGCATATGTAATCAGTTCTTCATTGGTCAATTCTTTGTTTTTAATTATTAATTGCTCTTTCTTATTTAATACACACGATACGGTCTTAGGTATAATCCTCCTCCCTTTTTTATCATTGACCATATTGTTGGTTTCTTTTTAGCTTTACCACTGGTAGATCGACGTTTTCTTCTGATATTACCTCCTTGTTTTTTAGCGGGTTTTTTTCCCACGCCTTCTTCTCTTTCCTCCTCCAAACGTAGTTTTTGCTTTCATTGCTGCTGTTACTGCTAAAGACGCTGCTTTTTCACCAATACTCGCGTCACTAGATTTTACTCTTTGCCAAGCTTTCTCAGCAAGTGCTTTATCCGCTATTGATCTATTTTTAGTATCACCAAATTTGGAATACGCTATATCGTGCTGTTTACAAGCCTGATCGAGCTTATTTATTCCAGGATCTCCTCTAGCAAGACGTTTCTCTAATTTGGTTCCAGGACCACAATATTGATATCCTCCAGGTAAATGTAATTCCACAGGTAATAAATCAATCGCCTTGTTAACTATAGCTCCAACCGGTTTACTCAATAGAGAAAATGCTGTTGATGCTATTCCCCTTCCTCTCTGTAATCTCTCTCGATTATGACTGATGCGTTTAACCCTCGACATGGCTATTTATAGCAAAACTTACAATCAGTAGGTGCACTCTATAAATGTTTTACAATGAATGTAATATCAGTTTTGGTTTCTTGTATTATATACTGTTTAAAATCCATTTATTATATCGAAATGGATTTATTAATTAAATGTAGACATATTAAATAAAAGTAGTAAAAATAGAAATAAGCTGTAATTGAAGATGTTCCAGATGTTTCTCCGCTGGTGATGGTATCGTTGTCTTCGGTAAAATGAATAAACTTTAAATAGTTGTCATGTTCCCTTAGAAACTTGCCACTTAATCGTTGATAATTGAATAACACATCCCAGTCTAGTTTATCTTTAAAATTGTCAATGTAATTCTCAGAGAGATTTTGATATTTACTTATTACTTCCCAACAGTTATTAAAATTCGATGTCATCTCTACGAGGAAGTCTTCTGAAAACTGTTGTCTTTGTAAAATATGGATCCAGTTAACTCTGTGAAAATAAATTCTTAACATAGTCATTGTAAAGAGGTAATGTATGGAAAGTTGTTCCCAATCCATATATCTATCAAACCGTTGAACAAAACCATCTGTCAACACTCCTTGGGTAAATCTCGGCTCTTGAGATATTAAACTCCACGCAGTAATATTGGATTCCATCATCCTCTCTGTATCGTCTCTCGAATATGACTGATGCTTTATCCCTTATCATGGGGGGTATTTTAAATTCTTTTTTCTCTTATGTAATCTTCATTGTTTTCTGTTGGTTCATTAATCACATTCACTTTATCCTCCTTTCCTAATGTCTTGACTTTAGAAGGCTTAGACGGTTTATCTCGTTGATTAGGTTTCTCTGGATTGTGTATATTTTTCCAGTCTAAATAATTGTGACTGTCAACATCTGAAGCTGCATCTCTTCCTGAAGCCCGATGGATATAATGGAATAGAGCTGCACCAAACCTTTCCAAATGTTTTTCATATTCCGTAGTCCATTTCTTGTGTACAATATCAAACATTTTCTTATTTACAGCGTCTCCATCCTGCTCACAATCACCTACATTTGATAATTTTAATTTTTTTACATCATAGCTTGTGTCAGTTTTATTCCTTTTGTAAATCGTTAACAATTTTAGAGTAGCTAAATTTACTGCTTCACCATCATAAATGGGATATTGTATATCGCTTAACCTTTTACCGGAAAACCCCCAATGATCTTCGTGTACAGTTGGGGTTCTTTTTTTCATGTACTGTACCGTAACCGCATCAGACGACATAAGCGGATCACCAACATTTTGAATTACTTTTCCTTCAAAATTATAGTTGCCGTCAGATGTTAACGGAAACCCAGCTCTTTTTTCACTATATCCAGATTTTACTCCAAACTCGGAATACCGTCCAAACTTGTCCACACTCATGATGTAACTGAATCGCTATCGTTTAGGTGCTTATTATATATATACGTCTACTGAACAATTATTCCTTGTTTTCGCAGTTCATCAACGAAAGCTACCCATTCGTTTTCTAAACCAGTGTGCCCGGCTTCCATGGCTTCATGTAATAATCTCATTCGATCAACTAACTTATTTATATCGTTGTAATATATTATATTAGTTTTATACAAATTTTTCAATAATCCCCTTCCAGATGTGGTAGGATCAGTTGTTTTTCTCTTTTTATGCAAAACATTTAATTCAGCAGAAGATAAAGCTCTTCTTTTAATTTGAGCTTTTTTTGATTTCGAGGGGAAAAGACTAGATATAATACTTGTATATTTTATTGACCGATTTCTATGAATAGGTAGGTCTTTGGAATACTTTTTTCTATGTGCATTTGTATACTCTAATATATTTTTAAACAATTGTAAATCCCTTTTAGTATATTTACCAGGATTATTTTTAAAGATAAGTTCAAACAAACCTTTTGTACCTTTATATTTCTTATCTCCAATAACTATATCATCATTTTCGTTTATATCTAACTTGCTATCTCCAATCATTAATCCTTTATCCTCTATTCTAGCTCCATAGGTATGATAACTTCGATTAGCATGTGCGGCGTGTAACATTTTTAACGTATATGTTCTTCCAAGTGTTCCTTTAAACATAATATCCGTGCCTAATTTGCTTAAGTTGGATGGGTTAATATCCTCTTCTTCTGCTCTTGTATCTTCTACACTTGTATCTTCTGTACTTGTATCTTCTGCAATATCCTTTTCCTTTAAATCCTCTATATCTCCGCTTTCTTCATACTCGTCACTTTCTTCAGATGTATGTAACTGGCCAAAACTTTCATCGTTCTGAAATTCTTCTTCATATTTGGAAATTGGTAGCATTTTGTCTCCTTCGAAGCGAATTGAAGGTTTTTCCATATTTTGTGCTAATCGCTTTAAAGGTTCAGTAAAAGGTTTGAATGTTGTTTCTAAAAATTGCTCTCTTTCATTTATACCTGATTTTAAAGCTCGGTTTTTTTGTCTAATAGAATCACTAAGTGATTTTATTTCCTTTAATAGCTTTTCCTGGTTAACCATCTTCACACCTTGACGACTTGTACAGTAATACCGCTAATCAGTGTATTAAAACGAATTTATCAAAACCTATTCTATAACGACCATCTTTTATAGCATGATCTTTCATAATAACCAAAAATCCATACTTTTCCGCCCATGCTTTTCCGCAAAGTTCTTTAAACTTTTCAAATGGCATATCCGCATTCACATGATCGTTATATATATGTTTTAGGTTAGTATCATCTTGTTTGAATACAATCAGAATATTTGCATTATCTCTGATAAGTTGTTTTGGGATTTTGCTATAGGTTTGTCCTATATATATGCTGTCGATGTTATTATGTCTTCCCATGGCAAAGTAGTTTCTAATAGTATCCTGATTTTCACAAGATACATCGTCAAATATAAATACAGAATACGGTTTCGCTTCGTTTGGTTGCATAATGCTATCACTAGCGTTAAATTTGTAAAAATTAACATCAGACACATCAGATAGGATTTTATCCAGCAATTGATACTTTGGTTGATGTAGAGACTTTGAAAAAATATATAGGTTATTAAACCTTAATCCCTGCGGATTAGTGATCAAATTAAAGACAACATTGGTCTTTCCGCAGTTTGAGGGGCCACTTACTATACATCGAACAGTGTTTGGAAGTAAACTACCGTGTTTACCATTGTTGATTTTAACGTTATTCACAGTTAAATCATCTATGTTATTAATATTTAATCGATCTTTATGGTTAATAATCTCCATCCTGCTCAAAGGTTAACGATGAAATGAGTTGCTTGCATTAAACCAAGTCCTTTATAGGTATCCATGAATCCTCAGTTTTGTTAAACCCTAACCACCGCACTTTAACTGCGTCCTTTTTTCTTTGTAACACTTTTTCAACAAGATATACATCACCTACTGTTGACTTTAACATTTCATGTCCATAAAATGCACCTTGCAACAAATCTCCTTTGTTATCTTTTAAGATATACGTTTCAGGTACAGTCGGTTGCACTTTATACACTGTAAAAACTTCATTCGTCCAATTGGGAAGGTATTTCTTGGTAAACACTCCCTTATATTTACTAATCCGTACTTTATCACTTACATTAAATTTTCTTGGCTGCATTTTTTCTACTTTAGGCTTTGTATTTTTCTTTATGCGTTTTAATACATCTTTTGCATTTCTTCTATTTACTTTGTTAGGTTTCATACCAATAGTTCTATGAAACCTGTTGTTATAAGCATTTATTAATTGTGGTAAAACATCATACCATACGTAAGAACCTCTTTTTGAAAATTGTTTATACAGTGCTCCTTTTAAAGTTCTATTGAATCTTTCTACAATAGCTGCTTTTTTCTCTGAATTTGTAGAATAATGATTTATTTTATATTTATTCATTAACTGTGCAAAGTTTGTATTAAAGTATTCTGTTCCATCATCAGTTTGTAAATGTTTAATTTTGTTTTTATCTCTTTTTATGGCTATTTTCATGGCTTCTGTTACGCTTTTACCAGTCTTGTCCTTTAGAGGCAAAGCGTCTGCAACTTTTGTAAAACAATTAATAATTGTGAGTATATATTTGAATCCTTTGTTTATTCTGCTATGCGGTCGCATTTCAATTAAATCCGCTTGATATAGATCATTTATCCCTTTTATAACAGTATTTCTTCTTGGAAACTTTATTCTTGCAGGTTTGTGTAGTTCATTAATAATCTCCTCCTTCAGGTCTGACATGATGGTTTCACGAAGGCAGCTGATATGGTATTAAATATTCTTTGGTATAAATCTGCTTATATATATATATAGTTCAAGGTCATTCAAAACTTGTGTAAAAAAAGGGGAAACACAGCTTAACATTGCTGTGTTTCCCCTTTTTTTACGGAAAGGAAAAGGATAAAGGATCTAGGACGATGAAAAGGTTACTCGTCAATAGGGTTGAGGGAGTAGTGGCCGAATGGCAATGTGTTGATTTTGTCTGGAAGGGTTTGTCTTTTGTCGTCATTACAGGATAGCGCCTTTTTAACTTCAGTCACGCTGTACAGCTGATGGTTAAAACTTCTGATGGTGTTGAATTTAGCTGTAATGATGTTATCCTCAAATAAGCATTGCTTGTAGTGTTCAAAATGCACTTTCTTCTTTAAATATAAACTCTTTACACCTTTAGCTTTCTTAATATAGCTATTCTTCTTTTCTTCTTCTTCTTCTTTTTCATTATAGAGTTTCAAAGAATATAGTTTAGACATCAGTGCAACAATCTCTTCAAGTAGAACACCATTAGCCTCATCCTTGAATTTGCCTAGTACTTTTTTGTGTCTGCCATTGTCGTAGTTTGGATGATCTTTTGGATAATCGGAGAAATCAAAGTCGTTCTTGTAAATAAATGTACGTAAGTCTTTATACATGTCCAATGTTACTATGCGATATATGAAAGCGTCAGTGTCCATATATGTAATAGATATATTTTCTCTTCCGTAGAACGCCACCATTTTGTTGTAGTGAAAGTCGTACATGTGTGTTTTTGAGATGTCCAAGATTGACATGCCTATATACAAAGGACGATCCATCTTCACACTCGTCTTCTTCATGGACACTGCTACAAGTTTTTCATTAATAATTATAGATGTTCCAAAATTTGGCTGCTGTACTAGTTTCTGTAATTTTTTTGCGTCGGTAACAAGTTTAACATTTTTATGTCTTCTTTTGTTTTCCAATGTTTTTCCAAATATCGCATTATTCATTAATTTAAAGAAATCTTTTTGAAAGTCTGATGTAGCTGCTGCTCTTCTGATGGTGGTATTTGAATCAGTGTAGGGTTTCAACCAGCATGATTGAGAAAATTCCAAAACTCTATTAATTTTTGTTAGACGCAGTCCTAATTTGATAGCTTGTTGAACCACCCAAAAGTGAGCCACGTAGCGTTGTTTATTATTTAATGTCATCATTAATTTGGGGTGTTTTCCAATTGGTGAAATTTCTGTTTTAGCAAGAAGTGGAAGGTCATAATGAAGATCATGTAAATTTTCTGGGTATTCAAAATCGCAATCCAAAATATATCCAGTGTCACCATGTTTCGGAATTTGTAAAATATCACCAATAGAGTCGGGATTAATCCATTTAAAGTTATCAAAAGGAAGTGGGTTTGACATTGCCCATCCGTACAGGTTATTTGCATCGAAATATCCTAAATAGGTTGACGGTTTGGTTTCATCGTAATCGGGAAGGTATTTGTTGTTGGCTTTAACATGTCTGGTAACACTTTGGGTCAATCCGCCTCTTACTCCAGCTTCAACCATTAAAACCATGTCAATGTCTGTTAAAAGTTGGAGTTTGCATTTTGTTTCTTTTAACATGGCTTGCCAAGCTAATCCTGGTGAAGTATACGAATGTAGAGGGTCCAAACTGTATGCAGCAAAACAGGTGTTTCGGAATTCTTCCATTACATCACAAAGAAGAGTTACATCTAGTTTGACATAAAAGTCCGAGTAATCTCCTAAGGTCTTCATATCTAACTCGTTCCATACTCGACGTGCGTGTTGATAGTCCTCAAGTGATATTTCCGAATCATTAAGTTTGTTTTTGAAGGGTTCTGGTGGAGGTAGCGATGTTTCATCAAATCTATGCAGTCCATCGATGTAATCATAGGGGAAGACTCCTTTTCGAAGAACCAAATCCATTTTACTATTGGGTACAATTTTGCTTGTTTCTATCAAATCTGTTCTTCTTAGATTTTCAGATAATTTCATGAGGCTTGAAGGCATAAATCTAAATGAATCAACAAACCTTAATTTAATTTTACCCAAAAGCTTATACATTTTTCCATTGTCGTAGCCAAAACGTCTATTGCTCCATTATCTCTTCCTAGTTCGGGGATTATAAAGTGCGAATCATAACCACTCAGATTGTGCAGAACTACGGGGATGAAATATGGCAGTTTGTAGTTCAAGTTGCAAGCGTTACAGGCTGCACCTCTGTACGCTCCCGTAAGATGATCGTGGTCACGAACTTTAACGTTATCCAGTGTAAAGGTGTTATTACACAGATAACACGTTGTTGTTGAATCATAATGTTGAAGCTCTTCTTCTTCCATAGGTGACATGGGTACCCTTGTTCCATACAGTTCTTCTACCTTTGCAGCTATGTCATACAGATCATCGACAAAGTATTTGGCTGCTTCTTCACCGCGATAAATCTTTGGAGAAGATGATAGTCCATATTTTTGAAGATGGTCTTCAGTCAACGTGGATTTAATTAGTATGCAATAACTGTTTGGTGAATGAAGTTGGTATTTGCTTCTTCTTGTAACGTCCTCTTCTTGTTGTTCAAGTGGATGTAAAGAAGACTCGAAATCAGCGTAAACAGCAACAGGTACACGGTATTGTTGTATTACTTTGTCAAATTTTATCTGCGCTCTGCTAGGATGCGGCAATTTAATTCTTACTTCATAGTTTCCATTACATAATCGCTGGTGTTCTACTAGCCAATCTGACCCTCCCCTTTTTAGTTCTTTGTTCACGTGACAAAAACATCTTTTGCATATTGTCATTTTTTTTCATGATTGGATAATTGTTTAGAAACAAGACTTTCAAATTTTTTGATATACACAAAGTGTGAAATATCGCCTTTAGTAATCAATAACAAATCGGTATGATCTCTGCGCTCATTTGGTGTTATACGTAAGGGGTACACATTGTTTGACGAATCCAATCCGAATAGGTTGACAGAAGCTGAAGGATTTTGTTTTTCAAATTTTGAAACGTCTGTTATAGCAACAGGGTAAGTTATCCCTTGAAAATTATATCTATGTTGTACTTCTTCATAATGGTGACTTGGTCTTACCGGATGGTCTGTTACATATTTGGCCAACATAGCATACTTAAAACACTCAGTATCTTGATTTTGTACGTTGACGCAGGATAAGGCATTTCTAATCTTTGTTGGTAGAGGGATGTAGCTACTTCCTCGAATTCCATAGCCGTGTTTGTGTACTCTTAAGTCTAGCCCTGTGATGCTTAACAAACTCCATCCAGAGCCTCTTCCTTCATGTTCTTGTATTTTCACCATTAGCTCATCAAAACATTCAGATACAGTTGAATCAATATCTGACGAGAACATAATAGTTCGGTTTTTTGTTAAGAAACCTCTCGGTGAGGTTTCATTTTGAATGTTTGTAAATAAAGTATCCAGTAATAGTCCAAATTTAATAAAATTTAATCTTTTTAATTCATTTTTCAGAGTTTTACTAACCAATCCTTTTGCGTTATTTAAAAATTCTTCAAGTTTCAATTTTGTATTGTCAATTTTAAAGTGGGTTACAACATTACCCGAAAGTGCTCGGGCGTGTAGTTCCACATTTACTGATGGTCCAGGCGCATAATGAATGACACTTGGTCTTGAAACTTCATTTTCTTCTTTTTCTTCATTTTCTTCTTTTTCTTCGATGTGTTCTTCTCCATTTTGTTCTTCTTGATGTTTTGCTAATTGTTGGTCGATTGAATCTAATTCTTCTTCATTTGGTTCTTCTGTATTTGTATTGGTGTTATGTTTCAATTCTTTATGAATGGTTAAAAGCCATTCATCTCTGAAAGAAGCTTTACAAATATCGCAGCGATTCATAATGTAGGCGTGCTCTTCACAAGGGTCAACGCAATAATGAAAAAAACACTGCAAATGCACCTCTATTTATACCCTAGAAAAAGTGGTGGGGGTAGTTTTAGGTTAAGTTTAAGTTTGTAGCTGGAGGCTACAAAATTCTGTATTTGGGTCAAGGACATTGAGCATATTTGCCAAAACGGGGAATAGAGCAGTAAATGATTTCATTTTAAACCATAAACTGATCTATTCCCCGCTTTGTATTTAACAAGGACAATTTTCTCCAACAGGAAAATTTAATATATTTTAAACTGGTAAATATTTTCTGTCTTGTAACTGGGTCAAGGTTATACAACGATATTACCAAAACGGGGAATAGAGCAGTAAGTAGTTCTCACTTTGACTACAAACTGATCTATTCCCCGCTCTGTATTTAAAGTTTGACAGTTGAATAGAAAAAAACAACACTTAATCAGACTCATTTGATGAATCGGAATCAGTTGTATCAGAAGCATCGGAAAGAAATAGTCGTCGACGAATATGATATACCCCTCGTGCGCTATCTAAAAATAACCCATCCAAACTACTACTACTAGTGGTTGGAGTTTCATCATGTATTTCTTCAGAACAGAGAAGATGCAGATAGATTCTATAGGTTTCAGATTCCACGTCACTTAACGGTTCAATTTGTTCCATATATCCTGCTTCAAGATCATCACTGTCCATATCACTTAATAATTCAAGATCTTCCATTGCATCCATATTACTTAATAATTCAACATCTCCCAATTCGTCTTCATTTTCATCCTCACTTTCAATCACAATATGTTTTATATTTCCCACAATTGATTTTGCAGAAGGAAATATATTATCCTTTGGTGACATAGCTGCTATATATCCTAGTGCTAACACAAGTAGCAGAATGAGATAAGCACTGATGAAAAACCTCTTTTATACCCCCCGATTTAAGTGGTGGGGGTAATTAGTGATAGGGATGGGGTATTATTGTAACAATATATGAACAATTTAATACTAACAGAGTATAAAGTTTTGTAAGTGGGTCAAGGCCACCTTAAACTATTACCAGAACGGGGAATAGAGCAGTAAGTGATTCTCACTTTGACCACAAACTGATCTATTCCCCGTTCTGTCTTCCGCTGTTCAGTATTTCCAAAGACTCTTAGTTAGTTGAAGAAAGTTTTTCAATTTCTATTGCTAGCAATTCTTCAGGCAGTTGAAATGAAGTATTTTGTGACAACATTTCCAACATTTCAATGTATTTTATGGCGTGTGTTATAATAGAAAGTCTTGAAGCTTTTGATTCAAGAAAAGGTACTTTTGTTCGTAATAAATTATAGGCTTCATTCAATATTGCAATCCTTCTTCTCTCTCTAGCACACCTTCTTTTCTCTCTATCATTCTCCTCCTTGACTTTAGCATCTAAGTTAGACGATCCTCCTGGGCTATCCATAGTTGAATAATAACTATACCCTGAAGCCGACTGCCTTATATCTGTTTACCCCCACCCTTTTACCCCCACCCTTTTACAATGAATATAGCTGGTTCGATGTCTTGTTCGGGAAAAGTCGCTAACTTAACGTGTAGTGTAATAAAGACACAAGACAAACCCCTATTGCAATAATCGGTAAATTTCTCTCTTCAAAAGGATTGGTGATGACCTCTAGCCTATGTGACCCTAGTTTTATTGTAGGAAATAAATATATCTTCCAATATCTTACCAAACAACAATTTTCTAAGTCCCGAAACCCGCGCCTATCTAGGTCAAGGTCGTTTTAAGATTATAAAAAAAAGTGTGGACAACCTATTTACCTTCTGCAGCATGCTACAGAATTTAAATAGGTTGTCCACACTTTTTTTTTTTTTTTATTTGGAAAAGAAACAAATATTTACTTAAATTTGGAAGATAGGTTTTTGAACTTTGATTTTACGGTAATGATTTCCACACAGTGACTCCCTTTTCGTTTCGAATTAAATAGTCTCGTCTGGTAGGGTTTTCAGGGTGGAACATACCCTTAGGTAATGCTAAATAGAACAGTTGGTCTGCGCATTTTAGAATCACCTTTAGAAAACCTTTCTTTTTAACAAAAAAGTAACGTTTGTTTTTACGAAGCCTATTAATTCGAAGTTTTTTAGGGTTCACTGTTGATATTGGTGAAGATCGAGAAACGCTAGTCTTATGTTTCAGTTTTAAATGATACCCGCATATTTCCTCATTTGAAACACAAGACCTGTGACAGCGTTCACCTTTCTTCGGACCTTTTTTGAAGATATATATACATTGACATTTTAATTGTTTTAAATTATCAGAAGGAGATTGCGGGTTATTAAAAATTACAGACGGACGTGTAGAAGAGCCTGATGTAGAAGGTGGGTTCTCATCTCTGATTGGCTTCGGCTCCAGTGGAAGAATGTCTGCCAGCGCCTGCTGAAGAATGGAAGGAGCTGGTGAAGCCAGAGATGAAGTAAGTGGTAATTGTCCAACCTTCCTCAGCGATGTAGATAATTTGGAAGAACTTGAACTAGCCGGAGAAGGTGGGCGAGAAGTAGCCGGAGAGGATGAAGAAGATGACGATGAAGACGATGAAGAAGATGAAGACGATGAAGAAGATGAAGAAGCAGACGGGGGAGCAACAGGGTTTGCTTGAAGTGGTGGCGATACGTCAAGAGCTGGCATCGAACGTGGTGCTGGCTCCGCAGGAACAACGCATGCCAGCATCAACGCCTGCCGAAGGATGGAAGGAGCTGGCGGAGCAGATGGAGAATGTTCAACCTTCCTCGGTGAAGATTGTTTCCTACGGCTGGACATGTCGGAAACTGAACTGCGCTCGGAAAGTGTAAGCAGCAGAATGATTTTACCACTGGTGGAAGCCCTCCTATATACCCGTTTTACGGGGGGGGGGGGTGTTAGTGATAGGGAAGGGGTATTATTGTAAGAGTAAATGTTTTTACCAAACAATAACTTTCTCTAAGTCCCGAAGTGGGTCAAGGTCATCTGAACATGTTGCCAAAACGGGGAATAGAGCAGGAAGTGATTCTCACTTGGACCACAAACTGCTCTATTCCCCGCTCTGTATTAGGAGAAGAGGACTAGTTTAAAGCTCGCAATTATAGGCAATAAACCTGATAACGGAACACTAACCTCTCCCCCGAAAAATTATTCACCCAACAAACAAACGATATGGTCAGTTTACAACAGTCGCGCACTCTGAAACCGCAAGGACGTTCATCACTGTCTAGGCGTCAGAGTACTACGAACCGAAGTACAATAATACCTGACCAAGGTCCCCTTAAGTTTATTTCCCCGGAGATGTATCCCCCAAAATAAGCAAAATGGTCAGTTAACAACAGTCGCGCACTCTGAAACCGCAAGGACGTTCATCACTGTGTAGGCGTCAGAGTTTTACGAACCGAAGTCCAATAATACCTGACCAAGGTCCCCTTAAATTTTACAGATATTTAAACAAGATTCCCTTAAATTTTACAAATATTTAACCAAGATCCCTTTAGATTTAACCAAGATAAGCAAACTAACTGAATCTGTTTCTCGTGAGTGAGGGCTAAGATAGGTAAAAAAAGTCATCCGGTTTTCATGCCGTAATGACTCAAGGTCGGTTTTCGTGCCGTACCATTTGTAAGGGGTTAGGAAAGGTGTTTATTTGAGAAACATAATCCCCCCTGAGATATTTAAAGACATAAGGTCGGTTTTCGTGCCATACCTTTTTGAATGGGAGCGTGAAAGAAAAGTACATATTTCATTAGTAAATAAAAACACTTCAAAGACACTTTAAAACCAACACCGAACTAACTACAGTTAAACTAACTACATTTACTAGCAGCAAACTACAAGCGTTATTCTAACATGCTTAGTAATAAACAGACATGCCTTAAGCTAAGGTAGCATCTCTAATATACAGTGGTACCAACTCTATACTAGAGATACTATTGCGGACAGCGCGGGCAAACAGCTAGCTAGGCTGTCGGCCTGCGACTGCGAACCCTCTGCGGGCTGCTCCCGCTTTTATAGGAATATATCATGGTGGGGGGGCAAGGACTTCGACAGTAGTTTGTTCCAAAACTGTATCGCATTCTCTGAATTGCTCCAAGTCCGGTAACTGTTACCTTTGCCATTTTACTTTGGAAGCAAGCTGTACTACGTTTAAACAAGGGAGACTATTATCCGTTTTACATAAAACTCCTTGCACGATCTTTTGATAAAATGGAAAAGATTAATGCCGGAGGGCGATTCCCATTCCACCAAAATACAATGCATATCATTTCTATGCAACGGTCTCAGCTCTATCTTTACTTTTAATTTAATGCCTCGGAACTCATAAGTAAGGATGGACAGAAAGGCTTCTGAAATAGCAAGCTCGGAAGGAACAAGCCAAGTGTTTACACCTACAGCTTCCATAGCGATATGATGATTTTTACCACGCTGTTGCAGTATATAAAACATTTCCTTCTCCAGTTTTTATTTTTAATACAACATTTTTGTGTCAACCTTGTCCGCATGAAATATCTCTAAGTCCACATTTCTTCCAATATTTGATCAAACGACGGTTTTTCTAAGTCCTGTCAGTAGGTCAAGGTCATCTGACATAATGCCAAAGCGGGGAATAGAGCATAACATACTGCTCTATTCCCCGCTCTGTATTGGGGAAGGGGACAAAAGACAACAAACAAGAGACTGATTTTAAACAAGAGACTGATTTTATATTTCACAAACGTTTCTCATGGGTGAGATAGGTGGTGACAACCGGTTTGCATGGCCGTATTGATCTTATTGACAAGGCCGGTTTTCAGGGCCGAACCTTATTGTCAGGGGGTTAGGAAAAGGATGAGAAACAAGATACATTACTTTGAAAATAAAGACTTTACCAGCAACTATGTAAAAGAAACAAATTAATCAGTTAACGTTACTTTTACAAAAACAGCCGAGGTCGGTTTTGCAAAGGTCAACAGTATCACTGAAACCCGGTGGGACGTAGACCCAAACACCTGGCGTCAGGCTGCTGCGAACCCAAGTTTTGACCAAGGTTGTTGAGGGACCTGTAGGGCCGGGAGTACATATGTTATTAGTAAATAAAACACTTCAAACCGATACCACACACTAACATATATATTAGACTAACTACATTACTTAGCAGCAAACTACAAGCGTTATCTAACATGCTTAAACAAACTAACTAAACATGCAAGGGCGCGGATCTCTTAATTGCGCGTCGGGCCCAACGCACACTTAACAGACCTACGCTGCAGCAGAGTGCAACCCACTGGGACGTATATCCAAACAACGGGCGGCAAGCTACTGCGACGAGACTGCGGACTGCTCCCGCTTATAAAGGCAAAGTGACGTCACCGAAGCGGAAGGGGGGAGGTCGAGGGGGGGGGTCCGTCAAGGGGGGGGGGGGTCCGCCCCCTCGAGGGGGGGGGGCTCGAGGGTGCTCGAGGGGGGGGGGTTGACGTAACCAGTCCTCAGCTTTCTACCCATGTATGGATAGGGCAAGGTTTCACTTTACGACCTGCTTCACTCTGTCTGCCGCCTCATTCCGGCTTTGGTTTCCAACCAGTACACACGTGCTCTATCCAACTCTATCTTATCCATTTTCTCTTCCATCCTATTTACACCATGTCTTCTCCTCTGACTCCCGAAAAACTCCAGCGCTTAAAGTAATCTTTGAAGAGGTCGACGGAAAGAAGGAGCGGGTTTAAGAGACCTTCAACTTTGAAGTCTCTCAAACGGAATCTCCGTGGCCATCCGCTGTATTTTGAACAACGACCCTCGACTCAGCCTCGGCCTTCTACATCGGCTCAGCCTCGGCCTTCTACATCGGCGGCTCAACCTTCGTCTCCAACACCGACTGTCGATGAGGTGATGCAACGGACAAGGGTGATGGGGCTGAACGACTTGGTGACGCCGTTTGAAGTCTCCAAGGTCGAGTTTCGAAATCTGAAGCGGATGACTGAGTATAAATATGTGGCAACCAACGGGGACCACGTGTTCCTGTTTCAACACACCGTCCACTACATCGAGGTGCGTTTGCCGCAGTCTCTCCCACCGCCACCCCCTCTGATACCCGACACACAGGAGTTATTCTTAACCAGAAAAGATGGGAGGGTAAAGTGGGTTTTGAAGAATAAAGTTTGAACCGATCCTTATCCCGACCATCCCTATCCCGACCAACCTTCAGCACGCAAACGGTCCTTTTCAGGACCACCCTAAGCATTTCAAGTTAGGGACTTGGCCTGTACATAGGCAGGAGATTTTGTTTGTGCAGCCCACTTTGTGAAAATTTCTAAGTCCCAAAGTCCTTGAACTTGACCTTGACCTTGAACATGACCCATGTTGTGAGGGGGGTACAAAGTTTTTCCAAAGTATGTCATGTGGGTACTCAAATTACGCGAATCGGTCAGACGAACAAGGAGGTGCAAACAGAATTTTGATCCGGCCAAGGGTATAGTAGCAGAAGCAAAAAAACTACAAAGTTTGTCCAAAGTATGTCATGTGGGTACTCAAATTACGCGAATTGATCAGACGAACGAGATGGTGCAAACAGAATTCAGATCCGACCAACGGTATAGCAGAAATAGCGAAAAAACCAATGTTTTCAAGGTTACATACTAATAGCTTCTTTATTATTGGGTTAAAGTATAGCGAGTGGGTACTCAAATTACGCGGGTTAATCAGACGAACAAGATGGTGCAAACAGAATTCAGATCCGACCAACGGTATAGCAGAAATAGCGAAAAAAAAATGTTTTCAAGGTTACATACTAATAACTTCTTTATTATTGGGTTAAAGTATAGCGAGTGGGTACTCAAATTACGCGGGTTAATCAGACGAACAAGATGGTACGAATAGAATTCAGATCCGACTGAGAGTAGGGAAGAAAAGCGCGAAAACAACACTTTCAAGGCCTGACATAAATAAATACTTTGTTTATGGATTAAACTACGACAAGTTATTTATAGTTTAAAGTATACCGAGGTAACGTTGTGGTGCGGGTAGGTCGGGTGGGTATCATACACGCTAGTGCTATATCATTATACTTTCAGCTCTTGCAGGATTAACATCTACCTATAGAGTTTGTGTTATTCTAAAGATGTCACAGTTTTACAGAAATATGACGAAGGTGTCCTTCAACAGTCCGCCTGCCACCACCTTCTACTTCTCCGACTGTGAAGATAGAAGGTCTACGTTGTTAGTGGATTGTGAGCGATTTCGCCGTAGAATACTCCAGGCTGAAACATTCTTAGCAAGTTGGCTGCTACGCAAGATGCATCATATGAGTACATGCAATAAATTAGATCACAGTGACTGTTATGATTGCGTAAAAACAGTGTCGAGCAAGAATTGTTAATGTTTTCAGTTACGGAGCTCCGATCCTCACAGAGTCAGAGCTAGACCCTAACTAATGCATGTCCCGTAGTTATTGTGCGATGTGAAAACTTGGTGGGGGAAACTGGTGTGGTGGGGGGTAAAGGCGAGTGTCTATCCTACATGCTTGTATCACTTCAGTATACCTGCGGCTCTTGCATAGTTCACATGGATTCGCAAATACAAAGCACTACTGTTTCTTCCACATGTTCTTCTTTTAATATTGAGCAAGCTGACAATACAAATGATGAAATACAAGTACATGAAGTTTCTAGCACAATATCTTCTGATGCAGAAGCAATAATGGCATCCCTAATAGGGTTTGACTAATGATGGTGGATGTAGTAGCAACCATCTGCCTCGCACCAGCTGCCACCTGCCGCCTGCCATCTGCCGTCCGCCATCTGCTCCGCCCCACCATACTTTTACCCCCACCATTTTGTTTGATACCAAAACGCTAGCTAGCGAATAGTCAGTACACCTCCGGCTCTTGACTAGTGTACATCGAGCTCTCTGTTAACATGTCCATCAAAATTAGGTGTATTCATTATGACTCTATTCATCTGGCGACTTTCCAAGACCTCGAGGTTTTTAATGAAGAGTTAAGACTTCTCATTGCGTCCGGTTACGATTTATCTTTTGAACTTTACGCATCAAAAAACAACATGGACTCTGCGCAGGAATCGAAGTATCTACCGTCTTTCATCAGAAAGCGAAGTGATGGCCGCAACTCGTCCGGATCAACAACATCGATGACAACGAACAACGGGGAACTATTGTAAACATGAATTATTGTAAATAGAATAAAGTAATATTTGTAATAGTACTACCTCGCACTCGTATCGTCCGATTGCTTCATTCGATTGTTTCATTCGATATTTCTTATCGATTAAACTATCGAATCACAATCAGATTTTACGCGTGCGAGGTAGTACTTTTTTAAAATTACCTCCCCGTGACCTTGAACTTTAAACTTTCCCTCATTACGTCACAAAACTGCCTACGTCACTGGCTCAGCCTCAGATGACGTCTTTCATGACTCAGCGCATCCGGTCACGTGACCGGATGACGTCACTTCCGGTCCAAAACCGGCAAACCCACACTACTCGAGTGGTTTGTTACTGTTAAATAACTGATTATTTGATCTACTAATGCAGCATGATAAACACCAACCGAGTGTTGGTTAATTTACACTGAGTAGTAGTTGTCAATAACCCATGGACCTTTATATTTGACCCTGACCCTGCGCTCGGTGAGAATTTTACTAACACATTGGTGGTAACTAACCTGTAGTAGTGAGATGGGTCCCTCATAACAGTCTTAGCTAGGTTGGCACTATAGTTGGATTAGTTTTAAATAATTTTCCAAGGTTGGCAACAACTGTTTCTCTGCAGATAGAGCAGATCAGAGCAGAAGTGAGTGGCGAGTACGTCGTAAAACACACGCAGGTCATAGGTTACAAGTTAAACACCTCATGTCTTGTGGTTTTAACTTTTACTATATTCATCTTCAATGATTATTGAGATTTGAGGAATCCTCTGACCAACTGGGGCTCAGGCTCTTCTATCTCATCATTTGAAGTTGTGTTTGTGCTGCCTTCTTAATTCTGATGTTTCAAGTTAGGAATTCAACGTTTTTATGTTGGTCTACTGAATATGGTTTCAGTTTAGTTTGATTAAACCAACCCTATTGAAAATTAACTAAACTGCAGTTTTTGTAATCAATGAAGTTGTTAAGAAAATTGTATCTTAAGATTAAGGTAGACAAATTCCCCTTTAGGGCTAAGGTAGGGTATAGCATATCCCATTGTAGAGGCAATATTAACAACTGTATTGACATTTGTTTTAAAAACTGTTTTTAGTTACATTTTCAATATAGTTGGATTTATAAAAAACTAGATTGAAACAATAGACCAACATAAAATGTCGAGTTCCTAACCTGAAGCACCAAACTTAAGAAAGCCTTTATCGACGTAAATTCCAAAAATGATGATTTATATGGGCCAAGGTCCTAGTTGGTGAGAGGATTCCACACATCTTCATGATCATCGAAGACGAACATGGTAAAAGTTAAAATCACGAGGCGTGAGGTGTTTTAACTTTTAACCCAGCTGTTCAGTTAAAGCATAAAGTGACCTAGCTGCTCGCGGTTAGAGTGACCCTGCTGCTCGGTTGGAGTAACCCATCAGCTTGGTTAGAGTAACCCATTGGCTCAGTCAAAATAACCCGGAAGATTAGTCAAAGTAACTTAGCTGCAAGGGTAAAACAACCAACTTGAAACAGTTATATCAACTAAAAATATACTCAGTCATTTATGACCTGCAGTACTTGGTCAGTGATTTAACCTACTTATAGTCGGTCCTTAATAACCCATAATCACTGATCCATTTCACATAGTTACTAACTCGGTCGGTGCTATATAACTACCCTACAACTCGGTAAATATCTACCTTTTTCTCGGTTAAGACTAAACTTTTGGTTTTTTTTCAGTGTAACTTTAACATTTTAATTTTACCCGATTTAAATTCATATAAAAATACGATCAAGCTTTTCTCCAGTATTTTTCAATAAAAAACACACCTTTAAAAATAAAATATGTTGTCCAGCTTATCTTAACAAACATATCAATAAATACAAATGCTCATATTCTTCACACATCTTCACACAAATTAGTCTTTCAAAGTTTCCATGTTAATCTTATGAAACATATTTGTTTTGAGCAGATGATTTTATTTTCTCGGTTCGATAGTCGAGATGGTTGATTTGTGATTTTAGCTAAAAAACTAAGAATGACTTCATTTGCAAGGAAACCCCCAGAGTTTAACCGAGTCTGGGTTAAACCCCAGGCAATAAAGCCACAACAACCATCCCGGCTATGACACCAGACACCCAAAACATCAAACCCAACAACCCTTGGAGGTTTTTTAGGGGGTGGGTTTGTTGGTGCAATTCATTTAAAAGCATTAATGAATGCACAGGCTACTTGAACAAACTATGAAAGCTGAATATAAAAAAGGTACTTCGACAGGATGTCGAATAACGTATTATTTAAAAATTGCTACTCAATTGGAACGAAAAATTGGAACGAAAAAATTTATTTTATCTTACCTTAAGAACATTTCATCGCTTTTCATGATTAATTATTTAAAACTATGATCGAATATGTTGGAACTGAAAAACCTATGTTTGCTACTTGTGTGGCGCACTGTAGAGTTACTTATTCACGATTGCACTTTTCAGTGCAGTTTTATAAACACTAAAATTAAGTTAAGGTAACATATTAAGTCGGAGGAAATTATAATCTCTGGTCATTTGTTTATTTAAGAAAATATGTTCAACTGAGCTAAACATTCTATACTTACAAACCTTGTAATAAAAAAACTTATTTTAGACTGTAATCATTTAAGATAGAAACATTATTTTGAGATTCTAAAACTTGCTAGAATCGATTTTCTACTTAGAGTATGTTAAGGAAAAAAAAATCAGGATTTCAAATAAAATCTGTATCCGTGAACTGCAATGTTGCAGACCCCTGAAATACTTATTTTCCCTATTCTTATCATGTATTTTTCACGCGGCGGCTCAGATTTTTCTGTAAGGCAGGTCCCTCTCAAGAACTGTACAATTCACTCTCATGTGCACGTTGTACTGAGGTGTGGGGTGTAGTTCGATGACACCACTTCTCTTTCTTACTCACTAGTTTACATGTTACTCTTTAACTTAAGAACAATACGGCATCCACGCTCACAATTATGCAGCAAAGGAAATGTCTGTAATTGTAATATTTAATAATTATATTACCATTTGTTGGTTGGTCTCTCTTATGTTTAGAATCTGGGGACCGAGCTTTGCTCGGGAAAGGCCAGTCAGTTTGTTTAGTTGACTTGGAGGAATTTTTCAACGTCCCCCTACTGATGAGCATTGCTCAGGTTTTTTTACTCTTTTCTGCATGTTTAAGGTCGCTCCAGTTGTTATCCAGTTGTCGCTCAATGTCCTTTTAATTAATTTTGATTATGACCACTGTATGTAAATGTAATCTTCATTCATTGACTTTGATAAATGTTCTCTGGAATCCAATGTTAATATTAAACTACATGAGTGTTACTTTGACAGTTCCCCTATTTGTTTATAATCAGCTGTTACGATCCTTTTGTTTAGATTTTAAACTCCATAAGCCCAATTTTTTTTGAACTTTTCATTTTCGTTTTTTTTTTACATTATTTGACTTTTTCTGGGGATGAGACTTGTCTAGAACTTATTTTTGTCCCAGAAATTAGTTTGAACGAAATAGTTGAAGCCGTTTTTTAGATTAGAGTTGCAGGCAACCAGGGAAACAAAGCTTACTCATTTTAGGGTATAGGATAGGAAAGGATATGAATGAATGTGCATTTAAATTAATGCGCAATTGAATTAATGTGATATTACAACTTTACATACTTAAAGTAAGTCAGTGCCTTATTATTATGTTCATTCCAAAATTAATTTAACATTACAGTATGATTAATAATCATATAAGATATTATTTGGCAGGTATAGGTCATTAAAATGTCATAAATAAAGTGGTAGACCAGAGTCATATTAGTATCCATTTTTGTGTATACATAAGGAAACATATATAGGAAGTAACATATAACATAGCCTATACCACATAACACAAGTAGCATGTAATGAGTATTGAAGATGGAGGTTGCCGGTAATTTTATTATACACCTAGTTTCATAACGATTTGAACGGCAGTTTTTTATTAATTAAATATAATTGTACAATATCGAGAGGTGTGTATTATAACTTGTCTAAGTGATCAGTGATATTTAGTAACTAGGAGTTTTAAATTTAAATGTAGTCAATTAGCCAACCATATATCCCGTTTCAATGATTAACGCTGCGTGGGCGTTAGACACAACATCGATAATTTTTATGTATTTATATTTTAAATTAGATTGTCCAAACAACTGGTATCGTTCTTCAGAACAATAATAACAACAAAGTTATCAGTTAAACTACCAAAGTTTTTAGGTAACAAAATTGATATTGGGGATATTCAAAGAAAAGAATCACATATTATATTACTAAACCTTTGTTTAGAACTAGTTAAGAGGAATGATTATTAAAGCGCTTTCATTCGGTAACAGTCGGTTGGCGGCGTAAGATTAATTTAAGTTGAACACATTTAACTTTCCACGAGCAAAGCTCGAACCCCTGATGCTGTGATTCGCTCTGACACTCTTTTGTTTCTGTTCACATTATTTACGACTCCGATCCCCTATCAAGCCCATCTCGGGCAAGTTGCGCAACGGAGATTAACTCATGAGTAAGTGAGTGACTATCGCAAGTATTTATTGGCCAATAAAGCCATAGATAAGAGCAAGGGGTGATCAACTCGGCTCGCGGTGGGGAGGGGGCAGCAGGGGCGGGGCCAGGGGTGGCCGCCGACCAATGAGAGCGCGCCCACGGGGTAGTGGCTCGACTCTGTGTAAGTCAAAGTCTCATAGTCAGTAGTCACTGTGGTGTGTGTGTGTAATGCAACAAGCTATGGATCATCTGCAGCCAAAGCTGCCGGGAACATCTAGTAAGTCAATCCTTGCATCATTTTATTATACAAATTTAATTTTATAAATTACTCCTTGTTTTTACAATAGAGTTCATTGCCATTGTCACCATTCATTACTTTATAATTTGTTACTTTCCGAGTTAAAATCAAATAAATTTAAGTAAATATAAGAACACATGATGTTGCGACTCCAGCCTACGCGAAAATATTCTTGGGTATGCACTTTTGTCATTTTATTCAATTTGTTTATTTTCGTCAAGTGTGTATAATGTCATAACTTTATTAAAAAGTAGATTATAATTTGTAATTTGTGTTTAGGAGTAGCTTTTGGTTTAAAAAGCTAAACTTTTGCGGTCTGGTTACACCTTTAGGGCTTAGCCATCTGACATTGAGCACTGCAGTTCCAGTATCATTAAGTTTTCATTTGAATAAGCACTATATTTATAACTTAACTTAGAGATTCGTCGTATTATCTTATAAGATCTATATTATAACTTAACCAGTGATTTGGTTTTTCATAATTTCATTATGGACTTTTTTACAGAGTGGCAAACAAATTAACAACTTTAAAGTCTAATGTAAACCTTACTAACACTCTTAGATTTATTAAGAGATTGTCATAGTAACAAAACTCATGTTTCTTATAATGTTAATTGTAAATATTAGCTGATTCGTTAGTGATTTGTCTTAAAACTTAACACGTTAAACCTTAAAACATGACGTACAATAAAGCAGTCGCTAAACATGCGTACGGTTCCAGTCAAAACCCCCGCCGCGCGCCGCGCCGGCTGTCCACACATCTCAGCACAACTTTATTTTGTTTGGTCTGAGAGTTTAAAAACCAAAAGCATAACTCTGTTCCTAATATCCAAGAAATAATATTACGGTATATATAAATTAACATGGTCTTCTCAACAGCAGTGGTGAAATGTGCCATATAGTGCATGGTCAAAATTTGTACAACGAATTTACTATATCGTTTTTTTATATGGAAACCTTGTTTAAAGTCAGCACTAAATATATTATATTTATAGAAACTAAACACTTTTGATTGAAAACATTTTTCATTTAGGTGTTATTGAAATAGTTATTACATTTTTTTAGGTTTTGGGGCGCACTATGTGTAAATTACTATTGTTGGCTAATTGAACATAAAATCATTAAATTATTTAAAAAATAACTATGGTATTTCAATCTGTAATATAATAAAAGGCAGACTACTCCAATTTATAAAAAGCTATAAATAATTTAAATAAAATCATGATCAAACCGTTTTAAAGAAACTATGAGATTTTTAAAGTTTACCATCGGGAGGTTTTAATGTAACGGTAATATTTAAACTGTGACATTTTTATTTGCAAGGTTACTCTTGCTTCGTTTTCTTGTTTAGCTTATAGATTACAATGTTGTTGTATAGCTAAATTTGTTTTACTCGGTCAATACTTTCATAAACACAAGCTATAATACCCCCGTCGCAGCAAACCTGCGGACTCAGTGAATTTCTAATGCATAATATTTGTCTGAATTCCACATAAAGCCGCAAACCAAGTTTCATAAAAATATATTCACATATAAGCGATTTTAATTATTCTCCATAAGAATAACATTGGTAATGAGTATGTAGGTTTGCTGAAACAAGGAACAGAAACAATTGTTTTTTATGCAAATATAAATAGAATTTATCTAGGCGAAGCCACATACTAAGTTTCATCGATATTCAATCATAAATAAGCGATATATGACATTCTAGTTATTCTCCATAAGAATAACATGGGGGCTGAGGAAGCAGGTTTGCTGCAACAAGGAACTAAAAAAATGGGTTTTTATGCAAATATCAATATAACTCAACAAGGTGAAGCCACATACCAAGTTTTATTAATTTATGTTCATTATTAAGGGAGTCAGTACATTTTACTTATTCTCCATAAGAATAACATGGGGGCTGAGTACGCAGGTTTGCTGCTACGGGAATAATCAACAAAAAATCAATTTTTTGTGCAAATATCAATATACCAGTACTACTTGAAGCCACATACCAAGTTTCATCAACATACATTAATAAATAATCGAGATATTAAATTTTATTTATTCTCCATAAGGATAACATTGGACAACGTACTGTGTTTAGCACTTCGAATATCTCTGCAACGGTTGGGCGTAGAATCACAATTTAAACACCAAAATGATTGTTTTGTGGAACTGAACAGATTGGTAAAAGCAAATGTGAAGTTTACATTAAAATAAACTGAGGAAAAGCCAAAAACCTTTTTCCCATAAGATTAACATGGGAGATTTTATGAGCAGGTTTTTTTGGATTTTCTCCGCAACCATTTAACCTAGGTTAATAATTAAAAATACTAAATTATTTGTTTTTTTAAGCTCTATAACTTGGTCAAAACCAAAATTAAGTTTTTTAAAAATTTTAGGGTAAAAAATGCAAAAAACTGATTTTTGGACAATTTAAAACCCCCATAAACCCCCTTCCCATGGTCCGATTTTTCTGGTTTTCGAACTTAAAGTCATGAATGTCATTTTACACATTTGAGCCAAATTTCATCAAAATCGGACGTTTTTTACTCAAGTTATCGTGTTAACGGACACATATATAGATATATATACATATATAAACATTTTAACGAATGGTGTTTTTGGCATCTGGGGACCTCAAAACAAAAAGTTATCATGGTCTCGGGCTTAAGTCTTACCATGAGACCTACGGTAATAGCTTCTTCCCTATTGGGGAAATTCGCTAAAATTGTCGGCAAAAGAATGCTACTTGTATTAATTTATTTAATAAAACATATAGCTTTACATGTAGCTTTCCACTATATGGAACACACTTTTAGTTGGATTTTAATCCAAAACTGTATAGTGATGTCATAACTGCTGCTCATTCATAAATACCTGAAACTGTAAAGATATTAATAATATATGTAAAATATTATTTTTAAACTAATAATCAAATAAAATTGTTACAATTGTAGAGTTAGATCATCTCAATCATAAATACCTCAAATTTCTACAAATATTGTTGTACTAAAATGTGTAATATATTCTTCAGTAATTACTAATCAATGGTATTCTTGTAATTTACTCTATACAATCACACCTGTTTAGATCTGTACCTTTGTTTCGCAATGTTTTAGCGAATTTCCCCTATAGGGAAGAAGCTGTTACCGTATGTGGCATGGTAAGACTTAAGCCCGAGGCTATGATAACTTTTTGTTTTGAGGTCCCCAGATGCCAAAAACACTATTCGTTCAAATTTATATATATGTGTCCGTTACCGCGATAACTTTTGAAAGAAGCGCCCGATTTTGATGAAATTTGGCACAAATGTAATGAGTAACATTTATGACTTTAAGTTCGAAAACCAGATCGATCGGTCAATAGGAAGAGGGTTTTATGGGGGTTTAGAATTTTCCAAAAATCAGTTTTTTTTTTTACTTTTTACCCTAAAATTTTTAAAACACTAGATTTTGGTTATAGCCATTTTATAGAGCTTAAAAAATTTAGTATTTGAATCATTAAGCTAGGTTTAGTGGTTGTGGAGAAAAGTCAAAAAATGTGTCCATAAAATTTTCCATGTTAATCTTATGGGAATACGGTTTTTAGATTTTCCTCAGATAATTTCACTAAAACCTCCAAATTTCTTTCTACCAATCAGTTTAGCTCTACAAAACAATCATTTTGGCATTTTAATTGTTGTTTTTCCCGGTAACAGCAAACCTGCATACTCGGCAACATGTTATTCATATGGAGAATAAATAAAGTTTTATATCTCCCTTAGTTATGAACCTAAATTAATAAAACTTGGTATGTAGCTTCACCTGGTTGAGTTATATTGATAATTCCAAAAACCACATTTCTTATCTTCCTTTTTGCAGCAAACCTGCGTACTCAATTATAATGTTATTCTTACGTAGAATAAATAAAATGCTATATATCATTTATTAATTAATGTATTTTTGTGAAACTTGGTAAGTGACTCTAGGTAGTAGTGATACACCCTTATATATGCATTGTAAATTCGCTGAGTACGCAGGTTTGCTGCGACGGGGGTATTTTAGTAAGCAACGTCAGCGAACATTTTACATAGCTTAACCGACAAATGCCATCCCTCGTAAAAGCAAATGTGCGCCATCTACTTTAGGTACCCTAGCAAGTTACTGTTTCAGCAGCCGAGTGAAAATTTAGAGCCGAATTTAATCACCACATTCTATAAAGGTAATTTACTTATCGATTGTTCATTATATTACACCAGTCACAAAGTATTGCAGTTAACTAACAAAGGTTTTCCAAATATGGCACAGTTATAACCTTTCTGGTTGAATACCCATCAAATACTCTGCTGTGGTAAGCAAGGTAATTAAATTGAATTAATCAAATTGAATCCCTTATTTAAAACATCTTGTAATATTAAAAAAATGGGATACAATTGTTTGGTAGGAAACTAATTATTTTGTTTTAATATATTAAGGGTACAATAAAAAAAACACGGATGAAAATACGAATTTCATTAGTCATCCAAAAACTATAAAATAGGCGAGAATTCGATGGTATAATACAAATCAAAATGCAATTTCCCTTTTGAATTGTGTAGCCAAGCAAAACTTTAAATGTTCTTATGTGGCAGCCTTTGTTGAACCAGCTTAATAGTAAGGGATATTTTTGCATGCACAGTTGTTGTTCATTGATGTCAATATTTAATATAACTTTAAAACACAACGCGCTACCATTTTATAAACTTAAAATTCTTCAAACTAATAACTAGAAAAGTATATTAAATTCTCGAACAAAAATAAATCTCTGATTTAACATTTGAGTTTAAATATTTACAATCATTATTTTTAAAAAAGACAGTCAATTTGAGCACACTGCTTGGCAAGTTAATAATATAATATACATATGTTCAATTCAAAAGAGAACATTATATTTTGTTAAATACATATATGCGGTAGGTTTTAACACATGTTGGATTATAATTACAATCAAAAAGGGCCAAACATTAGATGCGAGTCAACTAACTCGTTTTTTTTGTAAACAAACAGTTAGTAATCTACTTTAGAAACAATATACATGTTAATTTAAACATTCATTTATACAGGTAGCAATCATTTTATTTAAAATTTTATGTAGCAACACTTTAATAGGAATGGCAATATCCTGCTGTCTCGTAAAAAGGTAGTTTCAGTTTTAGAATCATTTACTCTAAGTCATTTAGGTTAAAGTGTTATATTACCTAAAATAAGACTATGAGATCAGATTTATTATGGTGTTTCTACATCACTGCATTGCCTTTAGTCAGTCACATTGATCAAATTGGTCGTTACTTGTGCCGAACGACTTACAGCAGGAAAGTAAACTTGTTTCACAATTTGTATTTATATACATCAGGCGTTGCCCTTCGAAACTATGCCTGAGCTACAACAAACTTAAGTAACAGAGTTAAAACTGGTTTTAATATTTGTGTCATACTAGTTACACTTTGAATACCTTGATTTTTAGTTTATGAATGGGTGCGATAGAGATTTCAACGTTAACATTTTTAATTCACATTCGGTATACATTTGTAAGCAGAAGCAAACATTAACCATATTTAACACAATGAATGCACTGGATAAATGTGTTTAAACAAATTTAAACAGGTAGTATCCGGAAACGTTCCTGTTAATATGGATTCTAAATGATTTGGTTTGCCGTCTATCGGTCTGTATGACATGTGTTGTTCAATAGGTTATACAACAGCTGGTTTATGTAATTACAAAACAGTTTAAAATGCCGGCTAATTTTGCATTATATTTTGGGCTCACATTGCCTATGGCCTTATATTCTGGAGACACTCACCGCACATCCAGAAGTTACTTCTGATTTAGCAAAAGGTTATAAGATCCATTGCAGGTGCTAGCCACAATCAACACTGTGAGCCCCTGTACGCATTGTTAACATATTATTGGGTCTCTTGAGGTATTTGTACAAAATCTGCTTCATGCAATCAAACGTACTGCACTAGTAACAGATTTTGCAGTTAATTTAATGCATAGTTTTAAAAACTTCCAGATTTATATCATATCTTGAGTTCTAATAAACAACTCGGCTTTTACATTTCTCTACATCGCTATGAATATCACACAGTCCGATACGTGTCCACCGAGATCGTCATGTCCGAGTTCGTCACATCTACGAAAATCAATGAGCCGTACTAATTAGGGTCGGCCGTCTACCTGCCCCGCCGGGTATGTCATGCCTCCTCCGCCCGAACGGGAACAACTTATCCTAGTCACAGATCACAGGAGAACGGTCAAATACCGTTCTGAATCTTTATGCTCAGAGTTTACTGATGTTGGTTCTTCATGTAGCTGAAAATTACAACTAGCCTGTACATTTCGCCGAGCAATATTAAAAGTGTTACAATATAAGTTCAATTAAACTTTTATCCATGATAGGATTTGGTTGTTATATTTATTAAATTTTTAAATTGTAAGAATGTATTTAACATATTTTTATGTAAGTAATTGCGAAAATATCATATCAAAACTACTACAACTTTGGTAAATTTAACCTGACAGCTGTACTATTGTATTTATTTTATCCGCACGAATACCAAGCCCTTGCTAATGAAAAAACATGCACATTTGCATTTTTTTAAAGTCTATTTGAAATGTAAACAGCAATATTCTTTAAAAATGTTAACATTCCGCTTTATCAGTTGATAGTTGCTCTAATAATGAAGTGCCCACATGATTTAATAGTTGACGGAGTAAACATCCTGAAAATGTAAAATAAGCGAGAACATTATTACAATTAACACAAATAAAAATGCAATGTTATGCTTTGCAAAAGATGAATGTTTATCTCAGCAAGGCTATCCAAAGTGGTCCTGAGGGCGGTGACCGCGGTGAGTCATTTCCCACCCTTGCATTCACGAGTTAGTTTGTATAATTTTTAGCTATGAAGAACTTTTTACATGAATTTTTACATGAAGAACCAACATCAGTAAACTTTGAGTGAAAGATTCAGAACTGTATTTGACCGTTCTCTTGTGATCTGTGACTAGGATAAGTTGTTCCTGTTCGGGCGGAGGAGGCATGACATACCCGGCGGGCCAGGTAGACAGCCGACCCTAATTAGTACGGCTCATTGATTTTCATAGATGTGACGAACTCGGATATGACGATCTCGGTGGTAACCGTCCGATACAATAGAGTAAATTTGTAAATTATAATTTTAGGGAATCTTTGTATTAGTCTAAGGGAAAACTTTTCCTTTGATAGAATCACTTGAAACATTTAAGTTTGTATAGATAGGCATAATCTAAGTTAAACCATTTAAAGATTATTAGCCCTAAACATCATAATACTGTTACACCGCTTTTCTTCAAATATATACACCATTTGGATATTTTACAATGTGTTTCTATCGAATACTCTCTCTATAAGCCAGAGGATTCAAACCAGAAACCTCCCCCTAATTCTTCCAGCCGCCGAACCTACCGTCCTTTCCCTTTCTGACCAAGACCATCGAGCCCTACCACGGCCCATATCGCCGCGTGGTGGGTTGGGGGAAAGTGTTGCCGGCGCCACCGCTACCGGTCTTGCTAATCCGGGGGACAAAAAAACCCTAAACAACAGATGAAACCCATCTACCGGCCGCTACCGGTCGGTTTGACCTGTTACAAAAATAACTCCAAACTGCCGACTATTGTGTAGGCGTCAATTACGGCGGACCGGCGGCCGAGGCAATAATGAGATATCCTGGAGTCATCGGCCGGTAAAACAGAAGTGCTTTGTGGTGGGTTTTGTGGCAAATGAACAAAAAATCAGGCAGGAGTCAATATCCGCTAATGCTTTGTTTCAGTTTTAAGTGTTAAAAGTGTATAGAATTGTATAACATCATAAATATACAGATTTTCGAATCTTTATAAGGGTACGTAGGCATAGAACATCAGTGGTATAAGGGAACGACCATAATTTATATTAAACCAACTAGAGGAAGGTAATTATATATTTTTCCTAGTATGATTTTGGTCAGTTTTCCATTATTATTATTATATAATTCACTTTTCTATTACAAAAAACCAGAAAGTATTATTCCTGGACAATATCCAGCAAATTGAATACAAGCTAATTCAAACCAATGCGACCCCAATTAGTTAGAATATAAGAGCATCACTATATTTTATCTACCTGTCATCGTTCACGTTATGGTGAGACATTTAAGTTATTATGTGTCCGGGATAAGAGTTCAAAACAATAGTTTTGACGCCCTTTAATAGGTTTAGAGAGTATACATACCATTGAGATTGTACTTATTTGTTACCACTGTTTTGGCTATTAAAAAAAGTATTAGCAAATACCAGTGATTTACTTCGAAAGAGTTTTTTTTGTGATTTAGGTTAAACGTAAAATTAGGCAAAGCCATGTTCATTAATGGAGTTCTATGGTTGCAATTGATTCCAAATTCGTTACGCAATTTTTTATATGTAATTTTTGCTAAACAAGCTGACCATAAATCGTCATGCAACATCTACAGATCCCTACTAGCTACTTTTTACGCCACAGTTAAATACAACTGGAGGATAAATATTTCTGTGCCGTTGCAAGACAAGTTTTCTCCTTGATCTAGATACCGGGTCGGGACGGTTTTACAATGTTTAAGACTAACTCCAGCCCTCGACCACTCAAAGGTTGCACAAAAGAGCTTTTTGTTCCCGCAAGTCTGAGTTCGTCTTTTTGAAGAGCGGCTGATCAGGGCTGAATGGAACCTCTCGGCGACTGGTTTCTGGTACAAGAGGCGTAAAGTCATTGGCTCATTAGGCTCTTTTTCTGGGAACAGATTCCTTGAGATCATTCGTCTGATGGTGAAGAACGAAAACTGCCCTCCTCTCCTTGTGGGGCGGTTAACGCTTTAATCTTTTTTACTTAGTAGTGCTTTGCGAATTATATGTTATGTGTTTATAATATGTATGTATAACTTATTACTACATTTTTTATAGTAACGTAATGAATAAAGTAGGTTATTGTTCATTCCGAAACAAGGGTTACACAGAGAAACAGTTATGCATTTCTTTACATGTTTTTGTTTATTTAATAAAATATGTACGAGTTGCTCCTTTGATAAAAACATGTTTTCATTAGTTCAGGACAGATTCAGGATACTTGAAGTGAATAGCTAAAATCCTTCCTATAGTCAATATAACATAATTATTATATTTAAAACGTCTAAAAATTCCTTGCTAATAATTGTGTAACATGGAGGGTCAAATAAACGTAATATTTATTGTTAATTCCATTTCAAATCGAATCCTTCAGTCTAACTACTTATCATAACAACTGCTTTGTCCCAAATCAAATCACTTGCTGTCTCTATGAATCTAAAATTACAGATCTTGTCACTTGTCAGAGTACGTATCGTGCAGGGGAGGTAGTGCGAGAGAGACTGAATATTATTGTATCCCAAACCACGATTACCCTCCAACCATTGCGTAGTCATTAAGACTTTACTAAATTACTATGTTGTCAACTTCCCAATTTCATAGGCATAAATTAATAAAATTTTAAAATTATTTATAAAAATTACTAGCTGGCCAAACAGACGTTGTCCTTTACTTGAATTGACATATTCAAGTAGATTTGTTATTTCCGTAATGAACATATGCATTTCAAGTATGTTTAAATATAATCTTTATTAACAGCTGTTTGGTGTAACTAACTGAACGATGATCAAATAAATGGGAACTTTGAAGGCCAGTGGGGCAGATTAGGTCGGATTAAAAATTGTCTTTTAAAAAAAGCTTGTCCTGACATTAACGAAAAAAAATTATTAAATTTGGTGCACTCATTCTTAAGTTATGGCGTGACCAAGGGATTAATTTTGATATATTAAGATATACAGGTTGTCTTTTTAAAAACTCTTCTACACCAAAGTCACGTTTTTCTTAAAGCAATCTGTTAAGTAATCTGATGAACGCTTGAGAATATTTTATCCTTTTTAGAGAATTTCCCCTATAGGGAAGAAGCTACTACCGTAAGTCTCATGGTAAGACTTAAGCCCGAGACCAAACTTTTCATTTTGAAGTCCCCAGATGCCAAAAACACCATTCGTTCAAATATATATTTATATATTTATTATTATTAAAAGAAAACTACCAGAGTATCCTTTAAAATTAATTTTTTATTGATACGTGTTTCGAGGTTTACCTCATGATCTTTTAAAAATAATAATAGTAGCCCTATGCATTGAACTAAATAATATAATTATATTATACACACATATATAATATATACATATACATAATACATATATATATATATATATGTGTGTGTGTGTGTGTGTGTGTGTCCGTAAGCACGATAAAACTTGTAAAAAAGGTCCGATCTTATTGAAATTTGGCTGACTATACTATATATATATATATATATATATGTATGTGTGTGTGTGTGTGTGTGTGTGTGTGTGTGTGTGTGTGTGTGTGTGTGTGTCCATAAGCACGATAACTCTACGTCAATTGGGTACTGAGATACTGAAAGTGCTAAACACCGTACGTTGTCTAATGTTATTCTTATGGAGAAAGAAAAATTATGTATCTCGCTTATTTATGAACATAAACTGACGAAATTTGGTATATGGCTTCATCTGGTTGTGGTTTATTGTTGTTGTTTGTACAAAACATTTTTCGCCTATGGTTCCCGTTGCAGCAAACCTAGGTACTTGATCCCCATGTTATTCTTATGGAAAAAATTAAAATGTTATATATATCGCTTATTTATGAATGTATATGGATGAAACTTGGAATGTGACTTCCCTAAGATGAGTTCTATTGATATATTGCATAAAAACTCATTATTTTGTGTTCCTTGTTGCAGCAAACCTGCGTACTCTTCCCCAATGTTATTCTTATGAAGAATAATTAATATTTTAAATATCGCTTGTTTGTGAATATATTTCTTATGAATCCTGTTAAGTGTTTTAATTTGTTATGTTATATATTCATTGGAAATTCACTGAGTATGCAGGTTTGCTGCGACGGGGGTATTTTATACATCCTCGTAATTTTTTATACAATGTTGTTGATGAGTATACAGCTTGATTTCTATAAAAACTTGAATTGTCTCTTTTTGCCCTTAGAGTTTTCTTCATGCCTTAGATGATGTTTATGTTTTGGTTTTTACATTAGTAGTTTTGTAATTTGCGATATTTTATTTAAAATAATTTAGCATTTCACAAATGCAAATCAGTGGTAATGTTTTCCTTTCAGCGAATTTTCCCTATAGGGAAGAAGCTATTACCGTTGGTCTCATAGTAAGACTTAAGCCCGAGACCATGATAACATTTAGTTTTGAGGTCCCCAGATGCCAAAACCCCTATTCGTTCAAATTTATATATATATATATATATGTGTGTGTGTGTGTGTGTGTGTGTGTGTGTGTGTGTGTGTGTGTGTGTGTGTGTGTGTGTGTGTGTGTGTGTGTGTGTGTGTGTGTGTGTGTGTGTGTGTGTGTGACTGCGATAACTTGAGTAAAAAACGTCCGATTTAGATGAAATTTTGCTAAAATGTGTAAAGTGATATTCATGACTTAAGTTCGAAAACCATAAAAATCGGACCATGGGATGGGGGTTTTAAATTTCCAAAATTCAGTTTTTTGCATTTTTCACCCTACACATTTAAAAAACTTGATTTTGGTTTTGACCATGTTATAGAGCTTAAAAAACAAATAATATAGTATTTTGAACTATTAACTGGTATTTTGAACTGTTAAGTGGTTGCAGAGAAAATTCAAAAAACCTACTCATAAATTCTCCCATGTTAATCTTAAGGGAAAAGGATTGTTCGCTTTTCCTCAGTTCATTTTAATGTAACCTTCACATTTGCTTTTACAATCAGTTCAGATCCACAAAACAATCATTGTGGTGTTGAAATTGTGATTCTAAGTGTTAAACACAGTACGTTGTCCAATGTTATCTTACTGATAATAAATAAAATGTGATATATCAATTATTTATGAATGTATATTGTTGAAACTTGGTATGTGGCTTAAAATGTTACTGGTATAGTGATACTTGCACAAAAAATGGATTTTTTGTTGATTACCCCCGTAGCAGCAAACCTGCATACTACTAGCCCTAATGTTATTCTTATGGAGAATGAATAAAATGATATATATAACTTATTTATGAATAAGTAATGGGGCAAAACCCACAGCGCGCGGCGCGGCACGTCCTGGCGCGGCATGGCGCTCCTTCACTTGGAACAGTTGAGTATGATTTTTTGAAGCGTCAACACGCGTCTTGCGATGGATGGAGAGTGCCTGAAAATTTAATTCGAGGCTAAAAAGTGAATAATTACACTATTTTTCCACTTTACCGTCATCACCATTTTTCTAATCAGTGGTAAATTGCAAACTGCCTCTGGAGTAGCCAGTATAACAAGCAAAATAGAATATTTCATCACTAGGGCCGAAAGTGATGCTTTTCGATACGAGCTCAAGTTTAACGACCGAGGCGAAGCCGAGGTCGGAAAAAGAGCGAAGATCGAAAAGCCACTTTTGGCCCATGTGATGAACTATATTTTTCGTCTTACTGCACAATATATATTATGCTAACTGCTTTCTCAAAACTAATATTTTACAACTTGTTTACCTTTAAAAGCTTGCTCCCAAAATGGCTTCCATCTTGTTCTGGATATTTAACAATCAGCTGCTACTACAGATGTATTTAACTAATTTCCGTTACGTTTGAGTTAGTGTTAGGTTAGACTTCGCCGCAGTCTTCGTCTGGACCTCCACGTCACCAACAGTCATAGGGATTACTGTTTGGATCCTCCGTCGCGTGAGCATGACGATCTCGGTCTTGGCGACCGCCAGCTCAAGTCCATGACCACTCATCCATCTGTTGACCCGAAACATCACCTGGTTGAGGCGAAGCTGGGCCAACTCCGGATTCCGAGCCGTGATGACTGCGGCTACATCATCTGCGTAGCCCACGAGATAGGCTTGTGGTGGCATCTCGAGGCGAAGCACTCCGTCATATGCCACGTTCTAAAGGTCAGGGCCAAGGATCGACCCTTGCGCCGCGCCGGCGGTGACCACTTTGGAACGGACCCCTGCTTCTGTGCTATATAGCAGCCTGCGCTCCTTCAGGTAGTCCTGTACCACGACCAAGAGATAGTCGGGTACCCTGAAGTCCCGCTGCAACGCCTCGAGCATGTCCACCCAACGGGCCGAGTTAAAAGCGTTTTTAACGTCCAGGGTGACCAGCAGCACGATCGGCCTGGCCTGATGGCAGGCCGTGTCAGCCCGCTGGACGGCGCCCAGGACTTCAGCCACGGCATTCAAGGTTGAGTGGCCCTTCCGAAAGCCGTGCTGCCGGGGGGACAAGTCCCCAGCGGCTTCGACGGCCAACCTCAACCTGGGTTTCAGCAACCTCTCAAAGAGTTTACCCGCCGTGTCCAACATACAGAGTGGTCTGTATGCCGACGGGGACTCCGGGTCACCTTTGCCTTTGCTGATGAGCGCCAGTCTAGCTGTCTTCCAGCGTGACGGAAACACACCCGCCGCCAAACACGCGTTGAACATGCGCAGCAGTAGATGTGGGTGACTTCCCGCCACAACCTTCAGAGCCTCAACCGGAATGCCATCAGGGCCTGGAGCTCTGTTGTTGTGCATGGCAGATGACGCTGCCACGAGCTCCTGTTCCGTGAACAAAGGAACATCAGGCACCGGCCCCGTTACTCTTTCCTCTCGCCTCACAGGGTGACTTGGGAAGAGAGCATCGACGATGGCCGTGATCGTGCCTGCAGGCATAGAGGCACTGCTGGCCCCCATTCCCCCGAGCTTTCTCGTGACGAGCTTGTACCCTTTTCCCCATGGATCGGAGTCCACGTCCCGGCACAGCTCCTTCCAGCAGCGAGCCTTGCTCAGGCGAATTGCACTGGCAAGAGCTTTTTTCGCAGTCTTGTGCTCTGCCGACCTGGCCAAAGCCTCCGGTCGGTTTCGAGTTCTCTGCGCTCTTCTGCGAAGCATCAGTGCCGTTCTCCTGAGCTCCGCAATTTCGTCCGTCCACCAGTACACGTGGCGACGACCCCGGACAGGTTTTTTCCGAGGCATCGACGAGTCGCATGCACGCTCGATTAGCTGCATTGTGGAACCCACGAGAGCTTCGACCCGACCTCGATCAGCGGAGTCAAAGCGCTCCGTCAAACCGGCCTCGGGGCTACGACTGAGCCGCTCGACGAATTTTCCCCTGTCCAGTTTGGCCTGATTCCAGCCAATTGGGTTTCGGGTACTGCATCGACGAGACAACTCGTTTTCTTCCAGATTGAAGGAGATGAATTCGTGGTCACTGGCCGTGTACACGTCCATCACCCCCCACCCCGCTACCAGAGGAAACAACCCTGCCGATACCAGCGTGACATCTGGTATGGAGTCACCAAAACCAGGTCTTCGGTATGTCGGCATGTCCCCTCTGTTCGCCACTTCCAGGTCGAGCCTCGAGGCCATCTCCAAGATTCGTCTCCCCCGGGCGTTAGTGACTGGCATGCCCCACTCAACGGCACGCGCGTTGAAGTCCCCAGCAACTATTACGCCCCCCGAGACACCCTGAAGACTGTCTTCCAGCGCCTCCAGCCTCTCCCGGTACTCCTCGGCGGAATAGTTGGGAGAGAGGTAGACACTATATACGTTGACTCGCCGAAGTCTCACCCAGACGTAACCCCCAGAAGTATCTGGGAGTGGTGCTTGACCGCCGCCTCACATGGTGGGAGCACATCCAGGCGGTTTGCAACAAGGCGACGAAGGTTGTTCTGTCGCTCAGCAGATTGATGAGGAATGTTGGAGGCCCGAGGTCCAGCAAGAAGCGACTTCTCATGTCCACCGTCAACGCCACTCTCCTGTACGGCGCAGAAGTGTGGGCGGGTGCCATGAGAGTCAAAAAACACAGCAAGAGAATTCTCTCCGTTCAGCGCAGGGCGGCTCTTAGGGTTGCCTGTGCGTATCACACTGTGTCTGGACTGGCTGTAATGGTTGTGGCTGGAGTGTTTCCCCTTGATCTGCTCGCCGCTGAGAGGCAGAACATCTTTCGCCGTGCTCCTGATCTCGGAAGAGACCAAGCTGCTGTGGAAGCCAGACTCGAAACTCTGCGAGTTTGGCAAGAGCGTTGGAACGGTGGACTGGAAGGGCGATGGACGTTTCGTCTCATCAGAGACATAAGCCCGTGGTTGAGCCGTGCATTTGGGGAAATTGACTTTTTCTTGTGTCAATTCCTGACGGGCCACGGGTACTTCAGGGAATACCTTTTCCGCATGGGGAAGGTGAGGTCACCTCAGTGTAGTTACTGCCCGGGGGAGGTGGATGATGCTCATCATACTTTCTTCCGGTGCAGTCGTTTCGCTGAAGACAGGAGGAGGCTCGTCTCTGCTGTCGGCGATCTGTCCCCGGACGTCGTGGTGGGGGCGATGCTTCGAAATGAAGACTCCTGGAGAGCGGTTGCGCTCTTCGTGCAATCTGTTCTTCGGGGAAAGCGAGACGAAGGATGCTTAGGTGACCTCTAAGTTTCCCGAAACGGTGACGTGACCCGTCTGGGCGCAAGACACGCGGGCCAGTGCCGAAGTTGTCCGATAAGGGTTCCGGCCTGGTTTTTCCCCCGCGGCTCCGTAGGAGGTTTAGTGGGTATACCTCGTAAGAGGGAGTCCCACACTGTTCCTTTGGGTTCGCGCATTAAGCGTTCCTCCTACGTAAAAAAAAAAAAAAAATTGTTAGGTTAGACTAACTATAACGATAGGGAGGTATATCGAATGGTGTGGACTATCGATTGCAAAAATGAATACTTTAGTCAACCGTTTCGAGCTATATCAGGAATCAGACTTGCTACGAACAGCGTTATCGCTTAGCTTGTCTTCTACCTCAGGCAAAATAAAATATCTATTCACCTTCTTGAAATAGTTTAGTTTAGTATTGTTCATTTTTAATCGATTATTTTTGCCCCAGGTTTAGTAGAATGTTTTGTTAGATTGTCGATACACAACCGAAAATATCTGTTACTACAATATATTAGGCTAATCTAAATACAAATAATTACAAAATAATACAAATTGACTTTATAAGCAATCATTTATTGATATATTTATTTTTAACCTATAGAATAACAATGCAACAATGAATTACAATCGATAAAATAATTGATTACAACTCTCGATACAATCGATTACTTACAATCGAGTACACAAGTTTGCAGATTCACTACATTGATATTTATAAATTACAGAAACGGAACAGGTGATGACCTCGACACCAGCTGATTCTTTTCCGTCCTAGGACTGAAAATAACTGCTTTCGCCCCGCAACGCATGTATTGAAAACAGCCGTTTTCTAAGCACTATGACGAAATAGTATATTTCTCAACAAGGGCCGAAAGTGGGGTTTTGCTGGCCCGAGATCGTGTTTTATGACCGAGACGAAGTCGAGGTCATAAATCGTTCGAGGGCTATGCAAAACCCTTTTGGCAGAGGTGCGAACGCTATTTTTCACCATACTACAATTAATTAATTAATGGGTTAAATGTGATCGGTCATAAAACACGAGCGGCCTCATGCAATCTTGGACTAAAAACAGTTAACCAATAAACAAAACATCGATTGTACAATGTTTTGAATTTTGTTGTTATTTGTTCCAGTGTTTAAACCAAAGAACACAAAATAGTATGCACGTATTAACCAGGTAACGTCGTGTACGCTTGAAAACAAGTTGGCAACACTGGCTAAATAGATCAGCTGACTTTCGACCCTTGGGCGGAAAAACTCTTACTTTCGGTATTCAAATGACGTTCCGAAAACAGGTGATTATAGCGTAGTGTGGTGAAATAGTATATTTCGTTACTAGTCCGTAAAAGCGCTCTTTGCCAGTGCGAGATCGTGTTTACGTGTGAGACGAAGTCGAGCACGGAATTTAGATCCGTCATACTATCGGATCTGTGTGGTGTCATACTACAAAAAAGTCATATAATTACAAAAACACAATACCATAATATGCTTCACACGTTTAACATCAATGAGAGGTTAACTTTGGCCAATGATTTGACAATAATGAAAGTCAGCTGTTCGGTCGCGTTTGTATTTTCTAAAACTGATCGGAAAAGAACTGTCCAGCAAAAATAGGCCGCATTTTAGTATTGAAAGTCATATTATGTTCCCGCGTAGTATGACGAAAACTAATATACAATTTCGTTTTTCGTTCGTGTCCGTGTCTGTGAAATACTTTCAAATGCCGCCTAATAGTTTTTTTGTTATTGATAAGCATTTGGCGACGGAAGTTTTTACTTTCAAGTAAATGGATTTTGTTTTTGATAATTAAGTGTAATGTAATTTAAATTGATGTTATTGATGTTAACTTGTACATTCAAAGTTAAATATTAGAAATATAAAAGTGAGATTGGAATATAAATTTAATAGAAATTTTTTTGCCAAAACTGTTTTGGGCAAAACAGATCTATCTTAGTAGTTAAATTTTATACGCTGAAGTGGCTTGAATAATTTGAGAATTCCTCAGGTTTTGAATACATTCTTGTGATATTTATGGCTACGCCGCAAAAAGAGTTATAAAAGGTGCCTATGAATCAATTGCGAGACAATATTTTATCTATCCATTAATATTCCACTGATCATCGCAGTGTAACGAAACGATTATGTCCAGAGGGGACATTAGCAATGCCATATCGCACCCGGTACCACCTGGAAAACACTTGTTTCCGGGTCCGGTTTGTCCGGATTGAGGCAGATGATCACTTCCGGCCGTCATATGGCGCGGAGGCAGGAATCGCGTCACAAACGTGCCCGCATATCGTCCGTGGGAATGCCGCACCCTCCCCGCCCCTGGTGCACGAAACTGTTTGGGCACACGAAATTGTATGGGAGAAAAATAAGTTTTGTTTTTACCGTGATAGTAATCTATTAAGTTCACGCCAGCCTTACAGTTGATTTTACCTACAACCGCGCCTGAAGTGCTTCTTTAACAATCTAAAAACACATTGTAAAACAGATGTTTTCTGTTTAGTGAGTGAGAGCGTATTTTTCGCTCGATGCGACTCACTTTTCCGCTCGCTGATAAATAGTTGATTGATTTATTGTTGCTTTGGGCCAAACTAACTGACTCTGTGATTTTAACCTCAGTCTCGTAAATTAAATATATGTTTGTATGTTGTGTGGTGTCCAATATTGCAGTTGTAGGACAAATGTTTCATGTAATTCGAGTGTAAAATGTCTTTCTCGATTTCGGAAAAGACTTATCCTTTACTCATTAATACATAAATAACTGTTTCCAATGGAAACACCACGAGCGACGTTTTCCGCCTTGGACCCACTCTATTGGGTATAAATAGCATTGCAAGGTGTTCTAAGAACGGGCATATTTGTTTTGTGCACAACTTTTTTTAATATTATTAAGTGGTGGGAAAATTTGTTTAATACCACTATACTGGTTGTAGTTATTGGTTAAAAACTTACCTGCTAAACTAGATTGAAAATATATTCAAGAAATACTAAACCTAGTTTCTTTCTGCTTAAGGGTTCTTTTGTGTTGTTGGGTTGTTTTGTGTTTTTCTTTTGTATTGATAAAGTATTGAGAGTTACACGCTTCCAAAATACGTTGGCAGATTGTTTTCATATTTGTTTTGAAAAACTGTATAAATTATAATAATATAACAATCGGTAAATACAAAATGCCACTGGCTAATACAAGCAAAAAATATATAAATTACGATATATACCGCATTCTTTTCACCTTTTTTTAATTCGGAAACTCACCTAAAAATCCCCAAAACAACCCAGTGATGGTGGTGGCAAAGGAATTTGTCGCTTTACTAAGAATACGGCTGTAAGGATCAACATTCAACGGCCGTTCTCATTACGAGTATTCATTCTTTGAGAACATCTCAAATACATTAATACTTCAATCTAGATGATACCAAACTTGGTACTATATTCTTGATAGTAAATTCAAATAAGAAAATAATCATATTTTGTATAGACACCGTTGCCGTTTGCGAAAGAAAGATATATAAATCATAACTTACTAACATTCTCATATCATCTTCATTAACATTGCATATTCTCAACACATTGAATTATTGAAAGTAAGTAAAGGATTGGAAGGGGGTGAAGGGAGAGAGACCGTGTGCGCAAACCGACACACTCACCCGGGGGCCATTAAACTGATCCTCATCAAAAACCTGACCGCTGAGCGCAAAACGGGTATCCCCCTAAGAACACCATACGATATAGTACATTGTCTCAAGTTAATTGGATAATTGAACGAAGTGAAAGAATCTTTATACACAACTTCACTGCTTAGACTGGTAAGAGAATCAACTGAACTGGCGTGTCTGTGACGACAATAACTGGAGAATGCCTCCACAGTTAAACTTAAAATTTTCCAGAAAAACTTAACAGGTCAAAATCTCGGTCAAGTTCGTTATTCAGATAATTTCGTTCAGTATTAATCAAATTATCTTAAAACCAAATTTATTTTTTTCTCCATAAGAATAACATTGGAAGCCATTTTAGTGGTACTTGAATCGTTAAAATTTAGCCGATGTCTATGTTTCAACAACAGAGTAACAATAGTTAGTTTACTAGAGTATACTTTGTTATACTGGATAACAAAGGTTTTTTTACCAACAAAAAACACACAAGAGAGATAAATCGAAGGATATTTTAAGTTGTGAGCATATTTATTATTTTATAAATTATTAAGTGTACGTTTAAAAAAAAACCCATACAGTTAGTATTCCCTTAGTACGCCTACTCTGTGTAAATATCGTCAGTCGGTCTGAGGCGAGGATTGTAACTTGTAACAGTGGCAGATCGAAAAACTCAAAATAACTTTTTGATGACTGTAGATACTAAGATATTAACTTATAAAATAGTTTGTTTTATTACATTTTCTTAGACAATTGGTAATATTGTGATTGTCATGTGTAAAAAGTATTCAAAGCCTCAATTTGTCTAGAAAGCGTTGATGAAGTTAGTCACAGTAAGCGAACAACCTTAAAAATTTATTTTGTAGGACAATTGTTTGCTAGGTTATATTTTCACTAAATTAAAAGCGAACAACCTTAACATTTATTTTGTAGGACAATTATTTGTTAGGTTATATTTTCACTAAATTAATAATACAAATCGTCTACATTACCTAAAATACATTACCAGTAATAGTAGGTAACCACAATAAAAGCTATAGATTATTCTAACCAAACAGCCTTTTTCGAAAGGTTATCTTGAATGATTTGACATAGCCTAGGGTTGGATTACAGTAAGAGTAAGGCGACATTAAACTGGTAATACAACTTTTGTAAAATACTATAAACACATTACCAGGAATGTTGTAGCGAACCAAAACAAAAGCTTTAAACTATTCTAACCAAACTAAGCCTTTTGTACAGGTTATCTGAAATGATTTGACAAATCCTAGGTTTGGATTATATTGAGCTATTTTTATCATAAACTTGGACCTATGGCTATAACATTTAGGCCTGTACAGTTAGGCTACTTGCCATTTTAGAAGTTTCATGTACGGTCTTGGACCAACCCATGTTTATAGAATTTAATTTCATGATAGCCTAGGCTATTGAAACAATGCATTGAAATATCATTTTGTAAAATACAACTGTTATAAAATACTTTAAACGCATTGCCAGGAATGTTGTAGCGAACCAAAACAAAAGCTTTAAACTATTCTAACCAAACTAAGCCTTTTGTACAGGTTATCTGAAATGATTTGACAAATCCTTGATTTGGATTATATTGAGCTGTTTTCATCATAAACTTGGACCTATGGCTATAAAATGTAGGCCTATATACTTAGGTTACCGGTACTTGCCATTTTAGAAATTTCATGTACAGTCTTGGACCAACCCATGTTTATAGAATTTAATTTCATGATAGCCTAGGCTATTGCAACTATGTATTGAAATATCATTTTGTAAAATACAACTGTTATAAAATACTTTAAACGCATTGCCAGGAATGTTGTAGCGAACCAAAACAAAAGCTTTAAACTATTCTAACCAAACTAAGCCTTTTGTACAGGTTATCTGACATGATTTGACAAATCCTTGGATTGGATTATATTGAACTGTTTTCATCATAAACTTGGACCTATGGCTATAAAATGTAGGCCTATACACTTAGGCTACTTGCCATTTTAGAAGTTTCATGTACGGTCTTGGACCAACCCATGTTTATAGAATTTAATTTCATGATAGCCTAGGCTATTGAAACAATGCATTGAAATATCATTTTGTAAAATACAACTGTTATAAAATACTTTAAACGCATTGCCAGGAATGTTGTAGCGAACCAAAACAAAAGCTTTAAACTATTCTAACCAAACTAAGCCTTTTATACAGGTTATCTGAAATGATTTGACAAATCCTAGGTTTGGATTATATTGAGCTGTTTTCATCATAAACTTGGACCTACGACTATAGAATGTATGCATATACACTTAGGCTCCTTGTCATTTTAGAAGTTTCATGTACGGACTTGGGCCAACCCATGTTTATAGAATTTAATTTCATGATAACGGTAGCCTAGGCTATTGAAACAATACATTGAAATATCATTTTGTAAAATACAACTGTTATAAAATACTTTAAACGCATTGCCAGGAATGTTGTAGCGAACCAAAACAAAAGCTTTAAACTATTCTAACCAAACTAAGCCTTTTGTACAGGTTATCTGAAATGATTTGACAAATCCTTGATTTGGATTATATTGAGCTGTTTTCATCATAAACTTGGACCTATGGCTATAAAATGTAGGCCTATATACTTAGGTTACCGGTACTTGCCATTTTAGAAGTTTCATGTACAGTCTTGAACCAACCCATGTTTATAGAATTTAATTTCATGATAGCCTAGGCTATTGCAACTATGTATTGAAATATCATTTTGTAAAATACAACTGTTATAAAATACTTTAAACGCATTGCCAGGAATGTTGTAGCGAACCAAAACAAAAGCTTTAAACTATTCTAACCAAACTAAGCCTTTTGTACAGGTTATCTGACATGATTTGACAAATCCTTGGATTGGATTATATTGAACTGTTTTCATCATAAACTTGGACCTATGGCTATAAAATGTAGGCCTATACACTTAGGCTACTTGCCATTTTAGAAGTTTCATGTACGGTCTTGGACCAACCCATGTTTATAGAATTTAATTTCATGATAGCCTAGGCTATTGAAACAATGCATTGAAATATCATTTTGTAAAATACAACTGTTATAAAATACTTTAAACGCATTGCCAGGAATGTTGTAGCGAACCAAAACAAAAGCTTTAAACTATTCTAACCAAACTAAGCCTTTTATACAGGTTATCTGAAATGATTTAACAAATCCTTGATTTGGATTATATTGAGCTGTTTTCATCATAAACTTGGACCTATGGCTATAAAATGTAGGCCTATATACTTAGGTTACCGGTACTTGCCATTTTAGAAGTTTCATGTACAGTCTTGGACCAACCCATGTTTATAGAATTTAATTTCATGATAGCCTAGGCTATTGCAACTATGTATTGAAATATCATTTTGTAAAATACAACTGTTATAAAATACTTTAAACGCATTGCCAGGAATGTTGTAGCGAACCAAAACAAAAGCTTTAAACTATTCTAACCAAACTAAGCCTTTTGTACAGGTTATCTGACATGATTTGACAAATCCTTGGATTGGATTATATTGAACTGTTTTCATCATAAACTTGGACCTATGGCTATAAAATGTAGGCCTATACACTTAGGCTACTTGCCATTTTAGAAGTTTCATGTACGGTCTTGGACCAACCCATGTTTATAGAATTTAATTTCATGATAGCCTAGGCTATTGAAACAATGCATTGAAATATCATTTTGTAAAATACAACTGTTATAAAATACTTTAAACGCATTGCCAGGAATGTTGTAGCGAACCAAAACAAAAGCTTTAAAATATTCTAACCAAACTAAGCCTTTTATACAGGTTATCTGAAATGATTTGACAAATCCTAGGTTTGGATTATATTGAGCTGTTTTCATCATAAACTTGGACCTATGACTATAGAATGTATGCATATACACTTAGGGTACTTGTCATTTTAGAAGTTTCATGTACGGACTTGGGCCAACCCATGTTTATAGAATTTAATTTCATGATAACGGTAGCCTAGGCTATTGAAACAATACATTGAAATATCATTTTGTAAAATACAACTGTTATAAAATACTTTAAACGCATTGCCAGGAATGTTGTAGCGAACCAAAACAAAAGCTTTAAACTATTCTAACCAAACTAAGCCTTTTGTACAGGTTATCTGACATGATTTGACAAATCCTTGGATTGGATTATATTGAACTGTTTTCATCATAAACTTGGACCTATGGCTATAAAATGTAGGCCTATACACTTAGGCTACTTGCCATTTTAGAAGTTTCATGTACGGTCTTGGACCAACCCATGTTTATAGAATTTAATTTCATGATAGCCTAGGCTATTGAAACAATGCATTGAAATATCATTTTGTAAAATACAACTGTTATAAAATACTTTAAACGCATTGCCAGGAATGTTGTAGCGAACCAAAACAAAAGCTTTAAACTATTCTAACCAAACTAAGCCTTTTGTACAGGTTATCTGACATGATTTGACAAATCCTTGGATTGGATTATATTGAACTGTTTTCATCATAAACTTGGACCTATGGCTATAAAATGTAGGCCTATACACTTAGGCTACTTGCCATTTTAGAAGTTTCATGTACGGTCTTGGACCAACCCATGTTTATAGAATTTAATTTCATGATAGCCTAGGCTATTGAAACAATGCATTGAAATATCATTTTGTAAAATACAACTGTTATAAAATACTTTAAACGCATTGCCAGGAATGTTGTAGCGAACCAAAACAAAAGCTTTAAACTATTCTAACCAAACTAAGCCTTTTATACAGGTTATCTGAAATGATTTGACAAATCCTAGGTTTGGATTATATTGAGCTGTTTTCATCATAAACTTGGACCTATGACTATAGAATGTATGCATATACACTTAGGCTACTTGTCATTTTAGAAGTTTCATGTACGGACTTGGGCCAACCCATGTTTATAGAATTTAATTTCATGATAACGGTAGCCTAGGCTATTGAAACAATACATTGAAATATCATTTTGTAAAATACAACTGTTATAAAATACTTTAAACGCATTGCCAGGAATGTTGTAGCGAACCAAAACAAAAGCTTTAAACTATTCTAACCAAACTAAGCCTTTTGTACAGGTTATCTGAAATCATTTGACAAATCCTTGATTTGGATTATATTGAGCTGTTTTCATCATAAACTTGGACCTATGGCTATAAAATGTAGGCCTATACACTTAGGCTACTTGCCATTTTAGAAGTTTCATGTACGGTCTTGGACCAACCCATGTTTATAGAATTTAATTTCATGATAGCCTAGGCTATTGAAACAATGCATTGAAATATCATTTTGTAAAATACAACTGTTATAAAATACTTTAAACGCATTGCCAGGAATGTTGTAGCGAACCAAAACAAAAGCTTTAAACTATTCTAACCAAACTAAGCCTTTTGTACAGGTTATCTGACATGATTTGACAAATCCTTGGATTGGATTATATTGAACTGTTTTCATCATAAACTTGGACCTATGGCTATAAAATGTAGGCCTATACACTTAGGCTACTTGCCATTTTAGAAGTTTCATGTACGGTCTTGGACCAACCCATGTTTATAGAATTTAATTTCATGATAGCCTAGGCTATTGAAACAATGCATTGAAATATCATTTTGTAAAATACAACTGTTATAAAATACTTTAAACGCATTGCCAGGAATGTTGTAGCGAACCAAAACAAAAGCTTTAAACTATTCTAACCAAACTAAGCCTTTTATACAGGTTATCTGAAATGATTTGACAAATCCTAGGTTTGGATTATATTGAGCTGTTTTCATCATAAACTTGGACCTATGACTATAGAATGTATGCATATACACTTAGGCTACTTGTCATTTTAGAAGTTTCATGTACGGACTTGGGCCAACCCATGTTTATAGAATTTAATTTCATGATAACGGTAGCCTAGGCTATTGAAACAATACATTGAAATATCATTTTGTAAAATACAACTGTTATAAAATACTTTAAACGCATTGCCAGGAATGTTGTAGCGAACCAAAACAAAAGCTTTAAACTATTCTAACCAAACTAAGCCTTTTATACAGGTTATCTGAAATGATTTGACAAATCCTAGGTTTGGATTATATTGAGCTGTTTTCATCATAAACTTGGACCTATGACTATAGAATGTATGCATATACACTTAGGCTACTTGTCATTTTAGAAGTTTCATGTACGGACTTGGGCCAACCCATGTTTATAGAATTTAATTTCATGATAACGGTAGCCTAGGCTATTGAAACAATACATTGAAATATCATTTTGTAAAATACAACTGTTATAAAATACTTTAAACGCATTGCCAGGAATGTTGTAGCGAACCAAAACAAAAGCTTTAAACTATTCTAACCAAACTAAGCCTTTTGTACAGGTTATCTGAAATGATTTGACAAATCCTTGATTTGGATTATATTGAGCTGTTTTCATCATAAACTTGGACCTATGGCTATAAAATGTAGGCCTATATACTTAGGTTACCGGTACTTGCCATTTTAGAAGTTTCATGTACAGTCTTGGACCAACCCATGTTTATAGAATTTAATTTCATGATAGCCTAGGCTATTGCAACTATGTATTGAAATATCATTTTGTAAAATACAACTGTTGTTAAATACTTTAAACATTTCCAGGAATGTTCTAGCAACAAAAAACAAATCTTTGAACTATCCTAACCAAACTAAGCCTTTTATACAGGTTATCTGAAATGATTTGACAGATCCTAGGTTTGGATTATATTGAGCTGTTTTCATCATAAACTTGGACCTATGACTATAAAATGTAGGCATATACACTTAGGCTACTTGTGAAACAATATATTGAAATCTCATTTTTTCATCTAAATAACTGGACCTGACGACTTATTGTTAATCCTTAAGGATATTTTGACTTGGCCTATAGAAATTGTTATCATTAGTTCATATAGGAAACTCGCTGTTCTCTTAAAAGTTAAATTACCCACACTGCTAAAGTCACTGCTTAGCCTAAAATACGGTACTCTGTTTGTTCTAAGATAACGCACCCATGCCAATCCTAACAAACCATGCCTGAAATCTTCAATTTATTTTAAAAATAAATAAATGTACGTATTTATACAACATTTACTTTGATAAAAACAAGTGATAAATATATGTATGTTTTTCTACGGATAAAATGTTAGGTTGGTGGCGGGATCCGAACCTACGACCTTGCGCCCCAAGAGCCAGTGCGATACCCTCTCAGCTACCGTGATAATTGGTTCATAAGGGAGAAGTGACTAATACTATAGCTAGATAGACATAAAACCCGGATTCTGGCGGCAGTTAAATGATAACGGAATGTATTCTGATGATGTTACTCAAAGCAGATATTGAAGTTTTTATGAAACTCGATTTAAGTTTGATCATGTGTTTCAATTACCCTTATACGCGAGGAATGAGCGTACACCTAGTAGGGTACATTAGTACGTCGCGTGTTGTCAGTCCCTTAAAGATATAACATGGAACATTTGGTATTTTGATCATTTTCACAGAAGCCAATGCATTACTGGAGACGTACATTTTACTTAGTCGTCAACCAAGTTCTCACACACCGTCCTTTAAGATTCATCGTTGTTGACTTGCTAATGGCCGGCAATGAGCGAAATAACTGAGTCAACTTTACCCTCTGACTCTCTCGTCAACAGATATTAAGAAACCATCAGTTCCGACAATGATTACAAAAACTATTATAAAACCTAAAATACCAATGTCAATCTCAACAAATTATATTTATCTATAATATTATAAAGAAGAGGTGGTTTCTGTCTGTCTGTCTGATGTTCCGGGTGAACGCAAAAACTACTGAACTGGCTGAAACTTTACACATAGGTAGATCTTGAACCCATGCAACATATAGGCCTATTCACTTCCTTAAAATCCCCTCGGGCTACGCCCCGTGAATGTCCTAAGTTTCAATGCTTACATTTCAGAATTAAGTAAACATTCATAAACTGTAATGCGAACAGCTGTGGATACTTCCATTTGACAGCTTAAAGAGCAGAAGCAAGAACAGCTGTTTCAAGCTAACTAAAATGCAAATTGCATTGACTAAAGAACGGGTAGAGAAAACCCCTGTGCGAAGAACGGGTACGTCAGCTAGCTATTAATTAATATTAATGAACAAATATTAATGTGGCTTCATCTGGTTGAGGTCTATTCTTATTTGCACAAAAAACAATTTTTACCGATACTTCCTGTACCCCCCCCCCGATTTTGACTTTTTGCTTCCCCCCCAATTTTTGTTTTTGCCCCACCCCCGATTTTATATTTTGCTCCCCCATTTAATATTTTTGCCCCCCCCAGATTTTATATTTTTTTGCCCTCCCCCTGATTTTATATTTTTGCTCCCCCTTCCCCGATTTTTATTTTTGCCCCCTCCCGATTTTATATTTATATTTCCCCCCCCAATTTAATAATTTTGCTCCCCCCTCGATTTTATATTTTTTGCCCCCCCCCGATTTTATATTTTTCCTCCCCCCCAATTTATACTTTTTGTCCCACCCCCAATTTTATATTTTTGCCCCCCTCTTCGATTTTTATTTGAATTTTATGTTCCCCCCATTTTATATTTTTGCCCTCTCCCAATTTTATATTTTTGCCCCCCCCTAATTTTATATTTTGCTCCCCCCAATTTTATATTTTTGCTCACCCCCTTTGCCGATTTTATATTTTTACCCGCCCCCGATTTTATATTCTTGCTCCCCCATCTTTATTTTCGCCCCACCCCCAATTTTATATTTTGCTCCCCCCTCTTCTTCGATTTTCTATTTTTATTCTATATCGTCCCCCTCCATTTTATATTTTTGTCCCCCCCGATTTGTATTCCCCCCTCCCGATTTTATATTTTGACCCTCCCCCGCCGATTTTATATATATGCTCCCCCTCCCCCATCCACGATATTGTTTTATTTTTTTCTACTTGAGTTCTTGTATTTCTAAAACCTAATTGAAAGTGTTACGTGTACCGATTTGGAGTCGCAAACAACACGCCGTTTACTACCCGACAGAGTTCCTCGACTTAGCAACAGGACCCGAACTATCTATCCCAGTATATTTCGTTAACTTTGATTTAATTGTACATTAAACGTGTAAAATGTAATTTTAATATTGTAAAATAATGTGGATCGTTATTTGGTTTAGTTTATCTACCATTTATATACAACCCGTACGAAGGACGGGTACACAGCTAGTTTTGCATAAAATCATGTTATGTTCATCAACAAATTGTTTTAACACGGCTCGGTAGTCTCATTATGAATGTATAGTTTAAAAAATTAAATATACACAAAAGTGCATGTTTTAACACCATTTTAGCGAATTTTCCCTACAGGGAAGAAGCTATTCCCATAGTCGGATTGGTAAGACCTAGGCCCGGGACCATGATAACTTTTAGTTTTGAGGTCCCCAGATGCCAAAAACACCATTCGTTCAAAACCGTGTGTGTGTGTGTGTGTGTGTGTGTGTGTGTGTGTGTGTGTGTGTGTGTGTGTGTGTGTGTGTGTGTGTGTGTGTGTGTGTGTGTGTGTGTGTGATTACATTTGGTACAAACGTGTAAAGCAGCATTTATGACTAAGTTTGAAAGCCAGCCATATCGCTCTATCCAAAGGGTATTTTGGGGGGGTTTGTGCCCCAAAAACGGGTTTTTTTGAGTTTGTTATATAATATTTTAGGAAATCAAATTTTACTTTTCACAGTTGGATTCGGCTTAAAAATACAAACAATTTCGTGTTTTTATAGTTCCTCTACGTCAATTGGTTACAGAGATATTGAAAGTGCTAAACACAGTACGTTGTCTAATGTTATTGATGTTATGGTGAATAAGAAAAAACATATCACGCTTATTTATGAACTATACTAACGAAACTTGGTATACGGCTTCATCTGGTTGTGGTATATTGCTATTTGAACAAAAAAAGCAATTTTTACCAATAATTCCCATGGCAGCAAACCTGCGTACTCATCCCCCATGTTATTCTTATGGAGACTAAGTAAAATGTAATGTCTCCCTTAATTATGAACATAAATTAGTAAAACTTGGTATGTGGCTTCACCTTGTTGAGTTATATTGATATTTGCATAAAAACCCATTTTTGTGTTCCTTATTGTTTCAGCAAACCTCCGTACTCATCCCCAATGTTATTCTTATGGAGAATAATTAAAACTGTATATATCGCTTATTTGTGAATATATTTTTATGCAACTTGGTATGCGGCTCTATGTGGTATTAAGACATACATTAAGCGTTGGAAATTCGCTTAGTAGACATGTTTGCTGCGACGGGGGTATTTTTAATTTTCACACTGAAAACTCTATTAAAATGAAATTATAGAAGGATAAACAGATGAAATCGCCTTGCAAGAATGGAACCCTTAACAAACTGTATACAGTACTAAGCACAATAAGTGATCATAATCGTTGCACTCTACGCGACATAGTTGTATGGATCATTTAAATTCCCAATTTTCTTTTTGAGAGGTAGCATTCCAACCAAAAACTGCTACGCATTGTTTCTAGCTCTAAGGACATGTTTTGCTTCATCATCTATATTAATTGCTCTCTCTACGTCAATGTCCATACCCACTCGAGTCAGAGAGTAAGAAAGGTCAGAAATAACACCCGTTAATTAAATAAACAAATTGTCTGTGAGGGTGTGTAGGTCATGATTGTGTTTTGATTGATTCGCGCCCACAATTACCGCACAATGCAAGGCCGCGGGCGGCGCGGTGTGAGCGTGCGTGCGAGTGCGTACGTGCACCGGAAGTCTTCAACATTTCCGGTACAGGTCCCTCTCACACCCCTCATTACCGGCAAGTGCCTTTGTAAATGTTAGCAACAGTACTGATTTCCGCCTCACTGAAAGGTCGGCCCTCCTACAACACTCGATACTGTGTAGCTGAAACCGGGCCAACAAAGACGGGGTGTATCTGGACTTGACTGTTTACATACAATTAGGAGCGACATGTGCTAGAGGTGCAAGACTTACAACCATACAGACATGACATACCGAGTTTTCAATTAATGTGTTTGGTGTTGGTTTGTTGCACAGTCGTCTCTATTGCCTGTGTAGCTTTACTAAGCTGCAAGGTTTTTAACAGTTGTGAATACAATTTAAAGAATAAATTGGCGTGAATACAATTAAAAAAATAAATTGGCCTTTACCAGTACTTGATCCAGGTTATACTCAAGAAAGAGGCACCACGACGTAAAATGAGTCAGCCAGATGGTTTATATAACGTTCCCAAGGGCTCGTGAGCTTTATACTTCATTTGAAAAGCTAGTGAAATATTTTAAGTTACACGTTGCAAGCTCTTTTATTGGGTGTCACGTTGAAATGTGCCTGTCTTATTGACAACGTCTAAGTGTCTTAAGACAAAACTATCTTAATGAGCGTTAACAATGATATTTTAAACCATAGTTAGAACATTTATTTTTTTATTCGTAAAATCACCCAGTTACTATCTTCCTATCTTCTAACTTTTTAATTCTCCAAGGAATCTTATTTGTGCGGTTAGAAATATTGTATGGAAAACTGTATTGAAGATTGCGGTTTCTTCTATACAGATGATTCTAATGGAATTGATTTTTACCTCGGACTTCGGGCCTCTGCCATACTGGCAGTGTTTCCATGTTATTCTAATAGAAGAAAGGGTATTTAGAGTTAATGTCACAGGTATTTTATCTCGATCCGATAAATAAGAAATATTTCTTACTAACTCTCTAAATATTCTTTTTCTAGGCGATTTATTAAACCAGTTTTTGATTTTGTTCGTTTAATATTTGTATGTTGAAATACTGATGAATTTTGTTGTAAAATAGCTTTTATTATTGTAATTGAAACAAAATAATGAATAGTAGTTCTCCTTGTAATTCCATTCTGGCGGATATCAATCACCCTACAAATAACTGAACTAATAATGACGTTTGTTAAATACCATAGAGTAACAAAGAAACAACTAGAGCGTAATTAAAAGTGTCTAACCGAACCCACACAAACCACCCCATATGGCACCGACCATCTGACGAGGGGGTGGCATCAACCCTATGGGAACCAAGATTTCCCATATCGTTAACAATTAGTCGGCACTCCCCACCTACCCCTCTGCTACCTACCATAACATCCACGATAGCTCCACGGTCCAACGATCACACCCTGAACAGCTGATTAATCTGTGATGCGCACATGTCGTCGTTCCCGCGTTCCTGCACAGGACCCGGAAACGATCTGTCGTGACCGGAAGTGACGTAATGTGTTTGTTTCAGGTCGGATACTCTATGACATCCCGTGCAAAGTGTGCCAGGACCACTCGAGCGGCAAGCATTATGGCATTTTCGCTTGTGATGGGTGAGTTATAGTTATAAGCTGTCATTTATTTTTGTAATGGAGAAAATAATAAGTACTGTAAATACGCCCTTGTTTATTCTGGAGTCTGTCAATTGTGTATATTACTAAGAAAATTTATTGATTTGTGTTCGCCAATTTTAGGCCCCCAAAGTTAATGATTTTATTACACGATTGGTACCAACCGAAAGATTTATATCCTCAAATTGTGCCTTTTGTGGGTTTGAAGAACATCCACATTCATGGCCGCCCCTTGAGCTTATAAAGCTCCAATGTTTATCTTATGAAGTTATATTATATTTAGTTAAACAGCTGATTATAATGTAAACGTTTCAAAACTACAGTATGCATAGATCTGGAGAACGGGATTCCGGATAGTAAAATATCAATAAATGTATTTTTTTAACACATTCCCGAAATTTTTTAATACTTCTTTACTACATTCCTAGGCTCAAAAAATCTGTGTTAACAATGTAGAATATAGTACAACTTTATAATGTAGAAAAATCTTAGCATTATGAAACAGCAGTTGTTGAAGTTTTAATTTGTCCTTAGCCTTAATCTTCTTAATCTTAATATATAAAATCCAAATACCACTGACTGACTCACCTACCACGAAATCTCCATAACTATAAGACCTACAGAGTTGAAATTTGACATATAGGTTCCTCTTTGGCCCTAGGTGCTTGTTGAGAAACGGTATTACGAAATTCCCCCTGTGTTCCGCCCCGTTTGGTTCCTAAGTTCCCATGCAGTCCTTAATGGGAAATTCGCTTTGGTTTGAGCTGATGAAAAGTCAAACAGCTAATCTTGATTAGTATTAGTTCCACGGGTTAACCACAGATTTAAGCACCCACAACTATCATAGTTTACGCGGGCGAAGCTGCAACAGGTCGGCTAGTTAATTATAATTCGGAATTTTAAGATGTAAACTTTAAAACAATAATAATTTTCCCTTATGTTGGAACACGATACTTCAAGGAACCAATGAGGCATGTTGTCATGCGAGATTGGTCCTTGCAAAAACTCATCTCAGAATATTCCGTCTAAAGTTAAGTCCGAGACCTATCAAATGTGGGCCGCAATTATCAGTAATTATGATTCATTTAGTTTTTTTTGTAATTAAACATTTTAATCCTAAGTGTTTGAAATATTAACTACAGCAAAGAATGCGTCTCCTCACAAGTTGTATAGACTGCAGATCTGATAATGTTTTGTTATGTAATCGCCATTAGATACTTTCTAACATAGACGTTTCTGCTCCGATGGACTGCTGTAACATAACTATTTCTAAAATTACCGTACTTCACATATCAGTCAATTAATTTGTTTCTCTTTTGTTTCAGATGTGCTGGATTCTTTAAGGTAATTATTAGTAACTTATAATATTATAGTTTATACGCTAATTACTATTATTATTTAGTTGTTATCAAGTGAATATTCTTCAACCCGTTTTTAGTAGTTAATTACATTCCTCAATTAGGATCATCACACAATTAACTCGAGTCATTCTCTCTTAAAAATCAATGAGCAAGCCAGAAAATCAGTGACTTCGACAAAGCCTAGCCAGAGATGGGTGCCGCGCCGGGATGGGGGAGCGATAAACATTATTCCAATGGAGGGGGACGAGACACCTGGACCCTCCCCCTCCTAGGGGCCGCCATGTTGGATCTTCCTCAGGGTTGACTTCTCGCAGCTGCCACGATGTTGGACGAACCCCTCTCTGATTGACCTACAATGTACGCTGTCTAAAGGAAAGGAGGGTTTTGTACCATCCCCTGTACACTTTGAGCCATCATTTTGATTCTTACAACATAACAGATTGGTTATATCTTACTTTTAAGAGTGAAAAAGTACTGAGGAAGCTAGTTAGTAACGTTTTGAAATCACTTACTTATAATAATTGTACCATAAAACCCCCAAATATTAAATATTTTGAACATTTTCCAGGATAATCATTTGTTTTATCAAAATTCTGCTCACTAGACTCTCCCTCCGTCTTAGAAATAGTTTTATAATCAAACATATAAAGTAATCCGTCAATAAAATAAAAAGTTAACAATTACAATTAGATATCAAGGGAGAACAAAAATAAGAATAAGATTTAAAACTTGTTACTGTCTTTCAGTATTGTCAGTCATGTTTTAGTAATACTACCATGTCACTAACTTAAACAAATAGGCCTGACTAAAATTCTAATGCAATAAACTAAAATAAGTGGAATTTGATGAGGACGTTGGAGTCAGAAGAAATATCGTCGCTGACCCTAGCGCTTCGGGCTATTTCAATGTTAAAACGCACAAAACATGTCATTACTGAAAAGCATATTTTTTTGTTACTGTTTAACCTATTAATTTGGAATAAATTTTTTTTTAATCTTTATAAAGTTTTGATTCATTTTTGCTGGGAGTTTTATTTTTTAATGACTAGAAAACACTACAAAATATGTATAAAAATATAGACTTTAAATTACTATATTTTTGGAAATGTATTATTTTATTTAGAAAATAGCGAGCAAACCACCTGCGTCTTCAAAATACCTTTAATTTGAGACATCTTTCATAATCGTATGTTGATAAATAAGCGAGATATATGGTTTTAAGTTTAACATTGTTCTTATGGAGGTAAAATCCAACATGGCCGCTCTCCAACGCCCTCTTAACAACCAGTCTTCACCTACTCTCTACTTTTAGCCTATAAGCTGTACAGTATAATGGATAGAAAATGTATATAATAATTTTAAAAGAAATGAGTAATAGGATATCTTTCATGTAATGTAAAACTAAGGAAAACCTATTATCCCGACTTTAAATCTAAAACGTAATCTAAAAGCACCAAGAAATATTCACTCTCGCCGTTCATTTTCCACCTTAGCGATTTTTTATTAGAGCCACTTTTATAGAATTTGAAGGAAAAGGTACGTCTCGGGGCAATGAGTTTATAACTTCTACAGCAATAATGTATTTTAATTTAAACGCAGTTATCAAAAATATCTTATATATTACTAGCTGTTACCCGGCAGACATTGGCATGCCTTTGACTATTACCAACTAAAACCAATATTACTAATATCACCTGTTCAAGTAAACATGTCATTAGCATTTATGTAAACAACAATATCTTTCCATAAGGTTTATATGGGAACCCTTTTGGGCCTCTTGTGAGGAACCCAATTGAGTTAGGACGAAATGGAAACCTTCTCTGTGAAATTTTACACACACATATATATATATATATACACCAAGTTTCATGGCATACGGTCCAACGGTGTCCGAGTCCACAAAAAATGTATATATATACAAACCATCATCCTTTTTTATAAATGTAGATTTCTCTTGCCAGTTTTTTCTGTCACTCCGTGCGATCTTCCTTATTCCTTTATCAAATTCCATGATTTACCCCTTATTTTAAAGCTTATCGTGCCGGCTAATGACGAACAAGAGACCCACGGGCTAAAAATCTACCGTTTCTCTGAAATGTGAATAAAATGAAAGATAAATAAAGGAAGTAGTTTGTTTGTACAGGAGCGAAAATGTAAACAAAATAACATCTGATCAGCTGACAAGATTTGGTTCGCAGTGCGGAATTTCGCACGGGTCGACTAGTTGGTTTTATTCATCGGAACAAATAATTTGTAAATATATGTTACATACACTTCTGTAGTGTTTGAACAAGTAGTAACAAGTGTGACAACAGTTTTAGTGTTTCTCTGTGTGTTTTGTGTATTAATTAATACATTTATTTTTGTGAGCGATCTATGCACTGAAACTCGGGTACTGTATTATCCCACAGTTTTGAAGCCTTTTCTCTGAATGTTATAGTTTAAACTGTTTATATGTGTAAGCATCCATGTGTAACTTAGCCGATCGTTTCCAGAGGTCCATCCGCCGCAATAGACAGTACGTGTGCAAGGCCAAGTGCGAGGGCAGTTGTGTGGTGGACAAGACACACAGGAACCAGTGTCGAGCCTGCAGGCTGAGGAAGTGTGTCCAGGCCGGCATGAACAAGGATGGTGTGTACTCTACTGTTTATTAGTACTCTACTGTTTATTAGATTGGAAAACATCATTTTAGCTGGCCATACTAACAAACAAACATACATTCACAATAAAATAACTTACTTAGACCTCAACCATTTCTATTGTTGGACTATATTCTTTAATACAACAACTGATAAGGATTCCTGTATTCTTATCGCAATTCAATCGGTTTGTGAGTAGTTATCTGCTAATTTGCATAGTTTTATTTTGTATTATCATAAGTTACTTTTTTCTAGCTCGTCTTTGTCCAATACGATTTCTTTTCTTTTCTGTCTAATTCATCTCAGATTCGTTTTAATACTTGTTTGATGAAACATGAAATGCACGACCTAATTGAGTGTGGGAGTCAGTAGCTAGAAGTAATGTGTGAGCAAGTTAGTTCTGAACATCTTCGGATCTCCAAATACAGATTGAGAATCGTCCAATCCTAAATGCTGAAGTAAGGTGTGGACGGCCTGAGCTCCCTTCACCACAATGCCACGATTTTGAATTGTAGCATGACATGAGGTCTGTGAAGTTGGCGTACCCAAATTAGCCTATCCAACATGCCTTCAGTGTGGTGTTGCCCGTTTAAACGATGAAAGTGAAAAAGCTGTAAGCCCATCGAAACCCAAGGTCTGGGAAAGCGTGGAACACCTCGCTACATACCTAACGGTTGAAATATTGGACGGAATAAATTCTAGGGGTTCCCAAAAGCAGTATTGGTTTAGACCGCTTGCCCTTAAATCAATTATACTCTCAAGAGTTTGTTAAAAGATTGCAGTGGATGAACAAATAATAACAACATGCTTCGGTTATTAGCTTTGTCGTCTTTATTTGATACATTTTATACATGTAGGACATATTATTATAGAATATTTCTTAACAATATTTTTAATATTTAACAAAATTACATCTACATCCACAGCAGTGCAGCACGAGAGAGGCCCTCGCAACTCCACCCTCCGCCGACAGATGGCTCTGTACTTCAAGGACGCGGAGGCCGGAGCCCTCACTCCGCCAAGCTCGGCCCCCTCCGTCCTGGACCTCGCTCTGCCCAAAGTGTCGTCCTCCACCGCGTCGCCCCCCCGGCCATCACCACCCGCCCATCTCCTGCCACCGCCGCCCATCTTCTTCACCACACCCTTGCCCAAGGTCAGTATCAACATCATGATAGAGAGCAGTGGCATTACAACGTCCGGTGATCGAGATTATTTTGCCCCCGGACAAATCGTAGCAATTAGGGATAACAAATTGTAACACGCCTTTTTGGTTGATTTATTTTGGCCGTTGCTTTGTCTAAGAGTATTAGTGATATATGTGAAACTTGTTTTTTACAAGAACTTGAGGAGGTTGTTTTGTAAGAACGTTGGGTAGCCAAACTATGTATTAACTGCTGAACACATAGTGTGCCTTGTTTCGTACTATAGCTGGTTACATATAAGCTGGCACTTAAAGCAGGATTTAAGCTATGACAAATTTGACATTGGAAAATTAATTTGTAAGAAAGATTTATAGTATTTGTTTAGGCATTTGTTTGTCAGTGTAAAAGTTTAAGAAAATTTGTTCATCTAAATTTTGTATTTTAGTTCTTGGCTTAAAAGAAAGAAGAGCGCCAAGTGCTAGCTCAGCTGTAACCAGCTATAATTAGTTTAATTTGAAAGCTTATGTATAATTGTATCATTATCCTCTAAAGTGAGGCACACTGTTATTTTGTATTTTATTAATTGTATAACTCCTACATTTTATTGAATCGTTTTTTTCTGTTGTAAATATATGATTCGGAGATCATAAAACTGTCAGTTATGTCCGGTACAACAGAGAAACAATTTAAAATTAAGTTTAAAAATATTTACTTAGGAAATCACCGATGTTAGATTTATGATACACAGCTATAAACGTTTGGAATTTAATTTCCAGGCACGAAACATACTTGGGATTTTGAAATTATATTAAAATATCACCGTCGCAGCAAACCTGCTTACTCAGCGAATTTCCAATGCATGCATATGTTTTTCACTACCACATAAAGCCACTTACCAATTTTCATAAAAATACTTAAATAAATAAGTGATCTATACCAATTTATTCATTCTACATAAGAATAAAATTAGGGCTCAGTACGCAGGTTTGCTGCTACGGGGATAGTCAACAAAAAATCCATTTTTTGTGCAAATATCAATATACCAGTACTACGTGGAGCCACATACCCCTAAGTTTCATCAATGTACATTCATAAATAATTGAGATATCATATTTTATATATCCTCCTTCAGGATAACATTGGACAACGTACTGTGTTTAGCACTTTGAATATCTCTGCAACGGTTGGACGTAGAATCACAATTTAAACACCAAAATCCAAATTTTGTAGAGTTGAACTGATTGGTAAAAGCAAATGTGAAGTTTACATTAAAATGAACTGAGGAAAAGCCAAAAACCTTTTTCCCATAATATTAACATGGGAGATTTTATGAGCAGGGTTTTTGGATTTTCTCCGCAACCACTTAACCTAGGTTAATAATTCCAAATACTATATTATTTGTTTTCTAAGCTCTATAAAATGGTCAAAACAAAAATTGAGTGTTTTAACAATTGTAGGGTGAAAAATGGAAAAAACTGATTTTTGGAAAATTGAAAATCCCCATAAACCCCCCTTCCCATGGTCTGATTTTCTGGTTTTTTAACTTAAATTCATGAATGTCACTTTACACAGTTGGGCCAGATTTCATCGAAATCGGATGTTTTTTACTCAAGTTATCACATTCACGGACACATATATATAACTTTTTGTTTTGAGGTCCCCAGATGCCAAAAACACTCTTCGTTAAAATTTATGTATATATATTATATATATATATATGCATAAATTTGAATCCACATATATACATATATATATATATATATATATATATATATATATATATATATATATACATAAATTTGAACGAATAGTGTTTTTGGCATCTGGGGACCTCAAAACAAAAAGTTATCATGGTCTCGGGCTTAAGTCTTACCATGAGACCTACGGTAATAACTTCTTCCCTAAAGGGAAATTTGTTAAAAGAAACTGATTTGTTGTTCTACAATGTTTACATCGATCATTCTCTGATAAAGTAGTCAAACTTGTTTTCACCTTCTTCGTGATTTACTGTATAAACTTATCTCAATAGATTTTTGATTTGTTTTAACTTCAATCAAATTTTACCCACGATTCCTCTCTCTACATTTAGTAACGGTGGCAATGTATCAAGTGACTGACGGAGCGGCAGCGCGTGCAATTTGTATTTCATGTTTTTTATGAATATAACCATCAATATAAACTCATTGGAATATGATAACAAATATTTTAAACATGTGCTAAAAGCTTGATTAACTGATGACTTGAATATTGTTTATAGGAACTTTCTAACCATGTTTTTTTACGTTTCTACGAGATTATGAAATAAATGTTTGCATATAAACTCGGACGCCGCGCGGCCGCTCCGCCGGGGCCCGTCACTCTATTTCAATAATCGCACTATAAACTAAAATCTATTCCCCTACGCCCCTCACCATCACCTTGCGGTTCCAGGAGCCCTGTTCGCTGCCGCCTATGATGCTGTTCAACACTCCTGAGTCCATCAGCGAGTACGCGGCGAGGATCCTCTTCATGACCGTCACCTGGATCAAGAGCGTCCCCGCCTTCACCTATCTCGCCCTCAAGGACCAGGTGAGAATATTACAGTTGTCAAACTTTTATTTTTAAACCCAACTTGCCTTGAAGGTATTCTGGATCTTGAGGGTATTCTATTTTATTTTAAGGTAAATCTTTTTTTAAGATTAATAATTAATTAGGAAGATATAAGATAATTTAAAATCATATTGAGGAATTATTAATTTGCGAGTGTTATTTAGTACATCCTTTTAAATATATTGACATTTAGACTGAGTAATTATTCTTTTGATTTCATCTTTTTGAAGTTTAAACTATAGCCAGTAGACCAGTTTGATGTACGATCAATAATGTTAACAGCTGACTATTACTTTGTGCCTGTATCTTACAAACTGATTCAAAGTGAATTATTGTAAAACTAAAACTATCCTGTAACATTATTTTTGTTTATTTTCAGCCAACTAATTTTTAATAATATTCCAATAAATGTCATGTATACTCTTTTTTATTCTTCTTGTTAGTGAATTTCCTATGGAAAAGTGAACTATTAGCATGACCCGCAGGGTGAAACTTAAGCCCGGAACCACCGTTGAAGTTCCTAACGTGACCCCCTGAACACGTTTTGGGGGGTCGCTAAAAACCTTATATATACATATATTTATTTATTTATTTATTTATATATATGTATATGTGTGTTCGCACTCTAGCGGTCGCAATTTTTGTGCGATTTACTTGAAATTTGGAAGGAACTTTCCCTTCCGTAAATAGTTGGACAAGTTCGTTGGGAAAAACAATCGGACAACTCTAACCCCCTTTTTGAGGATTTTAATTTTTCAAATTTTGAGTTTTTGGGCCCAAAAAGAGTCATAAAAGCCCCGAACGTAACATTATTGCATATTAAATTATTGTACGTAAAATGCCAAAAACTTTAAGCCCTCCCTCATCATTCTAGCATAAGTATTTACCGAGTTATTAAAGAGAATGTTAATTTTCTAATAGAGTACGTTGTCTTATGGGGATTTTACACTGGAAAAGGCTGTTTTTCATATATTGATGTAGTTTTATCACCCCGAATACCCCTATACCAACTTGTTATCCCGACTATATCTCCTCTTAAGCATATAATGTACAACATTGCTATCCTAATAGTCAATTTAAATATAACCAGGAGCACCAGAACAGCCAAAAATCACATTTTTCAATTTTCCAAAAATTGTTACCTGTTGTTTTAAACCCTTTATTAGACTTTTTAAAGGTTTTAATGCGGAAATTTACTTCCCTCACGTCAGCGTGCTGCGTGCGATATCGTTAATCTTACTTTATTTCGTATTTTCCTCCTTCTCCTTACAGCATGTCATCTTCTTGTTTAAATGCTCGACCTACATAGTCCAAACCTATTTCCCATCCCCACACCCCATTACCACTCAACCTAACCCAACGACTCACCGGTTATCCTCTTCTCCAGCTTCTTCTCCTGGAAGAGAGCTGGCGGGAGTTATTCGTCCTGGGTGCCGCGGAGTATTTCCCCCCACTGAACCTAACCTGCCTCCTGAGGGACTCCCAAGACCTCGCCCACGAGGTGGCGCTGTTCCAGGAGACCATCGTCAAGCTGAAGGGACTCCACTTGGACGCTACCGAGTTCAACCTGCTCAGAGCCATCGTCCTATTCAAGACTGGTAAGTTACCTTTGGCCGGTTCCTCTATACCATCTTCTTCACTGCTACTCTTTACACTTAGTTACAAATCCTAACTGTTTTCTTAGGAGAGTGTGTCTACAGAAATTAATGAATTAATGAAAAACATATTTACTATTTAAATTAAACTAGTAGAACAAGTAGGCCTACACATTAGAGATATAATAAGGTTATATAAATTAATGTTTAAATAACGTGTGAAGAAACAATCAAGCATTTATTGTTGGTGGAAAATATATTGAAGAATGACTCATATTGGCCGGGAGGAAAGCGAAGGGCGGCTGATAGGAGGGGGGGGCAGTGCGAGGGTCGGGTCAAACACACCGGTAATCAGCCGTGATGATAACGTCGCCCTCGCCTGAACCTAATCTAAGAAGCAATTCTTTGACAGAAATCTTAAATAAACCATGAGAAGGACATTCAAAAAGCGTTAAATTGCTAAACAATGTTCATAAATTGCGATAAACAAAGTGTAAAACATAAAAATAATTATTTGTAGACAAGTATAATGTATTTGCAAGGTTATTTATTATTCCAACGCTAGAAGAATATCTGGTGTTGTAAGATGAGGGATTTCTTAAAAATTAGGTTGTAACTTGTGTACTGTATATTAATTAGAATAATTGTAATATACAATTTTGACGAACGTTAAGGCCACGCTCCCCCGACGCGTCCGTCATATTGGATTGATTCCCCATAAGCGCAATGCTAACTAAGCATCTATTTAGGACCCATATTTTTATTTCATTTTCAATCTGATTTAGGTAATTTGTTTACTAATCATTAAAGCAAAGACTAATAAAGACAAAGAGTGATTTTTGCGAGTAAAAATTCTTATAAGTGTTACAGATTACCATAAAAAATTGTCAAACTTAAAAAATTACATTTTTATTAAATATTATAATTTATTTTCAAAATATCTTCAACAATAATCACCCGCGACAAGAATATCTTTCAATTGACACCAAAATCAAAATTTTATCTCAAGAGATAAGCGAAAAATTGGGGTCTGAACTTAACATTATTCTAATGGGCGATAAAACCAATATGGCCGACAGGGTAGCGTGGCCTTAAGAAAGGATGATTCTACAAAAATAAATAGTCAGAACCATCTGTTTCTGCAAAATAAAGTAAGGTTTTTTAATTTTTGTGCAAGGAATATCTTTAAAAAAGTACGGGATCTAAAAAATTAGGAGCTGAAATAAAACTAATAGATTTAGTAATAGTTTACTTTTTATTATACATATTTATAAGAAATAACAAAGAAAATTCTAGTTAAATATTCACCATAAAGTGTTAAGTAACATGAGTGTGTGGTGAAGTATGTAGTCCTACGACTATCTTCAACAAATTTACAGTATGAATGAACATATCAGAGCTTAAGCCTTTAGAAAACATAACATGTAGAGATTTAAAGATGCAACTTAGTAGAGATACAACTTCCCGCCTCTAAATTAGCAATCATAAATTAAATTGTTCGACGCCCGGAGTCTAATTCCCTCTAAGCCTATATTACTTAAAGGACATTATTTAAATTAATTGACCTTTTTTGAATATCGTCTTGGGTTGAAATGTATGCGGCTAAAGACGCTTATTTACGGGAATTGCCTCGTGTAGGTCAACACAACATGAGACACCAAGATTGAAACATCCACTGCGGTGGTCCAGAAAATGTCCAAGATCAGTCAAGGCCAAGACCGACTAGCCACATTGTATCTATCATTGAGCCCACACAAGTGTCTGCTACATATTTGATTCCCTAATGACAGGTACTTTATGGTCCCGTCCCACACAAATTAGCCTATTCTGGTTCATCTTGGATCGAGTCCAGGTTTACGTCAACCAGAATACGAACTCAAATAATATTTAGGTGTTCGAGTCTCCACCTAAATCCAAAGATAACATGATCACTAACAGTGACTTTTTTATATGTCTCCGGGTTTTTAATTTGCGTGATATACTACTAAGTTGGTTTGGGGTAATCTGAGAGGGTTAGAGCAATTGTCTATAAATCGTTTGTAAAATATATATACGTTTTTAGATATTTTATCGTAAATCAATTAATACATTTTAGAATATTCCGCAAATAAAACGTGTGGAACTAAAGACCCCAGGATTTATACAAATATATGTCGTTTTTATGAATGAACCTTGTTTTAAGTAATCATGCGATAACAAAGTATTCTTTATAAGGTCATCAAGGGAATTTTAAATGCAAAATCTTCAGGAGGCTTTATAATATTAATTATTTTTCAGATCTTTTCCAGGCATCAACCACATAATTAAATATTAATGCAAATCGATGATAGGAAACAGCCTGCCAAACAGTCCCAGGTCTTATTACTTACCACCTACAAATTAGAAAGTTATTAAATAAAATAATTCTAATACTCTCCGTATTACTAAATTTAGAGTTAATGCAGAGTTATTGGTGAGCATAGTGTTTACAGTGACCTCGCGGCTCACATTCTGGAGGCCCTAAATTGAAATCTAAGACAGGCCATTTTGAGTTGAGTTTGTAAAGTTTCTCATCTCACCTCGGCCAATACCGGAGTGAACCCCAACATTCCGTACCCCTCCAGCGTAGTTGGTAGAGGGGTCTCTGTAGGCTATAGTCCTAACCTCGCCTGATAAAACAAGTCACTGAAAAACGTTAACAAGTTCATCAATACCTCTACATCCCATGGACTACACCACTCCCTAATTCCCATTACCCTTCTGTTACAGTTGTCCAAGGCGGGACCCTTTGTGACGTCGCATCAGTAGCCTCTATACCCTTAGACTTCACCACTGATCCAACCCTTCTGTTACAGTTGCCCAAGGCGGGACCCTGTGTGACACATCAGTAGCCTCTATACCCTTAGACTTCACCACTGATCCAACCCTATTGTTACAGCTGTCCAAGGTGGGGCCCTGTGTGACGTCGCATCGGTAGCCTCCTTCCAGGACCAGACCCAGGTGACGTTGAACCACTACGTCACATCTCGCTACCCCTCCCAGCCCTACCGCTTCGGCAAGATGCTACTTCTCCTACCCTCGCTCGGTGCCGTCTCCTCTGAGACCATCGAGGAACTTTTCTTCCGCAGAACCATCGGGGAGATCCCCATCGTCCACCTGATATGCAACATGTACAAGACCTCCTTCGAGCGTTCCTACCCCTACATCCCTCTCCATCTGTCATCGCCGTCGCAGTGACTAAGGCGACCACTTAAGAGTAAGAGTAAGAGTAAGAGTTCTGAGGGATTCATTACTGAAGACTAGAGGGATTTGTTAAGATATTTTCTCTTTAGAAACGTTTTAAGGGAGTTCTCAAGGGAGTCAGGAATCTTTAATAGGACTTCTTTTGTAGGGACTTCACTCAGTGCGGTCTCAGGGAATTTTTCGCTGTTTGTTCAAATGCCAAACAAATCTCAAATGTTCCATATATTTGTTTGTAATTTATTTTTAAGATTATCTTTTAGCACAATCTCATTTAATTGATCTCATAAGTCTATTATTTTGTAGGGCATTATTTCCAAGTTGGAATGTTCTAGTATTTTTAAGGAACACCTTACTTTTCATTTAGGACTTTTAAACTATGAAAGCTGTTTGGATTTACAATACTCTTAGGTTGTAAACAACCATTACTATTTCATAAACCATTTATTACTTTTAATTATATACCAAGTTTTATTTTAATAACATTTGGTATGTTTAAATGTCAATATTCATTTAGTTTTTAATTTGTTTATTATCTGAATGTTAAATTTGTCAGAACCCGTTTGTTTACAACGCATGTAACTACTGTTGTTTATAATAATACTCCTCATTACCTTCACGTAGTAAATTCATGCATTGTATTATTTTGACAAACCACATTTATTCAAATTCATCAAACATGAAAATAAATGTTCAGTACATGTAATACAGATTTAATTTATGTTTTAAAAATATTATTTTATGAGTTAGGAAAATATTGCTAACAAGACATTTCGCATAATGATTGGCATTCTTTCAGTTCTTGTAACAAATCATTGTATGTAAAAGCTAGGACCAATTTTGCATTTTACCAGTGCAATAAACTATTAGAATAATAACTAGTGCCTTTTTAAAAGTTAACATTTTTGTTAACATCTAACAATTAAAATTGCAATGTACATAATTGTAAGTGTAATTATTGTAAATTGTTTGTTTGTACATATTAGAATTTGTTTATTTAGATATTAAGTAAATATTTAATACATTTATGCACTGTCTGTGATTTTAAACAAATATTTATTTTTATTCCGGCACAAAATATTTTTAAAGCAAAATAACTCTCCTGTTCGAATAAATAAATATAATTCAACAGTATGAACTTATCATCATTCTACCCTTTATTGCCATTCTTATTTCACCATTAAAACCCGATATATATTGTAATAGAAAAATTGTCATTTAAAATTTTTTTAATTATATAATTTGTACATTCAATGCTGTTTATACTGTTATGTCAGTTGTTTGTGAATAAATGTTTGCCAGATTGAGCGGGATCCAGTCCACTTTGACAAAGTATAAGAACTGCTTTAGGCCAAATACAATTTTTTAGGCCTATAATCGACTGTCAGATATATTTTTACTCCATTACAAGATTATAGACTTAGGTAAAACCCAAACAAAGAAAACACTGCTGCCAACATAAACAAACTTTGAAACGTGAAATACACATTTTCATATTTAGTCAATCTGAAATTTTTAATTTAGATTGTAGAAAAACAAAAACATCATGCGACGTGTGTTTCAGGCCACTAAATATTTATTAAATCGTGTCATGACTGGTCACTTCACTTCGTTACGGTTGTCCAATATCAATAAAATTAATTAATTTAAAATCAAACAAATAATTTTAATTTGGGTCATGCCTTTCAAAGGCAATATATATTACCTTAATTCATATTCACAATTCTCTGAGTCGTTTGACTCTTAAACGTCTGGTTGTATTGTTGGTGTGAAACATCTTCAGACAGAAAACTTGTGTTTCAAAGGCCTATCAAAAATAAATATTGAATTTATTGGATAATTTGAAGTGTTTTTTTATGTTTTATTAATTGAAAATCCAATAAAACATCTTCTCAGGATGATCGATGTCATTGTTTAGTTTTTTCTTCCCGCCCTTAATTATGTCCATAACTGATTGTTGTGTCCAAAGCCCTATTGTTGTTACCCCACCACAAAGATCAAACATTCACTACGTGTAGCTTGTAGGTCGTTGCGGCTGTGGCGGTGGCAGCACATAACATTACAGGCCCGGACAGTCACACAATAGTCCGGGATAAACAGAAGCGCGCCGCCGGACAAATTGGCCCAAACAACGTTATGATGGACTGAGGCTATTTTCGGCCACTTTCTGACCCCAGGCGATCGCTTCAATGGGCGGCAAACCCTTGGAAGACCGCTCTATTATCCGACAGAAAGGCCTGGCCTTGTCAGTGGAGCTGTAAAATTTAAAGGTAACTTATTTAAAAGTGACTTAAATCCGCAAACAAATAGCGGATTGGAAGGAACGCCGCGTTTTTCTTGGAACTGGAAACTAGTTTTATTCGCTGGCGATTAAGGTGAGATAAGCATTATCACGGTCGGGATTTTCAAACGACTAATCATTCGTAGAGGAAACTGATTGTCTAATTAGTGAAAATAAATCTAATATATATTTAATATATAATAATAAAACATAAATTGGAATTCTGAATGACGAAGTCAATAGTTTGACAGCTTAACTTCCTTTTGATGACATATTCTGTCAACCAAGGTTAATTGGCTGCAATGTATTGTAATATAATTTTTATATAATGCATTTTGTGTTATAATCAAGCAGGTTCGATGTTGTAACAGGAGTAATTCAATAATAACACGACTCAATAATAAAGGTAGTATGGTGTTATACTTATGAACATAGTTAGTTCGCTTGAAAAAGTCAAGTAATGACTTTGACCAACTTGTTTTTTCGTCCAATACAGAATTCCATAATCAGCAGCTCCTACGCATTGTGTTGTGTGGAACTACCGATGCCTTCACTGCCTGAGTTTTCACGAATGATTGGCCGGTGACTACTAAGTGGCGGAAGTTTGGGTCCGTAGGCAGCTTATGCGATGCGAGCGGCCTCTGTCAAGCCCAGCTGCCAAGTCTCCGCCGCCGCGCCGTGCTGTGATTGGTCAACAAGCCTCCCCCACAGCCTTTCCACCCTCACTCAGTAGAGAATCAATCTGTTATACCGAATGGACTACAAAATGGACTTACCCATCTTGTCTCACTACTAAATAAAATATACTAGAACATATTGTACAGTATTTTATAGTATTGTATACCGTACACTGTAGACAATGTATTAATGATCCTGGTTAAAATTAAAGAAACAGGCGGTCTTAGTCATCAACAAGGCTACATAAGACATCTCACTCATTGTACACTTATAATTCTTTCACAATCGCCTTAAAATACGCACAAGCTGACAAGAGTTATATATTAACAATATTTACTTGTTTATTTGCTTGATCGTGACCTCGCCCAACCTCCTCAAAACCGGTGTGATAAATCTCGCACAAATGTAGGGATTAACTTATTTCTAGATCGAAAAGACGCTTAGATGGGGTCAGCTCGCAGGAAAATCTAATTTTGTAATGTCTTCTCCGAAAGCTTCGAGATTAGCTTATGGTACTTTGTCTCCATTATTTTCTTTATATAAGGAGTTAATTTTGTTTTTATCTGGCTAAAATGAGTCGTTATACAGAAAAATAAATTGGAAATTGCATCAATAATTTATTAGATTTATTATTTTGTGTCGCTTCAGTTAATTACAGGCAGACACATACATAAAATATGATTGAACTACTACATGGTTCACAACAATGTCTATGCACCTTTTTTTTATCAGGTACTAGGGTTGAACGTAGTTTTGTTATCTATTAACTAGAGATTAGAGATAGAACATCAAATTTGTTGTTAATAAATCATGCATTGTCAATTAACTGTTTTAACTCTCGTAACAAACTTAAAATGTCAAGCAAAATCATAAATTTGTTTATATATAAATGTATACCGTATTATAAACAATGTATTTTATAATACCATCTGTCAACTGTGTATCCTAATACATAAGGCAACAAGTTCAATGCTTATTCAAAAACGTTAAGTTTAGCTACGCAGTGTAAATTATATCAAACGGCAACGTCAACCTCAAGTCTTATATAGCGTTGAGTGTTTTTCTCTTCTATTATAATTATTTTTATTCTTCGGTTTTATGTTTTTCTTTTTTTATGTTTCAATAAAGCTAACATTCCAAAATTATGATTATAATTGTGGTTAGTTAGTACTCGCACAATACTGTTTTTACTTTAGTTTTTCTCCTTTTAGCGAATTTCCCCTATAGGGAAGAAACTATTGCCGAATTCAGCATGGTAAGACCTAAGCCCGGAACCATGATAACTTTTCGTTTTGAGGTACCCATGCAGATGCCAAAAACGACATTTGTTCAATACTGTATATATATATATATATATATATATACGTCCGTAAGCAAGATAACTCTCGTAAAAATAGTCTGATTTTGATAAAACTAAACAAACATGAAATCGATACAAACGTGTAAATCAACATTTACGACTTTAATTTCGAAAACCAGACAGAACAACCAAACCGAAGGGGTATTTTGGGTGGGTTTTGTACCCCAAAAATGGTTTTTTAAATTGTCTATAAAAAATCGTTAAAAATGTCAAATTTTCGTTTTTACCACTGGATAAAACTTAAAAAAGACACACAATTTGGTGTTTTCATCATTGCTCTACGTCAATTGGTTCCAGAGATATTGAAAGTGCTAAACACAGTACGTTGTCCGATATTATTCTTATGGAGTATAAGATCAATAACTTTTATGTCGCTTATTTATGAACGTATACCGACAAAACTTGGTACACCGCTTTATCTGGTTGTCGTCTATTATTGTTTGCACAAAAAAAAACAATTTTTACTGATGGTTACCGTAGCAGCAACCCTGCGTCCTCATCCCCCATGTTTTTCATATGGATAAAAAGTAAAATATTATATTCCCCTTAATTATTAACATAAATTAATAAAAATGCGTATGTGGCTTCCCCTAGTTGAGTTATTTTGATATTTGCATACAAACCAATTTTTTGTGTTCCTTGTTACAACAAACCTGCTTACTCAGCTCCCATGTTATTCTAATGGAGGATAATTAAAATGGCATATATCTCTTACTTATGAATGTATATTGATGAAACTTGTCTCGTAGCTTTCCGTATTTGAGTTTTATTTATATTTGCATAAAAACCCACATTTTGTGTTCCTTGTAGCAAACCTGCTTACTCAGCCCCCATGTTATTCTTATGGAGAATAATTAAAATGTTACTTATTGCTTATTTATCAATGTATATAAAAGGAACTTGGTATGCGACTTTATGCGGTTTTAAGACATATAGTAGAATGTGTATCCGTTCTTCGCACGGGTAACAGCTGTAATAAAAACAAATGTATCAGCAGTTGGAAATTAAATACCTTTAAGTGTGTTTAAACTCATCCATTTTCTTTATATTTGTGTCCTTAGGGAATATTTTATCAAAAACCTAACATTTTTCCTCCAATTTTCTCACCGAGACCTTTCGTTCAATTATCGGGTTGATGGGTGTCAAACTTATGGATTTCTCAAAAGTTCCTGGGTATATGACGATATATATATAAGCATTGGAAATTCGCTTAGTACGAAGGTTTGCTGCGATGGGGGTAATATGGATAAGTAATCTACACAAGTTTAATTACTGATGTCACTTTAATTTTAAATTCAGGATTTCTCCTTCCACAGCTTCTTAGTATTTAACTTTTATTTATGGAGTTTCTGAAAACCTTTTTTAAAAGCTGAAAAACACGCTTAGCATCTGCATGAATTCCAAACTGTATACACTTTAACTCGTCTCATTTTAAATTTTTGAACAAAGCTCACACTTTAGCAACAGGAATTGTAAACTTCATATTGAGATCCCTTATTAAAAATCGGCATTAGGACAAAGAGAGGTTGATTGTACTGGGGTGAAAATATATAATGAAGCCCCGACATTTATGCCAATAAAGAAATATACTGAGCTTTACTACTGCAGTACTGAAGTGATATATATCATTAGCACCTTCCTCACAAATCCAACTTTGATTTCTTTGCCATCTGGGAGTATCTTTGATTCAGCTTTTGTATGCAAATTTGTATGAGATGTAGATGTATTCTGTTATTCTGTTCCTTCTTTTATACAATAGAAAGTAGAAACGCATTTTACAAAATCGATGTTGGTTCCAAGAGATATGTAAATTAAAAGAAATATATACGAATACATAATCAACAAATAAGTAGTAGTTTTATCATTTTTATGTTTTATATAAGAACTAGCAGGCCCGACAGACGTAGTCCAACGTCTGAAAGTGCAGCATTTAGTTCCATACTTTGTAACCAACACTCATTTACCGTTAACACAGATTCACTCGAGCAAATACTATTTTCCCAAAACCGACAGCACCCAAACTGTTCAAGAATTTCAACAATCACACTTCTTTATAAACACTTATGTTCAAAACCCTCTCAAACCAGCACTCATCATTTAACGGCAGCACCAAAACAAACCCGTTGCTGTTGAGTATTCCTAGACGACGTCAGGTTTTGTTGTCGGCCTCCCCGACAATGATGGTAGTGACATGATGGGTCTACCCCCCGGGCTGTGACTTCCACCTGCAGGCGGAGCCCCCATGCCTGCCCGCATCCTCCGGGACTCTCCCAGGGTCCCCCGGGCTCCTAGGGTATCGCGGGGGGCAAAGGGTGAGGATCAAGGGTACTCCAGGACGTATGACTTACTCACTTCCCTTTTTTAGGTCGAAGGGTGAGATCGGTGAAAGTGTCTGGTAAAAATGTAGATGAGTTCACCAAATGTCAAAACGTAGTCAATATATTCCAGGTGAAATTTTCAGATGCACGAAATGACCGTAATCTTTCTTTGAACAAGATTTTGGTATCTGTGTGGAAGCTTTCGTTCTCTATGCTGTTCTAATGCTACTTTCACTAGCATTCACCTTTAGTTTATGGTTAACTTAAGCCATATAACCATGCCATTAAAATAATCAAGAATTGCGTCTCTTTTCATTTGTTTAAAATAATTGGTTACAATATATTTTTGCTTCTTTACAATATGGTAACTACTATAATAACAAAATAATTGTAATTGTTACATTAACACTTTCGCAGCTGCAAATATGTATAAACATGAAATTTACATAAGTTTCTATCTTGAGAAAAAACCGATCGGGGTCCGCCGTAGCCAACGTGTTTACAAAATAATAATATTGCATATAGATTTATTCGAAGTAATTATTTTAATTATATTGATTAGGGATGTAGGAATACTCATTTATATATATATATATATATATATATATATAGTTATAAAGTTATACTTGATTTAAAATGTATACAGTCTGGCCGTGCGATCCTTCTTAGTTAATTGGATAATATGTGTAAAAAGTACAAAGCCTCAATTTGTCTAGAAAGCTTTGATTAAGTTAGTCATAGTAAGCGACAAACCTTAAATTTATTTTGTATGACAATTATTTGCTAGGTTATATTTTCACTAAATTTTTAATAATACAAATTTGTTTACATTACCAGTAATGTTGTAGCTAACCACAATAAAAGCTATAGAATATTCTAACCAAACAGCCTTTTTCGGAAGGTTATCTTGAATGATTTGACATAACCTAGGGTTGGATTACAGTAAGAATAAGCCGACATTAAACTGGTAATACAACTGTTGTAAAATACTTTCAACACAATACCAGAAATTTTGTAGCGAATTTCTTTATTCGCAAAAAGCTTTAAACTATTCTTACCAAACTAAGCCTTTTTTACAGGTTATCTGAAATGATTTGACATATCCTTCTGAAAGTTTGGATTACAGTGAGCTGTTTTCTTCATAAACTTGGACCTATGGCTATAAAATGTAGGCCTATACACTTAGGCTACTTGCCATTTTATAAGTTTCATGTACGGTCTTGGACAAACCCATGTTTATAGCATTTAATTTCATGATAGCCTAGGCTTTTGAAACAATATATTGAAATCTCATTTTGTCATCTAACTAGCCAGACCTGACGACTTATTGTTAATCCTTAAGAATATTTTGACTAGGCCTATAGAAATTGTAACATTAGTTCATTTCGGAAACTCACTGTTCTCTTAAATTAATCACACTGCTAAAGTCACTGCCTAACCCAAAATACTCTGTTTGTACTACGATAACGCACCCATGCCAATCCTAACAACAAACCATGTCTGAAACTTACAATTTATTTTAAAAATAAATAAATTTACGGATTTATGCAACATTTCCTTTGATAAAAACAAGTGACAAATGTATGAATATTTTCTACGGATTAAAGATTAAGTTTGCGATGGGATCCGAACCTGCGACCTTTTGCTCTGAGAGCCAGTCAGCTACCGCGGTAAGTGGTTTTAAGGGGGGACAAGTTACTAGAAGTATAGCTATATAGACATAAACCCGGATTCTGGCGGCAGTTAAATGATAACGGAATGTATTCTGATGATGTTACTCAAATGAGATCTTGAATTTTTTATGAACTCGATTTAAGTTTGATCATGTGTTTAGATTAGGCCTATCCTTATACGCGAGGAATAAGCGTACACCTAGTTGATAGGGGTATTGTAAAATAATAAAACTGAATCTTAAAGCAAATATTAATTACGCATTTCAAAACAAATTCCCAGTAAAAATAAGTAAGTATAACTCAGTACTGAATTCACAGTACAACTTAAAAAAGCACTGAGAGATATAAAACATATTTTAAAACAAATAGTTAAAATATACGACATTAAAAATACACCTAAAGTGGATATAAATATATTACTATTATAACTTTATTAAATCCCAAATTAAAATGATAGCGCTAGCGTTGTTTACCTGTTTAAAATCCAATCCGAAACCAAGCCTCTTAGCCATTCTATTATTATTCATTAGCACAGCGTTACAGAGACGTATTGGACCCACAACTCGAAACCTCTCCGCAAGAGGGTTACATTTAAATACCTCCACCAATGAAAGAAACCTCTCAGCACCAATGTTACATTGGAGTGGTACAATTGTTCCGACCCGAAGGCAGGTGAAGTTATAGACGGGGAAGCGAACGAGAGCTAGAAACTCGCAACAATGGGTGGCGCGGTCAGCTGGGTTGAAACAATATAAACATTGTAGCGTTCCCACCGCGGCTGCTGAGGACTTTGGGACTTGTGTGGCACAATACGCCCAATTGAGCGACGAAACGCTTAATTAATAAAGCTGCACAGTGCGGGACGCGGGCCTCAGCTGCACGCTGCGAACTGTAGTGGACCTATAGCGGGGACATTGTACAAGCACTTGAACTAGTTACTTGCGCTTCAAGAGGGCGACTGGGGTCGAACTTTGACTGTGCGTTGCAGCGGGGTGTTTGGAAATATAATTATTCAAATGAATTATAATTACTTATACAAATTATGCAGATTTGTTTGTTTACTTTTGTAACTCTCTGGCTTGTGGAATGTATTTTTAAAATCGGTGTTGCTTTTTCGTAGATAGATGGAGTGAACACTACGTTACTATTACAGCGGTATTACAGTAGTTTTACTATTACGTTCACTATCGGTTGGATTCAAAAACAAAACAGACTAAAACAAAACAAATATTAAATGTTAATTAACCATAAATACATAGGCCACGCACAACCAAAACGTCGACACAGAGTGTTGCTAACACTTTCCTTATTAAATGTCGGTCATCTAAAATATAAATATAATGTTAGAATCAAGTCACGAAACATGTCGCGTTTCTTCCTGTTTCCCCAAAACAGGCAAATGTTAACTTTCAAAGCCTGTCCCTCCTCAACAGGTTATCCGATATCGTTTATTATAACTCAAATAGCAAAAAAGTACCTATCGATTTCAGTGAGTATATTTCCGATATCTCAAATAATGATCGTACACAAAAATCGAAATATTAAATATTTACAATTTTTTAATGGGCGAACTATTTCTGATATCGAAGTTCTGCTCACTGAAATCGCTAGGTATTTTGTATGTATATATTTGTAATGTACAATAAATCATTAATTTTGAAAAATCCGTTGATCAGGGGGGTCTTTGACAATCGGGTACACGAATGTACATATGTACCCGAATGTCGCTGTCCCCGATTTTCGCGACACCGATTAGGGACGGGCTTTGAAAGTTAACATTGATTAAAATTGGTCTTGTGGGAGACGCAAACTAGTGGAACACCCTCTTAAAAATATAGGCCTACCTACTATCTAAAGAATGTTTCGCTGGGATACAAATAATAATGCTATTTATTTATCAAATACTTTGATTTATAGGACTTGAAACATTCATAATTATGTCAGTAATCACCTATCGGTTGGGAAATGTCAGACAAGAGTATTGTCCTGCCCCAGTATTTCCCACTTACCGCCACACTCCCGGCCCTCACTGACACACACTCGCCGGCGCCGCCATGTTGCCGCTAATCCCCGCTAACAGCTCGTGTAATCCTCTATGAGGGTCGCGGCCGCAGTTCATTATCAGCCGAGTCGCGTACTCCATAGCCGTTGCACTGTCACTCCCTGCGTATTGGTAATCTCGGTGGGAAGGTGAAACTTTCGTAATTGTGTTCAAGTTTTGTTATAAGGCTCGTAATGATAATAATGTACTATTTTAAGTACAAATATATGTGTCTTATATCGTTTCGGGTTTTTTAGTTGCAGTTGTTTGAAGATGAGGATAAATGTTTTTGAAATGACAAAAGTTGCATAGTTAACCAATTTATCCTGTCTACTGGAAGTTTTGACGCTTCTGATTTAAAACGGAACCAGCTTAGTATAACCGCTGCTGTAGTCTTTATGTTTCTATTAAACTATACATTAGTATTTGTAAAGTCTTACTACAGAATTGTGTTCATCCAGAATTCATCAAGTTATACATGTTTCTGAAATCACAACAGTTGCATAATTATCCATTTTTAGCGAATTTCTCCTACAGGGAAGAAGCTATTACCATAGTCGGCATGGTAAGACCTAGGCCCGGGACCATGATACCTTTTCGTTTTGAGGTCCCCAGATCCCAAAAACACCATTCGTTCAAAATGTGGAGATATCTATCTATCTATATATATATATATATATATATATATATATATATATATATATATATATATATATATATACATGTGTGTCCGTGAGCACGATAACTCTCGTAAAAATTGTCCGATTTTGATTAAATTTGGTACAAACGTGTAAAGAAACATTTATGACTTTAATTTCGAAAACCAGACAAATCGATCAATCCGAAGGGATATTTTTGGGGGGTTTTGTACCCCAAAACTGGGTTTTTTGAATTTTTTACTTATAATCTTTGAAAAAGGCAAATTTTATTTTCATCATTGGATCCAACTTTAAAAAATGCACAATTTGATGTTTTGATCATTGCTCTACGTCAATTGGTTATGGAGATATTAAAAGTGCTAAACACAATACGTTGTCCAATGTTATTCTTATGGAGAATAAGAATAATTTTATATCTCACTTATTTATGAACGTATACCGACCAAACTTGGTATATGGCTTCATCTGGTTGTGGTCTATTGCGAAAAATAATTTACCGATGGTTCCCGTAGCAGCAAACCAGAGTACTCAGCCCCCATGTTATCTTTTGGAAAAAAAGTAAAATATGATGTCTCCTTTAATTAATAATAACATAAATCAATAAAACTTGGAATGTGGCTTCACCTAGTCGGGTTATATTCATATTTGTATAAAAACCCATTTTTTGTGTTCCTTGTTTCAGCAAACCTGCATACTCAGCCGCCATGTTATTCTTATGGAGAATAATTAAAATGTCATAAATCGTTTATTTATGATTGTATGTTGATGAAACTTGGTATGTGGCTTTATGTGGTATTAAGATACATATACAGTATATTCATTTCATTGTAAATTCACTTAATACGCAGGTTTGCTGCTACGGGGGTATTACATATCTATTATAGTTTCTACGCTTAGGCTACACTGTGAAGTTCAGCTTAGTATAAATTGCTCAGATGCAGTGTCTTCACCTTTTTAATAAACTGCATAATTTGTATAAAGTCTTACTATAAAATTATATTTTTAAACGTTATTAAAAAATACAGCGTTGCAGTGAGTAAAACTTACCTTTTAAATATTAAATATCGTTTAACGGTTCTCTCTAAGAAGCGCTGTGCAGTTAAATTTTTGACCAACCTCATGATTCTATACTTATTTATAATATCCTCACAAGAAAGCATAAACAAAAACAAAAAACATTCAGGTTTTGCATACATTTCATAAGTTCACCGCTTTCATCTGACTAAAATACAAGTCTAAAGTTCTAGTAACAATTAAAACGTATTGAACGATGATGTTATTTTAAACAATTACAATCCAACGTAAACAGATTAGAATATTGGAATACAAAGATGAATAGAGAAAGAGGCGAGAACTCGATGGCTTTATGTACCATTACGTTAAATTTTAAAGAAGTAATCTACAGTAAAATATAATTGAATTTCGTCCCACTCAAGTATGCTGTGCTGTAAAAAAAGGCCAATTTAAAAAAATTCTGCTGTTTCAAGGAAAAAACTGAAGAGATTATTTTATTTTTCACTAAAGGAAATGTTTTTCTTATATAAGTACTCTGTTTATTCTAATAGGATTGTCTCTTAAAACTGAATAACAACTCTACCACACTGTTTTTATTTAAATATTCAAAGATCTTCGGTTTTTTATGTTTGGAGATCATATATCATAATTATTTTGTGTCCGAAACAAATGTTTTAACAGTTGCAGATTTATTAAAAATGCGACTCTTCTGAGAGAATTTAAATAAAATTATCACATTAAATATAATATGTGGCTAATCGGGTTCATCCTTGTCGTTATTGTTCATCTGAAGTATTTAGTCGTTCGCGGTACTCATCGCCCGTAATCATCCAGGTCCTAATGACGTCCGGACACTCCGGTTACAATCCGGTGAAGTCAGCATTAATGTTTGGTTTGACATTACTGTGAACAGCACCATTATAGTAGTGCTTTATTAGTGATATTTAAACTTTAAACTATGAAGTTAAAACATACAAAATAATTTTTATTTGAATTTTTATGTTTTAACTTCATAGTTCAAAATATAAAATATTTCTAATAACAAGCTCTCTAATAATAACAATTAGTAATATTTATATATAGATTGAATTATTTCAGAAGATGATACATCCCTCCTTCAACTATATAGGTTTCTTAATGTTGGCAACCAAAACATTAAGGCCTTACATTTTAAATATAATTTTAAAATTCTTGCAAGGAGTCAATTTATTAAATAACCATAATACTAACACTAAATATTTGTTTTCGTTTTATAAAATTAATACATTTCAAACGAGTTCTTAACTTTTAGCAATTGTGTAGGATTAAATTACAAATAACAGTATAAAAATCAATTTACCTCGTATTCTTTGGACAACAATTACAGCATCGGATTATGATTTTTTTAAATATTTTAATCAATAATAATTTGTCAATTAAAATTACATTTAAATGTTTGTTAAACCTGGTACTACCGCTCAAAAGCTTGAACAACTTTTGTACAAGTTTTTTTGTTATTCCCAAGTCATGTTGCTTTTGGCCAGACAGAAGGGGGAAGGGTGGGTTAGGCGCCAAACGGGTGATGGGGAGGGGGTGTTACCCGATCAAAGGGGAGAAACAAGTCGAATTAAGACGCCAAAAAGCTGCGCGCACCCTTCCACTCCCCGGGCCAACCCTCAGACGGGCTCAATGGCTACAATTTCACACACAAACGCGTGTGCTTTGTACATGTAATTATGTGTTATGGGTAACAGTGGTGCCACACACCCCTGATATACTACATAACATGCTGTGCGCTTCGTATTACAGTAAACAAGATTCTTGATGAGGGTCACTTTTCAGTTTAACTGTGATCTAGCTGTAGTATATGTTAGGTTTGGACAAAATGAGAAGAGGCTTTATATAATTTGAACAAACGAAGGGTTTGTGAAGGGTTTTGTCGTATAAATTAACAATTAACCGTGAGGTATCCAAGAGAAGCTGGAACTTTCAGTCAAAAGTATACTTTGAATTAAAATTTAATATCAGTATAAATAATTATGTATCATGTAATAATTGAAAAACTAAGTTACACTGTTTTTATTACTCAAATTCAATACTTTTTATCATCCTGCACGAAATTCACCTGTTTCTTGTTCTCTAAATAGTACTCAAAACGTCACTTTTTTGTCCTAGGACCTAAAAAATCATCTGTGATCTTTTTTAAGTCCTAGAACGTTAGCTGTTTGCTAAATATTATTATTGTTTCATTAATTTTGATATGCATAATAGTGAAATACACGTTATAAAAGTATTGTTTGTAAAGAACAGAAATTTAAACACTGTATTTTACTTACTTTGTAAACATAACTTCAAAAATATAACTTTATAGCATTTTTCAACGATTAAAAGTCTAATTCCGCATTATGATAAAACACGTTGTTCATCAGTCGGAGAAAAAGTGTCTTTTTGGTCCTAGTGGTGAAAACTACTATTATAGGTATGTTACCCGTTCATACGTCATTGTTGTTTTCTAAAAATAATACTGATATATAACTCTTATATACTCTAGTTTTTTATCAATTTGATTTATATCAGTAATTAAGTAACACTGTTATGTATTCAGCTACTAAATTTTGAACACATCCAAGGCATTTACTGGATTAATTTGAGTTATCTGTGAATGTTTTAGGGTTCGTTTCTATGGGGCCTTAGAACCTCCAGTTGCGTAACATTTCACGTTCCTACCTGCATCGGATTAAAAATCATCGATTCATTGATAATTTTCAAGGGCAAAACAACACTTAGCAATTTCAGTGAGCACAAGTAATGAGCTTTAAATTATTCAAAAATATACAATATTTTAGATTTTTATTTTAGGAAAATTATTTGTGGAATCAACATTATGCACACTTAAATTGCTATAGGTATTGTATTGTTATATATTATAAGCCATAAATCAACAGTTTTGGGTATTTTTTTTGTAGTGGGACGTGATTTCAAAGTCAACATTGGTCATACGTCAGAAATAGGTATAAGCAGTTGACCGGAATCAACTCAAGCTGAGCGTCCCCTAATTATCGTCTGACACTCAGGGGTTTTCTTACTGTAGTTGCACTATCATTACGACTTTGCTACTACACAGTACTATCATGTTAACCATAAATAAGTACAACTGAAAAAGTTATAATGCTTGCAAACCCTTTCACCTTTCTCGACAATCAACCCCAACCAATGACACATCCCTCGTGTTGACGGGGGGTTTATTGGGGGTGTTTTATAATCGACGTCACTGACGTTCTGTCGTTTTAATCATCTCTCGCCTCTCGCCCTCTCGCCGCTTCTCGCGTTCAGCGGTAATCCCGGTCTGCGGCTGATGTACTGTATAATAGACCGAGAGGGCCAGGTAGGGCAGCTGTCCCTTTGTGTCTATAATCCTCGCATATGTCGCCACATCGCTTTCAAGCCCACTGACAATTTGCCATTTCGGCTCCGAGCGTCAGCGCTCTGTAGCCTAAGCCAACAGCTCAAAAACACCGGCCCTTATCGCACACGGACCCCTGTCACCGGAGGGGGGAAAGGGGGGGGTTGGCTCTTCTAGGAGACTCCATTGTTAACCTCATTGACGGTAAAGATCGAAAATACAGTTGCTAATGCCCCGGTCTCGCAGTGTTTGGCTTGCTCGACGGTGCCTTGAATAAACGGAGGGGTGAACAAGGTCCGTTACTGGAATGAGGTCTTTACGAAACTTTTTACTTTATAGACTATAAAGTAATCATACCATGCCGCGCGTATTGTACATGCTAGAGGACATCCTCTGAAACGTGAAGTGAAGATGACCTAATGTATTTTGATAAAGGCATGTATTAGAAAACCCAGAGACTTAGGGGACTTAAATGTCAGGGGAGGGGTCTAAACTACTTTTTTACAGCCAACAGCCTATATTAGGCGAACTGGACACTATAAAGAACAAAAACTCGGTTCTAAAACCACGACACTCCTTTAATGGGTTAGGAAGAACATGGGTAATAAAACCCAGGAAACGAAAAAGTTAATCTATCTAGATCTCAGTCATCAATTGAAGGTACGTGTTTATGCTAATATATCCATATTAAAAAGCGGCAGAGAAATCTAAAATGCTGCAAATCTAGTTCGGAGATGAGGAAACTCCAATGCTGACAGGTTACGGTGCCTGACATTCCATGTATTCTGGTATATAAAAGATAAAGATCTCATGACTGTACATCTTATCACAAGTAGTACCGGGGGTCCGAGTCTTGTTCATTGATATTTGATTAGTTTCCGTGGGTGAAAAGAATGCAATAAATAAATGTTGTGCCATTATGTAATTTGCATAAAACCGTCATTGTCATTGTCAATGCGTTAACTACCAAAGCTATTTCTCTATTTCATTTGTATTATTTTGTTTTGTATTCATATTTTATTTCTACTAATTTCTTTTAGGTAGGCTATTTAAAAATCAGTGTCAGTTTGTGCAAGTCCTGGAGTAGTTTTTCAACTCGACCCCTTCATTACGACAGACTTGCTTCGCTCTCTTTTCCGCATGTTCCGATCATTTCAGTTGTTATTTTAACTTAATGTCTCTTCAGTTTATATTATTGATGTATATAATTTGATCAATTTTGTATACGTCCCTCTATATGCAATCTTCATTAAATGGTTCTAATCACTGTTTTCAAGAAACCTGTTGATAATAGAAACCCCCAGCAGTTTATGAGGGGGGGGAGATAGCTTAGCGAATTTCCCCGATAGGGAAGAAGCTATAACCGTAGGTGGCATGGTAACAATTAAGCCCGAGACCATGATAACTTTTCATTTTGAGGCCCCCAGATGCCAAAAACACCATTCATTCAAATGTTGTATATATATATATATATATATATATATATTTATCTTTATATATTTATGTATGTGTCCGTAAGCACGATAACTCTCGTAAAAAGGTCCGATCTTGATGAAATTTGGTACAGACGTGTAAAATAGCATTTATTTGAACGAGTTCAAAAACCAGACTAATCGCACCATCCACAGGGGGGTTTTTGGGGGGTTTTGTACCCCAAAACTGGGTTATTTAAATTAAATATTTAGTTGTACCTTTGAATTAAGTTAAAAAAAACAAACAATTTTGTATTTTGATTTTTGCTCTATGTCAATTGGTTAATGAGATATTGCAAGTGCTAAACACAGTACGTTGCCTAGTACGTTGTCTAATGCTATTCTTATGGAGAAAAATCAATTTGATATCTTGCTTATTTATGAATATAATCTGACAAAACTTGATATATGGTTTCATCTGGTTCTGGTTTGTTGTTGTTTGCACAAAAAACAAAATTTTCAATTATGGTTCCCGTAGCAGCAAACCTAGGTACTCGGTCCCCATGTTATTCTTATGGAGAATAATTAAAATTATATTTATCGCTTATTTGTGAACATATTTTTATGAAACTTGGTATGCGGCTTTATATGGTATTAAGACATTGGAAATTCGCCGAGTACGCAGATTTGCTGTGACGGGGGTATTTATAACTTTATTTCCAGTTTTACAATCTGTTTAAAATAAGATGGAACAATCAGTAAACCATATATTACAAATTAAATGATATTGGCAAGATGCTGTCCAATAACAGGTCTTGCGTCAAACATTCCTAAACAATAAAAAGTTTAAGTAAACCTGTATGGTAGTTCGGTCTTTAGTTATAGTTATAGGTCTTCGTTAATAGTTTCATTTGTTGTCTTTTATACCAGATATGATTTTCCCAATTTAGTCTTTGGTCAATATGAAGTATTTTTTATACTTTCAACATCACCTTAGGGGATAATTAGTTAATTATTCACAACTGTTATGTTTATTTTGTATTGATTACGAACTCCATAAGCCCTATGTTACAGTTTTAGCGAATTTTCCCTATAGGGAAGAAGCTATTACCGTAGGTCTCATGGTAAGACTTAACCCGAGACCATGATAACTTTTCATTTTGAGGTCCCCAGATGCCAAAAACACCATTCGTTCAAATTTGTATATATGTATATATATATATATATATATATATATATATATATATAATATATATATATATATATGTGTGTGTGTGTGTGTGTGTGTGTCCGTAAGCACGATAACTCTCGTAAAAAAAGTCCGACCTTAATGAAATTTAGTACAAATGTGTAAAGCACCATTTATTTGAACGAGTTCGAAAACCAGACGAATCGCACCATCCAAAGGGGGGTTTTGGGGGGGTTTTGTACCCCAAAAATGGGTTTTTTAGGGTTTCCACATGTAATTTTTATTTAAATCAAATTTTATTTTTTACCATTTAATTTAGCTTAAAAAAACAAACAATTTGGTATTTTTATCATTGCTCTACTACAATTGGTTCCTGATATATTGAAAGTGCTAAACACAGTACGTTGTCTAATGTTATTCTTATGGAGAACAAGAAAAATTGTATATCTCGCTTATTTATGCACATAAACTGACAAAATTTGGTATATGGCTTTATCTGTTTGGGGTTTATCGTTGTTTGCACAAAATACAAAATTTTCACGTATGGTTCCCGTAGCAGCAAACCTAGGTAATCGGTCTCCATGTTATTCTTATGGAGAATAATTAAAATGTTATGTATCGCTTACTTATAAATGTACATGAATGAAACTTGGTATGTGACTTTACTTAGATGAGTTCTAATGATATTTGCATAAAAAAACTTTATTTTGTGTTCCTTGTTGCAGCAAACCTAAGTACTCATCCACAATGTTATTCTTATGGAGAATAATTAATATTTTTAATATCGCTTGTTTGTGAATATATTTCTTATGAATCCTGTTAAGTGTTAATGTGTTATGTTATATATTCATTGGAAATTCGCTGAGTATGCAGGTTTGCTGCGACGGGGGTATTTAATTTTAAAATGAGTTTTTAGAAAGCCATGAGTTTTCCTTGGAATTAAGTTTCATCAATCGATTTTTGAGATCCGATAACTTCTTGATCCCCTAAGTTTAAACCAAATCTTTCCAGTTAATTTTACAAACCAACAAACGTGTATTGCTGGTTTAGAGTAGGAGATAGAATGCGAACAATATGATACAAACTGGATATTAGGTAGAAAAAAGTATCTTTAGTTTAGAAGAAACCGCATGTAATTCGGGTCAGTAGATGTCTCAGACAAACTGTCTAAAGAATTATTTTTTTATTTGAAATATAAGGATTTATAAACAATTAAAATCCTAAATTGAAATTCGGGCCTCGACAATTCCTCCTACTTAAAATTGCCTATCCTTAGACAAATAAATCGTAAAAATCCACAGATAATCGAGTGGTTAACTAAGAATCTGTGGATAAAAAAGCAACAAATTCTTTAATATATAGGGAACCTACTGTTCACACTTCTTGAGTGATAAAGATTAATATGGATATCCCCGCATAATAACCTTTCAGTCCTTATTTCGTCTATTAGTGGTGAAAATATTTAGATGTACAGTTAGAGGAAATTATCCGTAAAACAAAAAGGCGTTTTCACCTGAGGCAGGGATATTTTTTGCCTTTTTCATAGTTTGTTAATGCTATGCTAAAACAAAGCTTCGTTCATTATAACTTAATAGGAAAACTATACGTTTCCATCATTAACTCCATATATACAACAATTCGATGCCTCCTTCAAATAGTGCTGTTTGAATCTTTCTGCCTAAAAATACAGTAAAAACTTGTGTTAAATACTGTGTTTCCCCATTAATTGTTTCCATATGCTGATGACTGATCCTACCTGATGTAAATGCCAGTTCATCTCATCAGTTCGCACAGGCTCAACTTTTTATAACTTGTTATAATCGCTATGAAAGAGTCTGCAATCGACATCTGAAAAGTTTTATTTATTCAGGTGCCACATAGAGCACACGCTGTCGAAATCATCCCCTCCCGCGCCCCCGCGTGTATGCGAGTGCGAGTGACTGACCGACTGACTGCCAGAACTCCCCTTAAATCCCCCCTGAGTCTTCTTTATCCCAGAGACTCCTCTATTTACCAGCCATCACTGTCACCCCCTCCCCTCAATCTGCCTTAACCCCCAGTATTTACATTATCTACCCTGATTATTCGACAATGGCGGAAAGAATCCTCGGAATCTCGCAGACAAAAGTGGATCAGAATGGGGCAATGTGAGCAAATAGAGTATTGTCTGTGAGGTCGGACCTCGCGCCGCACAACAGGGTTGTCTTGAGTGGTTTAACTGCACCAATGGATGGGGCTTGAAGTGATTGTATGAAGGTAGCAAAAGGTAACATGAAGGTAGACCAGACAACCATACACACTGAGGGGAACGATATCACTTGTTACCTTATAATATTTAAACTCTAGATTTGATTACTTAATAAATACATAGGGGATATACACGCAAATAGCATGGTGGTTTAACACGTCTTCTTTTTTTAACACATTATTAATCCATAGCATTTTATTCATTCAAACTATTGTAATCAGATCAATACATTTTGCAAACAAGATTATTTAATAAACAATAACATTGATAAATGATTCTAGAAACATCTGATTAAATTAAACACATAAGTAAAACATATAGTATTCAGGGATGTAACAGTCCTCCCTTCTTATCTCACTGTACCGGTAGTGTAGTAAAACATATCAGTGTTAACAGCATAGTTTTCCTGGTTTTCTTTTTATTCTGGTTGACCTTCTTAAAGGCAGCGAATCCGGTAGTTCAGGCAGAGCTACTGGTGCCGGAGCTACTGGCGCCAGAGCTACTGGTGCCGGAGCTACTGGTGCCGGAGCTACTGGTACCGGAGCTACTGGTGCATCCGTGGTTGAAAGTACTAATACTCATACAATTGCCATAAAAGTCAATTAGCGAAGAACCCTATAGGACTTTTTTAAACGTATTCTTATTGTGAATCTGCAGCATAAGGGGAACCACCATCCAAAATTTTATCTTCAATAGACATTGTCGTTTCTTAGATAAAGTGATCACTATGTCAGTGAGTGCATGAGTCTGACAAATATAGATTTAGATCATATACCCACTTATGTTATTTATTACCAATCTTCACTCAACGTTTAAAAAAAACTAAAAAACCTATTTATAGAATAACTATGCCATCATCTGATTCAATATAAATAAATGCTTTGTCCATAAGAATAGCATAGGATCTTAAAAACCCTATGGGGCAGTGTCCTAAGGTAAGTTAAAACAATCCAATTAGCCTAAAACCTTCTAACGCACATATAGAACATAGAAAAAAGTTGCATAAAAATCGGTGCACCCGTTTTCCTGTGAAAAGCGAACAAAACATGACCAAAACCGCACAAAATCACGTTTTTGAGCGGCCGCCATTATTTCTTTAAATGTGTATGCCAGTTGATAGTGCCCTAAAACCTTTTCACGCATATATAGAACAAATAAACAAAGTTTCATTAATGTCAGTGCACCCGTTTTCCAGTGAAAAACGAACAAAAACCCGTCCTTGAGCGTTACCGGCAGGAAGACAGACATAAATTGAGATGAGATTTGTTTTGGTTTCCCTAGGGTGTAAAACGTGAAAATATGCAAAAATTTCATAATTCCAAGCAATGTACAGACAAAACTCTAATTTTATTTTATTTATATAGATTAATTATACGGTATATTGAAATAAATATATATATATATACTTGATGTACACGTTCTTCGCACAGGGGTTTTCCTTACCCGTTCTATAGTCAATGCAAATTTCATTTTAGTTAGCTTGAAACAGCTGTTGTTCTTGCTTCTGCTCTTTAAGCTGTCAAATGTAAGTGCCCTCAGCTGTTCGGATTACAGATTCTGAATGTTTACTTTCTTATGAAATGTAAACATTGAAACTTAGAACATTCACGGGGCGTAGCCCGAGGGGATTTTAAGGAAGTGAATAGGCCTATGTGTTGCATGGGTTCAAGATCTACCTTTGTGTAAAGTTTCAGCCCAGTCGGTTAAGTAGTTTTTGCGTTCACCCGGAACATCAGACAGACAGACAGACAGAAACCACCTCTTCTTTATAATATTATAGATATAGATATTATAAAGAAGAGGTGGTTTCTGTCTGTCTGTCTGTCTGTCTGATGTTCCGGGTGAACGCAAAAACTACTTAACCGACTGGGCTGAAACTTTACACAAAGGTAGATCTTGAACCCATGCAACACATAGGCCTATTCACTTCCTTAAAATCCCCTCGGGCTACGCCCCGTGAACGTTCTAAGTTTCAATGTTTACATTTCATAAGAAAGTAAACATTCAGAAACTGTAATGCGAACAGCTGAGGGCACTTACATTTGACAGCTTAAAGAGCAGAAGCAAGAACACCAGCTGTTTCAAGCTAACTAAAATGCAATTTGCATTGACTATAGAACGGGTATGGAAAACCCCGATGCGAAGAACGTGTACATCAAGTATATATATTTATTTCAATATACCGTCTAATGAATCTATATAAATAAAATTAGAGTTTTGTCTGTACATTGCTTGGAATTATGAAATTTTTGAAAATTTTCACGTTTTACACCCTAGGGAAAACAAAACAAATCTTATCTCAATTTATGTCTGTCTGTCTATCTGCCGGTAACACTCAAGGACGGGTTTTCGTTCGCTTTTCACTGGAAAACGGGTGCACTGACATTAATGAAACTTTGTTTATTTGTTCTATATATGCGTGAGAAGGTTTTAGGGCACTATAAACTGGCATACGCCTTTTAAAAAAATAATGGCGGCCGCTCAAAAACGTGATTTTGTGCGGTTTTGGTCATGTTTTGTTCGCTTTTCACAGGAAAACGGGTGCGCCGATTTTTATGCAACTTTTTTTCTATGTTATATAGAAGGTGCATTAGAAGGTTTTAGGCTAATTGGATTGTTTTAAATTACCTTAGGTCACTGCCCCATAGGGTTTTAAAGATCCTATGCTATTCTTATGGACAAAGCATTTATTTATATTGAACCAGATGATGGCATAGTTATTCTATAAATAGGTGTTGTAGTTCTTTTTTAAAACGTTGAGTGAAGATTGGTAATAAATAACATAAGTGGATATATGATCTAAATCTATATTTGTCAGACTCATGCACTCACTGACATAGTGGTCACTTTATCTAAGAAACGACAATGTCTATTGAAGATGATATTTTGGATGGTGGTTCCCCTTATGCTGCAGATTCACAATAAGAATACGTTTAAAAAAGTCCTATAGGGCTCTTCGCTAATTTACTTTTATGGCAATTTTAAGAGTATTAGTATTTACTGGACCTTTGTAAGTTACGTTTCGGTAGGAACATAACTAATTCATCAGAACAAAACGCAAGCCTATTCCTGTTACAAAAATGTTTAAGGGCTTCGCCCCCCGGAATTTCAAAATACAATATTTTAACAATCTTGCACATACTCTTGGACTGATGGATCTGAAATTTGTTAGGAATGTAGCTGATAGCTCAGTGCAGACATTTACCTACTCCAGACACAAATATACTCAAGGACTCTGGCCTAATGGCCTTTAATATAAGCGTGTTAGTCATAACACAACTACTCAACCAGTAGAGCTGAAATTTGATGCCTGAAAGGAAATAAGAAACAACATCATGGGGAGTCACGGTGTTGTTCTCTGGAGATCTCACACAGACCCTTTGTCGTAAGTGAGACATGAGTGGACGAGTCTACGCCTCTCTAAAAATATATTTTATGTAGCCGACCACTGAGCGTCTGAACTTAACAGTAAATATGAAAATGTATTTTTGAGAAGATTAACGGGTTGAGCAGTTGTCTTATGCGCTTTTAAAAGTTGGGATTGGGACATTGAAAAACAAATTAAGTCTCAGAAACATCTATCCTTCACTCGGCTCTACCGATGAATCACAGGATTTACTGATTGACAGTTTGTTACACCGTGGTTCATAAATAGTTTAATCTGGAAAGTGCCTGGCTCTGTGATTGTGCCATCCTCACGTCCACCAATGAACAAGCAACGGAGATCAACATAAATGTAGGTCTATTCCAAAGGGAGGAACGAACATATACAATATTTAATACCGTTCATTTAACCATGACCACTGTTAGAACAGTTCGTATATATTGATCTACATTTATTTAAATAAAATCAAGTAGTCATATGTTTTTAAAACATATGATTTTCCAAGTTTAAACTGTTTATTTACAATTATAATGAAAACAGGACCAGGCAAGAATGGTGATTTTAAAAGTGGTTTGTCAATGTTTTTAAAGTTTAACGTTTCGTTACATTACTATTAATTTATTGGAATGTAAAGATTAATGTATCAAAGTATTTAAAATGTTAAATTAAACAGGGTTAATATTTTGTTGTACTTGAGTTCTTTTATTTCTAAAATCTAATCCAAAGTGTTACGTATACCGATTTGGAGTCGCAAAAACCACACCGTTCACTACCCGACAGAGTTCCTCGACTTGGCAACAGTACCTGAACTATCTGCCATAGTATATTTCGTTAAATTTAATTCTACTTTAAAAGTGTAAAATGTAATTTTAATATTGTAAAATTATGTGGGTTGTTAATTTTTTTTAGTTGATCTACCATTTATATACAACCCGTACGAAGGACGGGTACACAGCTAGTTCTCTATAAGAATAACATGGCGTCTGTGGATGCAGGTTTGCTGAAACAAGGTACACACAAAATGGGTTTTTATACAAATTGTTTTATAACACAACTAGGTGAAGCCACATACCAAATTTTATTAATTTATGTTCATAATTAAGGGAGATAACATTTTACTTATTCTCCATAAGAAAAACATGGGGGCTGAGTAAGCGGGTTTGCTACTACGGGAACTATCGGCAAAATAATCATTTTTCGTGCAAATATCAATAGGTGGTCTCAATAGACCACAACAGCACGAAGCAATATACCAATTTTCGTCAGGATAAGTTGATAAATAAGCAAGATATATACAATATTTTTTATTCTCCTTAAGGATAGCATTGGACAACGTACTGCCTTTAGCACTTTCAATATCTTGGTAACCAATTGAAGTAGAGCAATGATCAAAACACCAAATTATTTTAAGCTGAATTTAATGGTGAAAACTAAAATTGGATTTACTAAAATGTTGTATATAAAAAACTCAAAAAACCCATTTTTGGGGTACAAACCCCCCCAAAATTACCCCTTTGAATAGATTGATCTGGCTGGTTTTCGAACTTAAAGTCATAAATGTTGCTTTACATGTTTGTACTAACGTTCATCAAAATCGGATCATTTTTACGAGAGTTATGCACCCACGGACACACACACGCACCCACGGACACACACACACACACACACACACACACACACACACACACACACACACACACACACACACACACACACACACACACACACACACACTCATATATGTATATATACGGTTTTGAACTAATGGTGTTTTTGGCATCTGGGCACCTCAAAACGAAAAGTTATCATGGTCCCGGGCCTAGGTCTTACCATGCCGACTACGGGAATAGCTTCTTCCCTATAGGGGAAATTCGCTAAAACTAGTAAATGGTAACTCTAATTATGAAAATAAAAAACTACTTGAATGGCAACTCAAACTCTTTTTGTCGATAGGCGAATGAGCGTAGCGAACGGTCTCATCTTGAAAATTAACGAGTATTTGACTTAAACCAAATTCAATGATATTAGGGCAGGACAACGTCTGCGCGTCTGTCGGGCCAGCTATTATAATAATCATGCGTCATTATAAGCGATATTTCTTCGACATATATAAGACGGGAGTTTATTTGTTTAAGTATAATAATTGAGAATAGAAGGTTAATTAATACGCTACGCATGGCTCTCACGACAAACTCACGTGCACAGCGCAGGTCTGAAGCGATGTCCTTGAAGGTTCACGCCGCTCTGTTAGTTCACCCAAATGCCGACAGAGGCCGGAACCGCCACTGAGTTATTTATAGCAGGGAACTAGCAACTTTTGATTGTACGTTGTAAATCACCTAATCCAAATTGGTTAGTTATTTTTCCTTAATAAACTACCTTGTAATTTTTCTAATCCTAAAATCCATTTTATTATTAGTTTTTCAAGCGATTTATGTTTTAAAAATGCATTAAAAAATCCCTAAAATACGGTGGTGAGTCGACACTGATTCGCTCCCATATATACCCTACGACTGCGCCGTAGCTATCGGGAGTGAGTGCTCTAACGGCACACGAAGCATTGATCGCTAAATTCGCGGATCTGCTAAAGTAGTGTTAAAGAGCGTTCTAGCAGCTCGAAGCGACTCTCGAAGCCCCGACGCTCGGTCGAGTCACTTGTGCAGCTCCTCGAACCGCGCAATTTCTCAAATTCACGGCTTTGTAGTAAATTCGGTCACTACCATATAAAGGTACCCACAGATGTGGGCTTGCCATATTTTTTAAATTTGTCTTGGGTTTAGTTAACCAAACTTGTATTACCAATTATTATGCTGTTTATTTTTTAGCGAATTTTCCCTATAGGGAAGAAGCTATTACCGTAGGTCTCATGGTAAGACTTAAGCCCGAGACCATGATAACTTTTCATTTTGAGGTCCCCAGATGCCAAAAAAACCATTCGTTCAAATTTTGATATATGTATATATGTATATATGTTATATATTATATATATATGTGTCCGTAAGCACGATAACTCTCGTAAAAAAGGTCTGATCTTAATGAAATTTGGTACAAATGTGTAAAGTACCATTTATTTGAACGAGTTCGAAATCCACATGAATCGCACCATCCGAAGGGGGGTTTTTGGGGGATTTTGTACCCCAAAAATGTGTTTTTTGGGGTTTTCACATGTAATTTTAATTTAAATCAAATTTTAATTTATACCATTGAATTCAGCTTAAAAAACAAACAATTTGGTATTTTGATCATTGCTCTACGTCAATTGGTTACCGAGATATTGAAAGTGCTAAACACAGTACATTGTCTAATGTTATTCTTATGGAGAAAAAGAAAAATTGTATATCTCGCTTATTTATGAACATAAACTGGCGAAATTTGGTATATGGCTTGATCTGGTTGTGGTTTATTGTTGTTTACACAAAAAAACAATTTTTCGCCTATGGTTCCTGTAGCAGCAAACCTAGGTAATTGGTCCCCATGTTATTCTTATGGAAAATACTTAAAATGTTGTATATCGCTTATTTATGAATTTATATGGATGAAATTTGGTATGTGACTTCACTAAGACGAGTTCTATTGATATTTGCATAAAAACCCATTATTTTGTGTGCCTTGTTGCAGCAAACCTGCGTACTCATCCCCAATGTTATTCTTATGGAGAATAATTAATATTTTAAATATCGCTTGTTTGTGAATACATTTCTTATGAGTCCTGTTAAGTGTTTTAATGTGTTATGTCATATATTCATTGGAAATTCGCTGAGTATGCAGGTTTGCTGCGACGGGGATACTAAACAATTATTTTAAGATGAATAAAACTAGTTCGCACGCAGAAAGCTGATGTGAGAGGAGCAACGTTCCACATTAAACTAAACAATTCAAATAACGTGTTGAAAAAATACTTTATGCCCATTTCAAAATTGATTGAAGTTTTTTTAATATTTGTTTGCATTTTGTACTTCATATTATTTTATAAAGTACAAAGTTATTATTTTATAAAGTATAAAGTATTATTTTATTATTTTATTGTCGCTCTATGCATAAAATAAGCTGCAGAAACACTGAAGCTCGCCAACCCAAATTTGAGGGTTTTTACGAGCCCTGTAATTAATTAGCACTTAAAATTTTAGCCTTTATCAATGCTTCTTTCATCGTCTAATTTTTTTAAATATTCTGAATTATATGGCCACCACTCCGTAAAGTCCCAACTTTAACCTAATGGCACAACCACGATTTTGATGGTTACAAACAAGTCAGTACTGCCTGCCGACTTTCTGTGAGTATTACTCGAGACTCTGTCCAAAAATCAGAATTTGTGAAGTATTTTCCTCGGACTTGTCAAATATGCTAGTTTACACGCCTCCACTGAGGATCTTATATACATTTTAGCGAATTTCCCCTTTAGGAAAGAAGCTATTACCGTAGGTGGCTGGCATGGTAAGAGTTAAGCCCGAGACCATGACAGATTTTTGTTTTGAGGTCCTCAGATGCCAAAAACACTATTCGTTCAAATTTATATATATGTGTATATATATATCTATTATATATATTATATATATATATATATATATATATATATATATATATATATGTACCCGTTAACACGATAACTTGAGTAAAAAACGTCTGATTTCGATGAAATTTGGCTCAAATGTGTAAAGTGACATTCATGACTTTAAGTTCGAAAACCAGAACAATCGGACCATGGGAAGGGGGTTTTATGGGGGTTTACAATTTTCAAAAAATCAGTTTTGCATTTTTCACCATAACATTTGTAAAATACTTAATTTTGGTTTCGACCATTTTATAGAGCTTAAAAAACAATAATATGGTATTTTGAAGCATTAACCTAGGTTAAGTGGTTGCGGATAAAATCCAAAAAACGTGTTCATAAAATCTCCCATGTTAATCTTATGGGAAAAACGTTTTTAGCTTTTCCTCAGTTCATTTTAATGCAAACCTTACATTTGCTTTTACCAATCAGTTCAGCTCTACAAAACAATCATTTTGGTGTTTAAATTGTGATTCTACGTCCAACCGTTGCAGAGATATTCAAAGTGCTAAACATAGTACGTTGTCTAATGTTATCCTTATGGAGAATAATTAAAATTTGATATCTCGATTATTTATGAATGAATGTTGATGAAACTGGCATGTGGCTTCACCTAGTACTCGTATATTGATATTTGCACAAAAAAATATTTTTTGCTGATTTTCCCCGTAGCAACAAACCTGCATACTCATCCCCCATGTTATTCTTATGGAGAAAAAGTAAATTGTAATATTTCCCTTAGTTATGAAAATAAATAAATTAAACTTTGTATGCAGCTTTGACTGGTTAAGTTATATTGATAATTGCATAAAAACACATATTTTGTGGTCCTTGTTGCAGCAAACCTGCATACTCAGCTTTCAATGTTATTCTTATGGAGAATAAATAAAATGCTATATATCATTTATTTATTCGTATTTCTTTATGAAACTTGGTGAGTGGCTTTATGTGGTAGTGATAAACATTCACATGCAATGGAAATTCGATGAGTACGCAGGTTTGCTGCTACGGGTTTATTTTTATATGTATTGGCATTATATAGAACTTAGTTGTTTTTATAAAAAAAATTCAAACTACATCACTAAGAACTAGGAGCAGTATCACTCTACTGTACCATAGAAAAATACGGTAAGTTATTGTAATAACCTTTGTCCTTTACAATAGAAAGAGTAACGAATGTTTTTTAATTGAACTCCTGCCTATCTTGTGAGACTATTCGCACTGCCGATCAGTAGAACAAATAGATTTTGGAAAACTGCAGGCACCTGTACGTTCAATAGGGAATCCGATTTATAATATACCGTATTTAAACAAATCATAGAATAGAATTGGACAATTTAATTTGTATTGTATAATTTAATACGCTTAGAAACATAAAAATAAACATAAGTTAGTAATATTGCTGTACCGCTTATAGTGTTATGATTTACAAGTTGATTTTGAAATACGGGGGCAAACATTGAACTGAAATTAAGTTAAATAGGCAAAATAGTAATAAAAATGCGGAGTCAATTAAAATAAACTAGTAGGTGCCCGTCGAAATTCGACGGATACAATATTAAGCTTGAATAGTCCGGTACCCTGTAGGAACATTCACCAACAATGAAATACCGGCAGTTTTGAATATATACCTACTGAAAATATTATAAATGATGAAAATGCACCTTTATAGTTAAAGTTAAAAAGTCACACAATCACAAAACAAAAATTAACTCTTAAAAAATATAACAATCACCCGCTCATGCTGTGGTCGCCCTCCTATCTCATCCATTTTTGAGGGTGGGAAGGTGGGTTTAGTGGGCAGTCTTCTCTTGGAAGAGTCCCAAAAGGATGTATAATCAATGGTCCCACACAACCCCCGTGGAAGAGGGGGTGAGCAAAAAGCATTCCTACCTTCCGATAAAATAAAAAATTTACGTTGTTGTTTACTACAGTCGAAAATAAATCAAAAGCTTGATGACCTGATCAGCTGTCTAATGAAATTCACCGAGTTTGGATTATAATCAGCTGTTTGTTGTAAACAAAACATACTATAAATCCCACCAAAATGGTTTTAGACACTTACATTTTGTATAATTTAACATACTTAAAAGGGGAAAATTATAAATTGACAATTTGTGGGGAGTATCGGAATGTTCAAGCTTCATATTGGTTTAAATCCCATGACCACACGCTACCTGGTTTTCTCAAACTAAGGCTGTTCCTGGTCAAAATTTGTTCCATATGAATTGCATGAGGAAATTTGAGAACTTATACTTAACATCATTAAACAAACTTAAAGGAAGAAAATAAAAAATCTGACAATTTTGGGGAGTATCGGAATGTTTAAGCTTCAAATTGGAACAACTTCCACAACAACACGTTGCCTGGTTTTCTCAAACTATCAAATTAGTACAAATAACATGACTACACGTTACTGGTATTCTCAAACTAAGGCCGAGTTCCTTAAAAAATATCCTCCCATTTGAATAACATGGAGCAATTTTTTTAAATGTCCATATTTTAAAAAATAAAGTGGCATTTTTGAGTTTTACATTTTTCTGTTACTCTATCTTATCGATTGTCAAAATTCGGAGGATTGTCAAAATTGACTCCGCTACATCGATTGTCAAAATCGGTTGAAAAATAACGACGTAGCGGGTCGAAAACGAAATTTCTTAGCTAATTAATAGGCCTATATAAGTTTATATTTAAGTTTTAATAATTTTCTTTTACTTTATTCATCAATTCACGTAATAAATGGAGAAGTTATTGTTTCGTTTACATTTTCATACTGTAGTGGAAGCATTTTTGTTATGATACCTGAACCAAAAAAGTGCCTGTTTGAAGAGTAACCGTCCCCTAAAAACTGTAAACAATAAAACTCAAATCTATCCGATCAGAAAATCCTGGTACTTTTTTGGATTTTAAATGTCAACCGGGTTTTTGGGCCCAAAGAGAGTCAGGTATACCCCGAATGTTAAAACTAATGTATGTAAATCAATAAGAAGAGAACCAAACTTTTGCCAAGCCCTCTCTTAGCATTAATGCTTCTGGAGATATTAAAGAAAACTAGAGTTCACTACGCGTAGCTTGCGCACCCCGGTTTGAGAAGCGAGACTAGTAAATAGTTCAATAGTAAACAAAACAGTGACAGTTTGTAGTTTTATCAAAACCTTATAACAGCTTTTTTAAATTTACTTGAAATAATAAAAACCAAATGTGACATAAAGCAAATAAAACTCTTCTCCATGACATGGGGACTGGGGAAGTCCCGTGCGGCAGAGCCTTGAGACCTAACTCGATCATCTAAGCCACTTTGCACATCTGCACACCTAGACCCGCGTTTTATTGTATAATATGTGGGGGTGAATCTTAAAACAAAAAGCCTTATTGTTTACAAAGTTTGCATGTAGCGTATTAAAAATATAGATAGACAGAAGTAAATTTACTAAACACAAGTACGTTGTCTTATGAGGATTTAACATGGGTAAAAAGCTGTTTTTCATTACTTAGTGTTGTTGTACTACCTTCAATACTATACCATACCTCATTTTAAATTGATTGGAACTCCTCATAATCTAGAGCAAAACATTACCATCATTGTAGATAAATAGGACCATGTGCATTAGGTCAGCCAAAATTATAATTTAAATTGTTGTCATTATTCACAAATATTGTGTAAGTGTTCGTTTTAACGGAATTTTTTTTAAATATGGAAACGTGTTTCCTTCTCGTCATCGTTCTGCGAGCACACTCGTATTAATTCCAATACAGTGTCTATTGAATATACAGTTTAAATTTTCAATCAATAACTTATACGAAGTCCGCTGCTCTGTGATTATTTTATTGAAATATCTCTACAACATTGCGTAATTATAGACGATAAAATTACAGTACAAATTAACATATTGAAAGGTAGTGTTATATTACCGTGCTATCGTGTTACCTGTTAATCACGACAAGACTCTAAACGTAACTGGGCGATTGTCTTGAAATCCTTGAATTCCTCAACGTATTTTGACATTCATGTTGTCACATTCTTCTCTCCAGCTATCCTAGGTATTTAATTATAGTAACACTAAGGTATTTTACATTAACATAGTGGTAACAAAATACTAATTGCTGCATGACTATTTGCTGTTTTGAATAGTTTAAAGGTGGATAGTAATGCAACTATAATTTATTCTTAGTACACGACTTATAATACCTTCCGTCTTCGTTTTCAGCTACTAAACTTTTATTTTCGTGTACTGATCCCGACGAGCTGGTCCCAAAGCTGATCCCAACAACTTAGATGTTGGTCCAGACCAACAAAGTATGGTCACAAAGTAGAGTGACTATATCAATTCTCAAGTCATCCAACTATGTCTTGGTTATATTATTCATCAAAATCTCAAATTGTAAGTATTAAGGGATAACAGTTTTGAGCAAGCAACACACTTTTCACTTATGTGTATATTCAAAACTTATTAAAATCTGTCAATATGTGAAACACGGAGAAACATGTGTGTGATTATAAAAATAGATATAAAACAAACTGGTCGAATATAGTTCTGCATGGTTATATTACCATTTTAGTAATTTGTTTTTAGTAAATATTAAATTTTATCTAAAACTTTTTTGGGAAAGCTATAAATTTTAGAGAAATTAACAATCATTAGCTTACGTCATTTGAACAGTAAGTGAATAACTGTAAAATTAAAACCTTTCCAGTTTGATATAATAACACGATTTCGCATAAAATAATGTTGTAATATTACTTACGAGCTGTATTAATTCTCGATAATACTAAGGTCACTCAATAATACTTGGCTGAGAGTCTTGGGAGTAAATATCACCTGGAGGGACTAATGAGCTATAAAATAAACTGGAGTAGGCCATCGATTACAAAACCATACAACATATCATAAAGAGAACGATAAAAGAGCCACACTAAAATTCGTTCGCCATAGAACAGTGTTTAAAAATGTATACAAATAAATAAAGTCAAATGTTAAAAATAAATTCAGCCATGGATGAAAAGGGAAATAAGTGCTTGTGCTCGCAGTTGGTCCACTCGCTAAGAACTGCTCTTCGGAGGATGAGGTTGTTACTCGCCCACCGCGTGGTTAGGCGAATGAGATAAACATATTGGTTGGGGCAGATCGGGCTACCGAACAGAGTGGCTTAGAAAGCTTAGCCTTCCTATATTGATGCTTGAAGCGCAAGGACTGGCCTTGGAAAAGTAACGTTTTCCTGTGTCCATTAATTACCAATTAGCTACCCAGAGGTCCCTAAAATGTGGTTTATGCAGAAGCGGGCAAGGTGCACTTCAAAATTATGTAAATGGTAGAAGTAGATAATTAAAATGGCTTATGGGTTGCTTAGTTACTTAATCACTTAATCTAATCACCGTACAAGACGGCGACGCAACTAGTGCGACTTCTAGACGAATATGAATGAATGATGTGTGTTGAATGGGTGATATGCCTGTGTAACCTTGTTACTGACTTAGAACGACTGATTCTTAACCAGAATCTTTAATTAACAGCCCAATGTCCAATTGCAGCTGGATCCAGCATGCTGGGTTGTTTATTAATTATTGCATTGAATTAACTCACTGAGAAAGGAATACTATATGGTACCTACATTAATGGGTTACTTACTTTACTTACTCACTTACTTTAATGTAAGATTGTTACTTTCACTGAAATAGTAACATCTCATTTGATTGTTTAGAAATAATTCTCATTTAATCAATTATGTTTTTAGACGAAAAAATAACAAAGAATTACTCATAAAATGGTAGTGGTAGTTTTGTTTGTTTTGTTATTTTATTTGTTATTCATGGACTACATTAAATACACAAGTCGTTATACTGCATTCAATTGGATTTATATACTGCAAACAATTCAATTTTTTTGTCAAATGTTCGACATGTTTTCTATTTTAAAACTCAGTTTCTCTTTTTTTAGTTGACTGGAGTTTGTGTGTATCTATAGTTAAAAGGGGGAATCTAGTTTGATTATTGCACGTAAATCTGTCTGTTATTAATGTGCGGTCAAAAGATTAATTTAAATTCCCCGGTTTCTCCCTCCCCCGTCGCCAACACTTATTACCACTAACAGCTGTTTCATGGTTTATTCGATGGTGCTTTGTTTACATCATAGTAGATGAGAACAAAGGTATGGCGTATGTGTTGTCATTCAAGATTTTGACTCGTCCTTTTTATGTTTATGTTGTTTTGTTGTTTTTTTGCTATTTTACAATTAGTTGAGTTACAAAAATAAATTAGTACAAAATATGCATAAAACGTACCTATTTTTAGTTGAAAATTAACAAATTTGTTTAATTATAACCCCTAAAAAACTTATAAGAAGGAATGTCTGCTAGCCAAAACAGCTGGCTGACGTGGATAATGTAGAGCAAATTAGGGGAATTTTTGACACTAAGTTCCCGTGGTGGGAGATCAAATGTTGACTTTCAACCGCACATTAATATTAGGCAGATTATAGATTTAGAATTCATTTTAATTTCAATAACTCATTATCTTCAAAACATTTAATAACGATCATCTAACAAAAGTACAAATTATATTCACTCTTACACCGTTCCTACATACACGATAATACATGTTATGTAGGCAGGTAATAAGACTGGCCTTGCTCCATCTTTCATGAACTGACTGATTACCATAGCAAAAAATAAGTAGGTCTAATCAACAAGTACCACCATTTTATATTTACAGTATATGTTATTAAAGTTTACGCCGTGTAAGTAAATCTAGAGGTTTTGTTAAATTAGATATTAAATGCTAACTAGCTGATATCCCGTTTTAGCAGGCATGGAGCCTGATCTTTTGAACATTTTACATCATAATCAGCTATTTGATTAAATAAAATATAACCCCATAAAACTAACGTTGGGTCTCTGAAAGCCAATGAGGCAGAGCCATCAAAGTGGCTCAAACCCTGAAAAGACACATCTAGAAAGGAAGAGATTTTTATTGATACCAAATATGTATACAAACATAGTTTTGGGGGCCAGAAATCGAAGAACAAAAATCAATATATCATTTAAATAATGTACATTTTAACTACAGTACACGTATTATGTTAAGAATTCAATTGTGCATTAGTAAATGAATTTTTGTTATTATATATTAACTTTGAAACACCTATAAAATATAATAATTAAATAAACGGTATCAGGAAACTGACACATACTTTCTCCCTTTTAGCCCAACTTTAACGAATAAATTACTTTTTATTTACTAAATATAGAATACAAAGCACGGTAAAATGTACAGAAAATCTTGTCAACAAGATTTTTTAAAAACATCCACCCAAATCCCTGCTTTGGAGGCACTACAGAATCCGTTGCTACACTCGTGGTTTTAAGAGGGGAAATGCCCCCTATTCCCCCCCAGGGTTATTAAGGGACAACATATTTTGAATTTCCTCTGTTGGCCAATGCTAAATTGACAAGCATATCAAGTTTGAATGAAAGTTATCAGTATATAAGAGATAAATAATAATTTTTGTATTCCCCATAAGAATAACATTGGACAACGTACTGCGTTTACCGCAAAATTAAAATTTCAGTGTTCTCCGAAACCAGCAATCGTAGAATAGTAATTCAAAATACTAAATTATTTAGTTTTTTGAGCTCTTTTTAGTGGCGAATAGTAATATTTTAGCGAATTTCCCCTATAGGGAAGAAGCTATTACCGTAGTCGGCATGGTAAGACCTAGGCCCGGGACCATGATAACTTTTCGTTTTGAGGTCCCCAGACCCCAAAAACACCATTCGTTCGAAACTGTATATATATATATATGTGTGTGTGTGTGTGTGTGTGTGTGTGTGTGTGTGTGTGTGTGTGTGTGTGTGTGTGTGTGTGTGTGTGTGTCCGTGAGCACGATAACTCTCGTAAAAATTATCCGATTTTGATGAAATTTGGTATAAACGTGTAAAGCAACATTTATGACTTTAAGTTCGAAAACCAGCCAGATCGCTCCATCCAAAGGGGTATTTTGGGGGAGTTTTGTACCCCAAAAATGGGTTTTTCGAATTTTTTACATATAATTTTGGAAATAGTCAAATTTTAGTTTTTTCCATTGAATTCAGCTTAAAAAAACACACAATTTGATATTTTGATAATTTCTGTACGTCAATTGGTTACCGAGATATTGAAACTGCTAAACACAGTACGTTTTCTAATGTTATTCTTATGGAGGAAAAGAAAAATTTTATATCTCGCTTATTTATGAACGTATACTGACGAAACTTGGTATACGGCTTCATCTGGTTGTGGACCATTGATATTTGCTCAAAAAAACAATTTTTTTCCAAAGGCTCCCGTAGCAGCAAACCTGCGTACTCAGCCCCATGTTATTCTTATGGAGAATAAGTAACGTGTTATCTCCCTTAATTATGAAAATAAATTAATGAAATTTGGCATGTGGCTTTACCTACATGAGTTATATTGATATTTGTATAAAACCCCATTTTTTGTGTTCCTTGCTTCAGCAAACCTGCATACTCAGCCGCCATGTTATTCTTATGGAGAATAATTAAAATGTCATAAATCGTTTGTTTATGAATGTATATTGATGAAACTTGGTATGTGGATTTATGTGGTATTAAGATACATATATATGCATTGTAAATTCGCTGAGTACGCAGGTTTGCTGCTACGGGGGTATTTTTTATTTATGTCTTTTTATGAAAAATCCAAAAAACTGAATGAATTTTTGATGTTTTAAGTCCTGTAATTTTTGATCCCGAATTTTTACAGAAATGAGGGTCGTGTCGTTTTGTTGAAAGAATAAAGTTCTTCAAACGACTAAAGTTTAATCAAAATCGTTAGAGCCGTTTTTGAGAAAGTTTGATTTTTCATGTTTTTTGGCGGTTTTTGGGGGATAATTACCCTTAAAAATCAAAAATTCAAAAAATGAAAAAAACGCCTGGAGATATCGTGGATTAGTACCTACATACCAAATTTCATAAAAATAGGCCCATTGGTTAGGGCTCTAGCTCTGTACACATCCACACAGACACACACACACACACACACACACACACACACACACACACACACACACACACACACACACACACACACACACACACACACACACACACACACACACACACACACACACACACACACACACACACACACACACACACACACACACACACACACACACACACACACACACACACACACACACACACACACACGGACACACACACACACACACACACACACACACACACACACACACACACACACACACACACACACACACACACACACACACACGGACACACACACACACACACAGACAGACATCACGTAAAAACCACTTTTTGGGTTCAGGGAGCACCAAAACGAATATTTCCACTAACAACTCAAATTCGAAAATTTTGACAAAAACAATACTTTCTCCATATACTATGTATAAGGGGGGAGAAAGTAAAAATCAAAGATTTCTCTAAAAAAATCATTAAAAGTGTAAAATCCTCAGAAGAAAACATAAAAAATACAATAAAATCCAAAAGTCCATACAGCCAGATTCTGCACAATTTAGCTTTCACAAAAGTTCTGTAATAAATAAACCTTTGTAGTGTAGAACTCATCACATAAATTGCTATAACAAACTCATACAATAAGTTATAAATCCATTTATAAATCAATAAATGTATTAAAAACCCAGAACCAATAAACTAATACCGACACATTTTATATGCGTCAGCCGTTAATTTGAGGCTAATGATCTCCAAATAGGAGAGGGGAGGCTCGCGCGAAGATCGTTCGGTTTGGTTCAGCAGCACTAGCAGCAGCAGTATCAGCTGATCAGGCGACCTTGATACCAGTCCAAGGTCACTCCCCCCCACCCTCCACCCAGCCTCACTTGTACTGTTACACTGTCGGCCGGGTGTGGCTGTAAACGGTATTAATTACTATGTTCAACACGTTGCAGCGATGCCGTAGGCTACATTGTGTAGAGCCTTAGACATTCACATTTTATTACGTTAGGCTTTCAAACTAAATGCAGGTATATACAGGCTGTCCCGTAACTCGCTGGACAAAGCTATAGCGTTATTCCTTTGGTCAGTATAAACACATTTTACAATATGAACATGGGTCTCCCGTGTCTAGTTTTCCGTTTGTCTGTCTGTATGTGTTGTTCACTTAAAAGTTTATATTCTAAAAACTACAGAACCGAATTCAACCAAACCTAAGTCAACTGTTTATGGTAATCGGTTCTATAAACCCAAAGGTTATGGTGAAATAATCTCTGAAAATTTCAAAATGGCGGCCATTTTACAAAATATTTACAAGTATAACCATTGAGTATATTTTAGGGGATTTTATGACAAATCTAACGATACTTATATTATTAAAATCGAGTAGTTAACACCCGAACTGATAGATCCTATTGACATAAACAGATGACTTAGGTTTGGTTGAATTCGGTTCTGTAGTTTTTAGAATATAAACTTTTAAGTGAACAACACATACAGACAGACAAACGGAAAACTAGACACGGGAGACCCACGTTCAAATGGTAAAATGTGGTTATATTTTAATTTATATTTATACCCAAGGAATAACGCTATAAACCTTAGTCCAGAGAGTTACGGGACACCCTGTATAAAGGGTAAAGAATAGTGTTTATTTTTGGATCGGCTGAGAAATAACTGTAATCTTTCTTGATCGTAATTGGTTTACATTTTGCTTTAAATTGTATTGTTGAGTCCCCAGCTCACCCTCCCTCTCCTCATCCCTTGATCTGTCTTTGACTATATTATAATTAGGAATAAATATTTAAAAAATAATCAAGAAAATATAAATATAAATTAAGAATTTAACCTATAGATATAAATTTATTCCAAGAAGTGAACCTTGGAGATTTAGGAACGATCTGAGAAGCCACTATAAAAATCTATAGAGTGACTTTGTTATACGAATTTACTACATGTATTGAAATCATAGAGGATCGTCCAAAGGAAATAACGGAGATCGCTTCTCTTGTTTTGTTATGTTAATATCTCAATAAAAGCAGATATTAAGCTACAATTGCCAGAATCAAATTGAGTTAAACTTCAACTCAGTAGATTATTTTATGGATTCATAAACTATTTAAATATTATTTAAGTACGGTACTTTAGTATATATGTTAATTTAAGCTTTTGATTATTTTACAACCATACGCAAGATAATATTATAATGCCATATGGTAACACCAAACACTGTTTTGCCAGTTACTGTAAATTCATAATTTTTAAAGGAGTAATTAAAGATTATTGATCCCATCATTAGGCTCATAATTTGTTCATACAAATATCAAGCACTGCATTGTGACTTAGATAAAGCACTATGATTTTATTAAGAATTTTCTGAGTCTGAAGATAAGATCAGTAAGTTACTGATAAGATTTATCAGTAGGAAAACACTCTTCTTACTGATAAATATAAATTTATAATTAAAACATCAAATCAGTAATATAATTTTTCATTATTTGGGGACAAGGCCTTTCGTTTACAAAGTAAACATCGTCAGGTCCCAAATGTAAGGTTATATAATTATTTACATGTAAATAAAATATATAACTTGTATAGTAAACACTAACAGCTGATTTTACATTTGGATAAAAAAGATGCTAATAACATATTTTGATTAAGATATATAAATGTATATAAATGATTATAAGAAAGGGAAATTTTGAATTGTACCAGCGTCATTATTAAAAGTTATATTGTGATATTTTTATTAGTAATGTTTCGTAACCATCAAGTTTGTCTTCATTCTTACATTCTTTTGATAATTTTATTGTTTTAAATGAGTGATTTTCTTCAATAGCATGTTTGGCCAATGTGGACTTTTCTGAATGTTGATTTTTGAAACATGTTTGATGCTCTTTAAATCTATTAATTTTCTTTTTGTTTGGCCAATGTATATTTTCTTACAATCGTTACAATTTATTTGATAAATCAATTTCCTGATTTGTCTTCTTCTAGAATTTTGTCTTTTGGATTTCCTAATAGATATTTCAGTTTGTTGTTAGTGGAAAAGGTAAGTGTCCCCAAATAATAAAAAATATATTACTGATTGATGTTTTAATTATAAATTTAAGATTATACATTCTCAAATCGATTACTCCATAAGGAATTTTGAGTGTTGGTGTAGAAACGTATAAGGAAAATGATTATTTTTTAAATTTACATATAAAAACAGTAAGTTGTTTTTTTTAGTGATGCAGGACTGTTTTCCCAAGCGATAATCACTAACGCCGAACCTGAGACGATGTTGAGGTTGTCGGCCCAGTATCATCCCAAGGCCCTCCAGTCGCCTTCCTGGCAGACACGCCCAAATCATCACATCAAAACTTTCCTGTCCAGTGAAATTACATTCAAACTATCAAAATCAGCAAAACACTAATATAAAATAGTTTTTTATTTTCTTACCTTCAAGGTGAAAAACAATATACGTCTGCCGATGAAATCATTGTTTGATCTAAACATACTATATATACTAACTCTGGTTCACAGGATAATTAAGTTAAATCACATAAGTTGTTTTCTTAACCTATAGTAAAACCAAACATACAAGAGCGCAAATGTTTTAAGGTAAATACTACATGACTATTTCTGAATCTATACCAACATACAGCAATCAATTGACAATGGAACTTACGTAAATGTAAGAGGATATAAATTACAACTTTACCGGTGGAATTTATCCTTAGAGATCAGTGTAAGTTTGTGAGTGAAATGTCATATGAAAGAAAGCACATTGAAAGGGAGGCATTTTTATTTGTTTCCATTACAAACAAGGACATTTTTAGGAAAAGTATTTAAAACACGTAATTATTTGTTTTCCATTTTTGATAGTGAAAACAACGATAAGTTCTTTACACATAATATTTGAAAGTCTTTAGTAAATCAGGAAGTTTAATCATTAGGCAGGACTATTGATTTGTTTATATTGGGACAATCCATCTTGCATTGCCAGATAATGTTTAGATTACTTATAATTTTATTTCTAAATACATTACAGATAAAACAACCAAAATGTGTATTTGATCGATGCTCATAGTTTATGAAAAATAACTTTAAAAATAAGTAAAAAAAATGGTTTAAAAAAGGTTTTTACATATTCACTGATTATTATATTTACTCAATGTTACGATTTCACGATTAATTATTATTTTAGCGTTTTGTTTGTCTGAAATTGTAATTTGTATGTGTAAACATAAGCTCTATTTATCCACTACGTTATTTATTTATTAAAGATATTTGTTGTCATCTTGATTTAAAACGCTAATTTTGGAATACTGTGCATATAATCAAATGAGAAATCCACGATCAAAAAATAAAGATTATTTCTGTCGTGGCAAAAACATGTAATATAAACATATTAAAATGTTTCATAACATAAAGATTCATTCCTACATGTGTCAAAGTTCAGAAAATGTTGAAAGAAAAAATCAGGGCTTCGCCCCTTTGGTCGTAAGTTTCAATTTTAAAATATTTGACCAAAACGTGGTCAGTGGTAAAGTTAACAACTTCTAAGGTGGTCCCGGGCTTAATTGTTACTATGTGGTCAATGCTAATAGTTCACTATTCCCTAGGAATGCACCGTGACGGAGTACCGAGCCCCAGTTGTGGTAGCGCTGACGCCGCTGGCAGCGCCGCCTACCGGTGCAGCCTTGAACCTGGGGGTCCTTGTAACATGCCCGCTGTTCACGTGCTGCCCTCTCTAATGTCAACGGTCAGCCTCTGTCTCCCGCCTCCTACAATGACATGCTCACTACTTAACTAGAGCGAACCAAATACATTACCTTTTACGAATCAGGTCTATGATATTTTCCCCCTAGGAAACGTGTTATCAACTAACAGAAAAACGCTTATGATAAATTCATTGATCACAAAATATTTACAGTATTGAGTAAGATAAAGGTTAATTGTCGAGCCTCGTTCGGGACAAATCTATAGGGACTTGTCAAGTATGTATGTACTGTATTATATAAAGAGAGGTAAATGACATGTGTGTCAGGTAAATCGATTCTTTTTGTGATTTTTAATTTTGTATAGTTGTAGTATTTTCAAAAAATAACGTTTCATCACTCCGTACAGAAAGTAGCTATTTTTGATGACAGCTGATGTCAAAGAAAATTATCGTTTCCCAAGCACTAATTTAGAGCAAGGGAAAACGATCAGCTGATTTTCCCTTGCTCTAAATTTACATTCCCTTGCTCTCAATTAGTTTTCCATTTGTCCACTCCGCGCACTAATGTTTCTTTACCATTTATTAGTGAATTTCCTTTGGAAAGTGAACTATTAGCATGTCCCGCACGGTGAAACTTAAGCCCGGGACCACCATAGAAGTTCCTAACGTGACCCCCTGAACATGTTTTGGGGGGTCGTTCAAAATTTTATATATATATATATATATATATATATATATATATATATATATATATATATATATATATATATGTGTGTGTGTTTGCACTCTAGCGGTCGCATTTTTTGTCCGATTTACTTCAAATTTGGTAGGGACGTTCCTTTCTGTAATCAGTTGGACAAGTTCGTTGGGTAAAACAATCGGACAACTCTAAACCCTTTTTTGGGGATTAATCTGTCAAATTTCGAGTTTTTGGGCCCAAAAAGGGTCAGAAAAAGCCCCAGATGTAAAATTAATGCATGTGAAAAGATGGGACTTCATGAGGCGAAAGTTTTAAGCCCTCTCTCGTCATTCTAGCATAAATATTTACCGAGTTATTAAAGAAAATGTGTTTCGACTAAACACAGTACATTGTCTTATGGGGGTTTTACACTAGAAAAGCCTGTTATTCCTTTGTTAGAGTCCTTTTATCATCCCCAGCAACCCACGCCTACTTTCAAGCCTGTCTGGACCTTCTCCTAACATTATAATGCGCAAAATGTTATTCCAAGCTTTGCAGGTAAATGAAACCAGGAGCATCAGAACAGCCAAAAAATCAATGTTTTCAGATTTCAATAAAAATTGAAATAAATGTCTGTTTTTACACAGATTTTGAGTTTTAAAAGTTGTTATGGGGAAATTCACTTCCCTCACGTCAGCGTGCTGCGTGCGAACTCGTTTTTACAATTTAAATAAGCTGTTTTTACTGTTTAACAATCTAAATGTAAACAGAAATAGGCGTCATGATGAAAAGTATCGTTCATAACTTGCACCAAAAGTGATTTTCTGGCACTTGCTCCAATTATTCCCGTACTCGGCGGCGAAATGTTCGGCTTCACCTCGCACGTGAAATTTGGTGTTCCTTGAATTCGGCTCCGCCTCACACATGAAACTTGAGCGCGCACCGGAAAATGCCACCTTCGGTACTTGTAGTGAAATATACTAATCCTTGTCTTTGTACGAGTGTATAATGGCAGCAACATTATATTGATCTGGATGTGACAGCTCGCCATCAATAAAAAGCTCCCTATACGGTTGCGAGCCGACATTGATTTTTCGTAATAAAACTTATATCGGAATTTTGTACTATTTTTGTACCTTTTTGCACCGCAAAAAGAAAACTGTTTACCACTTTACTTTGGACTTTACTTTACATATAACATTTGGACTACAGGTCTAGCACAAAAACACAAGTTACTCAAATTAAAAACTAATTATATCATAATTTTGTACTCTTTTTGTACCTTTTTGTACCACCAAAATAAATGTTTGTACCAATAAAATAACTGCTCAGTAATTAAATATAGTCGGCTCACAGGTCTATGTAAAAAATATCACAAGTAGCTTAAAATGAAAAGTAAACTATGCTATATTATTGTACTATTTTTGTACTCTTATAATACAAAAATAAGACAAAATCAGTTTTAGCGAATTTCCCCTATAGGGAAGAAGCTATTACCGTAGTCGGCATGGTAAGAACTAGGCCCGGGACCATGATAACTTTTCGTTTTGAGGTCCCCAGACCCCAAAAACACCATTCGTTCGAAACTGTATATATATATATATGTCCGTGAGCACGATAACTCTCGTAAAAATTATCCGATTTTGATTAAATTTGGTATAAACGTGTAAAGTAACATTTATGACTTTAAGTTCGAAAACCAGCCAGGTCGCTTTATCCGAAGGGGTATTTTGGGGGGGTTTTGTACCCCAAAAATGGGTTTTTTGAATTTTTTACATATAATTTTGGAAATAGTCAAATTTTAGTTTTTACCATTGGATTCAGCTTAAAAAAACACACAATTTGGTATTTTGATCATTTCTCTACGTCAATTTGTTACCGAGATATTGAAAGTGCTAAACACAGTACGTTGTCTAATGTTATTCTTATGGAGGAAAAGAAAAATTTTATATCTCGCTTATTTATGAACGTATACTGACAAAATTTGGTATACGGCTTCATCTGGTTGTGGACCATTGATATTTGCTCAAAAAAACAATTTTTTGCCAAAGGCTCCCGTAGCAGCAAACCTGCGTACTCAGCCCCATGTTATTCTTATGGAGAATAAGTAACGTGTTATCTCCCTTAATTATGAAAATAAATTAATGAAATTTGGTACGTGGCTTTACCTAAATGAGTTACCGTATATTGATATCTGTATAAAACCCCATTTTTTGTTTTCCTTCCTTCAGCAAACCTGCATACTCAGCCGCCATGTTATTCTTATGGAGAATAATTAAAATGTCATAAATCGTTTATTTATGAATGCATATTGATGAAACTTGGTATGTGGCTTTATGTGGTATTAAGATACATATATATGCATTGGAAATTCGCTGAGTACGCAGGTTTGCTGCTACGGGGGTATTGTATCTTTATTTAACAAACCTGTTTAGTATGGACCTGCATTTCGACTTTCGTATTGATAACAACTTCCAAAGAAAGGGTTTAAAAATTTGTTGTTGTAATATAAAAAGATCAAATCAAATCAAATAATTTTTTCATCATGCTTGGTTTGCATAATGTTGAGCTTTGCACGAGTAAACATATGATTTGTCATGTGGTACATAAGGAAACTATAAATAAAACATTCTTATAACTAAATAATAGTAATGCAAAATTAAAAAGAACTTATTATAAGTCAATGAAGCATTCACAGCACAGTCAATAAATGTCACAAAAATAATCCTTTCTGAATACTCGTTCAAAAATTCATCAACCGAGTAGTAAGCCTTGTCAAGGAGATGGCATTTTAGTGACAATTTAAACTCATAAACTGAATTTTGAATTTTGAGACTTTGTGGAAGCTTCAGCTTTAGGGCGGCATAATAAACTCCCGTTTCTTACACAGCAAGTCTGTGGACTTGGTACTGCAAATTCTTGCGAATCAGATGGTATTTGTGCTCAACTTGCTTTTCGTGGAAGCTTTCTTGATTTTACATGTATAAACAGAGAACTTCATACATGTATAAAGTAGCTAAAGTCAGAATTCTAAAATTGATAAACAAAGGTTTGCATGACTGTCTGCATTCCAAATTAAACATGATTCGAATGATTCTTTTTTGAATTTTTAAAATTTTTTCTCCGTACACAGTATTTCCTCAAAAACTATTCTATACCTCAAGAATATACATAGGCGATACAAAATAGTGCAAATAAAAGTCATAATTGGTTTTAGATATAGTGGACTTGTGTGTTTAGATTATACCTGTGAAACAAAATTATAAGGTTAATTGGAGAGCCCTTACGTGAACGGGGAAAAATTTAATTCGTGGTACAAAAATAGTACAGTAATATGACATAGTTTGTATTCAATTTTAAGATACTTGTATTTTTTACTTAGCCCTGTGAGCCGATTTTGTTTTCATTACGGAGCCATTATTTTAGTGGTACAGTCAAGTACAAAAAGAGGACAGCTTAAAGACATAATAAGTTTTTAATTTGAGGAAAATTGTGTTATGGGCTAGAACTGTTGTCCGACTTATATATGGTTATAACTTCCAATGTAAAGTGGTACAAAATGTTCTATACAAAAAGGTATAAAAACAATACAAAAATAAGCCATAATTGGTTTTTTATTCAGTGGACTTGTGTTTTTTAGTTAGACCTGTGAGCCGACTTTTTTATATCAATCACAGAGCTCTTATTTGAGCGGAATAAAAATTGTAATTTGTGGTGCAAAAGAGTACAAAAATAGTTCAATGATATAATTTGATATAGTTTGTTTTCCATTTTAAGGTACTTGAGTTTTTTACATAGACCTGTGAGCCGACTTTGTTTTTCTTACTGAGCCATAATTTTGGCGGTACAACAATTTTTTGGTGGTACAAAAAGGTACAACAAAAGTACAAAATTATCATATAATTAGTTTTTAATTTTAGAAAACTTGTGTTTTTGGGCTAGACTTGTAGTCCGACTTTTGAATTGGTTATAACTTCCAAAGTAAAGGGGTACAACATTTTCTTTTTTCGGTACAAAAAGGTACAAAAATAGTGCAAAATTCTGATATAAGTTTTATTACGAAAAATCAATGTCGGCTCACAACCCTAGGGAGCTTCAATAAGACGGGTTGCATTTCAGGATAAATATGTTAACATCTTTGCTTGGTATTTTAATAATAAAACATATCATTTTCAAACTAGGACCCTACTAAATTTTACGATAGCAAAGATTTTTGACAAAATAATGTTTTCTAAAAATGTTGTTAATTAAATTCTCGGCATTAAAACAAACATAAATACTCCACTCATAATTGACTTCAACCTATTGGATACAAAAGATTGTGTAAATGTCATCATAACCATAAATACTTTAATCTTAAAACTCCTATTAAAAAATATATGTAATTCCAACTTAACGAAGAATAAATTAAGGTTTGACTACAGTAAAATGTAAAATAAAATATTTTAACATCCTAGATTTTCACTCAAAACACTTTACCCCGAAAAACAATTCGGTGTAATTTTTCTCAAAGGTTTCACCATAGTCTTTTTAAGGGTTAACCTATGCGAGATGTTGCAGCGTTCAACATGCTAGCTTGCCAAAGCTACGTGCTCTCTGTCGAGCGAATCAGAAGCGTTGTTTTGATGGTCACCTCAGGCAAAGTTATTCTGCCTGAATGTCATACTAAATACAGTAATTGATTATCCACTTGCTTAGTTGTGTGATCAAAGTAAACGAATAACTGAATAAGAGACTGTGAAAAACAATTGATGTCATGTGTACTCACTTATACTATAGGGAAACGAATATATAAAATCTGAAATCCTTTGTCTGTCCTTATGTACGCATAAGGAATGTGATGGCTGATTTTGCTATACAAAACTTAATCGTAGCTCTACTTAACTTTAATCCAGAACAACTAATATTTAATGGAATTACACCGTCTACTATTAATATTTATGTTTTTTTTACCTCTTATTGCGAATTCTAGGTGATTAACATGTAAAAAGTGTACATTTGGGACTTCCCCCCAGTTTCCAAGCCAACGAAACCTCCGATAAACGAGTACAAGAAGTTTAAAGAGGACTGTAATGTACGGTTAACATATATAAATATGGTGCAATATTTTATATATGTTTATCGTCTGATATATGAATTCAGTGTAAGTGTAAATATATTTTTAAGTGTTTTAAAACCTATTTTATTGCATCCCGTAAGTAATAACAACATGTACTGTGCTAATCAAAAAGTAGTCTATAAAACAAGAAAAGAACTTGCATTTAAACTGATATTTTCATCTCGTTGTTATTTATGTAATGTAGTTTGATCAGCGTCACTCCATATAAGTATGTTACAGTATAGGCATAAATGGATAAATGGATGTAGCCTACTTACACCTTCAGCTTATTTTTGTGCAGGTTCATACAATTTAAATTGTTACTTTATAATTTATTTTCTACTTGTCTTCATAACCAGTAGCTTATTTGTGATTTTTACTAGCGAATTTCTCCTATGGGAAAGAAGCTATTACCGTAGTCGGCATGGTAAGACCTAGGCCCGGCACCACGATAACTTTTCGTTTTGAGGTTCCCAGACGCCAAAAACAACATCCGTTCAAAACTGTATTGAATCTGATATTTTTATTTAAAAAAAGATAATTTTTATGTCCTGGCTATCAATAATCTGAATTAGCAAGTAATTAGTTCTGCCAAGAACGTTATTTGCCATTGCAATAGCATTCAAATCAAACGAATTTTGAGAGGCTGCCATTTCTAAACGAATGGTCCTCTTTCAGTCGGGATTGCGGCAATGTGTTCCTCTAACAAAGACCTTTTAAATGAGGTATAATTCGACCTATGCTTACATTTAAGATATTTTAGACTTCCTCCATAGGACGGCCCCCAAAGCGAAAAAAAGTTAAAATGGCCAAAAAGTCAGTAACTACAGTGAGGACGTAATCATAGAGTTTCATTGTTCTGCATTTATTAATAAAATAAATATTAAGGGGTTTCCAGACTTTTTGAACACCCGGTATATGTGTATCTGTGGGTGCGGTAACTCTCGTAAAAATGGTCCGATTTTGATGAAATTTCGTACAAACATTTAAAGCCACAGTTATGACTTTCAGTTCGAAAACCAGCAATATCGCTATATCCTTAGGGGTATTTTAGGGGGGTTTTGTATCCCACATTTTTTTTAGTTTTTTCATACAATATATTATTAAATCAAATGTCTGCTTTCACCATTGAATTCAGCTTAAAAAAATTTGGTGTTTTGATCATTGCTCTACTTACACCTCAATTGGTTACAAAGATATCGAAAGTGCTAAACACAGTACATTGTCCAATGTTATTCTTATGGAGAATAAGAAAAATTGTACATCTCGCTTACTTATCAACTTATCCTGACGAAACTTGGTATATTGCTTCATATTGTTGTGGTCTATTAATATTTGCACAAAAAACGATTTTTTTGCCGATAGTTCCCGTAGCAGCAAACCTGCGTACTCAGCCCCCATGTTATTCTTATGGAGAATAAGTAAAAGGTTATCTCCGATAATTATGAACATAAATTTGGTAAGTGGCTTTACCTAGTTGAGTTATATTGATATTTGTATTAATACCCATTTTTTGTGTTCCTTGTTTCTGCAAACCTGCATACTCAGCCGCCATATTATTCTTATGTAGAATAATTACTATGTCATAAATCGTTTATTTATGAATGAATATTGATAAAACTTGATATGTGGCTTTATGTGGTATTAAGATATATGCATTGGAAATTCGCTGAGTACGCAGGTTTGCTGCTACGGTGGTATTTTAATATTGGTTAATTCGTATATTTGTGAATGAGGCCTGCATTTTTCCCTATGTATTCCTAACATATATTTACCCCCTATTTATTCACTGTTAGTTTTTTCTCAATTACTTTTAACAGGACAAACAACATATAGAATGAACTCAATGCTGTTGTTTTTACGTCTAATTTGTATGTTTATCTGTTGTTTTATTAAAATAAAACTTGGTACCGACCCAAGTGCAAGTATGACCGGGGCAAAGGGCAGGAACAGTACCGGAAGCTGCCCTTCCGAGGCAGGAGCAGGATCGGACTCTGGAGTCCTTGAGGCCAAGGCGAGGGTCCTCCGGTATATAAGACAACGTCGGCTTCCGCACGCACACTCACATCCCCAGTCGCGCCTCTCAGCCGTCGACATGCTCAGGATAGTGAGTACTATGTGCTACTTTAGTATATGTAGTTTTAACATTAATTTGATATTGTTGGAATATTTCTAAGAATTACAGACAGTAACAAAGTGGAGTTTGCTTTGTAATTTACTTTTTTTTATTGTGAAGGTGTAATTTTTAGCTGCATTTATTTTTGTTTACTTTCGTAGACTGTAACTGTCATGACATGAATCTGCGTTTTGAAGTATAGCTCTATTGCACTGGTTCAAAAATAGTTGTCAAACTATTCTTCATTACTTATTTGTTCTAATTTTTTTTGGTAGAAATAAATATTTAAAACAATAGACAAATGTAATCCCTATCTGCCTAAAAGTATTTTAGTATGTAAAACTTAACATCTTCCATGTAAAATGTGTTGATATTAAGTTACTTTCCTGACATTTTTTGTGAATTTTAAAAATATTTACTTTACAGCCTCTATTATTAATTTTATGTTTTAATCGAAATTCAGTGCAGATGTCAATGTTTAAGTAGCAATGAAGAGGCCTAATCATATACTTATTTTATATTGAAAATTGAATACCGCAATTTTATTAGTGTTTCAATTTTAAACTAAAACTATGGCATGTATTCATACACCACCTAAATAGTTTAATAAATTAAATTATTGTATTGTGTAATTTATAAACATTGGTTTGTAACTTTCCTTATCCATTTTTGTGTGATAATAATTAAATTAGTATGGACATTTCAAATAACCTTCAATTTGAATGGCAAACTTGATAACTGTCAAGTAAACGCTCATAAATACACACGGTGCAAGCAAGTAACAGTGGTTTTAAGTATCTACTTGAATACAATTTCATTGTTTTAATAAAACTACCTATTTATTTAGTTATTTTACCCACTATAATATTGAATCGTAAAGGAAAGATTCGTTGTCTAAAAGTAAATGACACAAGATTAATACAATTCAACAAAGCATCTTAAAACAATCTATATTATTAAAAGAGGGTCTCTATTTGTGTTCGACCCTTCAAACTATTATTTTAAATACATATTAGGTATTAGCCGTAAGCTCGTACCCTCTATAGACGTGTCTTTTGGGAGTTTGAAAAACAACCTCGTTCAAGGCTTCGCCCCACAGGCCTTCAAAGTTCCAATGTTATCTTATGGAGTTATATTTTATTTAGGTAGTCAGCTGATCAATGTAAAGTTGTCAAAACATATGGCTCTACGTCTGCTAAATTCCCGAGGGTAGAACGGGACATCAGCTAGTTTTTCTTTATCTCATTTTCATATGCAATTTTGTCACGGTTATTTTCAGAAAATATAAAAAGGTTTAAATGTAGTCCACATGTGAAATAAATACTTAAATTTGCACTATTTACCTCATTTTAATTTGTTTACGGAATAATATTAATTGCATTTGCTAGTCTTTACTAGTCTTATCTTTATTTCCACCCAACGATCTTATCATCACTTTTCTTTCTGAACAGTCAACCATATTCACCATGTTCATTTGGCTTCCACAAATTAATCGTAAAAGTTGCTTTGCTACTTAAACTTAGCGAATCAGATAATGCTTTGTATTATTAGCTTTATCTATCCGAAAGATTGTATAACAATTTTCCAAGAATAATTTTTAAAACGGAAAGGTCAAAGAAAGATGAAGGTTAAGCCTTGATTTAATCTATTGGTTGATTGATTTTGGTATATTTTCATTTCTCATATTTTATTTTATTTTAATTATTTTTCTACAGGGGTATAGTTTTCTATTTTAAAAATACCGCAATAAATGCATAATGCTAAATTACACATGCTAAATAATAACTGCAAATTATATAAACCCAAAAGTGTGTTCACGTCTGTAATCATTAGACTAAATTTAGTTATCGGTAATCATATTTCTAAATGTTCATATTTATTTCATTATTGCGTGTTAGAGTTATATAATTGGATTTTTCTAGTATAGTTTAGTTGGCTTTAAGCTTAAACGTGAACAGAACATATTCAAAAAGTTCAATCTTAAGCAAAGATTAGTAACACATTGGACTATTTTGAAACCATGCTGGGTCAAAATCCGTTATGTGCCCCCAACTCTATTTTTACCATATTGACTTATATAACCAACTGGTAGGAACTGTAGGTGCTAAATAATGAAGAATACAAATTGTAGAGTAGTTTTATAACTACACACGATGTAAATTTCACAGAAAAACACACATAGATTGTAAGACATTACTGGAATGACTACTGAGGTGGCCAAAATGCCGAAATGTCTTGAAGTATTGCTTCAAATACATTTGCTTGTTGAGGAAGCCGTTCACGCCACAACAATTCACACAAGTACGAGTAGCTGCCCAACAATTGCGAATGGTTTCCGTAACGTAACGTAACTAAACCTAACCTAACTCCGCAGAGCGCTATATACCCACGGTTTCTGTCCACACACCGTTCTGCGGAGTTAGGATAGGTTGGATTACATTATAAATTAAACTAAATATAATTGAAATTACTAAGCTAATAACCTTCAAGGACGAATACGGGCTGGACTAATTAGAAGCGGCCGATAACGCTGTGTGCTATATATTATTCACTCGGTCAAGATATTCACCGCTTGCTTGCCCTCAGGTGTTGCTCAGTTGCGTCGCGGCGCTGTGTCGGGCCCAGCAGTACGTGGACCCGAAGACCGCCGCCATCCTCAAGGAGGAGCGCTACCTGAGCGTTGACGGCAAGTTCGGCGCCGCCTACCAGCAGGACGACGGCGTGCAGTTCAAGGAGGAGAGCGACGCCGACGGCACCCGCCGGGGCAGCTACAGCTACGTCGACCCGTCCGGCCAGAGGAGGACCGTCTCCTATGTCGCCGGCAAGAACGGGTTCGTCCCCACTGGAGATCACCTACCCGCTGTCCCTGCGCCTGTTGTCAACCCCCTGCCGCAATACAACTCCCCCCAGCAGCCCCAGAGCTACAACCCTCCCCAGCAACCCCAGAGCTACAACCCTCCCCAGCAACCCCAGAGCTATAACCCCCCCGCCCCCGCCCGCTCACAGTACAACGTGCAGGAAGAGGACGGCCAGTGGATAGACGACACCAAGGTGGATTACCCTCCCAACTCACCCTCCAACTGGAACGCTCAGCCCCAGACGTGGAACACCCCCGCTCAACCTTCCTGGAACTCCAACCCTGCCCCTCAAAACTGGAACGCCAATCCCGCTCCCCAAACTTGGTCCAACCCCGCCCCCCAACCCTCCTGGAACGCTAACCCCACTCCAGCCCCGGCTCCCGTCTACAACCCCACCCCCGCCCCCCAGAGGTGGTCTGCTCCCCAGGAACCGACCCCCGCCCCCCACAGGTTCTTTCCCCCTGGAAAACTGAGTCTTAACAGGGCGCCGGATGGTTTCAGTTTTTCTTTTAGCAAGGCTTAAATTTCGTGTATAGTAACTTCACCCCCTCGTTGTAGATACTCCACCCCCTCGAATAAGTATTGTGATATTTAAATTGTTTTAATAACGAACTCGTTTTTTTATTTCACCCTTTAATTTATGTGTTTAACTAATTGATATTTATATTAAAAATTTACTTACTAACGACTAGTCTATTATTCATCTAATATATATTTTTTAATATTATATTTTTAAGAGGCTGCTTTATACATATAATGCATTGTGTAGCCAATTTATCTAAATGAAAACCAAACCTTTACTACCCCAAGTGCTAGGGGTTAATAAGTTAAGTTGTTTGTAGATTTTAAAACTCAAACAAACATTAGAAGTAATGTGCTAATAAGTATAAGATTTACATCCCAGCTGAAAATCCTATTGGTTAATTCAACCAGTTTTGCAAATCGGAAGGGCGATTAATTAGTACTGTATTTACAAGTGTATGGTTTAAATAAACTTTTATTAGATTTGTTGTAATTTGTAACTGAAGACATAACAGTACATAACGATATAAATTATTGTTTGGTGTATGTCATGACATACTTGGTGAGTACTGCAAAAGAAACCATGATATTTACAATTCAGTACTGAAATATAAAGTATCTGATAACCGATGCTCAATATTTTGATTCCTAAGCAGAGTCATATCCTTGAGATCCGTACCAAACGCAATATTTTTGTTAAAAACATTGCGAAAAGGAATACTACTTAATCTGTATTATCGAATGATCACTTCTTCAAATATAGACTGTAACGTCCCAGTGTCGTTGTCATGCTCATTAATTAATTTTTAGTGATCTCCCTAAAGGTGTTTAAAATAAATTCAAGAAAGCCTTTGCTTGATAACACCTGAATCAAGCAACAGCCGTCTCCTATGTCGCCGGTAAGAACGGGTTCGTCCCCACTGGAGATCACCTACCCGCTGTCCCTGCGCCTGTTGTCAACCCCCTGCCGCAATACAACTCCCCCCAGCAGCCCCAGAGCTACAACCCTGAGTAGGACAATAACTATATTATCACATCCACACAACCTAACCTAACCTAAACCAGCAATACCCCCCAAAACCACAATGGTTTGGTGTTCTTTTTGTTGGCTGTATATTAAATTAAGACCCAAAATAAGGTGATCTCGGGGAGAGGTGAGATGGGTTTTTAAACTGTTACCAAACCTTTAAGAAATATGAATTATATTATTTTAAATTTTAAAACAAGACTAAGAACTTTCTTGATATATTTCAATCTATATTTGATGCACAATCGTGTCAAGAAGTAACTAAAAGTTAACTAAGGCTTATTAAAATACTGTCTACAGAACCTTATTAAAATTCACATATTGGTTTTCTGGCTTGGGAACAAAATGCAACAAATACCATTTAATACTATAAGTACAACATTAAACTGCAAAACTATGCCACTGATTTGGTCATATTATTTCATTTTGATATTATCTTTCATAAAATATAAACTTGTTATTTACGAACAAGACAAGTTGACACTTCAGGTTATTAGTGAATCGGACAAGTCTTCAGCGAAACTTTCAGTTTTAACGGGCATCGATTTTCCAAAAGGAAATAACTCATTGTATTTCTCCCAGATGTAAACTACTTTAATCAAACAATTGAAAGTAGTGGTATTCGTATGATTCAATACAGCTAACTAATTTCTCCCGTCACCAAAATTTGCGACATTGAAGGAAACTCAAACAAAGACGACGGTCCAGACGGAAGGCGATCCTCAGTCCGAGGTAGGGTTACGCGGAAAGCTCGAGACCTTGGACCCTGGAATGTCCGTCTGACCACGCCCTGGGGACCTTGGGGCACCAGGAACAGGTTGCGGTGAGGCACACGTCATGGCAGCGGCGGGAACCATGGCCCAGGGGAAGTCGTGGAGCTGTATGGGCTAAAGGCTTAGAACCAGACAATGGTGCCTTTGCCGCTGACTTTGGGGCGCTCTTGACCAGAAGTGTGGGAATGCCAAGCCGATCAGGTATTCCAGAATGATATTTGCTATGGGTCTGACAATATTTTATTTTTTTAATACACATTTGTCAACACACCATCAAATTATAAGTATTTCAAGGATAGCTGACTTTTTTTGCCAAGCCGACTGGCTAATCCAATAGGTATTATATATGACTATTTATATAATATTTAAAATTGCTAGGTTAAACATTGGAGTTTAAAGGTCCCTGAAGATCAAATGCATAAGGGAGTAAAAAGGCAACTTACTTAATTGGCGATAAAATAGCACAACTAAATTATCCAAATAAGTATGGGAGTTCACCTTTTTTTTTATTCCTACCCAATTTTGATTTTTAATCATGTGCTCGTGGGACATCAGATTCCACTTTAGGATAGTCATAATTTAAAAAAAAGAACGTAACGACTAAATTATAACTATAAATAATCATACATTACTAATCATTTATCTACGGGGGATGACAATCGTTGTCAAGTCATAATCGCTTCAGGACTAGAGCACAAATTAATACTACTTTCACATTACAGGTTGCCTCACGTTAGGTGTATCAAACAGGTCACAGGCAAACTGCTTGACCTGAAGGATGAAACAAAGTTATGTCCCAAGGAACAACAAAAAAAATATTAACTTATTTAAATACATATTGTTTTTAAAACACAATTACGTAATTCAGAATTTGCATATTACATGTTGAACATAATTTTAAAGCCCTACAATAAACTAAAATCTTTGGGAAAAAACATTGTAATTTACAGAATACCATATATTTTAGTCATGCCCACTAGATTAATGTTTTCTTTCATTCGGATTTTTAATCGTAATAATCTCAGCTTTATTCTGATACGCCCTATGATAATATTTGTTTAGTTATAAACATGTTTTGAAATAATTATTTTTCTAAACTTATGGTTACATGGCATATCAGAGTAAAGTTAAGTTCATTACAAGTAAGAAATTTGAAATAAAAAAATATAAATGTCTAGTAGTTAAGAATACGCGGTTTTCTGTAAATATCGACATTTTAACAACAAATTTCTGCCTTTAAGAAAGGCATGGCAATAATTGAGATCTGAATTCGCCAAAAATGCTCGGAATGCAATATTATACAAATTCTAGGATACATTGTGAGACATTTACGTCACATACATGTGCTTTAGATGTAACAATTTTGACTGGTTCTTCCAGTAATGACTTCTTTTATACCTGAAACGTACTGTTATCATGTCAATAACAAAGGCACAAAACATAAGTAATAGCACATAAATGCTAATATACTAATATGAGCATATTTTACGTTTTGTTACTGCAGTCAAGGGAAACAATAATTTATAAAACAAAACAATATTAGGCTACGATTGCAATTATTTAGCTTCAAACTTGATTGCTAGAGTTGTGCTACTGATTGTCAAACAGTAATATCCTTTATTAGTATATAATACGTACGTATCAGCAAACCTACGTACTTAGCGAATTCCCAATGCATATACATGTATCTTAATGCCACATACCAAGTTTCATCAATACACATTAATAAATAAACTATCACATTTTAGCGAATTTCCCCTATCTTACCGTAGGTCTCATGATAAGACTTAAGCCCGAGGCCAGGATAACTTTTTGTTTTGAGGTCCCCAGATGTCAGAAACACTATTCCTTATATATATATATATATATATATATATATATATATATATATATAAGTATATGTGTATATGTATTTATAAATAAATTTAAACGAATAGTGTTTTTGACATCTGGGGACCTCAAAACAAAACGTTATCACGGTCTCGGGCTTAAGTCTTACCATGAGACCTATCATGACTTTAAGTTCAAAAACCAAATATATCGGACTATGGGAAGGGGGGTTTATGGGGTTTTAAATTGTTCAAAAATCAGTTTTTTGCATTTTTCACCTTAAAATGTTTAAAAAACTTAATCTTGGTTTGGACCATGTTATAAAGCTTGAAAAAACAAATAATCTAGTTGTTGAATTATTAACCTAGGTTGAGTGGTTGCGGAGAAAATCCAAAAAACCTACTCATAAAATTGTCCATGTTAATCTTATGGGAAAAAAGGTTTTTTGTTTTTCCTCAGTTCATTTCAATGTAAACTTCACATTTGCTTTTACCAATCAGTTCAGCTCCACAAAACAATCATTTTGGTGTTTAAATTGTGATTCTACGTCCAACCGTTGCAGAGATATTCAAAGTGCTAAACACAGTACGTTGTCCAATGTTATCCTTACAGAGAATAAATAAAATTTGATATCTCGATTATTTATGAATGTATATTGATGAAACTTGGTATGTGACTTCACGTAGTTCTGGTATATTGATATTTGCACACAAAAATGATTTTTTGTTGATTACCCCCGTAGCAGCAAACCTGCGTACTCAGCCCTCATGTTATTATTATGGAGGATAAGTAAAATGTAATCACTCCCTTAATTATGAACATAAATTAATAAAACTTGGTATGTGGCTTTACCTTGTTGAGTTTTTTTGTTGTTCCTTGTTGCAGCAAACCTGCTTACTCAGCCCCCATGTTTTTCTTATGGAGAATAATTCAAATGTTATATAGCGCTTATTTATGATTGAATATTGATGAAACTTGGTATGTGGCTTCGCCTAGTTAAATTCTATTTATATTTGCATAAAAGCCAATTGTTTGTGTTGTTTCAGCAAACCTACGTACTCATCACCAATGTTAGTCTTATGGAGAATAATTAAAATTGTATATATCGCTTATATGTGAATATATTTTTATGAAACTTGGTATGCGGCTTTATGTGGTATTAAGACGTATATTGTGCATTGTAAATTCGCTGAGTACGCAGGTTTGTTGCTACGGGGGTATTTGTATTCCCCATAAGAATAACATTGGACAACGTACTGCGTTTACCGAAAAATGAAACATGGCGGCTGAGTGTGCAGGTTTGCTGAAACAAGGAACACAAAAAATGGGTTTTTATACAAATATCAATATAACTCAACTAGGTAAAGCCACGTACCAAGTTTTATTAATTTATGTTAATAATTAAAGGAGATAACATTTTTCTTACTCTCCATAAGAATAACATGGGAGCTGAGTACGCAGGATTGCTGCTTCGGGAACTATCGGCAAAAAAAATTTTTGTGCAAATATCAATAGACCACAACGATATAAAGCAATATACCAAGTTTTGTCAGGATAAGTTGACAAATAAGCGAGATATTCAATTTTTCTTATTCTCCATAATAATAACATTGGACAACGTACTGTGTTTAGCACTTTAAATATCTCTGTAACCAATTGACGTAGAGAAATTATAAAAAAAACAAATTGTTCGTATTTTTAAGCCAAATCCAATGGGGAAAAGTAAAATTTTATTTCCTAAAATATGATATGTAAAAAACTAAAAAAAAAAACATTTTTGGGGAACAAAACCCCCCAATATACCCCTTTGGATAGAGCGATTGGTTGGTTTTCGAACTTAGTCATAAATGTTGCTTTACATGTTTGTACCAAATTTCATCAAAATCGGACCATTTTTACGAAAGTTATCGCACCCACGGACACACAGTATTGCACGAATGGTGTTTTTGGCATCTGGGGACCTCAATAGGAAAAGTTATCATAGTCCCAGGTTAGGTCTTACCATGCCGACTACGGTAATAGCCTATTCTCTATAGGAGAAATTCGCTAAAATGAATGATAATTTATAAAGAAGAGTTCCATTTGACTTCGTAGAATAGTAGTTGGAGCGTAAAATGAATAGAAAGGCTTTTGCTCTCGCAATGCATTTCCAAACGCCCGCGCCCGTCATCCCCTCATCGCCCCTTTGATAGACAATTCCAAACCTGATTAATAAAAATACCGTTTAGTTTTTAAAATTAATATATTAGGGAATTTCTGAATAGTGTTAGGTATTGCTGTGACTTATAAAGTGAAACTTGGGCCCAGAGACAATCATAAGCTAGGTCCAAACTTATACGCTTTCATCTTTTGTTTTGTCTTGCGACACCGCATGTGTCAGTTCCAAGCTAAAGACTAGTATCTCAGAAGTGTCCATCAGAAACCTCACTTGTTCGACAAATCGATAGTTTAAAACATCCATATGACCATGGCTAAAGCATGTGACTCAAGTTCCGATAGTCTTCTGCTTTTCCGCATGAGCCACTGTGCATTTTAGTTTAACGCAAGCAAATATGCACAAGTATGTATACGTTGCTAAATAGTTGTTCCACCCGCGACCCCGTGGAAATCCGTACTTTCCACCCACCAAGGTTAAGTGGCAATATATTTAAAATTATTCTTTATTTTTTTTAGATTAAACCTAACAAAGTCTTTGGCATACACAAATGATGCCGGTATAGCCACCAAACGTCTTTAAGGGCTGACTGTAAAACTTGAAAATTCAACCACTTCCGTTGCACTCGTTCTTTCTAGTTCTGGCTGGTGGCATTTTATAATTCTACTTAAGACCCTTAAAAAGGCATAGTTGTGTGCCTATCTTAAACTATAATACCACCATTAAGTATCTGATATTGACAATCTTCATGTGACGTAGGATCTTTGTGTTATTCATGAGGACCTTTGTGTTGTATAGGTGTAAAGGATGTGCATATAGTATTTTTTTAATTGACCTAATTTATGTCATTGAATTTTATTCATTTAACGGTGAAGCTACCTTAAAATTATTTTCTCTGCTGGATTCTAAAATTATATTGTTTACATCAAGCAGCTTTTATTTTTTAATTTTAACGAGTATTTTAATATTAGTGATATGTAACTCGTCCCACATGTGGACTTTGCGGGAGGATTTTTTTGTCTTAAAACTCTGTACTATTTTGTAAAACAATTATCTGAAAGATATTTGATCTGAATATGGTTTCTATTGGCATTGCACAACCTACTTTTTATGAAAGACGTACGAGGGACAAGTGAAAGAATTCGCATGCAATGAAACACGACTTAGTAACGAATGAACCATTTCAAATATTCTATAGTTTTATATAAGAATAGAATATACATCATTAATGCAGTTAATTTACTAGTACCATGGCATAACGTGGTCTACCTTAATAATTATTATAATGAAAATATAACATTTTGTTTATAGTTATTGAATTACTGAAGCTTATTTGCCAGTAACGGTGCCACCCTCCTTATCTTTTACCAACGTGTCGTTGCCTTTTTTCATTTACTAAATCAGCATACAATGCTGTGCCCTAGTACCACCAAATAAGAATGTATGGAACCCCATACAATACAAGAAGGAACAATAAACGTTTATATTTGGTATAATTGTAGTATTTTAATAGTGTAGTTTTGAACACTTGGTTGCGTGGCTCAGACGATTTATCAATAAACATGATAGGGTAAAAGTATTTTTAAGCTATAAAATAGTTTCGGTTTAAAAAGTCATGAAAAACCACCCTTCTAAATAAATTTAATTCAAGTGATTGTTAGTAACTTTACGATTCTCTATCCCCCCAATTCATGCACCATTCTTACAAAGTCTCACATAGAAAACCTACTCTTAACCATAACACTCCTCAAACGTACAGGTATATCAAACGTACATGAAAAAACACATCAGTTCAGTACAAAAGTTTATTACTTACATTATCACAGTTAAACAAATCCTAACTTATTTACAAACTAACTTGTTACTGGATAAGATGGTACAATAAAAGAACGGGAGTTACACCCACTCGTTCGTAAGTCCACAGGTTTCGGCTTAGAGCTACAAGGTACTGTATCTGCTTGGCATCAGGGAACCTTACAGGACAAGTGAGGGGAATATCGGGGATCTGTAGAAATGGGGAGCAGAGTAGACTAGGGGATTGTATTGGTGGGCGTAGAGCAGGGGGTAGGGGAACGGTGCCACTGCCACGGGCGGAGCCGCTGCCACGACTTCTGGAAGCGGCGCGGGGGCGGCGGGAACCTCAGGGGCGGTGGGAGTCTCAGCTTCCGGTTCCGAGGGTTCAGCAGCCTCCTCCGCGGCCTCCGTGTAGGTCTCTTCCGTCTCCGGCGCCTCGTAGGGCTTCTCATACAAGTCAGGGCTATACTGTCCGCTGTCGCTGTCTTCGTCCGCGGCGCGCGCCACCGTCACCACCAACAGACACAGCAACAACTAAAACAGATGTACCCATAAATTAACTGCATTACCTCACTTTATCAATTACGAATAATAGTAAAAGGCTTGGAGCTAAAAACTGACCCTTGAGAGACTCCGCAGTTAATTTATACCTTATCTTTATCAATTATTTCTAAATTTTTGGTTGGTAGGCCAATATTTAATCAACCCCAATAATTGAAACAAAATTTTGAGGTTAACTCCACCGTTAAATGCAAAAAATAACCAAACAATTTAAAACCATAAATATAATAATTTAATGGGTGATTATTAATCTATTATTTCTCATTATTATTCTCATCTTATGGTGGCACCATCTTTCAGCGAGAAGTTCAACCCAATTCAAAACAGGTGGTTCAATGCGCTAGGTGTTTCAATGCACTTATAGCTGCGCATGGGCAATTCGAGTATGTGTGTTACTGCATTACCATGCAATTATCTAAAAGTAAAATAATTCACGTAGTCTCTTGGAAATGGAAGCGGTTTACTGAGGTGGCGTAAGTAATCGACTCAATACATATAAAGCAATTCTGCGTTGCCCGTTTTCAAAATTATGGTAGTTAAAATGTTATTACTTGCTTAATTATGAGTAGAGTTTGACAAAACTTGGTAAGTCTTAATTTAGTTACAATCCATCTGTGTCTGCATACAAAGAGAGTTTTCTTTAAACTCTTTTTGTATAACAAAATTAAAAGAGGTATTAATATGCAGTTTGCGGGAAACGCCTATTCCCATGAGGGGAAATGTTTATATTTAAAGTAAGTCTCCAAATTCAACCCCCCTCTTCTTACCAACCCAAACTTAAAAGAGTAAAATAGCAAAGTACCCTATATAGCATATAAAATTAAAGAGGATTGAAAAATAAATATTTTGGTGAAAAGGTAATTCAAATTGGATAATTCGTTATTGATTGGTTCTGTCCGATCTGTTGGTTTTTTTTCTATGATAGATCTTAACGATCGTGTACGTCATGCTTTGACATTTAAACAATCAGTTTGTCAAATTAGAACGTTACGATGTTGGCTTTCAAAGTTCCAATGTTCCTTTCATTAAGGCAATTTTATTTGATCAGATGATTAATACTTAAAACCAGCGAGGTAGAAACTACAACCGCTCGTTCGGGGATCAAGAAAAAATCCTTTTCTTCATTAACAGTTCATCGAATATCGATTTACAACTGAATATAGGAAACCCAAAAGTCCTACTAAAATTATATTATCTTGTATAGATTAATAATAATAAATGAATAAGGGTCGACTCTTATGTTACAGTGGTGGAGAATAAATAAAATTTTAACGCTCGTTTATTTAGGATGGAAGTTAGTAGCTTAATATAGTAATCCATACAATTTGCGTGATGGGGTAATTCTAATGAAACCAAATGTAATAGTGTTGCTTGTTTAGTAATTGCTTGTTTTATAATTGATTGTTAATGCTTATTCAACAATATTTTTGTGTGTTTGTCCTATTAGGAACATCTGGAAACTTAAACTATAGTAAATGAAGTATAATCACTTGGAAATTGCATCCGGTTTGTTGTTTTTTGTGACGAGAAAATATTTTATGCTAGAGAAAAAAATTATTTAAAAAGGCATTTTTAAGCTTGGTTTGATGATAACATTCTTTAACAAATGTTTTTAGGCATTTCAAAATTTACATTGTATTGTCTATAGCAATAGTTGTGATCCTGCAAGTAAACTTTGACTAACTGCAGTACAGATACGATTGTCAATTGCCTACATAATTTGTAAGGCTGCAGGAAAGTTAAGTTTTTGAAATTGATGTTACTGTACTTGATAACGAAAAAATTATAAAATGATTCTTTTATCTTGTCGTTGTTATTTTAAATCAGCCCATATTTTTAACCTAACCTTTTTTTTAAATTAGAATCGTGTTTATTTTAAATAAGGATTATAGTCCGTCTTTTATCATAAGACCTTTTTTTATAAAATTATATGGACAATTTAGGCTCCAAAATTTCTTTAAACCATGTAAATAACAAAATTGATATCTCTCCAACAAGGAGCTTACTTTTTGTCCATGAAATTAACCTATTTGTTAAATACATTTTTGCTATTAACACATTTTGGTATCTTAGTTATATTTTTTATTACTGCACTGTTCAAAGCAGTAAATAATTGCATACTATATACTCTTTAGCATTCGTTTATTGCATTCCACTGACATAGGCTTATCCCACTAATTATCTCTGAACGGTTGTTGCTTCATCGCTAACAAGGTTGGGCCGTCTCAGCAGAATTGTTATGATGAAATATTTGTGATGAAATTGCAGAAATTGCAATGGTGAAATATAGCTAACCAAAATTTAATACACTAGAATAAAATGTTTTCAAGAAATAAATAAAGTTTAACGGATGAAGCTTCAACATTTTCAAATGTTTGCTTACAATAAGTGTTTCGAGGATATGTTTTGTCTACAGAAAAACAGCGTGAAATAATCTAATTCCGTATGAATTAACCCCTTATTTCTCTTTAACAAAGGATTTTTTTACCAATAACAATAATTAATATACTTTTCACTAATTCATTGAAAATGTTCTAAATATCATTAAATAAATCCCTGGTATGGTCCCTCTGGAGTCCAGAAACAAACCAGTGACAGTGATTTTCCTTCGTCAAATTACATTCTTTATCGTTTTTAATCAAATATAAATATATGCAAAAATTAATTCATCAATGTTAGAAAATCAAGAAGTCTTCGTTATTGTTTAAATTTGATATACCACAGCATAACTGAACTTTATACAAACAACAACTGCCTTGCACGAGTTTAATATTGTATAATAAATTACCAAACTATTTAAAAGAAGAAGCAACTTTTTAAAAATATTGAAAATCAATCAAATTAATATTACCCCAAGGAGTTTACTACAGTGTGAGAAACTTCCTGGATGCAGAATTTTAAGTGTTTAATAGCAAAGTGTTTTTTATGCAACCTAATTTAGAAATTGTATATCTTTTAATTTTAGATTTTGAAACAAATAATGTTAATTTCCGATGCAATATTTATTGTTATAGGGCAAATAAAGATTATCATTACTATGCTACGATAGTTTTAATTCATTGAAATACTAGTCTCCCCCCCCACAGGTAACCCTGCCCCAGCCATCTCTCCCCAAGCCGCCAATCTCTCGATCCCTACAGTCACTTGACTATAGCTCAAACCCTATGGCTATAGTCTCCCCCCACAGGTAACCCTGCCCCAGCCATCTCTCCCCAAGCCGCCAATCTCTCGATCCCTACAGTCACTTGACTATAGCTCAAACCCTATGGCTATAGTCTCCCCCCCACAGGTAACCCTGCCCCAGCCATCTCTCCCCAAGCCGCCAATCTCTCGATCCCTATAGTCACTTGACTATAGCTCAAACCCTATGGCTATAGTCTCCCCCCACAGGTAACCCTGTCCCAGCCATCTCTCCCCAAGCCGCCAATCTCTCGATCCCTACAGTCACTTGACTATAGCTCAAACCCTATGGCTATAGTCTCCCCCCCCCACAGGTAACCCTGTCCCAGCCATCTCTCTCCAAGCCGCCAATCTCTCGATCCCTACAGTCACTTGTCACCTACATATTTAAATAACTATAGCTCAAACCCTATGGCTATAGTCTGTATACTCAAGCGCAGACATTTCTATTCCCGTTAGAGATAATTTAACTGACGAGAGAAAAACGTAGCATAAACGTTAGCGAAAAGATGTTTTTTATATGACAACCCATTAAAAGATTTAGTTATGATAATCGTTAGTTACAGTAGTTTGTTTTGGCAAGGTACAGATTGTTTGCCGTCTCTTTGCAGTGGTTTTATTCATTTATATCAATCTGTAACCCTCTTATAACAAAGTCGCGCCGGAAAGTTCAAGTTGAGTCGTGTAAATCTGTTTTAAACATTTAGGATATTTATTTATCCATAGGTATATTTTTACCGTTATATTTGATCGTTTTACAAGAATATTACAAGTAAACTACAGTATAGGGATGTGGATAGTCCCCTCAAAATGATAACTATAGGCTACAAACAATATATCAAATGTATCAGTTTAACCTCCAGTAGGGGCGGACTTCAGTGTATTCAATACACCACTACCAAGTTCAATACAATTCAATACAGTCGCATTAGCCAAAAACGAATCCAAAGTTAAAAACAGTTTTACAACATTTTGGTTAAAACTCTTTTTTACAATGTGGACAAATTAATAACACACGTTTTTAAATATTTTATTATGTAGTTTTAGTGCCAGTGACATTTTACAGTTGTATTAAGGGCATAATAAATCTCGATGTTAAAACTGAGAAAAAAGAGAGGCATCGGTTAAATACACTGTTCTACTATACTGTTTGTGTCCCGTTCTTCGCAAGAGGATCTCGGAGGTATAAAGCCAAATGTAAGTGACGCGTTATATCTATTTTTATTATTCTATCCTAGTCTATAATAGAGCAATTTCTGTCTGTTTGTTTGCAAAGTTTATCTCGGAATCCAGCGGAACGATTTTGTTAAAACTATGGAATTTAGGGATTCTGGACCTCGAAATTCGATTGGTGAAACCTCAAACCCATGACAATTCATATTTTGTTAAAGAATCCCTTTTAAAATTCGGAAATTTTTACATTGAGCTTATGGAGTTTCAAATCAAAACAAAAGAATCATAACAGCTGTGAATCAATTAACCAGTGAACTGTCGAAGTAGAACTTACATAAGGTAAAGTATCAACAAATGGTTTCTTATAGTCTACAACCATTGAATACAAATTGCGCATATAGACATATTTTTCACCCACTAAACTAATCAAATATCACGAAGCATGGCTCGGTCTCCCCGGTACTGGTGACTAATACATACAATATATAATGGAAGTAATTAAAATGAATAAATATTCATAAGATTAGCATTGTAACTTGGAAAACCGGTTGGGTGGAGCTGTAAAGTATTTTGCGAAACGGTAGTAAGCTTAGTGTTCTGTGAGTGAGTGAGCTTAGCTTTCTTCCCACGAGATTTATTCAGCCTAATCGATCCAGCAGCTTGTGCATTACGAATCAACAAACAAAGATTTGAATAAATGCATTAAAATTATAACATATATTTAAACAGTTTATTATTAGTAAAATATTTGAATTAAAATCCATATTATTTAATTTATCGTTATCATAAATCTTGTTACTTGCGATGATGTTGACGAAGCTTCTTTGTTGACGTTTTGTAAAATAAACTGGCAAGTTTAGATAGTTATTTTAACTAAAAGAAAATAAGGAAGTAAATACTTCTAAATTATAGTTTTTAAAAATTGACTAAAATAATTTAATTTATAAGTCGGTAAATATTTGTTAACTCCATAAAACAGTTATGCCTATACCGTATGTGGTTTATTGGCAGAAACCAGACAAACTTTAAGTTTGTTTGTAATACATATTTTCAAGTGACAAAACTACAATTATAATAGAATAATGCAGCCATAACTGTATAACGATGCGACGCAGTAGGGTTACCTTGAACGCTAGCGAGGCCATGATGCGCCGGCGATGTCTTCTGGTCGTGTGACGTGCCGGGCCTAAGGCTCCATATATATACCGCCAGTCAATGTCAACTGGTCGGCCATTGACCGCAGCTACATCACACCAACCCTTCCCTAAGTGACATCTCTGTCACTCTGCCTTAGAGAGGATTGAGTATCAGCTTTGATCTTTTAATTTGCGACACAATGATTTTTCAGGGTTCGTAGACAAAAATAGATCTCTTAAACCGCGAGAGTTTTGTGTGTTTCCGTATTGCATTTGTAACTCTCAAATTCAAATCCTGGTTTTTATGGTTTGATGGTTGTGCTGTGAGATGTACACTAATAGCGAATAGGAATAGTGGAGGTAAAGAGAAGAGACATATTTGGTTACTTCTTTTCCTCCTCCCGTTTTTACAAGACGAGCTGTAAAAGGTTATATTTTAAGAATTTAAGTATTCTTCTTATTGGCGAGAATATCCTTTCTGTATATTAAAATAAGTTGTTTGTTTAAATAAGAAGAACTATGTTTTTGTCTATACGAAGGTTTCGCCGCAAGCGAGTAGCATTATCAGAAAATGAACCCAGTTTGGAGATCTGTGACCTAGGAACCTTTCCAAATAAATATGCTTTGGTCGCTCATGAAGATGTTTTGATGGCAAGTTAGGAGGCACGGTGGTGCGGGGCGTGTTGAACCACTCCTCTGTTTATTTACCACTTCTCTTGCTTGACACGGCCAACTAGCAAACCATCAAACTACTTAAAAGTATGTAATTACGTATCTAACGGTCTACAGTGAAAACCGTAAGATAACCCTGCTTATTTCCGTTAGAGAAATGTCCGGTTTTGATCCTTGACTGAAACAAATCTAGAGAGTAAGAAACATTGATTGATACAACAGATGTATTAAAAATACCAGTTTTAGATGTTTATTTATTTATTTGCTTGCTAACCCAATTGTCATGAATATGGTTGGGCTTTCTTTTTTTGTAATATTACATAACTATAAAAATAATATGTATATAAACTAATTTAAATTAATCTGAAGTTGCGTACAAAAGTCCCCAATTTTGTATAAACACTTTAAAAAAAGTACTTCTTTTAAAAATTTTCTTAAATTTATTGAATTGTTAATTTTCTTGAATTTTTCTGGTAGTGTATTATAAATTTTGATTGCCATATATTACAGCCTTTTTAGTACAAATATGTTTCACATATTGGAGTATCAATTAATGTCTATATTTTTGTATTATAACTGTGAGTATTCATTCTCATTTGAAATTTGGATATATTACTGTGTATAAATCAGGAAATTTGTAAAATATATAATTATACTGCAGATAAAATGCTGTGTTCTTGAAATAAAGGCCGACATGAATTTGTTTTAGGAAATTTTAAAAATTGTTCGTATAGCTGTTTTTTGTAGAGTACATTTTTGTTGCATTGCTGTTCGATCCCCAGAACATAAGTCCATATGAAATCCGAGACTGAACATAAGCATTTTACACTACTTTGTTGATTGAGCAACACCTTGATAGTATTTTAATCATCGAAAATAGTCGAAAACTCTATAAATTATTTTAATTAGGCCTACACTAAGCTTGATTATTCCAGTTACACCGGGAAGATTCATGGAAAGCAAAAACACTATTTGATGCATTATGTGAAGAAACTTTTACGACTAACATCCACATGTCTTGTAATCACCTGATAGAATGAAACCATCGTCTGTTATAGATAAACATTGCAACCCTATTGAAAATTGAAACTTATCCTATGGGAATTACGGAAATTTTATGGATTTTGACACATTTTGGAATCTTAAATGCTCAGATATTTTTACAATTTGAATTAATCAATACCTGATCATAAGTCAACGATTATACTTCACATTGCGTCCACGACAAAGATCTCTGCGTGAGTATAACATTCACTCGCTTCGCTCGCTGAGGGCTCCACCCCCAGACCCCCGCTTGGGGTCACTCCAGTTTATTTTTTGTAACTGGAACTGTGAGTGCCAGAGGGGCGGAGTCCTGATATCCCAGGGAAAATAAACTGCTTTTGAAACATCTAAAGGATATCCCTTTAATTTTAGATCAAAATCTTTCAAATCTGTCATGAAATAAAAACGTAGCTGACCACAGAGAAAATTCCTTAAGGCGGTCCCACACTTCTCGTGAACAGGCCTGAACATCCCCGAATGTCCCGAATGTTCACTGAACATTCCGTCCGTATATTCCTGTATGTATTAAAAAGTTCGTGCAGCTACACATTTCTCGCGAACACTACGAACATTCGGAGTTCGGCCGAATGTTTGGGCATGTTTGCGAGAAGTGTGGTACCGCCTTTAGGGAAATAAGAAGTATATAGGTACTATCTTTCCGAGTCCTTTGGGTAATAACCTTTATCTTAAAAACTCAATGTCAAAAAGTATATAATTTTTCTCCTCCAGAATTAGATATACTGAAGTTACGGGTCTAGACTTTTGGTAATCGAATATCTACGACAAGACCTAACAATACATAATCATTAGTATGCTTTCAATGCTCAGCCCAAGTACATTCCTAACCAAAAGCCACAATGAATTGAGAATAGTGTACACAGTAGTTTTGACAGCAAGTCCTGATTTTAGCGAATTTCCCCTATAGGGAAGAAGCTATTACCTTAGTCGGCATGGTAAGCTCTAGGCCCGGGACCATGATAACTTTTCGTTTTGAGGTCCCCAGACCCCAAAAACACCATTCGTTCGAAACTGTATATATAGATATATATATATATATATATATGTGTGTGTGTGTGTGTGTGTGTGTGTGTGTGTGTGTGTGTGTGTGTGTGTGTGTGTGTGTGTGTGTCAGTGAGCACGATAACTCTGGTAAAAATGATCCGATTTTGATGAAATTTGGTATAAACGTGTAATGCAACATTTATGACTTTAAGTTCGAAAACCAGCCAGATCGCTCTATCCGAAGGTATTTTGGGGTGGTTTTGTACCCCAAAAATGGGGTATTTGAATTTTTTACATATAATTTTTGAAATTGTCAAATTTAAGTTTTTACCATTGCATTCAGCTTAAAAAACACACAATTTGGTACTTTGATCATTCCTCTACGTCAATTGGTTACCGAGATATTGAAAGTGCTAAACACAGTACGTTGTCTAATGTTATTCTTATGGAGTAAAATAAAAAAATTATATCTCGCTCATTTATGAACGTATACTGACGAAAATTGGTATACGGCTTCATCTGGTTGTGGTCCATTGATATTTGCTAAAAAAATTTTTGCTAAAGGCTCCCGTAGCAGCAAACCTGCATACTCAGCCCTATGTTATTCTTATGGCTAAAGACTAAATGCTATGTTTCCCTTAATTATAAACATAAATGAATAAAAACTGGTATATGACTTCACCTAGTTGAGTAATATTGATATTAGTATATTAGTATAAAAACACATTTTTGTGTACCTTGATGCAGCAAACCTGCGTACTCAGCTCCAATGTTATTCTTATGGAGAATAATTAAAATTGTATATATTGCTTATTTGTGAATATATTTTTATGAATCTTGGTAAGTGACTTTATGAAGTATTAAGATATTTATATCTCCATTTGAAATTCGCTGAGTATGCAGGTTTGCTGCGACGGGGGTATTTTGTTCTCTCTCACTCTTATGACTTCCATTGTTAGCGCGGTCAGTCGGCGGCACGGGGGCTACGCCCGCCCTCGACAAGGCTACGGCGTCATCACGAGTTATGTCATGCTAATGTATTCAATATTATTTAGATCGCAGGCTCCAGCCTTGATCATGCGACACAAAAAATAAACTAACAAGATCAGCGGCGATATGGGTTCCCGGAACATCCGTTCATGGGACGGGCAGTGTCTGATCGTCTTAAAATGAGCAGTGGCCAACAGGAGTCGAGTCGTGTAAATCGTTAATTCTTTTACGAATACAGGTTGTGAAGTTGGGATAAAGAAATCAAAAATATGTTTATTTTATATGAAGACTACCTGTGTGTATATTTACCTGGAAAATATTAATACATTTAAAAAATATATTGGAAGGCTTTTAGCGAATTTCCCCTATGGGGAAGAAGCTATTACGGTAGTCGGCATGGTAAGACCTTGGCCCGGGACCATGGTAACTTTTGGTTTTGAGACGTTGGAAACTGTATACATACCTATATATATGTGCCCGTGGGTGCGATATCTCTCGTAAAAAAGGTCCGATTTTGATTACATTTGGTACAAACGTGTAAAGCAGCATTTGTGACTTTAAATTCGAAAACCAGACAGATCAACCCATCCGAAGTGGTATTTTGGGGGTGTTTTGTATTCCACAAATAGTTTTTTTTGAAGTTTTTACATGTAATATTTTAAAAAGTCTAATTTTAGTTTTCATCGTTGGATTCAGCTTTAAAACACACAATTTGGTGTTTTGATCATTTCTCTATGTCAATTGGTTACTGAGATATTGAAAGCGCTAAACACAGTGCGTTGTCCAATGTTATTCTTATGAAGAATAAGACAAATTTTATATCTCGCTTATTTATGAACGTATACTAACGAAACTTGGTTTACGGCTTCATCTGGTCTACTGTTATTTGCAAAAAAATATTTTTACCGATTATTCCCGTAGCAGCAAACCTGCGTACTCAGCCCCATGTTATTATTATGGTGAACAAGTAAAATGTAATGTCTCCCTTAATTATGAACATAAATTAATAAGAACTTGGTATGTGGCTTCACCTAGTTGGAAGTTATATTGATATTTGCATGAAAACCCATATTTTTGGTTCCTTGTTGCAGCAAACCTGCTTACTCAGCCCCCATGTTATTCTTATGGATAATAATTTAAATTGTATACATCGCTTATTTGTGAAGATATTTTTATGAAACTTGGTCTGCGGCTTTTTATGGTACTAGCTGATGTACCCGTTCTTCGCACAGGTGTTTTCTTTACCCAATCTATAGTCAATGCAATTTGCATTTAAGTTAGTTGAAACAGCTGTTCTTGCTTCTGCTCTTTAAGCTGTCAAATGGAGGTATCCACAGCTGTTCGCATTACAGTTTCTGAATGTTTACTTTCTTCTGAAATGTAAACATTTAAACTTAGGACGTTCACGGGGCGTAGCCCGAGGGGATTTTAAGGAAGTGAATAGGCCTATGTGTTGCATGGGTTCAAGATCTACCTTTGTGTAAAGTTTCAGCCCAGTCGGTTCAGTAGTTTTTGCGTTCACCCGGATCATCAGACAGACAGACAGACAGACAGAAACCACCTCTTCTTTATAATATTATAGATTTACACATATATTATACATTGTAAATTCGCTGAGTACGTAGGTATGCTGCGACGGGGGTATTTATTCATGCTACCATACTTTATGTTCTTTCTATTAGCGCAGGTAAACGAAATGTATAGAGTTCGTTTTTCTGTGGTATTAGTAATTATACCCCCGTCGCAGCAAACCTGCGTACTCAGCGAATTTCCAATGCATATATATGGATCTCACTACTGCCTAGAGCCACTTACCAAGTTTCATAAAAATACATTCATTAATAAGTGATATATATCATTTTATTTATTCTCCATAAGAATAACATTTGGGCTGAGTACGCAGGTTTGCTGCAACGAGGAAGATAAAAAAGGGGAATTTTTGCAATTATCAATATAACTCAACCAGGCGAAGCTACATTCCAAGATTATTAATTTAGGTTCATAACTAAGGGAGATATAAAACTTGACTTATTCTCCATATGAATAACATGGAGGCCGAGTATGCAGGTTTGCTGCTACCGGGAAAATCAACAATAATCATTTTTTGTGCAAATATCAATATACCACAACTAGTTAAATCCACATACCAAGTTTCATCAATATACATTCATAAATAATCTAAATATCAATTTTTATTTATTCTCCATGAGGATAACATTGGACAACGTACTGTGCTTAGCAATTTGAATATTTCTGCAACGGTTGGACGTAGAACAAAAATTTAAACACCAAAATGACTGTTTGTAGAGCTAAACTTATTGGTAGAAAGAAATGTGAAGTTTTTAGTAAAATTATCTCAGGAAAATCTAAAAACCTTATTCCCCTAACATTAAGATGGGAAATTTCATGGACGCGTTTATTTGTTTTTTAAGCTCTATAAAATTACTATAACCAAAATTGAGTGTTTTTTAAATTTCAGGGGGAAAAGTTCCAAAAACTGATTTTTGGAAAATTTTAAATCCCTAACCCCCCTCCCACAGTCCGATCGATCTGGTTTTCGAACTTAAAAGTCATAAATGTTACTCTTCACATTTGTGCCAAATTTAATCAAAATCGGACGTTTCTTTCCAAAGTTATCGAGGTAACGGACACACACACACACACATATATATATATATATATATATATATATATATATATATATATGTATATATGTGTATATATATATATTCATATATATATTTATATACATATACATAAATTTGAAGGAATATTGATTTTGGCATCTGGGGACCTCAAAACAAAAAGTTATCATGGTCTCGGGCTTAAGTCTTACCATGCCACCTACGGTAATAGCTTCTTCCCCTTAGGGGAAATTCGCTAATAAAGGAATGTATTTTTTAATAAACGGTATCAGGAAACTGCCACATCATACTTTCTCCCTTTTAGTCCAACTTAAGTGATGACTACATTATTTGTTATTTACTAACTATAGAATATAAAGTACAGAATGATGCACAGAAAATCTTCTAAAAACTTTTTACAGAAATGTTCACCCAAAACCCATTTTTGGAGTCACTACAGCGGTTTTAAGAGGCGAATCGCCCCCTTATCCCCCCAGGGTTAGGGGGATTCATTTTTTTAATATCCTCGGTTGGTTAATGGTAACTAGACCTGCATATCAAATTTCAATTAAATTGATTATTAAATAAGAGAGATACTGTAATTTTTGTATTACCCATTGGACAACATACTTTGTTTACCGCTAAATGAAAGTTTCAATTTTCTCCGCAACCAGTAATCGTAGAATAATAATTCAAAATACTAAATTGTTTAGGTTTTTTAGCATTCCTTAATGGTGATAAGTAAATTTGATTTAGCACTTAAATTCATATGACCTATCCATAAAACCAAATTTTAGAAATGTTATGCTCAGTAATTTCTGAACCCGAATCTTCACATTAATTCAGGTGGTGTCATTTTTTTGGAACTCTAAAGCTCTACAAACCACTCAATTTTAATCAAAATCCTTAGACCCGTTTTTGAGCAATTTTGATTCTTTTCAGTTTTTTAGCGGTTTTTGGGAGATAATTACCCTTAAAAAACAAAAATTCCAAAAAATGAAAAAACACCTAGTTGATGAACGAAGTGAATCACTGTATTGATGAAGAAGTTTCAGTGGCCGTGTGTGGGTGTGTGTGTGTGTGTGTGTGGGTGTGTTATCGAAATACTAAATAACTATAAAACATTTCTTAATGAAATTCTGAAGGAGTCATTTGGGATACCAAAGGGATGTTTTAATACAGCATTTGTATTTTATTTTGGATTATTAATAATTATTAAAACTAATTTTGATGTTTGATATTCAGTAGTTGAATTGGTTTTCGTAGTAAGCTATTGACTATGGTTGTCTTTAAAATGTCAGCTGGGATTTATCTGTGTTTCACTTGAGGGATTTTTATCCCATATATGGGATATTTTGACTGCTTGTGGGATAAAATGGGATTGTGGGATAAAGTGGGATTTTTTGGAAATCGGCATTACATCTGCTAGTTTGCTTACAACTTACGACCAGAGCACCTGAGCAGTAGCACTTCTAGTGGATTTTCTCGCCGTACTGGCAGTTGCGGGGTTTCCCATTTTTTAACCTCGCTGTCCGCACCTATTATGATTTTATAAACGTCACAGAACGAACACTGAATCATGTCAATGTCGCTGGCCGAGCCATGTTGGAATTAACAAGCAAACTATTTGCCATTATTTAGTACCTATGTCGTACTCTTTAGTACTACCATTAAAAATATTAGTACCTCTCACGTAAATAAATTATTTAATTTAGTTAATTCACCGTATCATTTAGTCTATGTCGCATTGCTCAAAATCCTTTGAGGTAGTAAAATGTAAAATACCTATAGGTAATTATTAGATATAAATAAGCTCTATCTAATATTTTATTAATACATTATTCAATAATCATATAATATTTAACATTAATTGTGTTGCAATGTTTAACAAATCAGTGGGAAAGTGGGGGATATTACGAGGGATACTATAAGGGAGAGTCTGGGATAAAGTGGGATTTTTTGTATCAGTGCGTGGGATATTTTTACCGTTGAGTGGAAACACTGCATATTTGTTTTTAAGTCACTCAAATGTAAACATATTTCAACCATAGAGTTGGTTATGTTTTGTTCCATACATTTATTTTTATTTTTAAATAGTTTAAAATGTGAGTGTTATGTAAATTAATGGTGTTTTGTCGTGTTTAAAACAATGCTTGTATCTATTTAGATTTATCATCAGTTTATTTTTTACTGGAAAACTTCTATGTAAAAGCTAAGTGTTTGGAATTTTGGAATTACTGGGACAGTATAACTCCGTAACACGACTGATAATCAAGAATGTTGTAGACCTACAGTAGTTTCTTTACATTGTGAACAAATTACTTGATGGCAGACTTACTAAACAATCACACGTGCAAACTATCTTTATTACATGTAATGTACCAAATAAGCCTCACTGTCACCTAATGACATGGGATTAAAGTTTTGTAATCTACCGGTCAGTAAAATAGTCTGGTTACAGTTTATATTTGTTGGCATTTTCTGTAAATAATAATGATTTTCATAAACAATTAAGATGTCCAAAATTCCGTAATCCCAACCGTCTACACTGTTCAACTAATTACAATGTAGACATATTGCCCTCCTGAAAAATTGTCATTAATGTAGATGTTGGATTTTGCTTTTAAACCACTCGTACTGCGATTTCAGTAGCTTGTGTATTTAAATTCAAACTAACATGTATTAATGATGTAAACATTTTTAAATTTAAAGTATGAATTTTATAAGATACTATTATATAAATAAATCATTGAATACCTTTTTTTACATTAAATGGGTTTAAAATGGGTTTAAAACAAGTATATTTCTGTATGTTTAACCCCCTGATTTTGGAACTAGAAATTAATAGGTCTAATAATAATTGGCAACTTTTCCCTCAGGTGATATATTTAAAACTCGTCGAAAACCATCCGGTGCCAAAAATATATTAAATTCATTGGCTGAGTCATGAAAAAGCGTGAACAGGCCTGATGGCCATAGCTAGGACCTGTGACCAAATAAACGCAATCAGTTTAATCTAATTTGCTAGGTACACACAGTGGTTTTAAGAGGTTAATTGCTCCACCTCACCCTCCAGGGCTAGATGGAAACGTATTCCGCATATTCTCTATTCATTGTTGCTGAGTTAGGAAACCCCAGCAAAGCTGCTATAGGCACGTTTTCCACAAGCGGGAATTTTGCGCAGGTTACCGGAAGGTTAGGAAAGGAAAGGGTGGGATGGGACAGGCAGCCATATTGGCCTTTCAGAGTAACAACTCCCGTGCTCCTGTGACAGCTGTGATCAGGCTCAAACAGGTGGACCCGCTCTGCCCTCCAACTGGCCAACTCAACGGATGGGGTATCCATGTACAACAGCCAAGGACCATACATTCTCAGGTTGGGGACCAACCCCTGAGTTTCTGCCCCGAGCCGCTGCAAGTGGAGGGACCAAAGGTGAAAGGGAAGTTTGTCATAATGAACAGCCAAAAAACTTCATATGTAATGACAGTTTCATTTGCTGTACCCAATGTCAGTATCCAAACTGGTATAGACTAGTTTTAAGGTTGTCCTAGGACGAATATTCTCTATTGGCTAACACACCAAGTTTTAATAAAATTAATCAGTATACAAGGGATATATCTTTTTAGCGAATTTCCCCTATAGGGAAGAAGCTATTACCGTAGTCGGCATGGTAAGACCTAGGCCCGGGACCATGATAACTTTTCGTTTTGAGGTCCCCAGACCCCAAAAACACCATTCGTTCGAAACTGTATATATATATATATATATATATATATATATAAATATATGTGTGTCCGTGAGCACGATAACTCTCGTAAAAATTATCCGATTTTGATGAAATTTGGTATAAACGTGTAAAGCAACATTTATGACTTTAAGTTCGAAAACCAGCCAGATCGCTCTACCCGAAGGGGTATTTTGGGGGGTTTTGTACCCCAAAAATGGGTTTTTTGAATTTTTCCCATATAATTTTTGAGATATTCAAACTTTGGTTTTGACCATTGGTTTCAGCTTAAAAAAACACACAATTTGGTATTTTGATCATTTCTCTACGTCAATTGGTTACCGAGATATTGAAAGTGCTAAACACAGTACGTTGTCTAATGTTATTCTTATGGAGGAAAAGACAAATTTTATATCTCGCTTATTTATGAACGTATAATGACGAAACTTGGTATATGGCTTCATCTGGTTGTGGTCTATTGATATTTGCTCAAAAAAACTATTTTTAACCAAAGGCTCCCGTAGCAGCAAACCTGCGTACTCAGCCCCATGTTATTCTTATGGAGAATAAGTAACGTGTTATCTCGCTTCATTATGAAAATAAATAAATGAATTTTGGTATGTGGCTTTACCTACATGAGTTATATTGATATTTGTATAAAACCCCATTTTTTGTGTTCCTTGCTTCAGCAAACCTGCATACTCAGCCGCCATGTTATTCTTATGGAGAATAATTAAAATGTCATAAATTGTTTATTTATGAATGTATATTGATGAAACTTGATATGTGGCTTTATGTGGTATTAAGATACATATATATGCATTGGAAATTCGCTGAGTACGCAGGTTTGCTGCTTCGGGGGTATTTATTTCTTATAAGAATAACATCGGAAAATATACTTAGTTTACTGCTAAATGGAATTTAAATTTTCTCCACAACCATTAGCCGAATAGCCTACTAACGAAATACTAATTTAACCGTGTGTGGATTGGAGTACTAATTTTTCATCTTTTAGAGCTTTTTATAACAATGAGTTAAAACTGTTGAAACCTAATAAAAATTAAAGTTTATTAAAAGTTTAAAGTCAATTTAAAGTTTATGGTACTAAGAAAGGTAAAAAAAACTGAAGTTTGGGATCTCTTAAGCCCTGTAATTTCTGAACTCGAATTTTTCTAAAAAATCAGGTGGTATATTTTATTAGAAACCTAATATAAACCACCAAATAAAAAATCCAAATATTTCGAAAGCGGCTCCTCAAAACTGCTCCAGACATATATACTACGTTGTTGGGTACCAACATATTATGGATACCTCTTTGTTCTTACCTCAGGGCTCTGCCTTTACTATCACTCCCAACGTTTAATTTTAACGTATGATTCATTGGATTTATTTTGTTAAAGCAGCATCTCCTGAAAGATGTCCACACGTTTGATACGCCGCCCTACTCAACCATAGACCTCCACCGCACAGGAAATTTTTCTATGTTATTATTTACGCATTTTTTAGTAATTTTAGAAAATTTTCAATCATACAAAAATTGTTGTTATTTTTTTAACCCCGACCTTAGAGCTCCGCCTCACTGGCTTTAAAAGTTGCCTTGTTAAATGTACGGAGGAAAGATGATCCTTGGGTAAGCGTTCGGGAGTTCGGGTCAGCGTTCGGGTTGAGTACTACTAGCTGGTCAGACAGAGATTATTCTGTTCTAATGTCACTGAATTTGTTTTATGTCAAAGATTCTCATTCCTTTTCAAGATAAGCTTGTTCGCTTCACTCACTCGCCTCCAGGATGAGCTCGTTAGCTACGCTCACTTGCCTATTTTTATATAGAGCTTGCTTCGGTATTGAAAATGAGTTGCCATTCAAATAGATTTATTATTTCTATAATAAACATATGTTTATATGCTTTTCAAGTATGTTTAGATATCATCCTTATAACAGCTGTTTTATGAAACTAAATAACTAACATACAATCCCGACTTTGTTTTATGTATTTAGATAATGAAGATCACTTAATAATATCTTGACATGACGACGTTAATATACACTAGGCAGCAATACGGATTTTGACAATTTGAAATTTAAGTAATTGCACAACGCCATCTGTAGATCCTGATATAAGCGTAGGTTATATTATATAAATCAAACAGGAAAGTTGGCCGGGCTGGTAAAGGGCCCGCCCTTGCATTTAGGGTGTAGACCAGGGCCTGTACAGACCCTAAATTCAGCCCTGGCCGTCTGTATACAGAACTTCTAACATGCTAGAATCCAGAATCATTGTCCCTCTCTCGTGTTCACTCTATGTGCCTTAGAGTAAGAATATGTTATAGTCAATAAATTCAAATGCTGAATTATTTTGACTGAATCCTATCCTACACTATAATATGAGTAAGGTTTGCATGCTCGCTTGCTTGGTTTATTTCTTGCAACTCTGATCTCAAAAACGGCTCCAACGAATTTCTTCAAAAATAACTAATGTGTCCTTCCAACTACTTGTGTTGTAAAACCTGATATCTGGGATAAAAATAAGTTCTAGACATGTCCCATCCCCCAAAAAAATCAAATAATGTAAAAAAACCACTATGGAAAATTTAAAAAATCACATTGGGCTTTTGGAGATTAAAATACCCCCGTCGCAGCAAACCTGCATACTCAGCGAATTTCCAATCGAGATATATCTGTCTTAATACTACGTAAAGCCACTTACCAAGTTTCATAAAAATATATTCACAAATAAGCAATATATACAGTTTTAATTATTCTCCATAAGAATAACATTGGGGCTGAGTACGCAGGTTTACTGCATCAAGGAACACAAAAAATGGGTGTTTATGCTAATATAAATATAACTCATCTAGGTGAAGTCATATACCATTTTTTATTCATTTATGTTCGTAATTAAGGGAGACATAACATTTCATTATTATCCATAAGAATAACATGGAGCTGAGTACGCAGGTTTGCTGCTACGGGAGCCTTTAGCAAAAAAGTTTTTTTTTAGAAAATATTTTGATTTATTTTACTACTCTATGTATGTAATCTTCAGTCAAATCTTTTAATCTCTGTTCTCAGGAAACCACATGTTAATAATCACAAAAAACATGAGTATTACTTTGACAGTTCCCTGGTTGATTATGAACAGCTGTTACAATTCTTTTGCTTTGATTTGAAACTCCATAAGCCCAATGTTATTTTTGTTAACTTTTCATTTTAGTTTTTTTTACATTATTTGATTTTTCTTAGGGATGAGGCCTATCTATAACTTATTTTTATCCCAGAAATTAGTTATTTCGAACATTTGAAGGAAATCGTTGGAGCCGTTTTTGAGATCCATGTCGCAAACAAGCAAGCAAACCTTACTCATATTAGAGTATAGGATTTATTTTCTTCTAGCAGACGCCTAAACTATGGAGACCAGTAACAAAAAGCGAACTGGCACTTTAGGCCACATGTGTTTGGTCGCTATGGTTATGTTTGGTCAAAGCTGCCCCGTCATTGGCCAGGCAAGGCGCTACTGCTCTATGGGTTTCCACTAGGCCCAAAAGGTGTCACTAGAGTCAATCCTAAAGCTACTTTAATTCGACTATAGTATAACTAGCGTTACCCGTTGCAGCTTCCACGCCCACTAAATAGCGTTAGTAAGATATATGTTAGCCGACTAGTGTCAAGGCAGCAATTTCAAAGACGCCCTACGTATTTCTGGTGATCGTTTGCTGCCTTTGGACATAGACCTTACAGCAGTAGCTCATGTGCGAGCTTCAGCTTCCTCAATAGTTTATGTAGATCACTGCTCTACCATAGTGCCATTTCATTGGGGCCTACGCTCAAATTGAGCCTGCCGCTGAGCTTGCTCTTCACGTTGAAGTTGTTCTTCTGGCGTTTCTTTTGCTCTGTGTGCTGCCTACAGTAAAGCTTTCCGTTTGTGTTTTAAGTTGTTTGACTTCTAACAACTTTAATAAATCGGGCTTTTTCAATCTTTGAGACAAAATTTATTTACGTTTCCCCGGCATTATTGTGATACAGGTACCTTCGTGGTTAAAGGTGCAAAAACAATGTAAACCAAAATATAAAATGCAGAACACCTGTTTTAGTTATAATCTGATCCAGTAAATGTTAATGCCCATAAGATTAAAATGGGAAGTTTAGTAGCCATTGGAGCTAAACTATAAAGGAATTTTAAAACGTGAATGGGTCTATATGTTACATTAGGATATTAGCAATCTTCCTACCAAATCAGCTCAATTGGTTTAGTAGTTAGAGCGTAATTGAGCCACAAACTAATAAACAAACAAACAAAAAAACTCACAAACTTTCAGCTTTATAATATTAGAATGATTAGTATGATAGCTGGTACTTTAAATTTTGTCGGTTGTATCTTATCTCTTAAATCTGTAACATATTTTAGTAGACACGTTAACGTATGCTTGCGGACCTTTATAATAGCAAAGCTCCTCAGTTTTATAATATGTCAATCCAAATTTTCTCGTATATTTAAATACAAGTAAACTGTTGAAATCATTAGTATTTCTACTCGTATATTCACACATTTGTAATCTGTCTCTGTCTGATTACAATATAAACAAATTATAATTATTTAGATTTGTTGCATATGGTCTAGATATTTGTTGACCTATTGTAAAAGTTTTGGCAAAACAAGGTGTAAGTTAACAAAAGCTAAATACGCAACATGTCTATTCAAATATATCTTTAAAAATTCAGTATTCGTTCATCCTCTTACGGGAAGAATGAGCGTACACCTAGTGATATCGTGGTTTAGTACCTACATACCAAATTTAATCAAAATCGGACCACGGGTGCGATCAGGGGCGGTTCCAAGTGGGGGGGACGGCAGTAGGGGCGGTCGCCCCCCCAATCTAAGAATTATTGTTTTATTCGTATTATTCAGACATACAATGAAAGTTTGAATAAATCCGAATGAAAATTTAAGAAGCAAAAGCCTCCCGACACCCCGTTTTTCGGTTCAAGAGAGTCAAATTATACCGCTCCCGTCTACATTGTTACATTTAAATTCAAACTAATGCACCTAAACGTTCGATAAATGCAATAAAATATTAGACAGGTGAAATTTTAAACTTCCATTTCTGTACATAACACATTACTTAGATCCACGTCTTTCACCTAAAAGTGTCTTACAAAAACATTGATATTCCCGAATATCGCGAAGTTGTTGCAGTTTTGCCAGTTGGCAGACCGAAAATTCTGTGTTTTCAACATGGTATTGGAGGTAGATTCTAGCAACACAGCAGAGGTTGCTACCATTGTGTATTAGGTGATTTATTTGTTACTGGATTTCGCCCGCCTGCCGCTGTTTGCTGTCAGCTGTGTTTTGTTTATAGGTTAGGTTTGATTTTTGTGTAAAACTGCATAATCCGTTGCTAGGCAATAAAAATCCAGTGTGGCTAGGCTAAAAGCAAAAAGTGCCTCAAATTATATGTAATGAAACGAGTTCGCACGCAGCACGCTGACGTGAGGGAAGTGAATTTCCACATAACAACTTTTAAAGCTCAAAATTAGTGGAAAAACATACATTTATTCCAATTTTAGCGAATTTCCCCTATATAGGGAAGAAGCTATTACCGTAGGTCTCATGGTAAGACTTAAGCCCGAGACCACGATAACTTTTTGTTTTGAGGTCCCCAGATGCCAAAAACACTATTCGTTCAAATTTATATATGTGTGTATATATATATATATATATATATATATATATATATGTGTGTGTGTGTGTGTGTGTGTGTGTGTGTGTGTCCGTTAACACGATAACTTGAGTAAAAAAGGTCCGATTTTGATGAAATTTGGCTCAAATGTGTAAAATGACATTCATGACTTTAAGTTCGAAATCCAGAGAAATCAAATCATGGGAATGGGGGTTTATGGGGGTTTTAAATTTTCCAAAAATCAGTTTTTTGCATTTTTCACCCTAAAATTTTTTAATAACTAAATTTTGGTTTTGACCATGTTATAGAGCTTAAAAAAACAAATAATATAGTTTTTTGAATTATTAACCTAGGTTGAGTGGTTGCGGAGAAAATCCAAAAAAACCTACTCATAAAATCTCCCATGTTAATCTTATGGGAAAACGGTTTTTGGTTTTTCCTCAGTTCATTTTAATGTAAACTTCACATTTGCTTTTAGAAATCTGTTCAGCTCCACAAAACAATCATTTTGATGTTTAAATTGTGATTCTACGCCCAACCGTTGCAGAGATATTCAAAGTACTAAACACAGTACGTTGGCGTTGTCCAATGTTATCCTTATGGAGAGAATAAATAAAATTTGATATCTCGATTATTTATGGATGGATGTATGTTGATGAAACTTGGTATGTGGCTTCATGTAGTATTGGTATATTGATATTTGCACAAAAAATTGATTTTTTGTTGATTATTCCCGTAGCAGCAAACCTGCGTACTCAGCCCCCATGTTATTCTTATGGAGAATAATTAGAATGTTATATAGCGCTTATTTATGATTGAATATTGATGAAACTTGGTATGTGGCTTCGCCTGGTTAAATTCTATTTATATTTGCATAAAAAACAATTGTTTGTGTTCCTTGTTTCAGCAAACCTACGTACTGATTACCAATGTTATTCTAATGGAGAATAATTAAAATCGCTTATATGTGAATATATTTTTATGAAACGTGGTATGCGGCTTTATGTGGTATTAAGACATATTATGCATTGGAAATTCGCTGAGTACGCAGGTTTGCTGTGACGGGGGTATTTATACAAATCTTTTATCAGTGATTTTTTGGCTGTTCTGATGCTCCTGGTTTCATTTACCTGCAAAGCTGGGAATACAATTTTGCGCATTATAATGTTAGGAGAAGATCCAGACAGGCTTGAAAGTAGGCGTGAGGTTGCTGGGGATGATAAAAGTACTCTAACAAAGGAAGAACAGACTTTTCTAGTGTAAAACCCCCATAAGACAACGTACTGTGTTTAGTCGAACCACATTTTCTTTAATAACTCGGTAAATATGTATTCTAGAATGACGAGAAAGGGTTTAAAACTTTCTCCTCACTAATTCCCATCTTTTTACATGCATTAATTTTACATACGGGGCTTTTCTAACCCTTTTTGGGCCCAAAAACTCGAAATTTGAAAGATTAATCACCAAAAAAAGGGGTTTAGATTTTTCCGATTGTTTTTCCCAACGAAATTGTCCAACTGATTACATAAAGATACGTCTCTACCAAATTTGAAGTAAATCGGACAAAAAATGCGACCGCTAGAGTGCAAACACGCACACACACACACACACACACACACACACACACACACACACACACACACACACACACACACACACACACACACACACACACACACACACACACACACACACACACACACACACACACACACACACACACACACACACACACACACACACACACACACACACACACACACACACACACACACACACACACACACACACACACACACACACACACACACACACACACACACACACATATATATATAATAATCAAATGAAACATTTTTTTTTAACTGAGTACCCTTAAGGAATTTCTTATTTTTATTTTTAAGACTAAATTTTTCGGGACATAAGCCCATCATCATGGTCAATAAATACCTAACCTAGTTTAGGTTACTTATATAAAACATAGTAAAATATATATACAATTTTGAACAACCCCCCAAAACGTGTTCAGGGGGTCACGTTAGGAACTTCTATGGTGGTCCCGGGCTTAAGTTTCACCATGCGGTTCCATGCTAATAGTTCACTTTCCAAAGGAAATTCACTAATAAGAAGAAACAAAGATTAAATTGCGTGCAAACGAAAGCTCATACGCCAAGTATTTTATTTTGTAAAAATTCGGTACGACATTTTCATTTTTCGGGTCGTTGACCTTGGCTGTCAGCCTCATTCCTCATTGTATCTTCGTGTAGCTTAGTTCAGTATTGGAGATTTCAAATACTTTTTGTAAGTTTTCGCGTGGGTAACTACAGTACTAAAATCAATTGTTTATTTAGACATCTTACTTGTTCTTAGACGCCTACAGATGATGTAGAAAAAAACGTAATGCCTAAATATTTGTTATTTTTTATACGGTCGGGCGCAGTCAGGCGCGGATCCACGGGGGGGAAATGGGGGAAACTCCCCCCTAGGCAAAAGGTTGGAGTTGCGCGCGCACCCCCGCACAAGCGCTACGTCTGCCCAGTGCCCGGCAGCGTCATCACTACTTGTCGTCTGATAGATGCGTCGTCAGTCAGACTTATATGCCTATAATACTACTACAGGGTGTCCTCAGAGCGGAAATTCCAGTAAAATCTGATAATTATATTGGATTTTTTATGCTGGGAAAATGCGGCGAATATACGGAAATTTCGGCGAAAATCCGGGAGTTTAGTTTAACACGCATTTTCGGCCGTTCTCGTTCATGCGGCTCGGTTTTCGTTTCTAGCCAATAAACACGTTTTGGTTATCATTTTCAGCCAATAAGAAACATTGCTGATCGTCATTTTCGGGCCATTAAAATGAAACTAAATTCTTGTTTTTGACCCATCCGACGCGGAAAAATAGGCGTTCATTGGTGATAAAACGGGGTCGAATCGCCGATTGTATTTGTAAAAATACGTTCTGATAATCCGGTTGTCGTTCGGGCCTATGAAACGCGATCCAGCTTTTTTCGCTGGGAAAATGTGGTCCAATTGCCAATATTGTATGATTAATCACGGTTAGATTGTGATTTTTTGCATATATTGAGGCTCGGTCGTCATTTTCGGTAAATAAAATACGCTGCGGCCGTTGATTTCGGACTTTATAATGCGAGGAACGGTTATTTTCGGCGAATGTTATGCTGTGAAATTGCCTATTTTGTTTTATAAAATATTTTTTAGTCATTAATTTTGTCTATAAAACGGAGTCTGGCAGTCTACTTCGGCCGGTAAAATGCGGTGCTAAATTTAATTGTGGTCGATATTTTTGGCCCTACAAATCGCAGTATGGGTTTGTCGGTCAATTGCCTTGTTTGGATGCTAAAATGAGGTTATATTGCTACTTCCGTGGTCATTAAAACGTGGCCCAGTCATTTTACCTAAAAATTCATTCATTTCTGTATTTTTGACCATCGAGTCGCGGCAAAATTGATGTTTTTACCAATAAAACATGGCCAAATCTCTGATTTTGCCCCATTAAAATGGATGCGGACGTTGTTTTTGGTGTATAAAACACGACCCGGCTTTATTTATTGCCAAGAAAACGCGGTCCGATTGCCGTTTTTGAGCGATTAAGTACATTTCCGGCATAAAATACCGTTTGCATTCAATTTCCGGCCGACAAAAAACTTTGCGGTCGTATCTTTTGGCTAGTAATATGCTGTAAAATTGCCGGTAAAATTACCAATGTTGGCTGATATCACACGTCCGGTCAGTAAATTTGCCTAAAAACACAGTTTTACCGTTTTCAGGCTAAAAATGCGGCCCGAGTTACGTTTTAGACAGCAAAATGAGAATATATTGCTGTTAGGCTTATAATATGTACCTCAGGTGTCTTTTAAAATCGTTGAAACTCGCCGTATCTCGGCTGATAAAATTTGTTTCGATCGTTGTTTCGGTAAAATCTTCGTTTTTGACGATAACATACTTTGACACTTCCCCCCCTGCTGAAAATGATCCATAAAGATCAATAAAAAAACATATAGATGTCCATACAAATTTATGGATATCCATAACAGATGTATAGATATCAGTAAGGTTTAATGTCCATATTATTGATATCCATAAGGTATGGATGGAGGATAGTGATATCACTACATTAATCCGTACACATTATATGGATATCCGTATAGTTTACGGTTTGCATATGGATCAGTATGGACGTATGCTGGTACTTACTGATATCAATACGTATGGATCTATAAATCAATAACCTACTATGGATATCCATACGCTGAGCCCATTAATCAAAGAAATATGATTTTTATTTCTATAATTGTCTTATATAAAAATATTGAACCTTCAATTATTCTTTAGGTATGTTGAAAATCATCATGAGAATATAACACTCTTTTCCCCCGGATGATAAACTTTTGGTTAGGTATCTTGACTTATACTAACTTAAACAAAAAAGTAAACAATATTGAGGAATAATTAAGAATCTAAATAGTCTAGAAACAAAATGACATTGAATTTTAGGAGAATTACAAACATAATGTGGATATTTCAAGAACATTAATTTAGACAATAATAAATAGTTTTACAAATTTACTCTTTGTTTAAAAAAATTCTTATTGGTTTTGTGCACTAAGAAACTATATACAATACTTTATATAAATACAACAGTTTTTTTTATTAAATGATTCAATAGTACTGTAATTTAAATGTTTAGGGTATTATAAAATGACAAATTATCCACAAATTAGGTACCGGTATGTCATCTCAAAACTAACTGCTACAAATTTGTTCCAATGAGGCGTTGTTTTCCCATTTTAGTTAACAAATCAAAGAAATTCCAATCTACACTTTAGTAATTTTCATATTTTAACTTACACCTGGCAGTTATTCTGATTTGAGAAGGGTCCAATTACATTCCATCCACAATTAGGAAATTGTGTGTTACATTAAATATAATTCACTTAAAACTTAAAACATCTACAGTGTATGTCTATGTATTTAAATAACAAAAGTTGTCATTGTCATTAAGACTAATCAAAGAAAAAACTACCCAGGCAAAAAATGGTTAAAGAAAACAATATTTTAACAGGTCCATTCATGTTAGCCTATGTAAATTAAAATTTTAATTTAGTTAAACAACATGACACCTTAATTTTGTTTACAACACAAAAAATTAAAGTAACACTAGGTAAAAACACAATATCCATCATTCCTGTACACAGTACATCCCTTTTCAAGAAACATTTATTGTATAGGTATTGGAGTAGTTTTATATGATTAAAGTCCTCTGCATTACAAGAAAGAAAGAAATTATAACAAATTTAAGAAGGCAATGAAGAAAATTCCTCAAGCTGTAAATATTGACTATACACCTGTAGGTATAGGTGTATAGTCCATGATAGATACTATAAAATTAACGAATTCTTAGAAGAAAAAATAAAATAAAGTTCAATAAACTTGTACACAATTTAGGCTAGAATTTGTGTTTTAAATTTATTTTTGTAATTCAAATGCAATACAACTGTATTGTTTATGGCCAATCAACTATTAATATTTACAATCAGGAGAGATACAGGATACTCTTAAATGTTAAAGCCAATAATAAATAATGTCATCTATTAATACCTATACTCTCAAAGAACAGCTAGGTATATGAATTTAAAAGTAGACATGCTCATGGTTCGGTTATCTTTATTACACTATTTACCTGATGTATGTTGTAAACTTTATAACATTTTATAGAACAAATGTCTAAAAAGGTAAGCCCTGTAAATTATAAATTTGTATTTGGTTAACGAATCTCTACCTTCTAAAGAGTAAGAGGAGGGGAGGGGGAGGGGATGGTGAGGGGAGGGGGCGTGTTATATTTAAATAATTCTAATAATACACAAGTATAAAATTGTTGTAATTTGGGCCAATATATAATAGTTGAAAATTACAAATATTTCCCTTATTGGTCAAGGCAAATCCCAATGTAGTTGAGACTGAAGTTCTTTTAAGGATTAGCCTTCTTTTAAAAATACAAGAAAATGGAGTTATAGTTATTTGTGTAAATCTTTGGGTTACCGAGTTTCCCTTTTTAAATATGTGTGGATTTTTTGTATGGTGCGGGCCCCCTTGTAGTGCGGGCCTCTAGGCGCACGCCTTTGCAAGGCCCGATTCAAGCATAGACTAACTACAGTAGTTAGTCTAAGATTTAAGCATAGGCTAAACTGGCGTGCATCTAAGGGCCGGCACCTCACAAAAACACTTACAAAAGCCTGAAACAAGTAAAACAAGTCACCGACCAACCTGAATGCTAATGGCCCGCACCACTAGTTGCACCTAGGGGCATACAGCTCCTAAATCTGCCTATGTAGCCTATGCTTATATCTGGATCTGGTCAAAAGTAAACTAAATTCAATGCAGACATTAGAAATGTGTTTATACTTTTTCAGTTACCAAAAGTTTAACAAAGTAAAATGTACTCTATGCTTTAAGCGAAGCAACCGCTACCGAATGAGCTCTATGCCGCTGCCGGCTTGAACCCGTTGCTTGAACCATTACACTACACACATTATTGAAATTGGATCGTCTCGTCGTCTGTTGTCTGTTTGTTGTTCGTTGTTTATCAAGTGTGTAAACAAATTAAGAAGTTAAGTTTGTTCAGTGAGATAAGTACTTACTTATTTATGTGGAGGGATCACAGATATAGTGCATCTGAATTATATACAAAAACTGGAAGTCCTCGATGAAAATCTAAATGACCAAGAAATTTAAGTAATTTGGAATCCTGATGAGGAAGGCACAAGGAATGATTTTGGTCATGGAAGAGATTCCAGAGACTTCCTAAGGAAAATATCTGAAATCCTTGGCTGGGTATTAGCATAAAGCCAAAGTGTTAAAGTTAACAGGTAAGTCAGAACTAAACTATTATATAACCTAAGTAGTCTACCACCTCGGCTAAGACCTATGACTTGAGCCATTATAGTTAATTGTAGGCTCATGGGCAATATAAGGAAGCCTTTGGTGAGCCAAAGGCCCTTATTGGAGGTTTTGAAGCGAGTAATGGATATAGGCCTAACTATTTTTGATACTATCATTTTGAATTTAGATATTAAATTAGTCTTCAGCTTAGATATAGGCTACATAAGGAAATTATCAAAGTTTATGTCAAACCTCAATGAGTAGGTAACATCCAGGTTAAATGTTTAGGGTAGACTTTCATAAGCGGAACGATATACCTATAAAACCGAATGAAATTGTTCGATACGGTAAGTTATATCGATTAGGTCGATATTTGTATCGATTGCAACATATCTTCTGGTTTGTATATTTACACAGAACCCACCCATTGATCAAACTAAACCGGTGTGTAGGCCTATTTACTTACAAGCCCATCCTTAAGTGGACCTGGCCTTCTATAAATAGGTAGGGCTGCAGTTCCATAAGATGCTTTTAGAACAATCAAATACAAACATAGGCTAGAACTAGTTCCAAACAATTGAATACCGTAACGCTCTCAGATCAAATAAACATATCGGGTAAAGATGCTATTTAACTCAGTAGAACTATCTGATTGCATTGTGACGCGAGGAGTTCTGCCAAGGGTCACAGTTAGTATTTCACAGACTTGAACCATACAACTTCTTTCTACGATCGTCTTATTCCATGTAGTATAAAATTTGCAGTTTTACCAACCATTTATATCAATTGTGGTAATTATGGAGTATACATGACCCCAACAAAATCGAGGTAAATTTACACTTTTCTTATAGATTTTGGCCTGAAAAACATGATAAAAGTAATCTTTTTCCGCGGAAAGACCGTTTTAATGGTGAAAAAAGTAAAAAAAAAACTTGGACGATTCCAATTTCTTCTGCCAAACAATAAAGTGGTTTGAGGGGAGGAACGTTCGAATTGCAACATGGAACTGTCTGCAAGAGATTTCCAATCTACGAACTTGTTAATAAAGAAAACATATAAAACCGTTTGATCAATCATCATCCACTAGAGATAATTATAATATGTTCATAAAATATTTATACGTCAGTAAACAGAAATAAATAACAACTTTTAAGATGAAAACTAACAGTACGAAATTAAATAAACGCTGTTAACGTCTATTTTGTTATTTTTTCCGCTTCGGAGCAGATTTTTCTACTTGGAGCAGGTTTGCCAACTCGAAGCCTTTAAAATTGCTCGACTGCAACTGTATTGTTTAATATTATGATTACCTAACCTAACCTAATTAGGAGTATAATATCAAAGTATACTTATATTCGGGTGGTTGCTTGGTGGGCTTGCCACGGGTACTTATTAGGTTAACTAGCGTTGGGTTAAGTTAGGTTTGTTAGGTTAAGTGTGGTTTGTTGGGTTTGTTTTTGTTTGTTTTGCTATCTCAGGTACGGTAAAACCTGTAAAACCTTCGGCCACCGTACCTGGATGGGAAAACAAACAAAAAAAAACCCAACAAACCTCAATTAACCTAACAAATCTAACCTAACCCAAGCTAGTTAACCTAATAAGCACCCATGGCAAGCCCACCAACCAACCATGCCAGTACTAAGTGTACACTTGAATGTCACGTACCGTACGAAGATGTAGCGTTTTTTATTAACTATCGTTTTCGGGTCAAGCTTTTTCTAAGTAGTGTCTGCTTGCATCGAAAATAATAATTTTAAGTAATATTTTCTATAATTAATAATGGTTTCCGCGCAAAAGAAATGTTATTTCTGGATTCTAGAGGTAAAAATGTTTTAGAAAAATGCAAATTTAACTCAATGTAGTTGGGGTCATGTATACTCCATAAGAACCTCCATTGTTAACACGCTGCAGCTTAGAGGCTCATTTACCTTTTTTTATCGTTCAAGCCCTGTATACTAATGATTAGTCACAGCATAGGCCTAATAGATGAAGGTAGGCCTGCCCAATTTGGAATATACTATGCCTTAACTTAATTTTGGGAACAGATAAGCTCGAGCAAATTCTTACGACAAAATTGTGTACGGATACTTCCATAAGCGTACTGTAACCAATAATTACAACTGGATGATTGTTATACATTTTATATATAGGCTATGTTGGATAATTTGTATTACACACGTATGTTTAACAATTTTAAATGTAAATAAACAAAGGATTTGCTTCCAAATTACCGTCTTAAAGTACTCTGCGGGGTTAGGTTAGGCTAGTTTATAATATTAATTACATATTTATGGTAAACTAGATCCTAACCTTGCTCTGCAGATCAGTGTATGACGATAATTTATGAGGAAATGCCCCCTCCTTTGTTAATATTTATTTAAATAGCTACTGATATGAGAAAATATAAATAATATTGTAACGTAATTATGTTATATATTAAATTGAACTAATCTTGATAACATAACTCGGAGTCAAATGCTGTTCTTAGTAAATAAAATATTGCATAATGATATGTTATCGAATCATTCGATATTAGTTATCGTAAAAACCATCTGGTTGTAAATATTGTTACACTTATGAAACGACTCTTGTAACTTAGCCTGTTTATTAAAAAGTATAAAATTAAAATGTTAAAAATACCCTTTTTCAGTGTCTCTGAACGTGGTTTATGTTTAGTCACAATTTTTAGTAGGCCTAGGCTCTCAGTGCGTAGTTGAATAAAAGCTTGGTAAACTTTAATTAGTTTTTACCTATCTTTGGTTTGGATAGTATCATTTATATTAGTAATGATTATGTCAGATAGGCCCCTACACAGTAATCATCCTGGGATAGAATGTTCGTTTTCCTGGCTGTACTCTTAGGCAATAAGAAACAAGATTGTAAATATTGCGCCAGAGCTTAGTGCCTAAGTATGTTGGCAAAAGTTTCTATGTTAATTTTCAAAGTTAGTTTATTCCCTCAATCTCAGATTTCAGCTTGATTTAACTAAAATTAATTTTTCATGATTCTATCAATGCAATCATGACAATGAAATCAGTTAGTACTACTAATAAATTAAAAGAAATAAAGTGAAATGAGATAATTTAGGCTATATATTTATGTTTCAGACTCATTCAAAAAGAGGTTAGAAGAAGAAGATTGCCCGGAGGAAGAATTAAAGCGCAGACAACAGAACAGATTGTAACCCTAAACTGAATCCCAAAAACAAACACAGGTGGGCTTTATTTTCTATAAGTTAATCTATAATTAATAATAGCCAGCCTGTTATGATGACGGAGTTTTGCTGGCTCAAAATATTACACTTGATGAGCTAAGGGTTTTTTAATACATTTTTATATATAAGTTGATAATGCATTGTACCTATATGAAATATTTATAATCAGCAGTTGTTACTCAAAATTGTCTTTAGCCTTATAAACATGGTTTATTTTAGTACATGATATATGTATTTCTTATATTTAGCATTGTGGGATTAAATTATGTACAATGAATCCGTGATTTCTTTCAGATTATTATTTTGTAAAATAACACTAAATCCACTTGTCTAAGAAACCATCATGTTTTTAGCAGATAGCAATAATTGCACATTTGAAGATGCATTATTCTTATTGACTTGTAAGCGTATTTTAATCATTAATGAGACGTGTAACTTAATATAATAGTCTGTGGTGACAGTTCTGATTAACTTTCTTATATAAGATATACTACCTACTTGTTTTTTAGGGTTTCATATACCAGTATTCCTACCTAGCCTAACCGCCACAGTGTGCTGTACATTAAGAATTTGAGGTTGCTTGTTGTTCGTTCAGCAATCTGTTGGTTAATCTAGGTTTGATTATGTTAAATATGAGATAATTACATTAATAATAGGCTTTGATCAATTTGATCCACAAATCGTTACTAAGTAGTTCTTGTAATTACTATGCTGTTTTCCTCTTTGTGTGTGTATCTTCTGATGCTGATTCATTGTGCTCTGCCATTTCATTACTTCCAATTAATTTATCTTGACTAATTTAATTTCAACTTTTCAGAATAGACTACTCATGATGGGATTACAGAGGAGGAATGAACAAAATATGACTGATAGAGAAGACTTCACAAAGAATAACGGTGGCTCAATCTTGTGATGAAAATTAACTTTGGTGGAGTGAAGAAAAAGAACAATTTGTGGTGATGTGACTATATTATGATAATATTACCAGTTAATGTAATATATTATTTCACATGTATAGTAAACCTCCTTCACTCTGGACTAATGTGGCAGCGACAGATGGATTAGTCAGCTCAGTTATTTCAACCTTTTCATATTTTTTAAGCAGACATGTAGGCATGTTTATTTTATCAATTTTAATTTTTTATATAGACCTAGCCTACTATAATTGCATCATCTTCACTCCAACCGGAGCAGGGTTTGAATATGGCATGAAAAATATAGATACAAATTATTGCGTTTCCTAAAAATATTTTAAAGTGAAATCTATTACACTTATTGTTTATTTATTTTAACTTAGGAAAACTTCACACTCGCCCCTATAAACCACAAATGCCAAAAACATAAAAATTTGTCTGCCTTAATGCTAAACATGATAGAAAATATTAGCGTTTTAAAAAATAAAACATATTTTAACTTTTAATGTTGATTTTTATCTACTTCTTACCTCAATTTGATATGTAGCCTCGTAAGTCCGCTCCGTATGGCATGGGCTATCAGAAACTAATTAATTTTTAATTTTAAAATTGATGTCTTGGGTTATGACAAAATAGGCCTAAAGAGCCTACCTACCTAGGTGTTATGTTCACATTAGGCTATGTATGTTAGGTGCGTTAGGTTCCACGTTAGGTACGTTTGACTAAGGTATTCTGTAATCTCGTACTATTTTTTCATAAAATATATTGTTTCAAGTGTAAAGTATCTCTGGACTGAAGTTTGCTTGGAGAAAAGCCACATTTCTGTTTTACCACATACGAGCGTTACTTTGACAGTAACTCAGATTCTGTACTAACCCATTGGCGTTGACTTTCGAGCTGGTTTTGTTCCTTACTTGTCATTTTTTAAATCTATGAATTGGATCCGATCCCAATAATATAAATATTTGTACATAAAACCATTGTCTATTAACAATTCTCTGAATAATGACATGTAACATTGAACATTGAACGGCATTCTATGGCTTCCAAGCAAGCCTGTCACCGTTTGCTGTACTTGGGTCCTTCTACCAACGTTGCCACAGACCGTTAACTCATTGTGAGTTGCACGACTAGTCAGTTTTGGTCGTGAGCGGGAATCGAACCCACGAGCTTCTTAAGAACACCTGGCCAAAGTGTTTCCACGACTTAGCCCATACGGCTATCACGACCAGTGGCCTAGCGGTGTTAAATAGGTTTATAGTCAGTCCGCACCCTAGCGGGGTGAACTGTAGTTGCTCGCAGTCAATAGTTTCAGATTTCCTACTAGAGTGAACCACTAATCGGATCCTGTTGTAGGCTATGCGAATAGAAAAAATTACTACATTAATGTGTTAAGATTGTTTGGTTATTAATTTAAATGCATAAACCCAATGTTATATATTCAAATTCAATTTCCGGAGGAATTTAATGTTTTCTAGGATTGAGAATTTTGCTAATAGATTTATAAGGTCATAATTAAAAAATCGCTTGAACACTATTAGTTTTAAACCTGTATTTTCCTTTTCTTAAACGTTAAGCAAAATTCTTCTTCAATATTCTATAATCCAGTTTTTATTACATACCGTAGCCTACATAGCTTATTTGTTTTAGAGTACATGGTTTTGAACTTGACTTATTATTAATTTTTCACCTGCAAGTTTGTAAAAAGCCTTACAGACTTAAATAACTTTTGGTACTTTTTATTTTAAAAATGAAATTCCTATTATAAATATGATAAAATGTGAATATCGAGGTAAATTCTAATAGTAAAAATATAACGGAGGTTAATTATTGATTTAACAAATATTCAATAAAGATAAAATTGATTTTATTGAAAAACGATACTAAACACTGACCTAGAGTTACTATATGACTGTCATCAAACAAGAGATGAAACGAGGTTTACTGTACGGTACATTTTAAGTTTTGTAAATTAATTGGTACATTTTGATGTGGTTTTTGGAGGCTGTTAGCAAATAAGTTAACTTTTTACTATGCTTAAACAGTTTTAATAATTCTCATAGCAAAGTTCTCCATTTTTTGTAATTATTCCCTCTCACCGAATTTGTTTAAGTAACATGTCTGATTGTGCTATTACTTTGTTCTTGTTTGATTGTTCATTGCTTGTTAATTGATTGGCTGTTCTTTACCAAAGATATATGTATACATACTTGTAATTTCCTAATTTTAATAAAAATCTTGTTATAATCCTGTAGTAATTTATTGTAGTGTATAATATGCACGGAAAAATCCTATTCCAGGACACTCTTTAATTTTAAGATATATTAAGGTACAGTTACAATATGTTCATATTATCAGTACTTTTGGCATTAATATGTATCCTCTCACCAAATTCCCATCACATAATTATTTAAATATTGCAGAAACCCTTTTGTAAGGTGATAGAGGTATTTGTTAATCTTTATTAAAAGTAAATAAATAATTTGGCAGATTTTATAAGTGTTTTATACTCTTCAAACAATTAGTTTGTTCATGTATTGTTACCTACAGTAATAAGGTTTTACTTGCAAAAATTACCATCATCACACTATACAAATCTTTGGGATAATTTTTGTTTTAATAAAATGTTATTTAATACAATATATTAAAGCTTCAGTTAAGAAGTACGAAGAAGAGCGTCACATGATTGTGCTGTGTAACATTTATACAGGAGAAACATCTTAATATACATGATTTTTATAAATTAAAATTTGTATTTATAATTGACTGACTTCATATTGATATCCATATAGGTCTCATACTGATATCCGTAACATTTCTATACTGACATCCGTAACATTTGTATACTGATATCCGTATACCTTATATTGATGTCCGTAACTCATGACTTATTGATGTCCATAAGATCTGTATTGATATCCATATTACGGATATCCGTGTTCCAAACGCACGTATGTATTGATATCCATAACAATATTTTTATGGACCATTTTCAGCAGGGCCGCTTGCGTGTTGGCCTTTAAATTGTGGTTTGGGTAGAAACTATTGCGGTTTTTATGGCCAATAAACTACGTTCACTTGTTCTCAGGTCTAAACATTACGGCGACCATGAAATGCGGTCAAATTGCCATTTTTAATCCGAAAAACAGGCCTAATTGCTGATTTAGGTCAATGATTCAATACAGTCGTCTTTTTAGTCTGATAACACACATTTTGGTCAATAAAACATGTTCGGCTATTTTTTTACGGCCGGTAAAATGATTGATCTGGAATTTTTAACAAATTTCCGAAGGAGGACTTCCGGACCCCCACCCCTGAGGGGTATTCCCCCCCCAATGTGACTCCCTGGATCCGCCCCTGGGCGCAGTATAGCTAAAGTTGATTTTTGATTAGCTTGTTTATAAAGTTATGATTTTTTTTTCTTGGTCATTGATATGTTAAAAGAAATAATGGGGGTGCCAGGGACCACCCAGTGGGAGGGGGAGGGGTAACTTTCGGTGACCGCCCCCCCCCAAACTTGACCTCTGGATCCGCCCCTGTGTGCGATCTCCAGCTCTGTACACATCAAGACAGACATAACGTAAAAATCACTTTTTTGGGTTCAGGGAGCACCAAAATGAATATTTCCACTAACAACTCAAATTCGAAAATTTTTACGAAAACAATACTTTCTCCGTATACTATGTATAGGGGGGAAAGCAAATAATCGGTATCAGGAAACTGACACATACTTTCTCCCTTTTAGCCTAACTTTAACGAAACAAGATTACTTTTTATTCACTAAATTTAGAATATAAAGTACGGATAAATGTACAGAAAATCTTCTAAATAGTTGTTTTCAAAAATACCCATCCAAACCCCTTTTATGGAGGCACTACAGAATTCGTTGCTAAACACAGTGATTTTGTGAGGGGAAATGCCCCCTTGCCCCCCCCAGGGTTAAATAGCAACATATTTCGAACATCCTCTGTTGGTCAATGCTAAATTGACTTGCTTATCAAGTATAAACGAAATTGATCAGTAAATAAGAGAGAAATGGTAAGTTTTGTATTCCCCATAAGAATAACATAAGACAATGTGCTGCGTTTACCACAAAATGAAAATTCAATTTTCTCCGCAACAGCAATCGTAGAATAGTAATTCAAAATACAGTACTAAATTATTTTGTTTTTTGAGCTCTTTTTAATTATGATAAGTAATCTGTTTTAACATTTATGTTTTTTATAATAAAAAAACTGAATCTTGGGTGTTAAAGTCCTGTGATTTCTGAATCCGAGTTTTTCCAGTATTGCGGGTGGTGTCAATTTGTTTGAAACGTAAAGCTCTACAAACCAATAAAGTTTAATCAAAATTGTTATAGCCGATTTTGAGGAATTTGGATTTTTCATGTTTTTTTAGCGGTTTTTGGGGGATAATTACCCTTAAAAATAAAAAATTCAAATACCCCCGTAGCAGCAAACCTGCGTACTCAGCGAATTTCCAATGAATATATATGAATCTTAATACCACATAAAGCCACATACCAAGTTTCATCAATATACATTCATAAATAAACGATTTGTGACATTTTAATTATTCTCCATAAGAATAACATGGCGGCTGAGTATGCAGGTTTGCTGAAGGAAGGAAAACAAAAAATGGTATTTTATACAAATATCAATATAACTCATTTAGGTAAAGCCACATGCCAAATTTCATTAATTTATTTTCATAATTAAGGGAGATAACACGTTACTTATTCTCCATAAGAATAACATGGGGCTGAGTACGCAGGTTTGCTGCTACGGGAGCCTTTGGCAAAAAATTGTTTTTTGAGCAAATATCAATGGTCCACAACTAGATGAAGTCGTATACCAAGTTTTGTCAGTATACGTTCATAAATAAGCGAGATATAAAATTTTTCTTTTCCTCCATAAGAATAACATTAGACAACGTACTGTGTTTAGCACTTTCAATATCTCGGTAACCAATTGACGTAGAGAAATGATAAAAATACCAAATTGTGTGTTTTTTTAAGCTGAATCCAATGGTAAAAACTAAAATTGGACTATTTCCAAAATTATATGTAAAAAATTCAAAAAACCCATTTTTGGGGTACAAAACCCCCCCAAAATACCCCTTCGGATAAAGTGATCTGGCTGGTTTTCGAACTTAAAGTCATAAATGCTGCTTTACACGTTTATACCAAATTTCATCAAAATCGGATAATTTTTACGAGAGTTATCGTGCTCACGGACACACATATATATATATATATATATATATATATATATATATATATATATATATACAGTTTCGAACGAATGGTGTTTTTGGGGTCTGGGGACCTCAAAACGAAAAGTTATCATGGTCCCGGGCTTAGGTCTTACCATGCCGACTACGGTAATAGCTTCTTCCCTATAGGGGAAATTCGCTAATTCCCTATAGGGGAAATTCGCTAATTCCCTATAGGGGAAATTCGCTAAAAATGAACAAAACACCTGCAGATATTGTGGTTTAGTACCTACATACCAAATTTCATCAAAATCGGCCAATTGGTGTGGGCTCTAGCTCTGTACACATCCAGACATCACGTAAAATTCACTTTTTTGGGTTCAGGGAGCACCAAAATAAATATTTCCACCAACAACTCAAATTCGAAAATTTTGACGAAAACAATACTTTCTCCATATACTATGTAGGGGGAGAAAGTAAAAGGGCTATAAGGAATAAAGTATGTGTCTGTTTTCTGGTATAATTGATTAACATTGTAAAATATACTTAACCTTGTACGCTCGCGAAAATTACGCACCTAGGTTAGGCCAGGACTTGGGACTGGGACTTCACGGAGCGGAGGAATAGTTCTGATTATTTTCTGGACGGTGATAACTTATCAAAGAAACCTTGACGTACACATTTATAGCTACGTTGTAGGGGTCGCCAACACCTTCAAATTTGGTTTTGCGAATTAAACAGATGATTAGCGAATGTCTTACGGACTAACGGACTAGTAAGTTGTTAGCAGAAATAGCACGGTGAGACTGAAGCCCAGGACCACCATAGAAGTTTCTATTGTGACCCCCTGTACACGTTTTGTGGGTTGTTTGTGTTTGAACTCTAGCGGTCTCATTTATTGCCCGATTTCCCTCACATTTGCCCGAAACATTCATTTATATAACCAGTTGGACAATTTCGTTGGGTAAGCAATCAAAAATCCCTAACCCCATTTATTTGGGGTTTTCCAAAATTCAAAACTTGAGTTTTTCGGGCCAAAAAGAGTTAAAAAATCCCCGGACGTAAAATCGATGTAAAATGCAGATAAAACTTCAAAATATAAAAGTAAAAAATCCCTCCAACATAATTCTGGCACAAATATATATGTACCGAGTTATAACAGAAAATGTAAATTGAATAAACACAGTTTGTTGCATTATGGGACTTTGACCTTATAAAAAGGCTGTTTTTCATATCTTAGCGTTGTTGCACCATCACCAGTTCTCTATACCTACTTTCACTTTCAATTGAGCCATCTCCTAACTTCATAACACTTCATAACTATCCCAGCATTGCAGATTAGAAGAACCAGGAACATCAGAACATCCAAAAATAATTTTTTTTTCTGATATCCCCTTTCGTCAGCATGCTACTTGCGAAATCGCTGCATGTATTTACAAATAATTTGTTTTGAAATATAAACGAGAATAATATATTCTGCAATATATGAAAAGTTTGGAACCTAAGAAATAAAATTCAAAAATATGGCAAGCCCACATACATCTACGGGTGCCTTTTACTTTCTCCCCCTATACATAGTATATGGAGAAAGCATTGTTTTCGTAAAAACTTTCGAATTTGAGTTGTTAGTGGAAATATTCGTTTTGGTGCTCCCTGAACCCAAAAAAGTTGTTTTTACTTTATGTTTGTCTTTGTGTTTGTCTTGTGTGTGTGCATGTGCGTGTGCGTGTGCGTGTGCGTGTGCGTGTGCGTGTGCGTGTGCGTGTGCGTGTGCGTGTGCGTGTGCGTGTGCGTGCGTGCGTGCGTGCGTGTGTGTGTGCGTGTGCGTGCGTGTGTGTGTGTGTGTGTGTGTGTGTGTGTGTGTGTGTGTGTGTCTGTGTGGATGTGTACAGAGCTAGAGCCCTAACCTATGGACCGATTTTTATGAAATTTGGTATGTATGTACTAATCCTCAATATCTCCAGGTTTTTTTCATTTTTTGAATTTGTTATTTTTAAGGGTAATTATCCCCAAAAAATCGCCAAAAAACATGTAAAATCCGAATTTCTCAAAAACTGCTCTAACGATTTTGATTAAACTTTAGTGGTTTGTAGAACTTTAGGTTTCCAACAAAATGACACCACCCGCAATTCTGGAAAAATTCGGGTTCAGAAATTACAGGACTTAAAAATCCATAATTCAGTTTTTTTGATTTTTCATAAAAAATCATAAATGTTAAAAAAATACTATTCAGCATTAAAAAGAGCTCAAAAAACTAAATAAATTAATATTTTAAATTACTCTTCTACGATTGCTAGTTGCGGAGAAAATTTAAATTTTCATTTAGCGGTAAACGCAGTACGTTGTCCAATGTTATTCTTATGGGGAATACAAAAATAACTACTTCTCTCTTATTTACTGATCAATTTCATTTAAATTTGATATGCTGGTCAAGTTAGCATTGACCAACAGAGGATGTTCGAAATATGTTGCTATTTAACCCTGGGGGGGCAAGGGGGTATTTCCCCTCTCAACCACTGTGTGTAGCAACGTACTCTATAGTGCCTCCCAAAAAGGTATTTGGGTGGATATTTCTGAAAACAACTATTTTAGACAATTTTCTGTACATTTATCTATATTTCATATTCTATATTTAGTAAATAAAAAATATTTTTGTCATCAAAGTTTGGCTAAAAGGGAGAAAGTATGTGTCAATTTCCTGATACCGTTTATTTATGGGAGTGACCGAATTTACTACAAAGCCGTGAATTTGATAAATTGCGCGGTTTGAGGAGCTGCACAAATGACTCGACCGAGCGTCGTGTCCTTTCAAGGACGTTGCGCTGACGTGCGTCAGACGTGCGCTGGCGCTGTCCACGTAAGTTTGATGTGAGAGTCTTGCGTAGCGTATTAATTATTAACCTCCGAGAATAGTCTTAATTATACTTACAGTAAACAAATAAATTCCCTTCTTATAAGTAGGGGGCATTAGATGGTTCAAAACCAGCAAAGGCGCGGTGTGGACGCGTGGACGCGAGGACGTCCCCCCCCCCCGTCACGTGACCCATTAACCTAACTTAAGCCTGGCACCTGGCGTGAGGATGCGAGGATGCACCCCCCCCCCCCCGTCACCCATTAACCTAACTTAAGCCTGGCACCTGGCGTGAGGATGCGAGGATGCACCCCTCCCCCCCCCCCCGGTGAGGATGCGAGGATGCAATCCCCCCCCCCACCTTCCCCATAGCCAAGCTCCGACCCCCCCCCCCCCGGTCGCCAGCAGCACTTTTCGTGATGAGGAAAAAACTTTCGAAAATTAATAATTAGCCTATTTATCCACCGATTCCCACGGGACTTTTTCCAGAGTGTAGGCCTATCCCCAGGGAAGCGAATGACGTAAGAACCCCATAGATCCACCATCAAACAAGGCCGCTATTAATTTATAACCGCGTTTTCCTTATGGGATTTCAGCTGTTTACCGACCGATTTTGATGAAACTTCACCACATGCCGGGTGCCCTCCTAAGTAAACCATCCCTTAAAGAAAATTGAAAATCCGCCTATAAACGGGCCCGCTATTAATTTTTAAACGTGTTTTCCTTATGGGATCTCGGCTGTTTACCGACCGATTTTGACGAAATTTCACCACATGCCGGGAGGCGGTCTAAGTAAACCATCCCTTAAAGAAAATTGAGAATCCACCCTTAAACGGGCCCACTATTAATTTTTAAACGCGTTTTCCTCATGGGATCTTGGCTGTTTACTCATCAGTGGTCTTCTAGACCCCTCACGATGGTTCAAAACCAGCAAAGGCGCGGTGAGGATGCAACCCCCCCCCCCGAGCGGCGTGTCGAGGCGCGCTAGGGCCTACGTGACCGCTCGGGGCTGTTTACTCATCAGCGACCTTCTAGACCCCTCACTCCTCCGACGAGTGCGCGTCGCACGAGGCCTCCTCCCGACCTTATTTTCAACTTTTTAGTTTATCAATTTATATATTTTTCTTTTTAGTTTATTAAGTTAATATTATAAAAAATAATATGTATTAAAATCATGAATATAACAGCTTATTCAAGCTGAATCCCCCGGTAGCTTACCACAGCTGAAACACCATTTGCCAAAAAGCCATTCACCCTCTGCTTTACAAGGTCCAGCTCCACTGGCACATTGGCGGTAAACCACCGGGGGAAATAGTGAAGTCTTCCATCCTCCTCGATATAGCCAAGGCGGAGGATTATCAATCCACTTTGCATTTCATCTTCTATTTTTTGAAATGCAACAGCCACAGTGTAGGGGCAGCACATGACATATGTGATGTCCGACATGGTTCTCTGTTAGTTGTCGACAAGAGAATGAGGGTTTGGCTAATACACAAGCTATTTCTGCGTTGTAAACAAGTGGAATGTTCCAGAAGCTTTCACCTCTCAGTGGAAAGCCCTCTTCAAATCAGTCAACGACGTAAACAAGCTATTATTGTATTGACCAACTGGTAGAAACCTAACATAGGCTTCTTCCACGCGAGAGGATATACCTGCTCCCGACATCAACTGGCGAGAGGATATACCTGCCTCGCGACATCACCTGGCGTGAGGATCCCCCCCCCCCCCGGACCGAAATCAGCACGCAAGTGAGGAGCCCCGACCCCGGTGACGTCATCACCCGGAATCAGCATGTAGGTGAGGAGCAAGTGAGGAGCCCCCAGCTGGCAGCACGCAAGTGAGGAGCCCCGACTGACAGCGCGCAAGTGAGGAGCCCCCCCCCCCCCGACCGACATCAGCATGCAAGTGAGGCTCCGCGGCGTCACGTGTCGAGGCGCGTGCTAGGACCTACGTGACTGTCCCAGCCTGTTTACTCATCAGCGGTTCCGGGAACTGTTTACCGCTTACATTACACTACCAAGCTCCTCTGGAGGGCGATGCGGTGGAAAGTTCCACGGCCGAGGCCTCCTCCCGACCGGAGTGCTATTTATGAGCGCGTCCTCAAGGGTTTAGTCAGTTTGTCTTTGGAGCTCTTACTGTGCGGGCGAAGTATTGCCGTCTCTGTGATACACCTTGAGTTCCGAAGCGACAACAGCTACGAAGAGATCATGGACAACATCGAGTGGGATTGTGCCATCACAGACGTCGAGTTGGAAGATGTATGTGTTGCAGCGGAAACGTCAATGAATAGCAATGATAAGAAGAGGCCATTTGACGATGAAGATGATTACTTTGAAGGTGATGAATTCTACAACCAAAAGGACGACGATGATTGCACCTTGAAGCATTTCCATAAAAAGAGGCTATGGCGCAATGACAAAAAGTTCAAGCACGTTCATGAACCAAAGGTGTATTCAACCATCCAAGATCTTGACGACGCTCTGTACTCCAAACAACGGGGAATCAACAGCATGTGGAACCATTGTCCGCTGAACGACTTGGAATGGGAATATTGACAGCGGGACATGGACTACAAGATGAATTTCTACCCTATTGAAGAGGAGCACATCTACGCCATTGAACATGAGCAGAAGTACATGATGCTTGTTGAAATGTGGTGGAATCAACGAACGGATGAACTCCACCCAGATGAAATAACAAAGTTTTTCAACATTAAAAAATAAATATTTCCCAACACCTTAGCCTCCACCTGATTCCACCATCATAATCGGCCTTTTTCAAGGCCACAAAAGCTTTTCATGTTAGGGATTAGAAGAAAATCTTTCTAATAAGAGGAGATTTCCCTTCTCTCCCTTCCCTCGATCCCTGTACCTTAAAGAAATAAAAATAGAAAATTAAATCAACCGAACACCAGTTGTCAAACACCCACGGGCTCATTCTTGTTCGGGAGTTTGAAGTGTGTGTTTGTGTAATAGTGTTGCTGTGTGACGTTCTGTCAGAGTGTTCACCCGACGTTTTGATCTAACCTATAAAATGAACCAGTTAACCGCCTATGTGTTTAATGATCAGCCTTTGTCTGTACTGTTTGACAGCAGCGATAATCCATGGTTCAAAGCTAAGGATGTAGCTACAATATTGGGCTACGCTAACCCTAAAGAAGCAATCAGAGTACATGTTAGAGAAAAATATCGCAAAACAATTCCTGAAGTATGGGGGAGCGAAAATCTCCCCCTAACCTATAATGAGAAACATTCAATCTTTCTTAAAGAGCCGGGATTATATTCGTTACTTATGAAATCTAAAATGCACATTGCTGAGAAGTTTCAAGATTGGATCTTTGAAGAAGTTTTGCCATCCATTAGAAAAAAAAAAATGGTCAGTACAGACTTATAAACGAGAACCAAAGGCTGCTACAATCACTTACGAAGTCGCTAACAAATAACCGAAAGCTAGATCAAACAAACTCCGAGTTTAAAACTACAAATGATATATTGTGTATGGAAAACCAATCCATGAATCAAACGCTGATCGAACAGACACCTAAAGTGGCAGTGTTGCCTGAAGATGTAAATCTGAAGCATATATTTTGTGTAATGATTAGGGAAACCCTTCTAGAGCAGTACGGAGTTTGTGAATACAAGTGCATTCGAACACAGAGGAGAAATTTCAAACAAGCCTTGAAAAAAGCAAAGGAAGAAGGATTTACAATGTGCTACTGTAGAGAAAATGTCCCCAACGGCATAAACATAGTGAATAAGGCTAAAGAAGTGATGAATAGTTACGGCATGCACATTGACTGCAGATACAACAACACCTAACCTCGCACAATTTCATGAATATAGTTGAACATATCATTGACAATGTATAGGTCTGCGCTTGTGGACACGTTCCAGAACCTTCAACGCTTGTCAGGTAGTAACAGTCGATACGTGCTCCAAAGATGACCAGTGCGGATGATGCAAGAAAAGTAATCACCATATCAATGAACAAAATACGTTATAAACGTAACAACATCCGAGAAAGGCTCGCAATCAAGTTAGTTTTGGATAGAGCGAGAGATGTGTTTGAGAGAAAATATCATACGAAACAGCATACTTATGAAGAAAACAAAAATATTGAATATCATGTAAAAGAATATAACTATGAAGAAAACAAAACAGACTGTTAAATTTAACGAGGAGCTAAATACACAGTACACTTACGAGCCCTGTGAGGATGTACAACAATTATCGTGGACTCAAATCGCAATAGATGAAATAAGATTCCGCAGACCGTTGGAACTGATGTTGGGTGAAAAAATCAAACATCTAACCTATTGCAACAAGATGTGTCACAGCGAGTGCATACAGTTTACTTCAAGGGTGAGCAGACGCACCACCAGTCCATAGTACGGTTGAAGTCACACGGTAAGGACGTGAACATGGACGCTTACGCTTCTGCGGACGACTATATCAAATCGTTTATTCAGGAGATTGAGGTTATGAACAATAATGCTAGTGATCAGACATTGGCATCACCTCAGACGTCATCTGTAAAACCGATCACTGCCTGCAAGAGAGAAAGGAGGCTGAGGACGAAGACAACGGATCCAAGGCGATCAAGCGAGCCAAGGGAGTCGCCAAGGGGGTTGTTAAAAACGTCCTAACCCCTGACGACTACAGGGAATGTCTGTTTGACGGGGTGTTGAAAACCACCGTCAACACCCGTTTCCAGTCGTACCTGCACCGTGTCTTCACCGTACAAGTAGAAAAGCTATCCTTGAGCCCGGCCGATGATAAACGCTACATCTTGGCAGATGGTATCCACACCTTACCTTGGGGGCATAAGGACATCCCACCACTGCCCGCAGCAAGAAGTCGAGACAATCTCGAGGAGCAGCAAGGCGGACCTATGGAGGTGGATGAGGAGGAGGACATGGACGAAGAGTTCCCGGTGTAAACAGAACTAGGCTAATTTTTTTAAATATAATTAAGTATATTTTGTAAATAGTATTCGTAAGCAAATATAGTCAAACAGTTTAGTTTACAGCATACATCTGTGTTGTTACTACCCCTTGCATTTCCCTGACATTTACTTTCAAAAGACTCTTCTAATGCAAACTGAATTTTGTAAAACTATCATGTTTTCAAAACAAAACTTTCAAAATTGTTAAAAATTCGATATTCTTTCTTAAATACTAAAGAGAAAGACAAGTGAAAACAACAGTTAACGAGAAACAACAACATTTATTGAAACACAATAAGAATATACACACAAACATATTACAATCAAGAACTCAAAAGGTATTTACACAAAAATAGACTTAAGCGAAGATGGAGTAGAAGAGCCTACGGACCAGTGCTTCGTTATGGTGGGAGCGACCGGGTCGAAGAGCTGCACGTAGTCGCTGAGTGGTATATCGAGGACCGTCCGACAGTACAGGTAGGTGAGGCAGTAGTGGTCATAAACAGAAGTACCGTAGCCCTGGAGTCGATACCTGTTGTAGAGACTACCACCAGGCGCTTCTCAATCTGGGTGGTGTTCATCGCGGGCGGAAGCAGTCCCCGCCGATTGTGTGATACCCTCATTACTACCAGTTGCACGCTTTATCACCACCGGCTTCACTGTATATGTCAAACCAGTGACTCTGGGGACTCCTGAATAACGGTCCACCCAAAGGTTTTCCAATCGCGTTATAATGTTCATAATCATAATATAGATTTCATAGTCTTTATTTTCATCCAAATATAAGTTGCAACCATGTGTATACTGACCTCTATGATGTAACTGGATGTTCAAGAACACATTACCCTGATTGGCGGGATTTTGTACTGTATGTTGATAACCGGAATCTACCCAACTGACAGTCGGTGGTGAATCGTTCGAATCTTTTTCCACAAGCTCCAAGTCTCCAGGTAGTTCCGGGTGATTGACACTTCTACTGTTGTCGTTTATGCAACTGCTATCGGCACATATGCTGACGTTCTGGGAACCTCCCCCTTCGGTTATTTGGTTGGATGATGGTGATGCAAAGTCTTCAGATATCTCCGGAGCATTGCCACTTTCAATGTCGTTTATACAACTGCTATCAATACATGTGTTGACTTTCTGCGGACCTCTTCCTGCTGAGGTTTGTATGAACGATCTCGGTTGTGAGGAACGATTGTTTCTTCGCTTCCTTCTAACACAGAGGTGGTGCTGACGATGATGAAGACGAAGTCCATCTCGCGACGTGAACGACTCCTCACAGTATGGACATTTCCAGGTCGCCAGCTTCGATGGTGTGGCGACTGACCGTTTCAGTGATGGTGCTGTCGGTGGTTGTTCAGGACTTCGTGGAGAAAAGTACATGGTGCTGTAGCCTTCCATCGCTTCCAACTCCTTCAACAACGTCTGGACTGATTCATCCACTTCAATTGCACTAGCCATGTTTGTGTTTACTTTGCAACATCACTAGACAAACTGAATGAAGGAAGCGATGACAATCACTTAAGTAACATAGCTACGTACCGTACAGTAGAAGGCGGTGAACAATTCTCGAAATCGCGGCAATTATCGCTAATGAGTAAACAGCCTGAGGTGGTTCACACTACAACTTATAAGACTACATATACTTACGTTTAACAGATCTCGGAGTATGGTGCGGTAAGGACTAGAACAGCACTGAAGTAGAACGTCTACGCACACTGAGCTTCAAACACAAACTGAATGTAGGAAGTCACTCCATATTCGCTTAAAACTAATTTGTAAGGTTTTTGTAGTATGTGTATGTAACCTTATTACTGTACAATACATGCCTCATAATGATAAAGCTTGTGTTTTCATTTCTCCTTTCTCCTTACTAAATTTAAAAAAATTAGCAAAACTGAGGCAGCGGGGCTGGACCTCAGGTTTATATACCAGCGGCGCGTGTCACTGGCTGAGCCCCCGCCAAGCGGCAGTGAAGGTCGCCAAAGAGGGCGCGTCACGAGACCCCTCGGACATCAGCAAACCGCTGAGCAATTCGAGGGTGCAACCTTGAGCGTCAGCAGACCGCTGAGTAATTCCTTCCTGGGCAACTCCTTCAGGGCCGTCCCCCGACACGCGCCGCCAACCGCTCCCGGTTGGCGGGGGCTTTTAAGCTGCACGGCTCGGGCCAAACGGCCCATAACGCCTTTCCGAGCCTAACGGCTTGTGACTTTTGAGTGAGCAAAGGGGAGGAAATAAACAACTCAGGTTCGTGCTGTACATAAAGCTATTATATTTTCTTACAAATACTATTTACAAATTTTTCTTAAAATTAATATTAAATCTAAACAGGGAATTCCTCTTCCTCGTCTTCGTCCTGGCGCTCCTCCTCCTCCTCACCGTCCACCTCCATCCGCTGAGGTCGATCTCCTCCTCTCCTGGCTGGCGGTAGTGGCGGGACGTCCTTGTGTCCCCACGGCAGAGTGTGGATGCCGTCGGGGAGGACACACCGCTTGTCGTCAGTCGGGCTGAGGCTCAGCTTGTCCACTTCCACGGTGTAGACCCGGTGTAAGTGGGACTGGAAGCGGACGTTGGTGGTGTGCTTTTGGACCCCGTCAAACAGGCACTCTCTGTAGTCGTCGGGGGTGAGGACGTTCTTGACAACGCCCTTCGCCACCCCCTTGGCCCGCTTGAGAGCCTTGCTGCCGCCTGTCGCCGCGTCCTCGATGTCCATAAAGTACAGCTTGGACCGCAGGCCGAGGTACTCGAATAAGGACAGGCCGTTGCACTCGTCCTTAAACTTTCCGATGACCTTGGCGTTGACGGGGCTGTAGCAGGGGTGAGACCTCGGATATCCGCTGGTGTCGAAATCGTCCAGGTGTTCCTTCATCTCTGCGTAGACGTCCTGGGACACGATGTCAAAGACGAAGCTGTCCGTGTCCATGTAGTCCACGGTGAGGCGGTCACCGTAGCGCTCCTTCATCTTGCGCAGGAACTCGTACATGAGCCACTTGCTCAGCTCCAGGACTGTCATGCCTACGTAGACGGGCTTGTCCAACACGATGTTGACCTTGGACAGATGCACCAGGGCCACGTCCTCCGTGTAGTACGTCCGGTCCAGGAAGTTGGATCTGGCGACGTACTTGGAAAACTTCTCCGGGGTGCACACCAGCTTCACGTTGAGGCGCTTCCGTACATTCTCGATGGTCTTGCCGAAGACCGCGTTGTTCATGAGCTTGAAGAAGTCCTGTTCGAACTTCGTCCTGGCCCTCTTCCGCAGCTCCGTGTTCATCAGGATGTACGGTTCCAACCACCGCGACTGGCGAAAGGAGATCGCCCGATGCACCGCGACCAGCTCCAATCCGTTTTGCAGAGCCTGCTGCAAGACCCTGTAGTGACAGATGTAGTGCGTCTTGTCGTCCAGGGTCGTCAACAGTTTGGGGAACTTCCCTGTTGGCGGACGCTTCGTCTCGCAGCAGTAGGGAAGGTCCTTGTGCAGGTCGTGTAGGCGCGCGGGGTAGTGGAGGTCCACCTCCAAGATGTAGCCTCGATCGGCCTCTGCGTCCAGCGCCGCGACGTCCAACGCCTGGATTTCCTCTCGGCTGAGCCACTCGAAGTCTCCGGTCGGCAGGCGCTGGGACATGGCCCAGCCGTAGAGGTTGTTGGCGTCCAGGTACAGGAGGAAGCGCGTGGGCTCGTCCGGGCGGTAGTCCGGGCACCTGTCGTGGTTGGCCTTGGCGTAGCGGGTGATGGACTGTGAGATGCCTCCCCGGATCCCCTGCTCCACGAACAGGTACATGTCAAAGTCCTGCAGCGTGTCCAGCTCCACACCGCAGGTCTTGAGCATCACGTCCCAGGCGTAGGACGGCAGGGTGTAGTAGTGGGCGGGGTCCAGCCCGTACTCTGCCAGCGAGGTGTCGCGGAACTGCTCAAAGACATCGGTGAGCAGGGCGATGTCGCACCGCAGGTACTTGTCGGCATAGTCCTTGAGGTTGTGACACTCAAAGGCTCGCCACACGTTGAGGGCGTGCTCGTACTCCTCGTCCTTGATGTCCTCCAGGGTCATGGAGTTCCTGAACGCCTCCTTGGGCGGTAACTCCCTGGTCCTGTACAGCGTGTCGTAGGACGTCACGAAGTCGTAGGGGAACACGCCCTTCCTGCGCACCAGGTCGAACAGCCGGTCGTCGGGGAAGCGCTTCCTCGTCTCACGCATCCTGTCCGTGGGGAGTCCCGCCGCCAGGTTGGCCAGGCTCATGGACAGGAACCTGTAGGTGTCCAGGAAGCGCACCGCGAAACTGCTCTGTCGTTGATTGTCCCCGGGCTGACCAAAGTGGAATCGCTTGGTAAAAGCGATGTACCGCTCCTCCGTGTGGGCCAACACGTCCACGTCGCCGGGGTCGATGGCCAGCTCGCGCACTACGAAGTGGGCGTCGTAGTTGGACAGGTTGTGGAAGTAGCAGTTGATGTGTCGCTGCTCCCGGTACCTGAGGTTGCACGAGCGGTGGGCGGCTCCTCGGAACTCGTAGGGCGGGGCGTGATTGTGGTCCCGCACCTTGACGTCCTGGTCCGTGAACTCCTTCCCGCAGAGGTAGCAGTGAGTCGCTGCCAGGTACTCGTCCATCTCCTGTCGGGTCAGAGAAGGGTGCAGAGCTCTCATGCCGAATAGGAACTCCCACAGCGCCAACACGTCCATCTTGAGCCTCTCCATGAAGACCTTGGACGCGTCAGCCCCGAAGTAGAAGCGGGGCTCGAACTCCTCCAGGCCGAGCGAGTCCACGATCTGATAAGCGAAGGCGTACGGGACGTGCAGTTGCAGGGGCCTCGTGCCGGGTGGCGCTTCCGCAGGGTCAGCGGCGACGGGCTGCAGAGCACACTCAAAATCGGCATAAACGCAAAAGCGCTCGCGCCGAGTGTACTCGGGGTGGGCGAAGCGGATCTGCTGCTTCTTCGGTAAGTCCAAGCGGAGGGGAGCCTTGGCGGTGCAGTATCGCATGTGCTCCTCCAGACGCTCGGCACCGGACAGCTGCAGCTTGTTGGGCTGGTTGTCGAAGTAAGCGAAGCATCGCTTACACACGTGGATGGCGTTGACGTGGGACGTCAGCTGGGCTCGCACTAACCTACTCATGTTTGCGATGTAGGCGTAGTGACTGTCCCCGCCGGTGGTCACGTACAGCAAGTCCCGGTGATCCTCCAACTCCCGCTTGCAGATCTTCAGCGGGAACACGCGGTCCTGGAACTTTGGCGATCCGTCGGGGCGTCTCCCCACCATGGCGCGCTCGATCCCGTACACATTAACGCTGATGGCGTTCCTTCTCTCGAAGACCTTAATGTCCTTCACAGCCACGGGGAAGCGTAGGCCGACCCAGTCGTAGCGTGCCATGACGTCCGGTGTGTACGATGTGGGCCTCTCCGGGTGTTGCGCGACGAACTTGGCCAGGATGGCGTACGCGAAGCACATGTCATCGACGTTTTGCACGTTGATAACGGCACGCGTCTCGCAGATGGTCCTGGGAAGCTGGACGAACCTGGCTCCGCGTTCTCCCAACGGGGTGTAGAGGTTGACGCGGATCTCCAGGTCGCGTATCCGGAGATAGCTCCACCCGCTGCCCACTAGCAGGCACTGCTCCTTCTCTTCCTCCAGCTTGTGGAAGGAAGCCGATAGGAAGTCCTCCAAGTTGGACGCGGCGGTGAGAGGCACGTTCTTTGTCTTGAAGGCCCGCAGACAGGTGGCTCCGTGAACGTTGGCGAATTCACACTCCAGGAACATGTTGACCTTAGTGTTTGGGTGTCGGGTCCTGACGTCAGCCAACAGTTCCAGGACGCTGTCGAACAGCAGCACCAGCGCGTCCTCCACGGTCAAGAAGTCCTCCATGGGCCGGGACAGGCCGAAGGTCAGGAGGCGTCCGCGGAACCCTCGTTGAATGGTGCGGAACGTGGGTAGTCCGCCACCACCCACCATCCCGTCGGGTGCCGTGCTTGGTCCGGGCTGGGGCTCGCGGCTAGGTCCGGGCTGGGGCTCACGGCTGGGTCCGGGCTGGGGCTCGCGGCTGGGTCCGGGCTGGGGCTCGCGGCTGGGCCGGGGCTCGGGTGACAGAACGGGCAGGCGCGGCATCTCGTCCACAACGAGGTTCCTCACGACGGGGCAGTTGTGGGCCTCGTGCTGGTCCCGGTTGTAGCGCCGGGTGAAGCCTCGGTCGCAGTAGGCGCACGTGAACCTCATGCCGCGGTGGACGCTCTCCATGTGCCGCTGGAGGTACGCTGCCCTGCGGAAAAGGGCGCCGCAATCGGGACAGCGGACCTCGTTGGCGTGCACCAGCTGCACGTGACGCCGGAGCAGGTCCCCGCGGGAGAATCGCCGCCCGCACGCGTCGCACTCGGGCCGTGGGTCTCTGAAGGGTGGCGTTGCGGAGGAGGAGGAGGAAGTTGAAGCAGACGGGCTCGCACCGTGGACCGCTTCCATATGGTGGCGAAGATCCTCGGGGCTCGCCAGGGCGACGGAGCACAACGGACACGGATGGCCTGCGAACAGGAAAACAAGTCCTATTAGTGACCCCGATAAACATGAAGGTGAGGAACTGGCAACCTCTTCCTCATCTCATTCACCTGTTTGAGCCCGGTAAATACAAGGGTGAGGAATTGTATAGAGGCTTGGCGACCTCTTCCTCATCTCGAGCGCCAGTTTACCCGGGTCCAGTAATACAAGAGTGAGGCACAGAGGCTGGCAGCCCCTTGTTTACTACTTGAATCTGTTTACTCGACTAAAGCCGTTTACTCTCTCGAAAACAAGTCATTAGTACTAGCGGTTTCTTGTTTAACATAAAAACCATGCCTGGCGCTTGATCGTGAGGATGGGTGAGGAACTGAATAGAGAAATAACGACCTCTTCCTCATCTCAATCGCCAGTTTACCTAGGTCCAGTAAATATAAAGTTGAGGAATTACACAGAGGCTAGCAATCCACCTTTTCTTGTTTAACATAAAAACCGTACCTGGCGCTTGGTCGTGAGGAGTAGGAGGATGAACTGCGGTGAGGTGGCGTCGCAGGCTGTCGCTTCGCCCGAAGCGTCTCCCGCAGACGTTGCAGTCGAAATGGCGGTCCCTGTGAGCAGCTGCCATGTGACGAGCCAGGTTTCCAGCGAAGACGCGACCGCAGACCTCACACATACGAGGAACAGCCATCTGCAACATCGGGTATCTATACTCTCCACCCACCACAAAGGCTTGTAAAGCAAAAACCTAATTTTATTTCCCTCAAAAAATTTTAGAAGAGTGGAAATGAATCTATTTTTAAATTTTTAAAGTTTGACTCATTAATTTTAATCGTTATAAAACATAACTGTTCTAAGGTCATTACAAATCCACTCGTCTCCATCTGAAAAGAAACAACGACAAGGCTCAGTGTACTGGGATATGTAAAAGTTTAAATATTAATGTTAGATAATTATTTCGCTCAAACATTTAACGAATCGTTTTCCCTAAAACATAATGCGAATTATTCAACTCCTATTAATAGGCCAGACCTCTCTTTACACATTATGACTTCAAAATTGCTGAACGATCATACCTTAAATGAGAATCTTATTATAAAGGGAAATGTAATAGTCTTCCACACTACAACTTATAAGAGCTACATATACTTACGTTTAAAAAATCTCGGAATATGGTTCAGTAAAGACTAGCACAGCACTGAAGTAGAACATCTACATACACTGAGCTCCAAACACAAACTGAATGAAGGAAGCGATGACAATCACTTAAGTAACATAGCTACGTACCGTACAGTAGAAGGCGGTGGAACATTTCTCGAAATCGCGGCAATTATCGCTAATGAGTAAACGGCCTGAGGCGGTCCACACTACAACTTATAAGACTACATATACTTACGTTTAACAGATCTCGGAATATGGTACGGTAAGGACTAGCACAGCACTGAAGTAGAACGTCTACACACACTGGGCTCCAAACACAAACTGAATGAAGGAAGCGATGACAATCACTGAAGTAACATAGCTACGTACCGTACAGTAGAAGGCGGTGGAACATTTCTCGAAATCGCGGCAATTATCGATAATGAGTAAACGGCCTGAGGCGGTCCACACTACAACTTATAAGACTACATATACTTACGTTTAACAGATCTCGGAATATGGTGCGGTAAGGACTAGCACAGCACTGAAGTAGAACGTCTACACACACTGGGCTCCAAACACAAACTGAATGAAGGAAGCGATGACAATCACTGAAGTAACATAGCTACGTACCGTACAGTAGGCGGTGAAAGCGGTAAACAGTTCTCGGAACCGCTAATGAGTAAACAGGCCCGGACGGTCACGTAGGCATGGAGATGATGTCACCGCGGTCCACGACAGGGGTAGCGGAGTGGAGGAGGAGTGGAGGGATAGCGGAGTGGAGGAGGAGTGGACAGGCTGGGACAGTCACGTAGGCCCTAGCACGCGCCTCGACACGTGACGCCGCGGAGCCGCTTGCAGGTTGGTTTAGTCAAGCCGGCATACAACGTGTAACGAAGTCACATCAAATTCGGTCGGCAAGCAGATGAGATCCCATAAGGAAAACACGTTTGAAAATTAATAGCGGGCCCGTTTAACAGTGGATTTTCAATATTCTTTAAGCGATGGTTTACTTAAGCCGCTGCCCAACATGTGGTGAAGTTTCATCAACATCGGTCGGTAAACAGCCGAGATCCTATAAGGAAAACACATTTAAAAATTAATAGCGGGCCCGTTTAACAGTGGATTTTCAATTTTCTTTAAGCGATGGTTTTCTTAGGTCATGGCCTGACATGTGGTGAGGTTTCGTCAAAATCAGTCGGTAAACAGCTGAGATCCCATAAGGAAAACGCGGTTATAAATTAATAGCGGCCTTGTTTAATGGTGGATCTATGGGGTTCTTACGTCATTCGCTTCCCTGGGGATAGGCCTACACTCTGGAAAAAGTCCCGTGGGAATCGGTGGATAAATAGGCTAATTATTAATTTTCGAAAGTTTTTCCCTCATGTTCAAGGTCATCACGAAAAGTGCTGCTGGCGGCCGGGGGGGGGGGCCTTGCATCCTCGCATCCTCACCGGGGGGGGGGGCATCCTCGCATTCTCACGCCAGGTGCCAGGTTTAAGTTAGGTTAATGGGTGACGGGGGGGGGGGGTGCATCCTCGCATCCTCACGCCAGGTGCCAGGCTTAAGTTAGGTTAATGGGTCACGTGACGGGGGGGGGGTGCATCCTCGCATCCTCACGCCAGGTGCCAGGCTTAAGTTAGGTTAATGGGTCACGTGACGGGGGGGGGGGGTGCATCCTCGCATCCTCACGCCAGGTGCCAGGCTTAAGGTAGGTTAATGGGTGACGGGGGGGGGGGGGTGCATCCTCGCATCCTCACGCCAGGTGCCAGGCTTAAGTTAGGTTAATGGGTCACGTGACGGGGGGGGGGGGCGTCCTCGCGTCCACGCGTCCACACCGCGCCTTTGCTGGTTTTGAACCATCTAATGCCCCCTACTCTTATATATGTCGAAGATATAAAACTATTTATTTTATAATGGTCGCATGATTATTATCTTCTTTATATATAATTCTGTAAGCGAAATTTGTAAGTCAAAATTGTGGGAGTTTGGCGAATCGTAGGATGATGGGAGACGGCTCATATTAAAGGTCTTGATCCCAGGGACTCGGGGAAAATAGCAGTACTGTAATTCAAAAAGTGGCCGGCGAACGAGAAGTAACGTAAAACATCCCCCATAAGCATAAGAAAAGCATGAGGATTTAAAAACGTCTGCTTTGTTTACATTAAACATGTGATTACACTTTGTTTACGAACTGACATGTGTTCCTCCAATGAGCAAGGTTAGGGGCTACGGCCCCTTCAAGCCACTAGTTATATATAATTCTGTAAGCGAAATTTTTAAGTCAAAATTGTGGGAGTTTGGCAAATCGCAGGATAATGGGAGACGGCTCATATTAAAGGTCTCGATCCCAGGGACTCGGGAAAAATAGCAGTATTCCTAAAATTTTACCGTTAAACGAGAAATAACGTAAAACATCTCCCATAAGAAAAGCATGGGGATTTGGAAACGTCTGCTTTGTTTACATTAAAACATGTGATCCTACTTATAATGTTCGATTTTCCTCAGCATGAAAATAAGATTAGGAAGAGTATTGGAGAAATGTTAGGGGCTTTGGCCCCTTCAAACCACTAGTAACTGTAATTATTGCGTTCTGACCTTTAATTCCCTCGAACAAAGCTCTTTACCGATAATTGCACAGTAAGCTTATGTTATATTTTACTTATCGGACCGCTAAAAACTGTTTTTAAATATATAAAAATTTAGATGGTGGCAAAATGGCTAAATCTGAGTAATTTAATTTCCATCACTCTTTATTCGAAAATAGCCCATAACCGTACAGCTGAGGTTTATGAAAATTATCGATTTCCTTGTAACAAAACAAAAATTTAACCAGCTGACTTTGCCTGTCCTAAACATTACTTTTCCTGTCCAAAACAATACATTGCCTGACCCAAACAAAACTTTTCCTGTCCTAAACAATTGAAGTTCCCGTTTTACTCAACAGGAGCACCGGTGTGATTTCGTTATTTTTGACGATTTTGTGTCAAACGGCAAACAGCTGACTTTAACACTAAAATGAATTGTAAAACCGTGTTGGGTTTACTTATATAAAATTACTAGACCATGAAAAATATCAGATCATTTTTGTTTAAGTCGTTTTAGCGAATTTCCCCTATAGGGAAGAAGCTATTACCGTAGTCGGCATGGTAAGACCTAGGCCCGGGACCATGATAACTTTTCGTTTTGAGGTCCCCAGACCCCAAAAACACCATTCGTTCGAAACTGTATATATATATATATATATATATATATATGTATATATATATATATATATATATATATATATATATATATATATATATATGTGTCCGTGAGCACGATAACTCTCGTAAAAATAATCCGATTTTGATGAAATTTGGTATAAACGTGTAAAGTAATATTTATGACTTTAAGTTCGAAAACCAGCCAGATCGCTTTATCCGAAGGGGTATTTTGGGGGGGTTTTGTACCCCAAAAATGGGTTTTTTGAATTTTTTACATATAATTTTGGAAATAGTCAAATTTTAGTTTCTACCATTGGATTCAGCTTAAAAAAACACACAATTTGGTATTTTGATCATTTCTCTACGTCAATTGGTTACCGAGATATTGAAAGTGCTAAACACAGTACGTTGTCTAATGTTATTCTTATGGAGGAAAAGAAAAATTTTATATCTCGCTTATTTATGAACGTATACTGACAAAACTTGGTATACGGCTTCATCTGGTTGTGGACCATTGATATTTGCTCAAAAAAACAATTTTTTGCCAAAGGCTCCCGTAGCAGCAAACCTGCGTACTCAGCCCCATGTTATTCTTATGGAGAATAAGTAACGTGTTATCTCCCTTAATTATGAAAATAAATTAATGAAATTTGGTACGTGGCTTTACCTAAATGAGTTATATTGATATCTGTATAAAACCCCATTTTTTGTTTTCCTTCCTTCAGCAAACCTGCATACTCAGCCGCCATGTTATTCTTATGGAGAATAATTAAAATGCCATAAATCGTTTATTTATGAATGTATATTGATGAAACTTGGTATGTGGCTTTATGTGGTATTAAGAAACATATATATGCATTGGAAATTCGCTGAGTACGCAGGTTTGCTGCTACGGGGGTATTTGTGGTTATTTGCATCGTGATGAAAAGTATCGTTCACTATTCGTCACTAAAGTCCTATTTCGTAGTGAAATATACTATTACTGTAAAGTAAATTGTAATTTGTGATAGTAATTAAGTAGGATCCGCACCCCATGAGGTCTAACATTGCGCTTATGGGCTTAAAATCTGGCTTCTGATTGGTCTAATTAGGTCACGTGATCCAATATGGCGGCGCCCATGGTGGCGTTCCCGCCAAATTTGCGCGCCAAAAAAAAAATTGGCCTAACCTTACTTTTCTTCCCGCCACTTTTTTCCCTCCAAAGTGTTACCAACTTAGCAGAGCTAATTATATGTACCATATATAATTATATGTACCATATATAATTATATGTACCATATAACGCCACAGTGTATAATCATATATATATATATATATATATGTACCATAATAGTGTATAATATACCATCACCAGAAAGGTAAGTGAAATAATACTCACGAAATATGTTGGATAAATATATATTAAAAAGCTATCTACATTGTCTGTCGCCAGACCGTTTCCTTCTACTTCTTCTTCTCCCTCCTCCTCCTCCTCTCTCCTCTGACCCCGCACGCCACAGCCTTCGCGCGTCAACTGTAACAGGAAAAACCCAAGGTTATCCACTATCTAACCACAACATCCGCAACAAGTGGCTGTCAGCAAACTCGTTGAAACCTGTTAAAATACTGCTCCGTAATCCGTCATAATAAAAAGGCACCCAATTGGTTGTAATTAGGCGTCCTGCGCCCTGATTGGACCGCAACAAACAACACTATTGCATCAGCCGGCCCCATCACCTCCAATTACCGCGCATTTTCTCTCTCTCTTTGCTCCCTGCTCCCGTTGCGATCGGACGTGTCTCTCCGTTCGTTGCGTTTTGCAAAGATAAATCTTGAGCGTTTGCCTACTTGTAACATAACCTCACTTTTTAATTTGTATTATAATATTGTTTAGAGTTACATAACCTCACTTTGTATTATTCTATTCTGTGTAAAATAACCTCACTTTCCCTTCTATGAAAATGGCTGTAAATCCTGTCGAGGTTCTCAGTTCGGATGATACATATGTTAGACACTTCCGTATTTATGGAACACGAACAATTTTTAAATTTACTAATCCTCCTCCTGAAACTACTGAAATTGATTGGCTAAGACAAGGTTTTGCCAAAATTGTTAATGAAATGAAAGAGCGGGCCCGTGAAAATGATCAGCTTGGTTTCACCTTGCATAGTCTAAACTTAAAAAGTAAAGAACCTGGTTTTGTTGCTTTCCGGCCAGCTGGTGAAATTAATGAAGACATACTTTGGCAAATTTTCGGGGGTATTGTCCAGTCAAATTCAGAATCTATTAAATCTACAGACACATTTAAAGTGACATGTACCCGAGTTAATCTCCCAGTAGGTTCTGGATCTCACAAAAGACCTGGATTTTATAATACCTTCGATGAAGAGTGTAAAGCGAGACGGGGTATTGTTGTTATTAATAATAAAGACAACTTGTGTCTCCCCAGGGCTTTGGTGGTGGCTATAGCAAACGTGACTAAAGACCCCCAATACATAGCAATTCAAAAAGATAAAGGTAAAAGGCAAGCGTTTAGGGCCAAGGAACTTGTTCAGCGGGCTAGGGTAGAGATCTCAGAGGAAGGCGCCGGTATCCCCGAATTGGAAAAGTTCCAGGATTTGCTAAAAGATTTCAAAATTACCGTCTACAACTATGACAGAAAAGGCCGTGATGTTTACTTTGAAGGGGCTGTTGAAAATCCTAAATTCAAAATAAATCTTCTGTTTCACAACGGTCATTATAATGTAATTACTAGTTTGACCGCTGCTTTCGCCTGTAACTATTTTTGTGAAGCTTGCCATGTTCCCTATGACCACAAAGCATATCACAGATGCTCAAACATCTGTCCTCAATGCCAAACCATCTCGCCTCCTTGTAAAGAGGAGCATGGGGGAATAGTTTGCCCGGATTGTAACATGACTTTGCGAAACCAGCTCTGTTTTATCGCCCATAAGGTTGACAAATGCAAAACAGTAAAAAAGTGTCTTGACTGTGGAAAATTGATTAATTTAAAAGAGAGATCAGGACCTCACAAATGCGGTGAAGTTTTTTGTAAACCCTGCAATGCATTCAAAGATCCCAATCATAAATGCTACATGCAACCCAATGACGGAAAACCTAAAACTAAAGACTATCTTTTCATTTTCTTTGACTTGGAGACTCGCCAAGACGAGTCTCTTCCCTCAGACCCTCAACAGAAAGTACATCAAGTTAACCTGTGTGTCTCACAACAATTTTGCTTTAATTGTATCGATGGCAAACTTTGTATGACATGTAAGAACCGTACAAGAGTCTTTAACTCTGACCCGGTTCACCAATTCATGGAGTATGTGATGCAAGTTCGTAAACAGTTCAAAAATGTTTGTGTAATTGCCCACAACGGGCAGGGCTTTGACTTTCAGTTTTTACTAAAACACATCATGGAAGAAACAAAATTTACGCCGGAGCTGGTAATGAGGGGAACCAAAATTATTCTGATGGAAATGGACAACGTAAGATTCATCGACTCCCTAAGCTATTTCCCCATGGCCCTCTCTGCGCTCCCTAATGCCTTCGAACTACCTCCTGAGAAAAAGAAGGGCTACTTCCCGCATCTTTTTAACACTCTGGCAAACCAAAATTATGTAGGCTCTATGCCCGACAAAAAGTATTACTGCCCGGAATCAATGTTTGAGAAACCTCACGAAGCCTTCGAGATTTGGTACGACGAACAAGTAGCGAGTAACTATGTCTTTGATTTTAAAAAGGAAATCTTGGAGTACTGTATCTCTGACGTAGAAATCCTAGCCCAAGCGTGTATTAAATTTAGAAGTATTTTCTTGAAAGAATGTAACGTAGATCCTTTCCTCGAGGCCGTAACTATTGCTAGCGCGTGTAACCTGGCCTTCCGCCGCAATTTTCTAAAACCAGACACAATTGGTTTGATTCCTAAAAACGGGTACAGACTGACTGACAACCAGTCTACAGAGGCCCTTCAATGGTTAAGCTGGGAAGAGGAGGAACGGGGAGTGAGGATTGAGCATGCGGGCCGAGGTAAAGAAGTAAAAATTAACGGGAAGAAAGTAGATGGGTTTGACGGTGAGCGAATTTATGAGTTTCACGGGTGTTACTGGCACGGCTGCCCAAAATGCTTCCCTTACAATCGAGAGGCTCCTCTGAAGGAGGATCCCTCAGATTCACTTAATTTAAGATATGAAAGAACTTTGAAAACAATGTCTAAAATCAATGATTACGAAACTATAGTAATGTGGGAGTGTAAGTTTAGAGCATTAAAAAAGAAACATAACCTTAAACACTTGAACAGCCTGCCGATCCTCAACAACCTTCCCCTTGACCCCAGACAAGCGTTCTTTGGAGGCAGAACGGGCAATGCAAAAACGTATTGTAAATGTGAAGGGGGAGAATCAATTCAATATGTAGATGTTTGCTCTCTCTACCCATATGTTTGCAAGTATGGGAAATATCCTTTGGGCCACCCCACAATCTATGTGGGAGATAGGGAGTGCAGGCAGCGAGGACTAAATGTAGATGGTTTGTTGAAATGTAAGATTCTGCCACCTCGGGATCTCTACCACCCTGTACTCCCCGCTAGAATGAACAACAAATTGATGTTTGTTTTATGTAGGACTTGTGGAGAAAATCAGATTCAGGGGGATTGTGAACATGAGAGTAGTGAAAGGGTAATGGTAGGAACGTGGACGATGGATGAAATCAGGAAAGCTATAGAGAAAGGCTATGTGATTTTGGACATGTACGAGTTGTGGGAGTACGAGGTAGCCACATACGAGAAAGGTGGTCTTTTTACCGATTTTATTAATAAATTCTTGAAAATGAAGCAGGAAGCCTCAGGCTATCCTAGCTGGTGTAAGACAGAGGAAGACAAGGACCGGTACGTGCGGGACTATTTCCAACATGAGGGAATTAAATTAGACAAAGACAAAATATGTAAGAACGGGGGTTTGAGGCAATTGGCTAAATTAATGCTAAACAGTTTTTGGGGAAAGTTCGGACAGAGGGAGAACCAAACTAAAGCAACAATTGTAAGGGAATCTAAAGTTTTGTTTAAAATGTTAATAAGTCCAGAAGTACAAGTCAATAGGATTCAGCTTGTTAATGAGGAAGTAGTTGTTGTTAACTGGGAATATATCGAGGAAGTGGGGGAACCTCTGACAAATGTTAATGTTGTTATTGCGGCCTACACCACAGCCCAGGCTAGACTTAAATTGTATGAACACTTGGATGCTCTTGGAGGCCAAGTCTTGTATTATGACACGGACTCATGTATTTATCTCTACCGGGGAGGGTTGTACAAGGTCCCTACGGGAGATTACCTTGGGGAAATGACAGATGAATTGGCAGGTGACTACGGGCCTGGCTCTTATATCGTAGAGTTTGTTTCTGGGGGGCCTAAAACTTATGCATACCTTGTCTGGTCAACCAACAAACAAAAACTAAAATCTGTGTGTAAAATTAAGGGTCTCACCCTCAACCTAAAGACTTCCGAAACGTTAAACTTTGAAGCTCTTAAACAAATGGTCCTTAGTGAAACAAGAGAATCATTGAAAATAACTGAATCTCGAATCAGGAGGACTAAAGACAGAGATATTGTAACTGTAAGCGAAACCAAAGTTTTCAAAATTACTGGACCAAAAAGGAAGCTCGAGGGCGAGTACGACACCTTACCATTTGGCTACAAAATTCAAAGACTTGAGTAAAACAACACCGGAAGTGCAAGGGGGACGAAACACCCCCCTAACCCATAATGAGTCATACTTTCCCCTCCCGCGAATCGCTCTGCCTCGGTCACTTTTGCCACTGCTCCTGCCGAGGTAAGACGTGTCCTTACGTAGCTCTGATCTGCGCTATTGTAATTTGTTTGCTGTACCTTTTGAAATGGAGGGGGAGGAAGATTGGGAACAAAATATCGGTTGGATCTTTATAAATCTATTATGTGACGGAAGACCTGTTCGAAAAATAAAATTTGAAGGAAAGCCATTAAAATTGGAAGTAAAATCAAATGCAGACTTTGACAGAATAGAAGTTGAATTTTTGAGTGGCAAGGCAATGCTGAATAGCGGATTTTCTAAAGAAAGGGTTATGAAAAAAGTAGCTAAATTCTCCAAGTACGATGAAATAGAATATAACATTTATTTTGACAGCGGTCAAAAAAGCCTAGGATGTCTGACTGACTCGTTTGTGCTAGATGACGAGTGGGGCGACCCGGAAGATCGCCCGTGCATTGACCTTACGATTTATGATGAATTTAATAAAGAACACGTGCACCATGTGTTAATTAAATTTAAAAAACCCGAAAACTAGTTGAAACCTGTTAAAATACTGCTCTGTAATTGGTTGGAATAAGGAAGCATTCTATTGGTTGTAATTAGGCGTTCTGCGCCCTGATTGGTCGAGACTTTATAGCGCTCTTTATTCTCAAGAGTTAACTTCACTCTGCCCCTTGCATCTGCACAGGTAAGAGCTTCCAGCGATACAAATAAAAATGTCTCACTTAACCTCTTATATATTTAATGATCAACCTGTTGCTGTCCAGTTTGACAGTGAAAATAATCCTTGGTTTAAAGCTAAAGATGTTGCTAAAATCTTGGGCTACTCTAACCCAGGTAAAGCAATTCGTAATAATGTAATGGAAAAGTACCGTAAAACAGCACCTGAAGTACTAGGTGAACCCCCCTTCCCCACCCCGCCCCAAGGGAGGTCCTTGCAGGACCCCCCTTTGAACTATCAATCTCATACAGTATATATCAATGAACCTGGTTTATACGAGTTAATATTTTCCTCCAAGCTACCAGTCGCTAAAGCATTTAAATACTGGGTTTTTGAAGAAGTCTTGCCTTCCATAAGAAAATATGGAGTGTATCAAATCAAACAGGAGAATAATCAGTTAAAGAATGAAAACTCTCAACTCATGCGAGAAATTACAAACGTTATGGAAACTAACCAACAGCTCACCCACATTAACTTAGAATTTAAAAGTAAAAATGAAACAATGGATAAAATGTTAACTGACCAAGCACCTAAACTGGCAGTTTTTCCTAAAGAGGAAGACCTTAGCCACGTATTGTGTATCCTTATTAAAGACACAATGTTGCAGTTATACGGAGTCTGTGAGTACAAGTGTATTCGTACTCAAAAAGTGAGTTTTCACAAGGCTTTGAATAAAGCAAAGAAGGAAGGTTTTGTACCTTGCTTTGTAAAATCATCTGTCCCTAACGGGATAAATGTTGTAAATAAAGCTAAAGAGTTGATGAGGAGTTATGGCATGCATTTTGATTCTGCTCATAACAACATCCTCACCTCACATAACTTTGTAAATATTGTTGAACATGTGTTGGATAACGCCTAAGTCCCACTGTATGAATGTAAGTGTGTGAATGAAGGTCCCTGGCGCGGGTGACGAAAAGCCCCGTAAACCTGAAAGGGGGTTTAGTAGATTGAGGAGCCTGGCCAACACCCCGGCTACTCCTTTGAACGACCCATGTGTGAATGAGGGGTCCAGTAGATTGAGGAGCCTGGTTAACATCCAGACAACTCAACCGAACCGACCTCGGGTGAAAGAAGGGCTTAGTAGATTGAATGGCCCAGATCCGAGCAGGACTTGAGCCGTTCCCTCGAACGGCCCGGTGGGTGAAAAAATACAAAAAAAAGTATAAAAGTAAAAAAGATAAACGGGGGAGGCAACTAGTTTGTTCTTGGAAGGCCTCCACGGGCCATGGCGGTGGAGGAGCCATGGTTTGTCTTAAAAATCTCTATCCTTTGTTTGCTCAAAGGGAGAGGACATTAGTCTGTACTGGGCATCAACCAGGTAATCTGGATTGGCTCACGCACGGAATAATGTTTAACCTGGGTGCACATGCACGGATGGTCTCAAACCCCATCCAAGCAAACATTCAGTATAAAACTAGCGACATCTGAATAAAACCTACCATTTTGACAATGGACGCTATAGCTAATGAACTACATAGACCTGCCAGGAGAAACTATACTAGGCGTAAAGTTACCCTTAAGGGGCTAACGGACCTTTACCAGGCTGATCTTGTTGAAATGAAGCCCTTTGCGAGGATTAACAACGGCTACAAATATATTCTCACGATAATTAACTGTTTCTCAAAACTAGCTTTTGCTGTTCCGTTAAAAGACAAGTCAGGGCCACAAGTCGCTAAAGCTTTAGAACCCATCTTAGCTAAATATAAAATAAAAAATTTTCAAACAGATCAAGGTACCGACTTTTTCAATAAACATGTAAACGCTTTAATGAAAAAGTATAAAATCAACCACTATTTTACGTATTCAGAACTTAAAGCAAGTATAGTGGAGAGACTCAACAGAACTCTCAAGACAAAAATGTACAAGTTATTTACTGCCCGTGGAAGTTACGAATGGTTAAGTATCTTGTCACAAATCATAAAATCTTACAACAACACAAAGCACAAAACTATAGGTATGAAACCCAATGATGTTAAACAAAAACATGTCAAAGACATTCTAAAGAAAATAAATAAAGTTAAAAAACCCAAACATAAAATCCTTAAACAAAAATTAAAACTAGGTGACAGTGTTAGAATAAGTAAAGTAAAAAGAGTGTTTAAGAAAGGGTATTTGCCTAATTGGACAAATGAGACGTTTACAGTATACGCGATTAAACCGACAAGACCAGTAACATACATATTACAGGACAACAGAGGGGAAATATTAAAAGGTGGGTTTTATGCAGAAGAAATTAGCAAGTCCAAAACAGGGGACGTTTATTTAGTTGAAAGAGTTTTAAAAAGGAAAGGAGACAGGCTGTATGTACGGTGGAAGGGGTATGATAGCAGCCATGACAGTTGGATTGACGCCAAGGACTTGGTGTGATAGAGGCCGGTCAAGACTTCCGTGGAAGGCCGCATTTATCATTGTGATTGCGATACACGACTTCCGTGGAAGGCCACAGGATGTATATATCGGTTTGCGAGTATGATAATGTAATCAGTCAGGATGCGGGTTGAGAAGCAGGATGTCGGGTTTCCTGTAGTGAACCTTGACGATTACATCTCGGGGTCGGGCATGACTAAAAAGAATAAACACGGTGTTTTACTGCCAGATTCAATACGTTGCATAATAGCGGGGCCAAGTTCCTCTGGGAAGACCAATGTTTTATTCAATTTATTGTTTGACCCAAATGGCCTGAGATTTGAAAATATCTATGTTTTTTCAAAGTCCCTCTATCAACCTAAATACAAATTACTTAAACAGGTTATGCCTAAGGAGGTTGGGTATCATGAATTTGACGATAATAGTTTAGTTATACACCCAAACGAAGCCAAACCAAACTCTATAATGATTTTTGACGATATTTCGCTGGAAAAACATGATAATATACGTAATTATTTTTCTATGGGAAGACATAAAAATATAGATACATTCTATTTAGGGCAGACATACAGTGCCATACCCAAACAGCTGGTGAGGGACAACTGTAACTTTATTATTTTATTTAAACAAGACGAAAGGAACCTAAGACATGTTTACAACGATCATGTCACCACTGACATGTCATTTGAAAAATTTAAAGAAATATGCGCTCATGCCTGGCGTGATAATTTTGGATTCCTAGTGATTGACAAGACACTAGATCCTTATAAGGGAAGGTACAGAGTAGGTGTGGACAGTTTTGTAACTGAACTATAATGGTTCGCATCTACACTTACAACGATCTAAGAGGCTTTAACGCTAAACTACATAATGTTAAATCAAACTTGTGCTCTTTCTATTACAAGGACAAGAAAAAATTTTGTGGAAACTACTGCAGTAAGAAACCCCCTCATGGATATGAATTCAACAAAAGATGCTGGAGACATAAAAAACTAAAAAGATCCGCTGTGATACCACCAGTAGTTTTATTAATGATATCCGCGAGTGAGAGAACTTATAACCGAGATACATGGCTTAGTTTTATGAACAAATGCGAAGAAAAAAACGTACCATTGGAACTTGTAATATATCACGAAGATATGTTCAATTGTACCGTGCGAGACCCTCAAAACATGATATCTAGATTCAGGCCGTTCCCCGAGTTTTTTGGGCAAGTATTGCCTTTACGTAACCTTCACGGTAGCGTTAATTTTACACAAATCTGTAATGAAATGCTGCAATACGGATGTAAGATCCCATTTGCTTCACGGTGTATACTTCTGACAGAACGCAGTATTCCCATAAGATCACCAATGACAGTCTATAACAAAGCTTTAAGGTTAAAATGTCACATCGATATTAGTTATAATATCGGGTACGCAAAAGTGCCTGACAGTATCCCAAGGGGTAATAGAAATAAACCTTATAACGGTGTTAATAATCTATGCCAAGGATTATACACTACAGAGTTTTTAAGAGCAGCCTTACCTACACTCCCGTTACAGTGTGAGAGATTCGGCCTAAGTCTTAACAATGGCCTGTACACTATCACAAACAGAGTGCTATTTGACCAATGGAAAGCGTTTACAGGAGCTAACCCTGATGAATTCTGGCTTTTAAATTCTTATTTATTGCAACACCACAACGAGCCTAGGCCTATGGCGTTACTCAGACGATTCATGCAAAACACAATTGAAAGTGATAAATACACCGTAGCAGAGATACCTCAATGGAGAGACGGGTGGAAACGTACTTTTGTATTCAGGAGTTTTACCGGTCGTTATGTGATTCCCAGGTTTAATGCTAGAGAACAGAGGTACTACAGAGGTATGGACTTTAGCGCTGGTGTTTCACTGTTGGATATTATCGAGTACATACGGAGGCATAAGAGGCGTGCCTTGTTTTTCAGGCAAGTCGAAATGCCTTAAATCTAGATGCGCTAATTGAAATCTATCATTTATGACTATGAAGCGGAGCAGGAAACAGCAACTGACAAACCGGCTCATAGAGCTGCGTAATGCCATTAAGAGAAAGTATAAAATGTTTAAGGAAGGATCTGAGGAAAGTGATATTATGCTTGAGAAACAGTATAAACCAATTATACAAGAACTTAGAAAAACGACAACAAACACAGCCGACATAAAAACAGAACCCGAAACCTTTAAAGAAGAGCCAATGGAATACGATACGACAGATGATGAAGGAGAAGCTGAATTTATTCCTCAGAGTGTATCTACACCTGAAACCAGCGGGTTAAAGCAAATTGTATCGACCCCTTCGGGACTGGAAACAGCGTCCCAATATATGGAAAATGAGTTTAGTAACCCCATGACGGTGAGGTATATGACACTGCTTTTAAAAGATGCTAGCGGTAAGGTCCGAGTTATTGATCATGATTACGGTCCTAGATACGAAGGCAGTACTTTAATGATGGGAGATAAGGTGTTAGACTTTGACAACGATGGAACTATACTAATAAACAACACAAGATATAGTCCTACCGAAGGTTTGTATGAGCTCATATTTAAGAGAACCCCTGACGAGGATATATACAATAAAGACGATCTTAATACCTATAAGAGTATTATTATCGCCACCAACGCTCACAAGAAAGGATACAAATTCCACAATCAAATTAGAAGGGACAACAATCTAAAGTACAGAAGAATTATTAAAGACTTATTCCCGGCCAGAGTGGGCAAGGGTCTAGCGTGGAAAAATGCTAAATCCCGTGATATAATACACTGGGACGACGCCGACGAATTGGTAAGTAGACTAAGACACATTGCCATGTCAACAGAGACTGGAAACAGAGTCCATAGCAATGAAATACTAAGTATTGTGGAAGAGCTAAGGGAAGCGGGGTATATAAAAGGAGCTGGCAACAGTAGATTTAAAGCATTATTAAAATGACCATTGACAAGTTTGGACGTAGTAGCCGGAAATCCCGAGGTGAGGCCGTCAAAGGCCCCAAGGGAGAGGGTTTCAATTTAACGCCTCAAGGTGACTATGATATGCAAAATAAACGAATATGTAAATTGGCTACACCGTTACAGCCACTCGACGCTGCTACAAAGAATTATGTTGACCATAAATCTATACCTTCTGACGTTCAGAGGTTCAATATGCAAAATAAAAGACTATGGAGTGTAGCTGACCCCATGGAGCCCTCGGAGGCAGTAAACTTGGGCATACTAAAAAAACTAAGTATGACTATCTCCAACGATAAATATGACGCTAATAATAAACAAATAACTAATTTAGCTTTACCAACAGACCCCAGCGATGCAGTTACCAAGTCGTACCTGGAAAAAGAGATATTGCCTATAACCATTAACCTCGCTAATCAACAGTTTGACTTAACCGGTCTCAAGACCAGACTGTCAAAATGCGAAGGTCTAATAACTAGTAATAAAGAATTTCACGAGAAACGGTTGAACAAATTTGGTACCATGCTCTTTAATTATATTAACAAAAAACAAACTGGGAGGTCTGCCACGCCGGGTGAAAATTATGACTTAGACTGGGAAGTTTTGTTTGCTGAAGGGTTAGAAGGTGATGAAGAGCCTAAAGAAGAAGAAGACGTTAAACCTCTTCCGCCTGATACTTATGATCTCTTTATGACTGAAGAGGGGCTGAGTAGAGCTTCTTTTGAAACAAATTAAAGAGAATTTTCATCCTTAGCCCACGGGTATATTTGATGATACTGTTCCCCAATCTCCTCAAGACAGAAGCTGAATATATAATGTCACTTAAACCGGGGAATACTGATTAGTCTACTCTGGACCGTCGAAGATGTTGGTTCTCTTACTACTTGTGTTGCCCCTTACCTCGCGCAACAAGTCAATAGAGTATCTTACATATTACGGCTATCTGGAGAAATATTCCGTGTATACGTGAAACACTGTTAAATAGACTGTACGAGGTGATTAAATATTTACAATAAAATGGCTAAGACCAGAAGGAAACCTCTCAGACGTAAGCCAGCAGTCGTGCGAGGCGGAGGTATTATTTCATCTGTTCTTAATAAGGCCATAGACTTACTACCTGTCGAATTACATTTACCTGGAGGATATCAATTTTGTGGACCTGGCACGAGATTAAAAGCGAGATTGGCTAGAGGTGACAAAGGAATAAACGGTTTGGACGAGGCCTGTAAGGTCCACGACATAGCATACTCCCGGTATTCCGACAACGAGCGACGAAGGCAAGCGGACGAGGAGTTGGCGGAACGCGCTTGGCAGAGATTCAAGTCCAGTAACGCTAGTGTTGGTGAGAAAGCCGCTGCTTGGGCAGTCACTACAGCCATGAAGGCAAAATCAAAATTTGGGGGAGGCCGTAAAAAGAAACGCCCCGCTAAACGTACCAGAGGCCAAGGACTGTATCTAAGACCCTATAGAAAGGAAGGTGCGGGTACTAAGAAAGGTGCAGGTAGAAGAAAGAAAAGGAGAACGAAAAAAAAAGCATCTCGATACCGATAAAACCACTTACAAATTACGATTTAATCAAATACGCGAGGTTGTTAAAAATTCCAAACTTTAGAGGGGTTTACATGAGAGACAGTTTACCGAAACGCCCGAGAAAATATGAATCTGCGATAGTTAACTTGGACAGTACATCTGGGCAGGGTACTCACTGGGTTTGTTACAAGAAGATTGATAAAAAAGCCTATTACTATGACAGTTTTGGCAATTTAAGACCACCACAGGAGATCTCACGATACTTGAGTGGCTGTGAGCTATACTATAATTACAAGAGACAACAGAAGTTTGACTCAGTTGTTTGCGGACATTTGTGCTTAAAGTTTCTCCGTAGTAATGTTCTGTCTCACGGGAGCAACTAGTGTTTTATCCCACGAGCTAGCGTTTCCCGTAGATGTTAGCAAGGGTGAATGGGAACTTGGTTTAATTGAACTGACCACTTATAACTCTATACCAAACATTGAGAAGGACATTAATGATAAGTTTTACTACGGTGATGATAAAATTATTATAATCCCTGAAGGTTCTTACGAAATTGAGGACATTGAAAAATACATTAAATCCCAGCTACCGAAAGAAATCCAGTTTACATTAAAACCAAATAACAACACTTTGAAAGCTACGATATGTTGTTCTGAGAAAATTGACTTTACTAAAGAGCAATCATTGGGAACACTCTTGGGTTACAAAAAACAAATATACGCGGCTAATATTCAACATGTTTCGGAACTACCTGTAGATATAATAAAAGTCAACTCTATACGGGTGGACTGTAATGTCACACGTGGGTCGTACCTAAACGGAGTCGAGGGTCATGTCATACACGAGTTCTACCCTGCCGAACCACCGGGCTATAAAATAATAGAATTACCGAGGAATGTTATTTATTTACCCGTCATCAGTCAAAGGATCAACAACTTGACAGTGTCTCTAAGAGACCAGGACGGTAATCTTGTTAACTTTCGCGGAGAAAGAATTTCTGTTAGACTACATCTCAGGCGCAGTAATGGGGCTACTATTTAGGGGAATGCCGGCGAGGCAGCAGGTCAGTAGTGTTCAGAAAGTCAAGACGTTAAGTTGTAAGAATATAAAGTTTCTCCGTTCTCTCGGTTTTAAAGTAATACAAAATGGCGCTACTAGCGATAGACAGCCAGGCTGTGTACGATGACTTGAAAACAGGGATGGAGTTGCACTCACATCAGCCGTATGCAAGTACAACTTATAATAATAATGATGAAATTAGAATACCAATATTACAGCAGGACATAATTACCGCACCTTTTGAAAGTTTTATCGTGATTCACGGTAAAGTTAGCGCTAAAAAGGCAGATGGGGCTGCTCTGAACGTATCCTTTGTAAATAACGCAATGTCTTTCTTGTTTGAAGAAATTCGCTACGAGGTTTGTGGCAAGGAGATTGATAGAACAAAAAATGTCGGTATTACTACTACTTTAAAAAATATCCTATCCATTCGCTCGGAAGAAACAAACACTCTCAAGAACGCCTGCTGGCTAGGCCCCGGTAACTCTGAAAGAGTGACAGATTTTATATATTCTATACCTCTAAAACTATTGCTAGGTTTCGCCGAAGACTACAGGCGGGTGTTGGTAAACGTTAAACAGGAACTTATCCTCTTACGCTCGGCTACAGATAATAACGCTGTAAAAACTCCGGAGGCCGGGACTTTAGAATTAAAAATTGATAAAATATACTGGCGTATGCCTCATATAACAGTAAATGACGCTCAAAAATTAAAATTGTACAAGTTTATTGAGAAAGATCCCGCGATCCATCTCCCATTCCGTCAATGGGAAATGATTGAATACCCGAACCTTCCGAATACTGAAACATTATCTTGGACACTTAAAACATCTAACCAAACGGAAAAACCTCGGTATGTTGTTCTGGCCTTCCAGACAGGCAGAAAGAACGATATGGTAAAGGATATGTCACAATTTGATGCCTGCGACCTAACTGATGTAAAACTTTATTTAAACTCAAACTTTTACCCATATGATAACCTTCGCGGGAACACCGCCTTGTTCTATGACATGTTTGCTACCTTCCAAAACTCGTATTACGGAAGAATTGGTTCACCTATATTAAACTTTGATGATTTTAAAGCAAAGTGCCCCCTTTATGTAATTGACTGTTCAAAACAGGACGATACAATTAAAACAGGGCCAGTGGACGTCAGGCTTGAGATTCAAGCTAAAACCGCCATCCCAGCCAATACTTGGGCATATTGTTTAATTCTACACGACTGTCACTACACATACACACCGATAACCGGAGATGTCAGGAAAATCTCGAGTTAGTTTCTCCGACCCGGTAGTTACAAAAATATACAGTTTACCAGAAGAAGGTAGGAAATCAGATTGGGAACAACTGGCACGGGACAGAGCCAGATTTTCAAGGCGTATTAAACTTACACAAGAGAAAATTTCCAGTGTAATTTCTAAACAGTGGACCCTCCGGGTCCAACACTTGGAATGTATGTACAAGGGGGGCGAATCGCCCCCCTTGGGGTGGGGTGGGGAAGGGGTAAAAGATACATCTGTACGTTGAATATTTCAGACTGAAGATGGTCAGTAGCAGAGATGACTTCGCCGGAGGCAGACGCTGTGCCTATCCCCCGATTGGTTGAGCCTATAAATTTAATGACCGGAGTATTTTTAAAGTCAGTACATTTCTTGGACCCAGAACTCACCAAATGTGTCGTGTCGGGTATTTTTAAAAATCGAGATAATAGTTTGGGTGTATTAATTAAGGGGAGAAAAGGTGTTGTATTTTGGAGTTACGACTCGTTCTGTCAGCTAGTTGACAGGTTCAATGAAATAACTTTGGCTTTCTTGGGGAATTATCAGTGTTTTATTACTATAGACACGGGGGCTAATATAAAGCTTAGCAGTATTTTTGGTCAGCAGTACGCTTGTGTCTCTGACGGCGAGCACTCCTTGGCTCTCAACCGTAACGAGTGGGATCAACTTGTAAAATATATTCCTTTAATTGGTCGCTCTCTATTAGAATTATTTTATATAGAGGATATTATTAAAGTTTTTATTAATCAAGTATTAACCGATGCTGAAACCTGTACGGATCAATTACCGCCTCACGTAGCTGACCGTTTATATCAGGAAGTCTTATTATGGAAGCTATAGTGGAGTTTCAAGCTTTCCGGAGTAACGATAATAGATTTATTATTAAAGAACTTGCTATAGTTGGGAGGTCGTATAGAACACAGATTGTGTTCCGACCTCCATACAGCTTTGATTGTTTAAATAGTAAAATGCAAAGGACAGCCCGTTGGTTGACCCGTCATTATCACCACATTAAGTGGGACGATGGCGAGGTAGAGTACAGTGAGGAGCTTTTAAGCTCACTCTGTAAACCTTTTGAAACTATTTATACAAAGGGTCTTGAAAAGGCTCAGTTCCTTCGGGAATTTCACCCTAATGTTAAAGAGATTAATATTGTAAATAGTAGCGATAGTTATGAACTTGTAGATTGTATTGTACATGGAAATACAAATGAAAACTGCGCCTTGATGTCCGCGAAGTACTACGCTCGAAAAATATTTTCGAGTGGGGCCTAATAAAAAATAAGGCCCGGCAGTCACTCACCCAAGGCAGGGCTAAACCCTTTGTAAGTCCAGGGGTGTGGGGAGGTTGGCCTAAAAAACCGTGAAACCGTTTGTTGTAATCCTCTGACTGTCAGGGAAAAGTGGATGGAAAGGCGCAACAAAAAAAGTATAAAAGTAAAATACAAAAAAAGTATAAAAGTAAAAATAAAAAATAAAAGGAGGTAGCATTTTGTTATGGAGTGGCTACCACTGTGAGAGGCGATGGTTGGGGCCTCTCACCCCAGAGGTTAGGCCTCCAGGGGAAGCTCTGGGTAACCAAAAAGAACGCGCCGACGCTCCTACGGCCTAGCCTAACGGCTTACCGTGGTGTGGAAACGGGAGCGTTCAAAATTATTTCACCGGAGTTATAAATATTTGACGGAAAACATTACAGTCTAAACAAAATATTCTCCCGGTAAAGTATTTTTACCGGACTCTAAAGTAAATGACCAAGACATTTAAAATATTACTGTCAAATTAATTATATCCCCCGTTAAACAGTTCCAGCGGACTTGGAAACATTTGACCGAGAAATTAAAAACATTACGGTCAAATCAAAATTGTAGCCCCTGGTAAAGTATTTTTTTTCGGACTCTAAAGTTTTAAAAAGGGTTTTGGACAGGCTACAGTCTAGATTATTTATAATACAAATTACTTACGGGTAGTAATGCCCACAAAACCTCGGTGGGTTACGCCGATCCCACTGCTCGGAAGGTAGCCCCGCACATACACAGCATAAGGCATAGAGGAATCCCTTATGGCTCCTCCACAACCTAACACAGTAAGTTTGTTTACTGCAAGAATCGCACAACTCATACACAGGCTGCATGACTGTAACTGACGCGAGAGGCGAGCAGCGCTTGCTAATCGCCAACCACTTCCGCGATAGCGCAGGGAGGGGTACTTGACCGGGAAATTTAAAATATTACTGTCAAATTAATTATATCCCCCGTTAAACAGTTCCAGCGGACTTGGAAACATTTGACCGAGAAATTAAAAACATTACGGTCAAATCAAAATTGTAGCCCGATAATATATTTTACCGGACTCTAAAGTAAATGGCTGGGAAAGAAACATATCTTACCTTAACAGCAACATTCTCGGGACGCCGAGATTTCTTGAAACATCCCGCACTCGAAGCAGTTTTGGGACCGGATGTACGGCCGGTGCAGGCAGTAGCCTAGGTTTTTGGTCCCCAGCCACCAGCCGTCAATGTAAGCGTAAGGCTCGAAACTGTGCGGCGCTAGTTCGTAGATCTGTAAAACAAAAAGAGGAATTATACACAGTCACACAAACAACAACAAAAAGTTAACCTTATTAATAATTGTACCCACCGAGTAACAGTTACTGCAATAGCTCCGCCCACAGATAAAGTAACTTGCTTTATAACATTTACTTTTGTGCTCTTCAATTAGTGATTGTTTGATTAAAAATGGCACGTTTAAATTTTGAATTTGCTGTAGAAATTTGAATTTTAGACAATAATGCTTAAGGCAAATTTGAGTTAGGCTAGGCGGAGTGTTCATCATGAAGTGAGAGAGGAGCAGAGTGTGTGTGGGGCGCGGCTAGCGAGACCTCGCGTAACCTGATTGGCTGCCCTGTTGGGCGGAGCAACAGTCGTCTTGGATGTGATTGGTTGGATGTGTGGGGCGGATGGATTGTTATTGGCTGGGTAGGCAGAGCATATGGAGGGAATTTAGTATATATACGGGGTTCAGGCTTTATTTTGTTATGTCGCTATGAACACAGTGATTTTTATAATGGCTATAGTGTTTTTGCAATTGTTTGTCCTCGTCTGTCTTCGCCTGGCGGCAGGAGACAGCGATGAGGAAAATATTCCTCCTTCAACTGAACAGGTTAGTTTTTATTAGTTTATTTTTTAAACTCACATTGATTTCTTTAGACTTTTTTCAGACCCGTCGTTTTTACAGGTCATATAGTTAGTAATAGATTGTTGTTTATTTTTAGGCCTCTGGCAGCAACCCTCCACCAGCTCAGGCACTAAGTCAGGACATGTTCTTTGCTGAAGACCTGGATATCCTGTCTATTAGAGCCGTAAGTATTGTATTGTTGTGGAATTATTTGGTTTTAATAGGTGTGTTGTTATTAGTTATATTTTATAAATTTATTTATTTTCAGAGCGGGACTGCAGTTTCCCTGAGCAATATTTCTAACCTCCACAACCTTTCTCAGGTAAGCATTGCTTTTATTTGACGTTGTTATTTAAGTAAATATAATATTTAATATATGTCTCTTATTTGTTGTATTTGTATAGTAATATATTTTATTTGTTTGATTTATAGGCCAGTAGCTCTGCAGCGAGTTTAACCGAGCTGCGACCTCTATCTCAGGTTAGTAAATTAAAGTAGGTAAGACTTTAGTTTAGGATTATTTTTATAATAGGTGTGTATTCAGTTTTATTTTTCTTTGATTTTAGGAAGAGTACAGTGGCCGCTTAACTCAAATGTTAAGACACTCTGGCCGTTCGAGCCAGGGGGAATTTGTAATTGAGACCAGTAGGACCTTCCTGCAGTCTGGTGCAGTGGTGACCAGGAATAGTTTCAGGGTTAGTAGTTTTTTATAGCGGGCTTGTTTTAACTTAAGTTAGAAAGACATGTTTTACTTATTAATTTTTTGTTGCAGAACGGCTCAGGGCAGATACTGAGCCAAGAGGATCGTGAGGCAATCCGGCAGGAATTGGAGAATGTAAGTCTAAATTTTATTTTATTTGTCTGTTGCAGTATGACATAGCTCCTGAGCTTATAGAGGCTAGCATGCGAGCATTGGGAACTGTAAGTTTTATTTTTTGTGTAGCTTAGTTTACTAGTCTGATACTTAGCTATGGGTTAGGGGGAGATTTTCGCTCCCCCATACTTGCAGTATTGTTTTCTCAAACTCTATTATTCTTTCAGTGGGAGAGGCCTGCGTCTCCAATTAGGCGAACACCAAGGAACATTGTATACATTGACAACAGAGCTAGGCAGAGTGTGGAGAATGTAAGTCAAATTTACTATCTTTTTATTAAGGTAGAATGTTTACTTTAAAATATAACTAATATGTTAGTATATCAAATATATATATATAGTTTATGTACCTTTTGTTTTCAGGCTAGGGATCGCTCTCCAGTTGCACGCCCCGGCACTCCAACCCCAGAGTCACAGCCGATGGAGCTCCCGTCATTCAGGGGTGGACGGGAGGAGACTACCCGGCGAGATCGGTCTAGGGAGTTGCCTGACTGGATGACGGCTTCGAGACGTGACTTTCGACAGAATCATCTTGTAAGTATTAACATAAGGTTTAGTAATTAGTATTAATGTGTAATATACATTTTAAGTTTTAATAATAATATAAATATTATTTACAGGGACGGAACATGACAGGAGATGATGAGGATGTTTTCGAGTTTCCCCCTAGAAGAGTTGCCTTGTCTCGGAGAGTGGCTGCACTAGTGGCGAGATTTGAGAGGCCCGGTGTTGGTGGTAGTGAACCAATTACGGGTCCTGCAAGGCGTGCTGATCTATTGGTAGGTTTAATACATTCTCACTTAATACTAGAAGGTTTATTAAATTAGGCTTGTTTATAAGTAACCTAACAGATGCTGCCTTTTATCTTGTTTCAGACTATTCCAGAGCAACAATTCTTTTACAATGCGCGGGGGGAGATACTGAGTTATTTTGGAGCTCGGAATGATCATCCTACACCCCGCAACTTTTATCATCTCCCGCAAGTAAGTTGTAGTGTATTTTAGTCGGGATAACTAAGTAGGGTTTGATTTAATACAGTGATTATATATATTTATATTTTTTTTCAGAACGTTGCGGAATATTATGTGGATCAGATGATCGACGAAGTTGAGCCATCGAGTGTAACCGGGACCTGTATTCACGTACGCGAGCAGCGGGTAAACGGCCGTTGGTGGCGTCTTATTTCTACTATGGTTAGTATACATAGGTTTAAATGGACTACTTTTTGTGCCTGGGATTGTATAGCTGTATTTAGTAATTTTTAAATGATTTTAGAATGGTGGTGAAGCATGGCAGCCTGCAAGGTTCCCCTTTACCAGGGGGTATGGCCGGGAGGCACGGTTTGTCTACGAGTGGGAGTCAGGTCGCACAACTGATATTGAGGTAGGGTAACTGTATTGATTATTATATTTGTTATTGTTTGAGTAAATAAACCTTGTTTATAATTAACATATCATATACTAACAGGTTTTTTTTTTTAACTATTCAGAGACTGGTTAATGGAGAGGCAGCAGCAGCAGCAGCAGCACCGGCAGAACCAACGAACCTACAGTGCGAGGAGAGGATGCCAGCAGTTGAGCCAGGGACCTGTGTCAACTGTAGAAGGGAGGATGCTATTCTACAACTGCGAAGGCGAATATTTGAAGAGGTGGGTAATTATGATTAAACTAGATATCCACTCGTCAATTTGTACAGGCTTTACAGAATAATAATAATAACACTTGTTTCTTTAGGGATTCAGTATAATATACAGATATATTAAAGATACTTTATGATTTCAGGAGCGACTGCGGAACGGGGCAGGGGCTGTTTCGTCTGAGACTGGAGTAATGTTCTCCCGCCTCTCCTACGTGAGACACGAGCTGCGTGGCGTGCTGAACCTCGCGTCGAACGTCTTAGAGGACTCAACACCTCCGGATGTGGCAGCTGTAATAACCCATGTATGGGATGAGATCCGTCATACTCTGGAGAACATCCTGGGAACCAGCGGCCCGGTGATGGACTCCCTGACTGAGAGAGGACCTGACCCAGACATGGAGCGGGGTAGGCACATCGAGTGCCAAATTTGTAATGACGGCCTACCCTGTATTGTTCTGCAGCCCTGTCACCACACTCTATGTCCCCAGTGCAGTATGCGGATTTATAGCTGCCCCTTCTGCCGGCTTAGAATTGTAAGTAGGCTAAGGATATTTTTTGAGCAGTAGTTGTTTTATGTATTTTTAGGTTATTATTAAAGGTTAAAATCATTTTATGTCTGTTTTAGAGGTATAATTATTTTGTTTAAACTTAAAGTAAGTCCATTTTATATGAAATTGTTTTTTGTACAATAATAAGTCAACAAGTAGAGTAGTTTTATGTTTGTTATTAGAAGATGTGATTATTATTTAACAAGTGAGGATTAAAAGCCATTCTGTATAAATATTGTTTTTAGAAAATTGTTTTGTTTAAACTTAAAGTAAGTCCATTTTATTTGAAATTGTTTTTTTTGTACAATAATAAGTCAACAAGTAGAGTAGTTTTATGTTTGTTATTAGAAGATGTGATTATTATTTAACAAGTGAGGATTAAAAGCCATTCTGTATAAATATTGTTTTTAGAAAATTGTTTTGTTTAAACTTAAAGTAAGTCCATTTTATTTGAAATTGTTTTTTTTGTACAATAATAAGTCAACAAGTAGAGTAGTTTTATGTTTGTTATTAGAAGATGTGATTATTATTTAACAAGTGAGGATTAAAAGCCATTCTGTATAAATATTGTTTTTAGAAAATTGTTTTGTTTAAACTTAAAGTAAGTCCATTTTATTTGAAATTGTTTTTTGTACAATAATAAGTCAACAAGTAGAGTAGTTTTATGTTTGTTATTAGAAGATGTGATTATTATTTAACAAGTGAGGATTAAAAGCCATTCTGTATAAATATTGTTTTTAGAAAATTGTTTTGTTTAAACTTAAAGTAAGTCCATTTTATTTGAAATTGTTTTTTTGTACAATAATAAGTCAACAAGTAGAGTAGTTTTATGTTTGTTATTAGAAGATGTGATTATTATTTAACAAGTGAGGATTAAAAGCCATTCTGTATAAATATTGTTTTTAGAAAATTGTTTTGTTTAAACTTAAAGTAAGTCCATTTTATTTGAAATTGTTTTTTTTGTACAATAATAAGTCAACAAGTGAGGATTAAAAGTCATTCTGTATTAATATTGTTTTTAGAAAATTGTTTTGTTTGAGAAGTTAGAATTGTATTAGTATTTAATTGGTTTTAAAGAAATAAAGATAGTTTATTTAAAATGAATTTGATTTTTTTTACTTACCAAGTGTAGAGTAGAGGAGTGGAGCGAGCACTGCGCACCTCAACAAAACATAACTGTAGACTGAAGACCAGACGTATTTATAATACAACTTTTACTGCCACTCTTCAATGGGCTATTCATGATGAGTGGTGTATCACGGATTCAAAGACGTTCATTGTACGAGCGGCGGCTGCCGCTCGCGGTTACATGTAACCGCACAGGATGTGCCGTGGTGAGGCAACCACTATCTTGACACAGATAAAGTTGAGTTTCTCTGTATTAACTAAAATGAATTTTTAACAGAGTATTTTCTGGTGATGGTATATTATACACTATTATGGTACATATATATATATATATTATACACTGTGGCGTTATATATGGTACATATAATTATATATGGTACATATAATTATATATGGTACATATAATTAGCTCTGCTAAGTTGGTAACACTTTGGAGGGAAAAAAGTGGCGGGAAGAAAAGTAAGGTTAGGCCAATTTTTTTTTGGCGCGCAAATTTGGCGGGAACGCCACCATGGGCGCCGCCATCTTGGATCACGTGACCTAATTAGACCAATCAGAAGCCAGATTTTAAGCCCATAAGCGCAATGTTAGACCTCATGGGGTGCGGATCCTACTTAATTAATATATAGTTTAAGAAATGATACCGGAAATTTTCCATCACTGACGGAAACATGTCTGCAATAATTTATTTAAAAAACATAAACTCACCATCATTAACAACTAATTTAACAAATACTTGCCTTAAAATATAAAAGAACATATAATTTGTTGTAAGTATGGTTTAAGAAAGAAAATTCAAAACTATGGCAAGCCCACATCTGCGGGTGCCTTTTTATGGGAGTGACCGAATTTACTACAAGCCGTGAATTTGAGAAATTGCGCGGTTCGAGGAGCTGCACAAGTGACTCGACCGAGCGTCGGGGCTTCGAGAGTCGCTTCGAGCTGCTAGAACGCTCTTTAACACTACTTTAGCAGATCCGCGAATTTAGCGATCAATGCTTCGTGTGCCGTTAGAGCACTCACTCCCGATAGCTACGGCGCAGTCGTAGGGTATATATGGCGGCGAATCAAAGTGTAAACTCGCCACCGATTTGTGTCGGTTTTTAACTACCTTTTTAATATATAAATTGCTCAAAAAGCTAATAAATAAAGGGATTTTTAGATGTGGAAAATTACAAGGTAGTTTACTGTGAAAAAATAACTAACGAATTTGACTTTGGTTGTTTACAGCTTACAATCAAAAGTGGTTAGTTCGCTGCTATAAAATAACTCATTGAAGGTGCCGGTCTCTGTCGGCACACGGAAGAACTATTAGGGCGGCGAATCTCTTCAAGGATATCGCTTCAGACGTGCGCTGTACACTCGAGTTGGGATTTGACGTCTGTTGCGTATTAACTAACCTACAGATATTCTAGATTGGACTTTTTGGCGAATTTCCCCCATAGGGAAGAAGCTATTACCGTAGTCGGCATGGTAAGACCTAGGTCCGGGACCATGATAACTTTTTGTTTGAAGGTCCCCAGATGTCAAAAACACCGAGATATATATACATACACACACACACACATATATATACATACCCCGTAGCAGCAAACCTGCATACTCAGGGAATTTCCAATGCATATTAATTGATCTTAATACCACATAAAGCCACATACCAAGTTTCATCAATATACATTAATAAATAAACGATTAATGACATTTTAATTATTCTCCATAAGAATAACATGGTGGCTGAGTATGCAGGTTTGCTGAAATAAGGAACACTGAAAATGGGTTTTTATACAAATATCAATATAACTCAACTAGGTGAAGCCACATACCATGTTCTATTAATTTATGTTCATAATTTTAAAGGAGATAACACGTTGGGGGGCCTACTTATTCTCCATAAGAATAATACCCCCGTCGCAGCAAACCTGCGTACTCAGCGAATTTCAAATGCATAATATTTGTCTGAATTCTAAATAAAGCCGCGTACCAAGTTTCATAAAAATATATTCACATATAAGCGATTTTAATTATTCTCCATAAGAATAACATTGGTAATGAGTACGTAGGTTTGCTGAAACAAGGAACACAAACAATTGTTTTTTATGCTAATATAAATATAATTTAACTAGGCGAAGCCACATACCAAGTTTCATCAATATTCAATCATAAATAAGCGCTATATAACATTTTAGTTATTCTCCATAAGAATAACATGGGGGCTGAGTACGCAGGTATGCTGCTACAGGAATAACCAAAAAAATATCAATTTTTTGTCCAAATATCAATATACCAGTACTATTTGAAGCCACATACCAAGTTTCATCAACATACATTCATAAATAATCGAGATATCAAATTTTATTTATTCTCCATAAGGATAACATTGGACAACGTACTGTGTTTAGCACTTTGAATATCTCAGCAACGGTTGGGCGTAGAATCACAATTTAAACACCAAAATGATTGATTTGTGGAACTGAAAAGATTTATAAAAGCAAATGTGAAGTTTAAATTAAAATAAACTGAGGAAATGCCAAAAACCTTATTCCCTTAAGATTAACATGGGAGATTTTATGAGTAGGTTTTTTTGGATTTTCTCCACAACCACTTAACCTAGGTTAATAATTCAAAGTATTAAATTATTTGTTTTTTTAAGCTCTATAACATGGTTAAAACCAAAATTAAGTTTTTAAAAAATTGTAGGGTGAAAAATGCAAAAAACTGATTTTTGGAAAATTTAAAACCCCCATAAACCCCCCTTCCCATGGTCCGATTTTTCTGGTTTTCGAACTTAAAGTCATGAATGTCATTTTACACATTTGAGCCAAATTTCATCGAAATCGGACGTTTTTTACTCAAGTTATCGCATTCACGGACACATATACAGATATATATATTTAGACTTGAAAATGACCTAAGAGTTGAAACTAGTCGTCAAAATAAACTAAATGAAAATAAAAAAGGGTACTTTGTTTCAATCATTTTTACAATGTTAATAAAAGTAATATAGCTATATATATATACATATATATAAATTTGAACGAATAGTGTTTTTGTCATCTGGGGACCTCAAAACAAAAAATTATCACGGTCTCGGACTTGTCTTACCATGAGACCTACGGTAATAGCTTCCTCCCTATAGGGGAAATTCGCTAAAATGGGGCTGAGTATGCAGGTTTGCTGCTACGGGAACTATCGGCCAAAAAATGGGTTTTTGTGGAAATATCAATAGACCACAATGAAATGAAGCAATATACCAAGTTTCGTCAGAATAAGTTGATAAATAAGCGAGATATACAATTTTTCTTATCCTCCATAAGAATAACATTGGACAACGTACTTTGTTTAGCACTTTCAATATCTCAGTAACCAATTGACGAAGAGCAATGATTAAAACACCAAATTGTGTGCCTTTTTAAGCCGATTCCAATGGAAAAAAATAAAATTTAACTTTAGCAAAAATTATATGTAAAAAAACTCAAAAAAAACCATTTTTGGGGTTCAAACCCCCCCCCCCAAAATACGGATAGGACGATCTGTCTGGTTTTCGAACTTAAAGTCATAAATGCTGCTTTACACGTTTGTGCCAAATTTAATCAAAATTGGACCTTTTTTACGAGAGTTATCGCACCCACGGACACATTTGTTTTTGTGTCTGCTGATATAATATATATACAGTTTCGAATGAATGGTGTTTTTGGGGTCTTGGGACCTCAAAACGAAAAGTTATCATGGTCCCAGGCCTAGGTCTTACCATGCCGACTACGGTAATAGCTTCTTCCCTATAGGGGAAATTCACTAATATTATGTGTCCGTGGGTGCGATAACTCTTGTAAAAATGGTCCGATTTTGATGAAATTTGATACAAACATGTAAAGCAACATTTATGACTTTAAGTTCGAAAACCAGCCAGGTCACTCTATCTAATGGGGTATTTTAGGAGGGTTTTGTACCCCACAAATTTTTTTTAGTCTTTTACACATAATATTTTAGTAAATCAAATTTTACTTTTCATCATTGGATTTGGCTTAAAAAGACAAACAATTTGGTGTTTTTATCATTTCTCTACGTCAATTGGCTACAGAGATATTGAAAGTGCTAAACACAGTACGTTGTCAAATGTTATTCTTATGGAGAATAAGAAACATTTAATATCTCGCTTATTTATCAACTTATCCTGACAAAACTTGGTATATTGCTTTATATCGTTGTGGTCTATTGATATTTGTACAAAAAATATTTTTTTGCCAAGTTCCCGTAGCAGCAAAGCTGCTTACTCATCCCCCATGTTATTCTTATGGAGAATAAGAAAAATGTTATTACCTCCCTTAATTATGAACATAAATTAATAAAACTTAGTATGTGGCTTTATCTAGTTGTGTTATATTGATATTCGTATAATACCCCATTTTTTGTGTTCCTTGTTTCAGCAAACCTGCATACTCAGCCGCCATGTTATTCTTATGGAGACAAATTTAAAATGTGATAAATAGTTTATTTATGAATGTATATTGATGAAACTTGGTATGTGGCTTTATTTGGCATTAATAGACATATTACATTGGAAATTTGCTGAGTACGCAAGTTTGCTGCTACAGGGGTAGTCTATTTTTATAAATTCTACTTGTAGATAACCATATTAGGCAAGCATAAAAATACCCCTCTTTTTTTCTCAGCGTGTGTGCATCATAGGAGAAATTCATGCATACCGTAGAAAGTTATTGTCATGCAGATAAGAAAAAACCCCTTACAATTTACATCGGCCCTCAGAGCTACGCCCCACAGGCCTTCAAAATTGCAATGTTAATCTTATGGAAGAATGGTAATTAATTTAATTGAATATTTGACAGCTGATATAATAACAAATGCTACCACAACAGCAAGAACAGATGTTTCAGGACTAATGTAAATAAAAAATACCCTGACTCCTGGAATGGGTTACACCCTTCCTTATCCGTTTTAATTCCACGTTAAAAAAATTAAACCTTGGTGTGAGGGGAGAGAGGGTGATGGAGGGGGAGGGGAAGAGAGAAAGAGAGGTTATTCGTAAAGTTCAGCATAAGGACACTGGTTCCAAAACATTCATGCAAAAACAGCCAATATTTGTATGTGCCGCTTTGGGTTTACGTAGAATTATTTTTGGTCGAATTTCGACCTTGTCTTTGCGATTGCTATTAATCGGCAAGCACAAAACTGTCCCTCCTTTTTTCTCAAAGTGTGTGCATCGTAGGAGAAATTTATGCAGAAATGTATTGTCATGTATATTTGCAGAAACCCCTTATAATTTGCATCGGCCCTCAGGGCTACGCCCTGCAGGCTTCCAAAGTTGCAATGTTAATCTTATGGAAGAACAGAAATCGATGAAATTGTATATTTGACAGCTGTTTATATAATAACAATTGCTAGCACAACAACAATAACAACAGATGTTTCAGGACTAATGAAAAAAAAAAATACTACTGACTACTGGTATGGTAACTCCCTTCTGTTATCCGTTTTAACTCCACGTAAAAAAATGAACTGGGGTGAGAGGATAGAGAGGGGTGGGGGAGAGGGAGAGGGAGATTATTCGAGAAGTTCACCATAATGACACACAGACACACTGTCTAACTGCTCATGCAGGATATGGCAAAACATTCTTGAAAACAACCATTATTCGTTATGTCTCGCTTTGAGTTCACGGAGAATTGTCTTTGCTGGTTGGATTTTTACCTTTGGGCGATTGCTAGTTAGTAGTCATTAAAACACCAAGGTTTGAAAAATGCTTTTTTACTAGGCTTGTTAAAACACTGCATGTTGGCATTTTGTTTGAGTCAAATTCAAATTAGTTGCAAAGACAATGTTTGAAATATATTTTCTTTAGCTTTCAGCTGAAACCAAGGAAGTTTATTGTATAACTGGAGGTAACACTGCTTCACTATTTTTGTCGAAAAAGCGAGCCGGTGATTTTGTCAGGTTATTGGTACACTGGTGAGACAAATCTATCGTTCTTTGAACTATCCTGATTCGTTGTTTTATCTATAAGTGAATCTACTCATGCAAATCACTGGAGTAAAATCACAAGTTGGAAAAAATTCATTTTTAGCGAATTTCCCCTATAGGGAAGAAGCTATTACCGTAGTCGGCATGGTAAGACCTAGGCCCGGGACCATGATAACTTTTCGTTTTGAGGTCCCCAGACCCCAAAAACACCATTCGTTCAAAACTGTATATATATATATATATATATATATATATCTATATATATATATATATATATATATATATATATATATATATATATGTGTCCGTGAGCACGATAACTCTCGTAAAAATTATCCGATTTTGATGAAATTTGGTATAAACGTGTAAAGCAACATTTATGACTTTAAGTTCGAAAACCAGCCAGATTGCTTTATCCGAAGGGGTATTTTGGGGGGGTTTTGTACCCCAAAAATGGGTTTTTTGAATTTTTTACATATAATTTTCGAAATAGTCAAATTTTAGTTTTTACCATTTGATTCAGCTTAAAAAACACACAATTCTGTATTTTGATCATTTCTCTACGTCAATTGGTTACCGAGATATTGAAAGTGCTAAACACAGTACGTTGTCTAATGTTATTCTTATGGAGGAAAAGAAAAATTTTATATCTCGCTTATTTATGAACATATACTGACAAAACTTGGTATACGGCTACATCTGGTTGTGAACCATTGATATTTGCTAAAAAAAACAATTTTTTGCCAAAGGCTCCCGTAGCAGCAAACCTGCGTACTCAGCCCCATGTTATTCTTATGGAGAATAAGTAACGTGTTATCTCCCTTAATTATGAAAATAAATTAATGAAATTTGGTATGTGGCTTTACCTAAATGAGTTATATTGATATTTGTATAAAACCCCATTTTTTGTTTTCCTTCCTTCAGCAAACCTGCATACTCATCCGCCATGTTATTCTTATGGAGAATAATTAAAATGTCACAAATCGTTTATTTATGAATGTATATTGATGAAACTTGGTATGTGGCTTTATGTGGTATTAATATACATATATATGCATTGGAAATTCGCTGAGTACGCAGGTTTGCTGCTACGGGGGTATTCATTTGATTTATGCATCTACTCTTGTCGTAAAATATGATAAATTATGAGAAAATAAACAAATGCAAGTTTATTAATGTTGAAATCATGAGTAGGTATTTGTTTGAATCACTTTGTCGACTCGTTCGATTTCAGCAAGTATTTCTTTGCCTCACCAAATTTGGCAAAGAACGGCTCGCAATTTTGTTCATCAGTGTTGCCTCCAGTATTACAAGTAGAACTCCTTGGCTGAAACTATAACAGCTGACAGCTAAATAAAGTATGATTAATATGTCTTTTGTATGATAAAAAAACATCTGAGAAGATATTGGAAGGTTATTATTTAATAAATTATTTGTGTGTACAAGAACAAAATCCTAAATTAAAAGTGTTTGTTTTCCTAAATTTGTATTTAATTTCTGTCAAAACTTCATGCATTTTTTTTAATTCCACAAGTGAGTTTCACGTTGTAAATGTAAGTAAATATATACTAAATAAATTTTCTGTAACCAGGTATTTTATTACTGTCGTAAATAAAGCAAAATGATAAGTTTACAAAATTAGAATGCAAACTGATGAAGATTTTAAATAATTTTGCAGTCAAAGCAGGTGCAATCAAAATAAATGTTTCAATAACAAGAACGTTTACTATATAACTCGTTTATAAAACACACACTCACTCCACCGTTATGTGAATTTGATTCTTTAACTTGTTAATTATGTGATCTGCAAGGTTATACAGCAAAAACAAAACCAACCGTGGGAAAATTTAAAACGAAAAATTTAGGATTAGACAACTGTATCTAATAAAACAATTCTCACCTATTCTATATTATTTTTAATAATTGTGGCGTTAGGCAAACTGAAATGTTTAACTGGTGTTGCAGTCTAGTTCTTTGAAATACTGAACTTACTTTTATAACAAAAATATTAAAATTAATAATGAATAATAATAACTTCTGATATCTATATATTACTCGGCTAAAGGACATTTTTGTGTTACCGATTTCTCGTATACGCGTTATCGTAGAATTATGAAACTTGGCACACTTATTTAGTACTATTAGGAGATGTCTTGAATGTAAATAATTTGGTGTTTGGGCGTGCCCTTTTGGCTTTCAAAGATTACATGTTATCCTTATGGGGACTTGCGTTCTGCTTTAAGTATTTGATTATACTTTTTATTTAATCAATAAACAGCTCTGATATTCAAATAAAAATGTAGCACAACAGCAATTACAGATGATTCATAGATACAAACTTTACTGACCACTGGAATGGTAACACACTTCTCTTATCCGTTTTAACTTCACAATAAAAAATAAATCTATTTGTGAGGGGGGGAGGGAGGATGAGGGACAGAACGAGGATGTGGTGGAGAGGTTTCAGACATAAATAAAAAGGACACTGATTACTGGAATGGCAACGCCTTTCTGCTTTCCATTTCAACTCTACATTAAACGGGTATAGGATGAGGTGGGGAGGTTTCAGGCCTAAATAAAAATACTAATGATTACTGGATTGGTATCACCCTTCTCTTATCCCTTTTAACACGTCTTATCCCACCGGTGGTACGCGTCGGAATTTTTGAAATGATTAAAAATACGATACAGCAAACAGTAATCTGAACAAAAGGACAGAGCATTATTTTTCAAGAACATAATTCTGACAAAAAAATTACACGTGCGCCAACGGTGGCCACGGTGTGTCTATATAAACCTAAAGCACGAATACATAGTTTGAATAACCAAGCAAAGCTCCGAATGCAACTTTAAAAAGGCATCAAATCAAATGGAAACAGTGCGCCACGGGTGGTACAAATCGGAGTTTTACAAAGTTTGCACATCGGGATTTTTGGGAAGTTCAAAAACTGACATAATTTTCCATCTGAACGTATTAACTCCAAAACAGCCAGAACAAACAGTTCCAGTGGCGGATCCAGCTTTAGAACAGGGGGGCGAACTTAGTGGTGGAATACCCCCCTCTCCCCCCCCGATTTTTGTAGTTATGGATAATAACTGTAATAGTAATCAAATATTAAAAAAAAAACAGTTACAGTGCCCGGCAGCAGAGAAGTCCGTTGGAGGCGGGGAGCCTGCAGTCGACGTGACCTTGAATAAACCAATACGCATCACGCGTGGTTGCCAAAGCTGTTTCCCCGCTCTAACAGCGCTTGACGCCGAATCATTGTACTAGTTACATTAAATCAAGGCGCTCGGGTAAAACATGTAAAACTGCACCAAATCTTGTAACACTGTGTTAAAGAACAATAAATTACGAACATTTTAAAAAAAGTTTAGGGCGATAGCTTTTTTTAGCGAATTTCCCCTATAGGGAAGAATCTATTACCGTAGTCGCCATGGTAAGACCTAGGCCCGGGACCATGATAACTTTTCGTTTTGAGGTCCCCAGACCCCAAAAACACCATTCGTTCGATACTGTGTATATATATATATATATGTGTCCGTGAGCACGATAACTCTCGTAAAACTGATCCGATTTTGATGAAATTTAGTATAAACGTGTAAAGCAACATTTATGACTTTAAGTTCGAAAACCAGGCAGATCGCTCTATCCGAAGGGGTATTATGGGGGGGTTTTGTACCCCAAAAATGGGTATTTTGAATTTTGTACATATAATTTTTGAAATTGTCAAATTTTAGTTTTTACCATTGGATTCAGCTTAAAAAAACACACAATTTGGTATTTTCATCATTCCTCTACGTCAATTGGTTCCCGAGATATTGCAAGTGCTAAACACAGTACGTTGTCTAATGTTATTCTTATGGAGGAAAAGAAAAATTTTATATCTCGCCTATTTATGAACGAATACTGACGAAACTTGGTATACAGCTTCATCTGGTTGTGTTCTATTGATATTTGCTCAAAATAATAATTTTTTGCCAAGGGCTCCCGTAGCAGCAAACCTGCATACTCAGCCCCATGTTATTCTTATGGGTAATAACTAAATGCTATGTCTCCCTTAATTAATAAATAAATGAATAAAAACTGGTATATGTCTTCACCTAGTAAAGTTATATTGATATTAGCATAAAACCCCATTTTTGTGTTCCTTGATTCAGCAAACCTGCATACTCAGCCCAATGTTATTCTTATGGAGAATAATTAAAATTGTATATAGTGCTTATTTGTGAATATATTTTTATGAAACTTGGTAAGTGGCTTTATGAAGTATTAAGACATTTATATCTCCATTGGAAATTCGCTGAGTATGCAGGTTTGCTGCTACGGGGGTGTTCCTTTTATATTAAAAACTAATTTGATTAGATTCTTTGATTGTAAGGCTAGCAAATTGAGTTCTTGGATGTTATTTTGATTTTGTTTGATGTACTAAACGTCTGAACTCTAAAATATCTACAAATCTAGTAAAGTTCTAGTAAAGTAAAGTTCAAATAAACAGCGATATAAAAGCACTATTTCTCGTTATAATCCAAATTTAAACCATTGAGGCAATTACTTTCCCTATAAATCTCTGACCAATGAATAAAAGTAGGGTAAAGGGGTATTGTACTTATATCCGGCACTCGGTTTCCAAGAGATCTACCGATCGTCACGGGATTAAGTCAGATGACAGTTCATGTTTTGGACGTCGATTTTAATTTAATTTGCATTTGTACAAACTGTGTTACAATAGTCATATAATGCTTTAAGATCAGTTCTACGTTTTAGTTAATATTGAGTGTTATATGGTAGTTGTGTTTTTTAGCGAATTTCCCCTATAGGGAAGAAGCTATTACCGTAGGTCTCATGGTAAGACTTAAGCCCGAGACCATGATAACTTTTTGTTTTGAGGTCCCCAGATGCCAAAAACACCATTCGTTCAAATTTTTATATATGTATATATATGTGTCCGTAAGCACGATAACTCTCGTAAAAAAAGTACGATCTTAATAAAATTTGATACAAATATGTAAAGTACCATTTATTTGAACGAGTCCGAAAACCAGACAAATCGCACCATCCGAAGGGGGGTTTTTGGGGGGTTTTGTACACCAAAAAAGGGTTTTTTGGGATTTTCACATGTAATTTGGATTTAAATCAAATTTTAATTTATACCATTAAATTCAACTTAAAAAAACAAACAATTTGGTATTTTCATCATTGCTCTACGTCAATTGGTTACTGAGATATTACAAGTGCTAAACACAGTAAGTTGTCCAATGTTATTCTTATGGAGAAATAGACAAATATTATATATCGGTTATTTATGTACATATACTGACGAAACTTGGAATATAGCTTCATCTGGTTGTGGTTTGTTGATGTTTGAACAAAAAACCAATTTTTCGCCTATGTTTCCCGAAGCAGCAAACCTAGGTACTCGGTCCCGATGTTATTCTTATGGAGAATAATAAAAATGTTATATATCTATTATTTATGAATGTATATGGATGAAACTTGGTATGTGACTTGACTTAGATAAGTTCTATTGATATTTGTATAAAAATCCATTATTTTTTGTTCCTTTTTGCAGCAAACCTGTGTACTCATCCCTAATGTTATTCTTATGGAGAATAATGAATATTTTAAATATCGCTTATTTATGAATATATTTCTTATGAATTCTGGTAAGAGGCTTAATGTAATATTAAGACATATATATTCATTGGAAATTCGCTGAGTACGCAGGTTTGCTGCGACGGGGGGATTTTTGTTCTAGCGAATTTCCCCTATAGGGAAGAAGCTATTACCGTAGGTCTCATGGTAAGACTTAAGCCCAAGACCATGATAACTTTTTGTTTTGAGGTCCCCAGATACCAAAAACACTATTCGTTCAAATTTATATATATGTATATATATATATGTATATATATGTATATATATATGTATATATATATATGTGTCCGTTACCGCGATAACTTGAGTAAAAAACGTCCGATTTTGATGAAATTTGGCTCAAATGTGTAAACTGACATTCATGACTAAGTTTGAAAACCAGAAATATCGAACCACGGGAAGGGGGGTTTATGGGGGTTTTAAATTTTCCAAAAATCAGTTTTTTGCATTTTTCACCCTAAAATTTTTAAAAAACTTAATTTTGGTTTTGACCATGTTATAGAGCTTAAACAAACAAATAATATGGTATTTTTAATTATTAACCTAGGTTAAGTGGTTGCGGAGAAAATCCAAAAAAACCTGCTCATAAAATCTCCCATGTTAATCTTATGGGAAAAAGGTTTTTGGCTTTTCCTCAGTTCATTTCTATGTAAACTTCACATTTGCTTTTACCAATCAGTTTAGCTCTACAAAACAATCATTTTGGTGTTTAAATTGTGATTCTACGTCAAACTGTTGCCGTGATATTCAAAGTGCTAAACACAGTATGTTGTCCAATGTTATCCTTATGGAGAATATTTAAAATTTGATATCTCGATTATTTATGAACGTATATTGATGATACTTGGTAGGTGGCTTCACCTAGTACTGGTATATTGATATTTCCACAAAAAATTGATTTTTTGTTGATTATCCTCTTAGCAGCAAACCTACATTCTCATCCCTAATGTTATTCTTATGGAGAATACGGAAAGCTTTATATCTCCCTTAATTATGAACATAAATCATTAAAACTTGGTATATAGCTTCACCTGGTTGAGTTATATTGATAATTGCAAAAAACCCGCATTTTTATCTTCCTCGTTGCAGCAAACCTGCGTTCTCAGCCCTAATGTTATTCTTATAGAGAATAAATAAAATGCTGTATATCACTTATTTATTTAAGTATTTTTATGAAACTTGGTAAGTGGCTTTATGTGGTAGTAAGAAATATATTCATTCATAGGAAATTCGCTGAGTACGCAGGTTTGCTGCGACAGGAGTGTTTGTCATTCCAAACAAATCTAATTACTTTATGCTCTCTTATTCACAGCTTGTGGGAGGAAAGTAGAAAACAAGATCTGTTTGAAACAACGGGTTTTAGCCAACATGAGTTCTGAAATAGAAGATGTGCCCGTCCCAAGTGAGGAAGGTGATGTAGAAGACACCACACCACGTCGAATGAGCTTCAGCAATTCAGTTCCTCCCTCTAAGCCCTTAGACGCATCAGATTCGGCTCCCCCACTTCCACCCAAATCACCACGGACGAGTTTCAGCGATTCGCCTGCACTTCCACCCAAATCACCACGGACGAGTTTCAGCGATTCGCCTCCACTTCCACCCAAATCGCCTCCCTCCAGACCTTCGGTTTCGTCTCCCCCACCCAAGTCTCCTCCATCCAAAGTTAATTTCCCAAGACCTCAACCTGGCCAGCCTTTTCATTATTCCAATAAGCCTTCGGTAAGTGACTTTTCGTTAAAAGGAAGGTAATTTATAGAAACTAGTATTGTGTCATCGTGTTAATAATTTAACTTACCAGTAGTTGATGTGTGCAATTTAATATTATTGTTTCAAGTTTTGTGTTGTCAAACATTTTATTGATCTATACAGCTCTGAATACCTCCAGAACCTTTCTAACAAGTCCCAAAATCCCAAGGAGGTCATAGGATATGATTAATTATAATTTTTCAGAAAATAGTTTACAAAAAAACACTTAAATATGATAGATTTTAGGCTAAATTTTTGAAAAGCCCGACAAAATATTTAATAAGGTTTTTCCAGAAGCATCTTAAAAATAAATTTTTATCAAGGATCCCGGGTATATGCCTATGAAACAATTAGAGAAAATTTAATAATTAATTTTAAATATTTTGTTACAGTAATTTTTTGGGGTATTGTCTGTCATAATAAACATTTTTGTTTTCCTTTACACTTTACTCTTCACCACAATCAATTGCTATAGATATAAACCTCGTGCGGATCTTCATGAAGCAGGCTTCATTGGTAAAAGTGGCTTCATTGGACCCAGGGGTGTTATTGGTAAAAGTGGTTTAAACCGGTTTTTTAGGGTGGGGGTGAGCGATTGACATCTGTTCTAAGTCTGCTGACTAAAAATCGCTTGTGAGAATCATCTGTTATGTGCCAAACCAAAAACATTGCAACCGCAAAGTGATTGTTATGCAAAGATCTTAGGTTAAAACTGTCCCACACATCTCGCAATCAGGCCTGAACATTCGGCCCAACATCCTCCCGAATGTTCAGTGAATATTCCGTACCGTATTCATGCTACCAGTCAAAATACTATGGCCCATCAAAGGCGAACTAAGGCAAGCGCGATAGTGTACTTAGTGTGATCGTTTATGTTCGGGATTGTTCGCCTCGCCGTGATTCGTATTCGCCAGTGCTCCGTTTTTTTTATTTTTTTGGCACGAATCAAAAGAGACGATCGGAAGCGAATGGGCGAACATGGTATTGGGAGAGCGTGTACTTGGTTAGTTTGTTATGCTCATTCGGATTTGGTTGATTTGGTGCAAGACTCGTTGTTGCGACTCGTTCCAAACATTTGGCGGGACATTCGAGCGAATCATTCGGCGATAGTGTACTGGTACCAAAAAGTTTGTGCAGCTCCCACACTTCTCGCGACTACTCCGAACATTCGGCCGAACTCCGAATGTTCGCGATAAGTGTGGGACAGCCTTTATTGGTTAGGCCTGATACAAATTATTTTAATTTGCCTTCAACCTAGCGAGTTCGCTGCGCCCATATGTTTAAATATTAGTTTTAAAGAAACAAATATTTAAATTACAAATAAAAAATCGGCAAAAGCAAATACACTTTTTTGAGAAAAACAGCTGGTCGTATTCAATGGCTTATGTTGACGATTCCATTTTAAACAAAACTCACGAAGCCTAATGTAATAATTTAGAATTTGTTAAGACATAATTTAAAATACAATGCTCAAAATCATAAAAAGTATATTGTCAATTATGGTTTGAATACCATCCTCTTGTTTATCATAAAAACGTAATTACTACTTTCACCCAGTAAAATATATTTAATATACAGAGTAGCCAAATGTTTTCCGCAGGAATAGTATTATGACACATGGTATTGTGAACTTCCTCTCCAACGCTGATCCCCCCCACTCTTCTGCTGGCACCCCCTACTCAGGCTTCACGAAGATCCGCACGAGGTCTAGTAATAATTAATTTAAAATATTTTTTTACAGTCATTTCTTGTGGTATTATATGTCATAATGAACTAATTTGTTTTCTCTTACACTTTACTCTTCACCACGTTCAATTAATATAGTATATTTATTGCAAACAATATTAAAACAATAATTTAATAAAAACTAAATTTTGTTTACTTTTTTTAATCATGAACATTTTGCTTCAATATTTATCTTGCTACTCTAAACATCAACAGCTGTTTCACAAGTTTTCATTGTTGACAAGTTGAATAATTCGTTCAATTCATATATTAACAGCTGATGACCTCGACCGAAAAGTGTTATCAAATTATGTTTTTTGTCCTAGGATGAAAAAGATCATCAAAACAATTTTTTTTGTCCGAGGAATAAAAATAAATCTTACATTTTGAAAACAGGTGGTTTAGAAGCAGTACGACAAAAAATTAGAATCACACATTTGAGCTAGTTGTAATTTTTTTAGCCACCAACTCAAAAGTGAATTTTAACTTTTTTGGCAAAACAAGTTAATCTACCAATCCCACCCACAGATGCAGCGCCAGATGAGCCAAGCGCTCCAGAGAGCGAGCCGCTTGTTGCCGGGCTGCCGCGGCGAGGTGTGGCTGTATGCGGCAGCTTACGTGGCCTTCTACACGCTCATCATGCTTTTCCGCATGTCGACGTTTGGCTTCATCTGCATCATGCTCTACACCATGCTGATTACCATGCTTGTCCTGCGGTACTTCGGGCATGGCCCACTCGTAGACCAGAACGCTTTCAGGAGATGATTTGTCATGATTGTTTAGAATGTGTTGTGCATGAAAATAAATACTGTTGTGATGTGTTACAGCTTTAATTTTGTTGTAAGTGTATAACATTTGGGAAACATTTGATTGACAAGTAAGTCAATGTTTGGCTGTTCAAAAATTGATCAATAAATTATCTGAGGTAATAGGTATTTTTAATGTGCCTAACGAAATACACATTGGTAAGCCTGTCGATTGTGTTTACAGTGCAATCACATCTTGGATCATAATCAAACTACACTAGTAATTAATAGTCATTTAAGCACCTAGGATAGTAAGAGCGTCATTACAGCGAGAGGGTGATGCTTGAAAGCACGAGTGCGTTAAATGATAAAAAAAGTATTTTAGGAATTGGCATTGCAGTTTCGATAAAACTGTTTTTCTATATTCAAGATGTGCATTATAAGGTTTTAGGTTAATTGGATTTTTGGAAATCACCTTAGGACTCTGCCCTACGGGGTTTTAAAGATCCTATGTTATTCTTATGGGCAAAGTATTTATAATGAACCAGATGATGACTTAATAGTTAAATCTAAAACTTAAAATATTGTAAACAGCTGTTTATCATTATGGAAATAAAAACCCTCCTCCATGAATGGCAACTGTCATAATGGAATGAATACTCCCGTCGCAGCAAACCTGCGTACTCAGTGAATTTCCAATGACTTAATACCACATAAAGCCGCATACCAAGTTTCATAAAAATGTATTCACAAATAAGCGATAAATACAATTTTAATTATTCTCCATAACAACAACATTGGGGATGAGTACGCAGGTTTTCTGAATTCAATGGTATAAATTAATACCCCCGTAGCAGCAAACCTGCGTACTCAGCGAATTTCCAATGCATATATATTTATCTTAATACCACATAAAGCTACATACCAAATTTCATCAATATACATTCATAAATAAACAATTTATGACATTTTAATTATTCTCCATAAGAATAACATGGCGGCTGAGTATGCAGGTTTGCTGAAGCAAGGAACACAAAAAATGGGGTTTTTTTGCTAATATCAATATAACTCAACTAGGTGAAGTCACATACCAAATTTCATTAATTTATTTTCATAATTAAGGGAGATAACATGTTACTTATTTTCCATAAGAATAACATGGGGCTGAGTACGCAGGTTTGCTGCTACGGGAGCCTTTGGCAAAAAATTGTTTTTTTGAGCAAATATCAATGGTCCACAACCAGATGAAGTCGTATACCAAGTTTCGTCAGTATATGTTCATAAATAAGCGAGATATAAAATTTTTATTTTCCTCCATAAGAATAACATTAGACAACGTACTGTGTTAAGCACTCTCAATATCTCGGTAACAAATTGACGTAGAGAAATTATCTAAATACCAAATTGTGTGTTTTTTTAAGCTGAATCCAATGGGAAAAACTAAAATTTTACTATTTCCAAAATTATATGTAAAAAATTCAAAAACCCATTTTTGAGGTACAAAACCCCCCCAAAATACCCCTTCGGATAAAGCGATCTAGCTGGTTTTCGAACTTAAAGTCATAAATGTTGCTTTACACGTTTATACCAAATTTCATCAAAATCGGATAATTTTTACGAGAGTTATCGTGCTCATGGACACACATATATATATATATATATATACAGTTTCGAACGAATGGTGTTTTTGGGGTCTGGGGACCTCAAAACGAAAAGTTATCATGGTCCCGGGCCTAGGTCTTACCATGCCGACTACGGTAATAGCTTCTTCCCTATAGGGGAAATTCGCTAAAATTTGATTTAAATAAAAGTTACATGTGAAAACCCAAAATACCCCTGTAGCAGCAAACCTGCGTACTCAGCGAATTTCCAATGCATATATATGTATATTAATACCACATAAAGCCACATACCAAGTTTCATCAATATACATTCATAAATAAACGATTTATGACATTTTAATTATTCTCCATAAGAATAACATGGCGGCTGAGTATGCAGGTTTGCTGAAGCAAGGAGCACAAAAAATGGGATTTTATACAAATATCAATATAGCTCATGTAGGTAAAGCCATATACAAAATTTCATTAATTTATTTTCATAATGAAGGGAGATAACACGTTACTTATTCTCCATAAGAATAACATGGGGCTGAGTACGCAGGTTTGCTGCTACGGGAGCCATTGGTAAAGAATTGTTTTTTTGAGCAAATATCAATGGTCCACAACCAGATGAAGTCGTATACCAAGTTTCGTCAGTATACGTTCATAAATAAGCGAGATATAAAATTTTTATTTTCCTCCATAAGAATAACATTAGACAACGTACTGTGTTTAGCACTTTCAATATCTCGGTAACCAATTGACGTAGAGAAATGATCAAAATACCAAATTGTGTATTTTTTTAAGTTGAATCCAATGGTATAAACTAAAATTTGACAATTTCCAAAATTATATGTAAAAAATTCGAAAAACCCATTTTTGGGGTACAAAACCCCCTCAAAATACCCCTTTGGATAGAGCGATCTGGCTGGTTTTCAAACTTAAAGTCATAAATGTTGCTTTACACGTTTATACCAAATTTCATCAAAATCGGATATATTTTACGAGAGTTATCGTGCTCACGGACACACACATATATATATATATATATATATATATACAGTTTCGAACGAATGGTGTTTTTGGGGTCTGGGGACCTCAAAACGAAAAGTTATCATGGTCCCGGGCCTAGGTCTTACCATGCCGACTACGGTAATAGCTTCTTCCCTATAGGGGAAATTCGCTAAAAAACATTTTTGGGGTACAAAACCCCCCCAACCCTGCTTTGAATGGTGCGATTCATCTGGTTTTTGTTTTGAACTCGTTCAAATAAATGGTACTTTACACATTTGCACCAAATTTCATTAAGATCGGACCTTTTTTACGAGAGTTATCGTGCTTACGGACACATATATATATATATATATACTGGGTGGTGCGAAATAATGGTCACTTTTGAAATAAGTATAACTTCTATAATTTTCAATACATTTTTTATTTATTTACGTTTACGGAATCTAGAGTTAATCCAATTAAAGAAAATTGGATGATACAATGATTATTGCACCCGTTCACGTACGTAAAATAACTTCTGCAAGATGGCATCCTTCTTCATTTATGCACACCAGAAGTATTTCCTCTAAATTCTCCATCACTTTTACTAAAGTTTATCTTTCAATGGCTGCTACTTCTGAACGGATGGCGTCCTTTAGATCATCTAGTGATCGAGGTTTGTGTATGTACACTTTTGACTTAAGGTATCCCCAAAGAAAAAAGTCACAGGCTGACAGATCAGGTGACCGAGCTGGCCAGTAGACGTCACCGAAGCGTGAAATTATAAGATTGGGGAACATTTGTTTCACAACGTTCATTGAGTCGGCTGCTGTTTGGGCTGTGGCGCCATCCTGCTGAAATAACATTTGATTCCTATTGAACCTGAATCTTTGAAGTTCTGGTCTCAAAAACTTACTGTGATACGAAGCATGTTAACATATAGCGCACTGAGTTTACCGTGACTGTCGCACCATTCTCTTCAAAGAAATGCAGACCAATTATCCCAAATTTTGATATTCCGCACCAAACTGACACCTTGGCACTGTAAGAGGCTTGTGGTGTAATTGTCTGTGATTTTCCGCTGCCCAGTACCTGCAGTTTTGCTTGTTTACGAAGCCGTCCAAATGAAAATGAGCCTATCATATTCAGAGTACAACACATCTAGCATTATTTCACAAAAACGTTTTCGGTGCTCATAATCACGTTCATAAAGCTGCTGGGTGATCATTATTATGTACGGGTGAAACTTCAACTCACTGTGTAAAATGCGCTGTAGCGAGCGACAGCTAAGACCCAACGTTGCAGCACGCCGCCTAGTGGACCGATAGGATCTCTGAAGCACTGACACTCTAACATTCTCGATGTTTCCTGGAGTAACCGCTGTACGGGGTCGCCCACTAGGTTTGACGTTTACTACAGATCCTGTTGTGCGAAATGCAGTCACCCAACGATGTACTGATCTGCGATCAGGGATCAGTCCATCACGTGCCACATTAACACGTTGCCAAAACAGCCGTTGCACATTAACAAAAGATTCATTGTTTCTAAAAAAATGCTCCACAGCGAAAACGCAATGCTTGACGTTCCACTGCGCCATCTCGGGGCAAACTGGGCATTATGGCCGACGACCTGACGCCGGCGACGATCACTGACACACTGACCCGCTCTACTGACCACTACTACGCAGTGCAAAATCCGACCATTATTTTTGCTCCACCCAGTATATATATATGCTCATATAAAAATTTGAACGAATGGTGTTTTTGGCATCTGGGGACCACAGAACAAAAAGTTATCATGGTCTCGGGCTTAAGTCTTACCATGAGACCTACAGTAATAGCTTCTTCCCTATAGGGGAAATTCGCCAAAAACTACTTGAATGGCAACTCTTATTCGATAGGCGAGAGTAGGCGTTATTGGGGAACTCTGCACGCCCCCCCCCCGATCTTATTGACCCCCCATTTTATGTTTTTTCCCCCCCTCTTCGATTTTTTATTTTTATATTATGTCCCCCCCATTTTATATTCCCCCCCAATTTTTATATTTTTTGCCCCTCCCCCGATTTTATACTTTTGCCCCCCCCCATTTATGCTCCCACCCTCCCCAATATTTTTTTATTTATTTATTTTTATAATTTTAGACACCACGTGTCAGCATTACAGTTCCAGGAATTCTCGCCGACCGAAGCGCACATGTCACTCCCTCCACCACCTTACCCCACCACATTCTCCCACCACCACTCCATCAGCATTCTACCATAACAGCTTATATCTAAACATACTTGAAAGGCATAATCAATGTATTTTCATTATGGAAATTAAAAAAACAACTTGAACGGCAACTCTCATTATTTTACATAAAACAAATACAATGCCTCTTCTGCGGCAGCAACGCACCAGGTACCAGCTAGACCTTTATATAGTTATTTCTAAAAGCGAATCCAAAGTGTTACGAGTACAGATTTGGAGTCGTAAAAACCACACGGCGTTCACTACCCGACAGAGTTCCTCGACTGAGCAACAGTACCCGAACTATATGCCAGTATATTTCGTTAACTTTGGTTTAATTGTACATTAAACGTGTAAAATGTAATTTTAATATTAAAAAATTATGTGGGTTGTTATTTTCTTTAGTTAATCTACCATTGATATACAACCCGTACGAAGGACGGGTACACAGCTAGTATCAGATAAATCTAGTCACTAATAATAATCCTTTTCACATGTGTTGTTTTAAATATTACAGCAATGTTAATAAATTCTCAACTCATGAAACTTATAAAGATTCAAAATTTCCTTCTGTTTCATTTCTACCAGTTACTAATTTATTTAGCTTAACAAAAAAAAAGCTGAATGTACTTCTGAAGTACTTCTGTACTTCTCACACTATTGAAAATATTCTACCTATGACTGTACCATACTTATTTTTTAAGGAAGAATCACTGTAACAGTTTTAAACCTGCCCCATACTTTCTTCAAAATTCTGCATTTAAATTAAACTACCGTAGCTTTTCCTGACAGCTTTGCTTTTACTTGGCACATAACTGGGAGAGCACAGATTTCTATCAAAATTAGGTGGAAATCCGCAGTGCCGAAGAGAACATACAATTGGCGAATGAAAAGGAACCAAGCGAATGCATATTTTTATGTTTGAATGGCTGAGTAAACGAAAAATGTTAGGCTTATTAAAATGATTGACCTTTGCAACAAGATGTATAATACCTCCGTCGCGGCAAACCTGCGTACTCAGCGAATTTCCAAAGCATGCATATGTTTCTCACTACTACATAAGGCCACTTACCAAGTTTCATAAAAATACATAGATAATTAAGTGATCTATAGCATTTTATTTATTCTCTATAAGAATAACAATGGGGCTGAGTATGCAGGTTTGCTGCAAAAAGAAAGAGAAGAAATATTTGCTTGTACAGTTATCAATATAACTCAGCTAGGTGAAGCTACATACTAATTTGTATTAATTTATGTTCATAAGTAACGGAGATATAAAACTTACTTATTCTCCATAAGAATAACATTAGGGCTGAGTATGCAGGTTTGCTATTACGGGGATAATTAACAAAAAATCAATTTTTTGTGCAAATATCAATATACCAGTACTACATGAAGCCACATACCAAGTTTCATCAATATACATTCATAAATAATCGAGATATCAAATTTGATTTATTCTCCATAAGGGTAACATTGGACAACGTTTAGCACTTTGAATATCTCTGCAACAGATGGACGTAGAATCACAATTTAAACACCAAAATTATTGTTTTGTGGAGCTTAACTGATTGGTAAAAGCAAATGTGAGGTTTACATTAAAATGAACTGAGGAAAAGCAAAAACCTTTTTCCCATAAGATTAACATGGGAGATGTTATGAGCAGGCATTTTTGGATTTTCTCCACAACCACTTAACATAGGTTAACAATTCAAAATACGATATTATTTGTTTTTTTAAGCTCTATAACATGGTCACAACCAAAATTAAGTTTTTAAAAATGTTAGGGTAAAAAAAGCAAAAAAAAGATTTTTGGAAAATTTAAAACCCCCATTTTCCCATGGTCCGATTTTTCTGGTTTTCGAACTTAAAGTCATAAATTTGGCTTTACATATTTGAGCCAAATTTCATCGAAATTGGAGGTTTTTACTTAAGTTATCGCATTCACGGACACATATATATACCGGGTGTCCCACGAAGAGGTTTAAACGTTTGATTTTATACTACGTGCCCATTCATGCACCGAACTTTTTTAAACTTTACACAGTTTACAAAGTAGGTTCTAAAAATATTCTGGAAAAATTTCAGCTCCCTAACCTTAATAGAAACAAAATGGCGGCATATTGAAAAACGATACTTTAAAAACATTAAAAAAGGTGTTTTTGGTTTTATAAAATATTTTTATTGTTACATTCTACGGCAATATGACTTTTAAATAAAAGAACTAGAACATAGCCTAATGGAAAACCTTAAAGTCCAAAATTATTCAAACTGTAACCCATCCACAGCAACACACTGATAACAGCGCGTAACAAATGATTCGTAAGCTCTTACAAAGAAACTCCGCGGTATCCGGAGAAGTTCCTCTTCTATTGATCGTTTTAGTTCCTCATCATTATTGAAGCTATGGGTATAAACTTGTTCCTTCAAATAACCCCATAAAAAAAAGTCACAAACAATCAATCAATCAGGTGATCGGGGTGGCCAATCTAAAAAATCACTTCCACGACCAATCCAACGGCCATGAAGGTTGCCATTTAGTAATTGCTTGACAGGATTTGCAAAATGAGGTGGAGCACCATCTTGTTGAAAGATTGCTTGATTCATTAAAAGCCATTTCTCGACTCCACTTTCAGTAAAACAGTACCGAAGAAAGTTAGGTTATGTTTTTATGGCTCAAGCGAAATTTTACAATCAAACAGCTGTTCTTCAACAATGAGCGTTAGAACCGCAACGTAGTAAACAAATCAGATAATAAATCATGAAAGTAGTTTTTATAGGAAGCAAATTGGTAAATTTTTCAATATGCCGCCATGTTTTTTCTATTAAGGTTAGGGAGCTGAAATTTTTCCAGAATATTTTTAGAACCTACTTTGTAAACTGTGTAAAGTTTAAAAAAGTTCGGTGCATGAATGGGCACGTAATATAAAATCAAACGTTTAAACCACTTCGTGGGACACCCGGTATATCAATTTGAACGAATAGTGTTTTTGGCATCTGGGGACCTCAAAACAAAAAGTTATCATGGTCTCGGGCTTAAGTCTTACCATGAGACCTACAGTAATGGTATCTTCCCTATAGGGAAAGAGGTGTGTGCATGATCAGATGATGTGACATAGATGCTAACGCAGCCAATGAAATGGCTGCAAACCTTTCTGTTGAAATGTCAGTTTTAGGTTCGTTCTATCATATGATCCAGAAGGTAAAGACATTGTTTGTTTACTATTATTGCGAGCCCATCTACGTCACACCAGCTGATCATGCACACAACGCTCTCTTATACATCTTGCCTTTGCAATACAATTGTCATACTGCAATAAACGATAGCCCCTTTCATTCCTTGCATTCCTTTCATTGTTCACCCTGATTTGATTTATAGTCAAATCAAATCACACAGCTGATCAAACTCCAACATTAAAAAATGTGTTTTAACTTGATACTTCTTTTATTTAATCCATGCACTTAGAAGAAATTGTATCACTAATACAATTTTCTCAACGAGACCTTTTATTTAAGTATATGGTTTGTGGGAGTCAAACTTGTGGTTTTCTCAAAAGTTCCTGCTTAGGTTTTGCTTTATATACCAGGTGTCCCATAAAGGTCCCCTCCTCTTAATTTTTGAACGACTGTAAATTTTCAATCTTTGGTAAATAGCCCAGTTTAATTAGACTAATCGGGTGAAATAATTCCCGGAGAGTTGGAACTTTGTTTAAACGTTCCTTTTGTTCGTTAGATTGAAGAAAATAAAAAGTCCTGATAGGTGGGGGTCGAGCTTGACTAAGGGAAGGGCTCTAAATGTGACATTTTCCAGTTTTTCACTTATATATCGGAATCCGTAAGTCATATTGAAAAGTGTTATATACAAATGTTAAAGCTTATGAAATTTCCTATAAAAAAGATTCTATGCACTTTTTCCCTAGGAACAACCATGTCCGATCTATGAGCTTCATAAGTTGTGACACTGACTTAAATTGCATGTTTCAGCGTTCTAAATTCTTTCAAACCCATTAATTTGTACATTATATGCATATAATAATGAAATATTAGTGTATAGTATTAAAATATAAACCTGTTCAGATAAGGAGGTGAAATGTGATTTAGAATGTTTATAGGTACATTTTGTGAAATGACGTTGGCAGCAATGAACTCAAAACAGTTTTGTTTACAGCTGTTAATTTATTAGTTGACACAATTGTCTTTGATTGTAAACATATTTTCCTTTCATTTAGCACCTTTCATTTTGCATTCATGATTATTTTTCCTAGTGTACTGTGATTCCACCCTCATCTCATAATGGTTGAGAGGTGTTTGATTTGTGATGAAAATATTGAGAGTGATAGGAGTGTGGTTCTTACGAGAGGAATGGAAGGGCTCTTAAAAGCCAGCTTTTCTAGGCAGGATGGAAAGAGCCAGATATTTAGAAATGGAACCCACGGAGTTGTTCACAATTATTGCCGTAAAAATTACACCAGACCAGACACTATTGCTGCTGATTTAAGAAACAAGCCAACGACCTCACAAGGAAGCTCTCGGCGTTCTAGCAAACCAAAATTTAATTTCAAACAAAAGTGTGTTTTTTGCTGTGAAGTAATTGATGAAGAGTATTATCGGAAACAGACAAAAAAGCCTGTAGAAAAACGTGAGAAGGTTTTTGATGTGCGCAGTTTAGAGATAAAGGAAAACATTTCGAAAGCTGCTAATGAAAGGGGGGATAAATGGGGAGAACAAGTATCAAGACGAATTGGAACTGTCAACGATTTGGTTGCAGCTCATGCGATTTACCATGACAAATGCTGTAAAGCATTTTTTTCGAAAAAGCGTTCAACTGGTAAAAAAAGAGGACGTCCTTCTGATGACTATGTGACAGCTGCTATGGAAGAGATCTACAGTTTTCTCGATATAGGGAAATGACTGTCAGTATTCTTTAACTGAAGTAATAGACGCAATTACTGGGGAAAAGCCGTCAGTGAAAACAGTTAAAGATAAACTGAAGGAGAAGTATGGAGAACGTTTAATAATAAGCCAGTTACCATCCCACAAGACTGTTCTGTGCTTCAAGGAAGTTGGTGACAAAATTTTGAACACGTCGTGGTATGACAGCAGTTCAAGGGGAAGAAGTGCAGAAGAAGAACGCTGTAGAGTAGTTCGCGCTGCAGCTGCAATTATAAAGGAAGACATACAAAGCCAAGCGTACGACACCAGTCATTAACCTCCAAGTGATGGTTTTCTTCGTCAGGTTGATGAGATTGTCCCTCCAACTCTTTTAACTTTCATAGAAGTACTTCTATGTTCAAAGACCCACGATAAAACTAAAGGTAAGAAAAAAGTAGTATCTCTTTCCCATGCAATCATAAGTGCTGTTCGCCCTCGTTCCTTTATTTCCCCTATCATGCATGGAATAGCCTTTTTCATACATCGGAAATATGGGTCCAAGAGCTTAGTTAACTTGCTAGCAAATTTAGGGTTCAGTGCCTCTTATAATGATGCTCAAATATTGGAGGTATCTGCCACTCTCTCTCCCCAACAAGTCATACCACCTGGTGTATTTCTCCAGTATGTGTTTGATAATGCAGACTACAACGTTGCCACACTGGATGGCCTGAAAACATTTCACAGCATGGGTGGCATCAGTTGCCTCACCCCAGCATATAAACTCCCTCCTGCGTTGATGATAGAGAAGATTAAAAAATGCCCCTCAGCTCAAGCCACTGGAACATTAGGAGTCATTCCACTGGAGATGTATGAAAATATTGGTAAAACTGGACTGAATGCTATTGTTGTTGAGGATATGAGCGACCGCTACCCTGTTCCAGACTTTCCTTTTCCTAAACTGTCAGATGTGTTATGGTTTTGTGGTAAGTGGCTCAGAACTGAGGAAATCCCCGAGTGGAAGGGTTATATGCGTGGACTATATGATGCAGAACATCCAGAGAAGAGTGCTGTACTGCCACTACCATTTATAAATGAACAACCTAGTGATAACAACACAATTTACACAGCACTTTACACAGCACTTAAATATGCAGCAAACCAATGCCATCAACAGGGAATGAAGACCTGCTATGTGACTTTTGACCAACCACTCTATGTCAAGGCCCGTGAAATTGTGGCATCCTGCCAAGAAGACCCTCATATGAAATCAGGTGTTGTAAGATTGGGTGGCTTTCACCTTTTAATGTCATACTTGGGATGCATTGGCCATATCATGGCTGGAAGTGGCCTCAAAGAAGCGTTGTGTACTGTTTTTGCAGCAACTTCAGTCGATAAAATGCTGACTGGCCATGCCTTCAGCAGAGCAGTACGAGGACACCTGCTGGTTCAGACTGTCTTGGCCGAAATTATTCTGAACAGTCTGGAGGTCTCAGATGAACAGAAGAGTGAAATTACCGAACTGTTGGCAAACCTCAAGGAAGACACACTCACACAAGATATGATGAAGCAAAATTTTCAATTGGGCCTCCTCCAAGCAAAAATGAAGAGTGCACTGTCATCCTTTGAAGAACACGGACCCACTGCTGCCCTATGGATTCAGTATTTTCACATGGTATCCCTAATGAAGCAGTTCATCGAAGCAGAACGTTCAGGCAACTGGGAATTGCATCTGTGCTCAGTTCAGCAAATCATACCATTCTTTCATGCAAGTGGCCACCTGCAGTATGCGAAATGTTCTCATTTAAATCTTCAGGATATGCGTACTCTTCCCAATACGCATTTCCCCCACAACTTCCATGATTTCACCAGAAGCTTTGCAGTGAGCAGATCAGATTCACCCGGATCTGGAAACTGGACTGATATGACAATAGAGCTCACTTTAATGCGCAGCATGAAGACCCATGGAGGACTGACAAGTGGTCGAGGGATAACTGATGCCGTATTAGCAAAGTGGGTTGGTGGTGCACCCACCTCAACTTCAATTTGCTCTGCACTGGAAGACTTTGCTGGCTTACATTTCTCAACAGGGGAGCAACATGTGGATCATCGAGCGTCTCGGCAAACAAGAGATGATGGGGATAGAAAGAAGCTATTCCTGTGGTTTTCTCAGCACCCACCCTTTCCAGACTCACCAGCACTAGTATCTCTGACAACAGGTGTAGTTGCAAACGGCGATGTAAATCGTCACAAAGCACTGGAAGAAGGCAAAAACACAATGAGGAAGATGATAGGGAAAAATTTTGGGGAGATGAAACAGGCTCGAAAAGACAAAGTCTTATCATTGGCCTCGGGAAAAATTTTGGGGAGATGAAACAGGCTCGAAAAGACAAAGTCTTATCATTGGCCTCAATGAGCAGCACTATCAAAATTAATAACGTAGTACATGTGGTGGATCCGCTCCTCATATTTCAACGAGTTGCAATTTCAAAGAAAAACGACGAGGATCTAGAGGACCTTCTGCGTTATGAGCTGGCGCCTTTCCCCTTAGCTCTGTTTGATGAAAGAGGGATGAGAAAGACAAATAAGTCTTCTTTATATGACTTTTTTCATGTTCATCTGGTCACTCCAGACCTTAAGCTCTACAGTAATGTGATTGATGGCGGCTTCTTGTTACATCGCGTTAAGTGGGGCGTAGGCTCAACTTTCTCAGTTGTAATCAACCAATATGTGACTTATGTAAAGAAACACTATGGTGAATTCTGCACTGTTGTGTTTGATGGTTACTCAGATCCTGTCAAAAGTACAAAATATGCTGAACAACAACGTCGAGCCACCACCAAAACCGTATCAGTCGACATTGATTTCACTGAAGAAATGACAGTGACAGTACAGCAAGAAAACTTTCTTTGTAATGACAAAAATAAGGCCAGGTTCATCAATATGCTGTCTCAGAAAATGATCTCCGAGGGTATTGTAGTCAGACAGGCTGAGGCTGATGCTGATACAACAATTGTGCGGTGTGCAGTGGAAAAAGCAGCATTCATTGGTCATGTTGCTATCATTGGAGAGGATGTAGATTTGCTGGGCCTGCTGATTGCGTTAGCTCCACTTGAGCAAGAAATTATATTCTTCAAACCAGGAAAAGGTAAAGTGGAAAGCAGAACATAGTCCTCCGTGGAATTGCAGAAATGTGACTTTGCCAGAAGCATATTGTTCATTCACGGGTTTAGATGGTGTGATACCACCTCGTCATTATTCAGAAAAGGCAAGTCATTGATTGTGAAGTTGTTTAGTAGGGATAGCAGTCTCGATACCATCTCCAACGTATTTTACAGCTCGACTTCGACGCAAAAAGAAGTCTCGACAGCCGGTGAGCGGGTGATCCTAGCGATGTACAAATCCCGAGAGAAAGATCTGGACAAACACCGATACATCGCATTCTTCATCAAATCCACCACTAGGGTGAAGGCAGACCTCCCGTCTCTACCACCAACGAAAGGCTCTGCCCAGCAACACTCGTATAGAGTGTATTTGCAAGTGCAAGAATGGCTGGGAAATAAACTACCGCCAACTGATTGGGGTTGGACAACGGGCGCCGAAGGACAGCTACAACCCCTTACGACCCTAGATCCTGCTGCTCCAGCCGCTATCCTCAAAACAATATTTTGCAACTGTACAAAAGGTTGTGGAACACGTTGTGGGTGCCGTAAAGCGGGGATCCACTGCTCAACAATGTGCGGAAACTGCGAGGGAGCGTGCACTAATGGCCCTCCGGTAGACGACGATTCCGTGAATGAGGACGACCCTGAAGAAACCCTGGATCCTCTAGTTTAAACGATATGACCCATGTTTGTAATTATTAACATTATTTTTATTAATATCAACTTTAAAAACTGATATATTTTACTTTTAAATGGAAATAAAACACGATTTTTAATACGGTATACTGTTATTTTCTTGGCCCTTTAGCCCTAAACGGTTAAGTCCTATGACGAAAATGCATAGAATCTTTTCTGTAGGAAATTTTATCAGCTTTAACTTTTGTATATAACACTTTTCAATATGACTTACGGATTCCGATATATAAGTGAAAAACTGTAAAATGTCACATTTAGAGCCCTTCCCTTAGTCAAGCTCGATCCCCACCTATCAGAACTCTTTATTTTATTCAATCTAATGAACAAAAGGAACGTTTAAACAAAGTTCCAACTCTCCGGGAATTATTTCACCCTAATGACAATTTTTTGTTTAATTTGACTGGGCTAAAATGTCATTAGCATAAGTCAAAGTTTTTTTAAGTGGTTAAGGGTTTCAACCCTCACCTCTAAATAGGGGTTGCTGGGGGTAGTTTTAGGGAATTTTCCCTATAGGGAAGAAGCTATTACCATAAGACTTATGCCTGAGACCATGATAACTTTTGGTTTTGAGGTCCCCAGATGCTAAAAACACTATTCGCTCAAATTTATATATATGTACATATTATATCTATTTATGTGTCCGTTAACCCAATAACTTTTGAAAAAACATCCGATGTTGATGAATTTTGGCACAAACGTGTAAAGCAACATTTACGACTTTAAGTTTGAAAACAATAAAGATCGGACCATGGAATGGGAGGTTTATGGGGTTTCAAAAATCAGTTTTTTACATTTTTTACCCTAAAATTAAAAAAAAAACTCAATTTTGGTTTTGACTATTTTATAGAGATTAGAAAAAAAATATTGTATTTTGAATCATGAACATAAGTTAAGTGGTTGCAGAGAAAATAAAAAAAGGTGTTGATAAAATCTCCCATGTTAATTTTATGGGGAAAAGGTTTTTGGCTTTTCCTCAGTTAATTTTACTGTAAACATCACATTTGCTTTTACCAATCAGTTCAGCTGTACAAAACAATAATTTTGGTATTTAAATTGTTATCCTACGTCTAACCGTTCCAGAGATACTCAAAGTGCTAAACACAGTACGTTGTTCAATGTTAACCTTATAGAGAATAATTAAAATTCGATATCTCAATTTATGAATGTATATTGAGAAACTTGGCATGTGGCTTCACCAAGTACTGGTATATTGATATTTACACAATTTTTTGTCGATTGACCCCGAAGCAGCAAACCCGCATACTCAGCCCTAATGTTATCCTTATGGAGAATAAGTCCTGTTTTATATCTCCCTGAGTTATGAACATAAATTATTAATAAAACTTGGTATGAAGCTTCACCTGGTTTAGTTATATTGATAACTGTATAAAAACACATTTCTTATCTTTCTTGCTGCAGCAAACCTGTGTACTCAGCCTTCAATGTTATTCTTATGGGGAATAAATAAAATTACATTCATGTATTTTTATGAAACTTGGAGAGTGTCTTTATGTGGTACTGAGAAACATATACATGCACTGGAAATTCGCTGAGTACGCAGGATTGGGGGTATTTATTATTTTTTAAATAATATCCCTTAACAAGTTGCATATAATTTTAAAGATGATAAAAAAATAAAATTAATGCCGCAAACTAGACCTCTCTACGTTAATTTAATCCAATGTTATGGCCAGCCAAAAATGTATTGATTTTGTTATTTAAACTGCTGATTCGCCTCCTTACCTGAAATCAAAGTGGGCAAATCCAACTTTCCCTTTATCAAACCTTTGAATAAAGACCATTTAAAGTGCAAGAAAGTCATTTTAAAACCATTTATTCACCTCTTGGCAAAAATAAAGGTTTTAAAATAACTTTCTTGCACTTTAAATGGTCTTTGTTCAAAGGTCTGATCAAGGGAAAGTTGGATTTGCCCACTTTGCATCTGATTTCAGGTAACGAGGCGAATCTTAGCAATTTAAATAACGAAATCAATTCATTTTTGGCTAGCCATAACTTTAGATTAAATTAACATGAGAGGTCTAGTTTGAGTCATTAATTTTTTTGTCCTCTTTAAAATGGTAAGCAACTTGTTACGGGTTGCTATTTAAAAAATAAATACCCCCGTAGCAGCAAACCTGCATACTCGCGAATTTCCAATGCATATATATTTGTCTCAATACCACATAAAGCTACATACCAAGTTTCATCAATATACAATCATAAATAAACGATTTATGACATTTTAATTATTCTCCTTAAAAATAACATGGCGGCTGAGTATGCAGGTTTGCTGAAATAAGGAACACTAAAAATGGGTTTTTATACAAATATCAATACAACTCAACTAGGTAAAGCCACATACCAAGTTCTATTAATTTATGTTCATAATTAAACAAGATAACACGTTACTTATTCTCCATAAGAATAACATATGGGGCTGAGTATGCAGGTTTGCTGCTACGGGAACTATCTGCCAAAAAATGGGTTTTTGTGCAAATATCAATAGACCACAATGAAATAAAGCAATATACCAAGTTTTGTCTGAATACGTTGATAAATAAGCAAGATATACAATTTTTCTTATCCTCCATAAGAGTAACATTGGACAACGTACTGTGTTTAGCACTTTCAATATCTCAGTAACCAATTGACGTAGAGCAATGATTAAAACATCAAATTGTGCGTCTTTTTAATCTGATTCCAATTATAAAAATAAAATTTAACTTTTTCAAAAATTATATGTAAAAAACTAAAAAAAAAAACATTTTTGGCGTACAAAACCATCCCAAAATACCCCTTTGGATAGGTCGATCTGTCTGGTTTTCGAACTTAAAGTCATAAATGCTGCTTTACACGTTTGTACCAAATTTCATCAAAATCGGAGCTTTTTTATGAGAGTTATTGCACCCACGGACACACACACACATATATATATATTATTAGATTGAAAACAAAATTTCCAGAGTACCCTTTTTTAAACATTTTTATTACACAACGCGTTTCGGCTATAATGCCATTTTCAAAGTGTATAAAAAGTATAACCTTAAAATAAAATAGTAAAATTTAAAATGAATAAACATATGTTAAAATATAGATAAAGTAAAAAATAAATAAAAAATACAGACAAATAGGGTTATCAAGGTAGATAGCGTTCATCAAGCTATTATTTGTTTCTTAATTCTTCAATTTTTTCAAATATTGGATTTTGGATTTCATTCTTTATCACATTTAGAATATTATTAGGGTCATATTTTTTGTTCTTATAGATTTGGTATTCTTCTAATATGTTCATCTTTTCTCCTTTTTGTGCAATATTTAGAATTTCCATATTTTCTGAGATATTTTTGTAACTATTTTGTTTTCAATCTAATAACATTATTAGTAGCCCTATTTGTGAACTCAAGTAAAATATATTTATATATATATATATATATATATATATATACAGTTTCAAACGAATGGTGTTTTTGGGGTCTGGGGACCTCAAAACGAAAAATTATCATGGTCCCGGGCCTAGGTCTTACTATGCCGACCACGGTAATAGCTTCTTCCCTGTATGGGAAATTCGCTAAAACTACCCCCAGCAACCCCTATTTAGGGGTGAGGGTTGAAACCCTTAACCACTTAACAAAATTTTGACTCATGCTAGTAACATTTACCAAAGATCGTTTTAAAATTTAGTCATTCAAAAATTAAGAGGGGGGGGGACCTTTATGGGACACCCGGTATAGACAATGATTGAAACAGTTTACAAGTCCACAGATGTCAGACATAATACACTGTGGGCTATGCTTAAAATATGTATACAATTTGTAGAATCAAAAACAAATATAGTAGAAAAATAATTACGACATTTTTATTTCTGAATTGAAGTTAATTGTCTTTGACCAAATTTAATGTTAAATAGTTTAAACTTGGGAAAAAAATTATTATGAGTATAAAAAAATAATTAAGTCTAAAAATTAAGAAATGGAAATAAATCAAACAGGCTCAATGCTTTTTACTATTTACATTATTTATTATAATTGGACAGACAATTACACATACATAAAAATTATATTCCGTGATTACAATTCATGAGTACAACTCATCACTTTGGACTAAATTTATGTGATTAATATCCTATGTAACTATTAAATAATGTGCGGCAAAATAACGTATTTTTTCTTGTATATTTTGTTCTGCGTTGCGATTCTTGGCGTTGGGATTCTTGTAACAGCTGTGTTTTTGTTACGAAGTCCTGACAAAATAGCCTTCTTTAACAGTTTGTTTATTAATTATAACACCAAACTAAGAAATAATAAATGTACGGAAGACTATATTCAATTTAGTAAGTAGGATATTGTGAAAACTAATAAATTCATGGACTAATTCAAGCACTTAAAACAGTTTGGTTACAAATAATTACTGCAGTAGGCCTCAGCTGCAAGAGCAGCCTAAAACCATGGGTCGCCGGAAGGGTCGTGGGAGGCAAAACTCGGGACCCAACAGGGTTTTCCAAGTTTTTTTTTTATACATGCAAATATTTAAAAATTTAAGCTTTTCCTGAATGCATTTCTTGTTTCAATATGAAACAATAGGAAGACCAAAATTAAATTAAGTAAGAAAATATCCTGTTCTTAATTTAATAACATAATACTAAAAGATTCTAAACAGGCGCAGATCCACGGGAGGAAATGGGTGAAATTTCCCTCCCCCCCCCAAGGCAAAAGGTTGGAGTTGCGTGCGCACCCCCGGACTAGCACTACGTCTGCCCGGCAGCATCATCACGACTTGTCGTCTGATTGATGCGTCGTCAGTCAGACTTATATGACTGTAATTAGGGGTGTGCGAGTACTCAAAACTTTGAGTTTTCCACCGAGTATTTCAATACTGGAAGTTTTGAAAAATACTTAAAAGTTCGAGCGAGTATTTCCCGCCGAGTTCCGGGCGATCGCTAATGATTGCGATCGGCCAAATCGCGTAGTAACGTCCGCAGAAGGCGATTGCATCACGTAAAATCGGCCGAAAATGACGACCAAACCACGTAATTTTGGTCATAAATGACGACAAAAAACATAATATCAGCCGTAACTAACGATAATATTGATTACCTAATATTGATTATAAGGAATATCCAGACCAGGTGATTTGGCCAAATGACAATCACACCGTGCTTTATCATCTGGAAACAATGTCAAACCGTGTTTTATGTCAAAACGTAATCATGTTTGATTGTACTGGCCAAACATTTGTATTGCTACTCATGAATTAGTTAGAAACCATGTTTAGATTATGAAATCTGGAGTCGTATCCAAATCCCATTACAATATTTGAAACTATCAACTCATCGCAAATATTCGCTCAAAAATACTCGAAACTCAAAAATAATTGGCACTACTCAACTTGACTCGACTCGATTACAAATAAATCATTACTCGCACACCCCTGCCTGTAATACAACTACAGGGTGTCCATAGACCGGAAATTCCAGGAAAATCTGATAATTATACGGGAATTTTGGCGAAAATTCGTTAAATTAGTTTAAAACACCTTTTTCGGCCGTTCTCGTGCATGTGGCTCGGTTGTTCTTTCCTATAAAACACGTTTTGGTTGTCATCTTCAGCCAATAAGAAACATTGCCAATCGTCATTTTCGGGCCATTAAATGCAACTAAATTCCTGTTTCTGACCCATCGGACGCAGATTAATAGGGGTGCATTGGCAATAGAATGGAGTCGAATTGCCGATTAAATTGGTAAAAATATGTTCCGGTTGTCATTCAGGCCTATAAAACTGGATCCGGCTTTATTTTTCGCTGGAAAAATGTGGTCCAATTGCCAATTTTTATGATTAATCACGGTTAGATTGTGATTTTTGGCATGTATTGAGGCTTGGTTGTAACTTTCGATCAATAAACTCGTTGCGGCCGTCGATTTCGGACTTTAAAATGCGAGGAACAGTTGTTTTCGGCAAATAGAATGCTGTGAAATTGCCTCGACCGATAAAAAACTTTGCGGTCATAGTTTTTGGATGGTAATTATGCTTTAGAATTGCCGGTAAAATTAGCGATTTTGGCTGATAACACTCACCCGGTCGGTAAATTTGTCTAAAAACATAGTTTGACCGTTTTCAGGCTATAAATGCAGCCCAAAGGACTCCCGGACTCCCTACCCCTTAGGGGTAATTCGATACCCCCCCCACTGTGACTCCCTGAATCCGCCCCCTGATATTCTAAACCACGAATCACTAAATAAATAGATTAACTGTCAAACTTCACAAACACAAAAAATGAAAATAACACATAACTATTGTCTAAATTTAACGTTTAATAATTCTAATGCTATTAATCACAATTACTATTTCTTGTGTTTCTGAGATCATTTAAAATGAGTCATTAAAATAATACTTCACAATGAATTTGAAATATCTATAAGTATTTCATTAGAGAGAGGCGAGAGGTGATACTGGAAATGTGTAAAATTAGAAAGATAACCTAAACTAAAATGACAGTGACAATGAAAATCTGTGGTTAAACAAATACTCCAGTGCTATTCTAAAAAACACCATATTCTTAAGACAAATGATCAATTTAATAGTTCACAAAATGTTCTGAATTAAGGTTATTAATATTAATTAATGTACAGTATTCATCTTATTGAACTAGAAGTAGTTCAGTTTCCTTCCTCAACTATGCATAACAACAATTTATATCAACTGAAATAACCAAAGCAATTTGTTTGTGGTTTATAAAAACATAAATATTAGTACTATGCATTACTTTATACCAAGGAATAAGTCTAGCTTTACTACAACTAAGCTAAGAGATTCAGAATTCAGTTTCACACACAGAGAAACAGCAAAATATATCACAAAAATAAATTCAACAACACATTTTGGATTTCTAGTAAATATTCTAGGAACCTGAGTACAAAAGCTAAGGCTAAAATGATCTAAGGCCAGACACCATTTATTCGTATTAAGGCGAATAAATGTGTTGATTTTATAAACAAAAGAAGGCAAAGTTCGGAATGGATTGCTAGCAGGTTCTACCTCTTATCATACAGATGACTAGCATTCAAATAGGGTACATTGGTCCGATATACACAAAACTTAACCTACAAGGCTGGAAAATAAGGCTGGAATGAATTTCTTTGTTAATAAGATTGGATCTAACTAGTTTTTTTATCTGAGATTTTATGCAATATAGTAGAGCTCTAGCCATTTGAAGTGAAGAAAGTGATAGTAAAATCGGATTAATTTATAAGATCAATGTTATTATATGGAACAATTAAATTTAGAGGTAGGTAAAAAATTACAACATCCATGGAAAATATCAATATTCCAATTTGATAAATAACCATTAGAGTATTTGGTGTATTAACCCTTTGAACCCAAGTACCAATATGTTACTATTTGAATCTGAATCCTAAAATCATAGTTAGTTAGGTATTAGTTAGGTATAAGTGATTGTATCGTTAGAAGCACTATATACAGTCTGAGTCAGACAAGTGGTCTAACCTGGAAACGGAACCAACAGGTCTATAGTGAATAGCTTGAATAAACATCTGCCCGACACTCAGCTACCATGATGGTGGGTGAGCGGTCTAAGAAGCTAGCCTCCCGGCACGGAGTAGCGCCAAGATTGAGGGTTCGAATCCCATCTCGGTTGATAGTTTTTATGTGCAACTCATGGTGTGTCTGCGGCAGAGTTGAAGGAGAAGGCGAACCTTAGGGAAACGCTGGTTGGCTCGGGACCAAGGTGATGGGATGAGTGGATTCTTTGTGAGTTGCACATCTGATCAGGTATTTTGCTACTTTATACTTATCCTTACTGTGTGTGTGACCTCCAGAAGAACGTTTATTTACAATTTAAATGTTCAGGCGATCAAAGTATCAAAGAAATAACAAAACATCATAGATTAAACTGCTCAATTCTCAAGCTCGGGGTTCAAAGGATTAAATCTCTGCTCACTGGGAACATTTCATTTATTCAGAAAAACACGTATTTGTGAAGTAGCTACTGTTGTTATGGAGCTATGTAACTTTTAGGTATATGACATAACATAATAACAACATTTTGTAATTTACAAATTAATAATGTTTTTGAGAAATCTTTTAGCCAGGCAAGGTAGGCCTCAGTCCTTTCTTCCCCTTCCTGGCAGGGTAGGGGCCCTTTTGGGGAACCATTTTGGCATTGACCAACTATTTTCTATTGGCGACAGTTGAAAGGAAATAAAGTAAAAAATTGTCAGAAAGTATATGACAGTACAATATTTTACAAGCTCAACGCGTTTGAAAACATATTGCTTCAAAAACATCTGTTTTCAACACATGCATTAAGATTCTAAAGTTGTTATTTTTTTAAGGATAAAAAGTATTATTTTGATGATATTTTTTGTCCTAGGGCAAAAACATCATTTGATGACACTTTTCGGTCGAGGTCGAGCTGTTGAATAAGAATTGAACGAATTATTCAACTTGTAAACAATGAAAACTTGTATAACAGCATTTTGTTTAAAGTAGCAAGATTAAGAAAGCAAACAAAAATTAAAGGTAACCAAGTAAACCAAATTTAGATTTTGTGAAATTGTTATCTTAATATTATTTTCAGTATGACCAAAAATATAGAAATAGATATAATTTATAGGAAGCCAAGGGATCCAATTAGTTTAAGTTTTATTATATTGATACTAATTAGTGCAATACCTAGGAAATACAACAGTCGTGTCTCCTGTATTCTGTGATTAACCTTTTGAATTATTTTGAACTGTCTTCTGTTTAAATTATCCAAGTAAAAGTAAACTTCTGTCCATAAAGACATTGTAAAATAACACTGGGACATTTATTGTTTATTGTGTCATGTAATGTTACACAGCAAAGTAACATTTGGGGCAGAGCCCTAATGTAAAATCAGAACTTAGACTTCTTTTCTTAATTTAGATCTAAAGATTCAGTTTACCAAGTTTCATCTTTCCAGCATCTCGGAAAGTTGGAGAATATGTGATAAATATCCCAGGGTTTTGTTCATTATATAAAATTATGATACGGTTTGAAAATAATATAGGGATCAACACAAATTCCGACCTGTATTCTTTATTCATGTTAACAATTCATTCTCACCTTAATTTTATTTTATATTACGTTTTGATATATTTTTTAAATTCCTTTTTCCAATAATCTTAAAATTACAAAAAAAACCCGCAGTATAATGTTGTTCTCTAGTCAAAATATTTAAAACCAAGATGTAATCTAATACGTCTTGCAACGCTTAAAAATATATTTACACTTACACTCCATTAACAAGACGGTTAAATGTGCATCAAAGATGATGCAAGGCAAACTTTCATTATAAATTTACAGAGTAAAATATACATTTAAAGTACAAGTTTACAATTCGTTAGTTTAACTGTGAAACCTCACATATAATTTTTGTTGAATTTAGGAGTTATTTACCAACATGTAGGATAAAAATCACTGCACCTTAATAGTACTATCTTGTAAAATGAGAAAAGTGTACTTTAAGGGAAATTTTGGCATTAAATTTACCTCGTATGTCACACAATACGGCAGGCCTGACTTTTGATCATGATTGTAAAAAGTTGGTATTTTTGTGGTACAAGGTCCCACAGTTAAACCAAAAAATTTTGAAATATTGTAAGACGGCAATATACTAGACAGGTGTATTTTACAAGGAGGAAACGGTTTTTTGTCTGAAATACTATAGCTGTTTATTTAATATGTTTGTAATTTGTGCAGGAAGCAGTGCTTTTTCCTTTGTTACTTCATTTAAATTTTAAAATATGACTTTTTCTGAGGTTATTAGCAAAAATATATGAAATTGATATAAAGTACCTACAGCATGATGAGGAACACTAATACCACCTATCAAGGGTTAGTTACATCCCACAGGTGTAATAGGTAAAGTGTTAAGTTATATATAAACGTTTAAAATTGAATATGGACTAGGGATATTATTATTTGGAAAGAATATCCCAACCTGAATTAGTTAGGTTACACTTTATTTAGTTCAAGTACCTAAATTGATAATCAAAGATTCAAAAAGCAATGTTTTCACATTAACAATATATTTTGAGTCTATTTATATAAATATATTAGTTTGAGGAAACAGGGAATTTTTTATCTTGCCACTCGCTCTGTGTCCATGTCCTATAGTATTTTCTTTAGTACATGCAAAAATATTAATAAGAGTACGAAAAATATTTCAAAACTCATAGATATGTTTAATACAATATTATACAGTCTTTTAAAACCGGTGTACTCATATGACTCTATCTGTATAATATTTACAATATTTCTCACAAATATAATCTACACGCAACTAGCATCATTACAAATTACACTTAAGCTAATAAAATACGATAATATAATATTCCTGAGTATTATTTATTTACAATTCACTACTTACTACACTGGTCTCAAATTTGTATTTTGTTTTAATGGCAGTAGTATTATGGTCACGGCAAAAGCTAATCACTTAATTTTTGGTGCGAAGATTTTCTCAGTGACAGAAACTATTGATATTCACAATTAGTTTTGCTTAACTAATGATTATGAGTTAATATTGTACATATCAGTTGCAATAACATTACTAGATATGCTAACACAGACATTACAAATATCATAGACGTTACAAATATAATTAAAGGAGTCACGTGATTTTCTATACTTGTAATGAAAAATACATACAAACTTTTACAATACTTTTGGAGGCACAGGTTATTGTATTTTGTATTTAGTTTTCTAGAAAGAATTATAAATTAATTTAGAAGATTTTCATTTTTGACTACGGTACTCAATGTTGTTTTTATTAACACTTATAATTAAAATATTATGGTCTGTCTAGTACGTTTCTCCTTATACAAAAATCTACTGCTAATTAGATACAATTTTAAAAATATGTCAGTCTCTTATTTTACTATCCAATAAAAAACTTTCACATGGTAAAATATTAATTTTTTTTCCTAAAATACAATGTTGACAATAGACTTTTTTGATAGACAATTAAAATATAATCTATTATCAATTTACTATACTGAACAGGTCATCATATTGGATCAAATTATTACTCTTACACTGTTTTTAAAGCTATGACATGATTAATTGGATAATTTGTAGGTGCAACATTTGTACAATACATAAGAAATACTGTATATAGAAGGAGATATGTTGTATATAATACCTACATGTATGTTTATCAGAAGTTAGACAAACTAAAAATGCTTTATACTCAAGACTTGGCACACTGAAATTTCAAAATTCATACCAACTCTTGTTATTTGTGTAATTTACATATTACTCCAAGCATAGCACTTATTAAAGCCTTTATTTTACTTCTTTAAGTTAGGAGTGTGTTTAGTGAAGAGGTCTAGTATTTAAGAGGTCTAGTATTTAGTACATTATCTATCTAGTTTGGCCTTATAATTTTCATAAAATCCTATTACGCAGAGTTCATTATCAAAGATGCCCAAATGTGACAAAATTCGAAGCAGGATGAAATTTTGCACCCAAAAAGCTTCGGTTACTGATAAAGAAGGATGATTTAAAGTTTTAAAAATGACTTTTTTGTTATGTACTCTCTGAAGTTGGGAGAGTATGTTTTATATATAACTTAGTTAAAAGTAATAACTCAAGAAAAATACTGATTTAATGCTATACAGCTAATTATGGAAGAGGAGTCAAAAGTACTTCCTTCATTAAAAAACAGCTTGTTAGAGAATTTTTTTAAAAGCTATGCCTAACTTGGCTCGAGTCAAAAAATCTGTTTTCACACACCCCTACCTTAAATTTCCTCACTAGGATGTTTTTAAAAGTTCAATTAGTAAACTTAGACCTAAGGGGCAAAAGGAGCGTTCAGAACAAACTCCGCCTAATTCTGTTATCTGCATTCCTAAGCATATCACCCGAAACTACCCTACATTTGGCTCATACAGCTAGTGCTCGCCCGACCTCAACTTGTCGCGTGGTCAGATTAAGAGCAGACCTGGGTGGAGTCGGGGGTTCGGAAGTGGGTGCGGAGGTGGAACATGAACTGGTCCCGGTTGGTGAAGGACTGGTGGCACATGAGGCAGTAACTCTGGTCGGGCTGGGGGAACGGCCCACAGTATGTGGCTGTGTCGAGGGGCTGAAACACAGACAAACAATACACAACAGCCCACCCAGAACCTTGTCACTGTATTAGGACTGGTGGCACATGAGGCAGTAACTCTGGTTGGGCTGGGGGAACGGCCCACAGTATGTGGCTGTGTCGAGGGGCTGAAACACAGACAAACAATACACAACAGCCAACCCAGAACCTTGTCACTGTATTAGGACTGGTGGCATATGAGGCAGCAGCTTTGGTCCTGCTGGGGGAACGCCCCGCAGTACGTGGCTGTGTCGTCGAGGGGCTGGAACACAGACAAACAGTACACAATAGTCTACCCAGGACCTTTTCACTGTATTAGGACTGGTGGCATATGAGGCAGTAACTCTGGTTGGGCTGGGGGTACGGCCCACAGTTTGTGGCTGTGTCGAGGGGCTGAAACACAGACAAACAATACGCAACAGCCAACCCAGAACCTTGTCACTGTATTAGGACTGGTGGCATATGAGGCAGCAGCTTTGGTCCTGCTGGGGGAACAGCCCGCAGTACGTGGCTGTGTCGTCGAGGGGCTGGAACACTGACAAACAGTACACAATAGTCTACCCAGGACCTTGTCACTGTATTAGGACTGGTGGCACATTAGAGAGTAGCTCTGGTCGTGCTGGGGGAACGGCCCGCAGTACGTGGCTGTGTCGTCGAGAGGCTGGAAAACAGACAAACAGTACACAACAGTCTACCCAGGACCTTGTCACTGTATTAGGACTGGTGGCACATTAGAGAGTAGCTCTGGTCGTGCTTGGGGAACGGCCCGCAGTACATGGCTGTGTCGTCGAGAGGCTGGAAAACAGACATACAGTACACAACAATCTACCCAGGACCTTGTCACTGTATTATGACTGGTGGCACATTAGAGAGTAGCTCTGGTCGTGCTGGGGGAACGACCCGCAGTACATGGCTGTGTCGTCGAGAGGCTGGAAAACAGACATACAGTACACAACAGTCTACCCAGGACCTTGTCACTGTATTATGACTGGTGGCACATTAGAGAGTAGCTCTGGTCGTGCTGGGGGAACGGCCCGCAGTACATGGCTGTGTCGTCGAGACGCTGGAAAACAGACATACAGTACACAACAGTCTACCCAGGACCTTGTCACTGTATTATGACTGGTGGCACATTAGAGAGTAGCTCTGGTCGTGATGGGGGAACGGCCCGCAGTACGTGGCTGTGACAAACAGTACACAACAGTCTACCCAGGACCTTGTCACTGTATTAGGACTGGTGGCACATTAGAGAGTAGCTCTGGTCGTGCTTGGGGAATGGCCCGCAGTACGAGGCTGGAAAACAGACATACAGTACACAACAGTCTACCCAGGACCTTGTCACTGTATTAGGACTGGTGGCATATGAGGCAGTAGCTCTGGTCGTGCTTGGGGAACGGCCCGCAGTACGAGGCTGTGTCGTCGAGAGGCTGGAAAACAGACATACAGTACACAACAGTCTACCCAGGACCTTGTTACTGTATTAGGAGGGAACGGCCCGCATTACGTGGCTGTGTCGAGAGGCTAGAACACAGACAAACAATACACAACAGTCTACACAGGACCTTGTCACTGTATTAAGACTGGTGGCACATAAGGCAGTAGCTCTTGTCCGGCTGGGGAACGGCCCACAGTACGTGGATGTGTCGAGAGGCTGAAACACAGACAAACGATACACATCAGTCTACCCAGGACCTTGTCCCTGTATTAGGACTGGTGGTATATGAGGCAATAGCTCTGGTCCTGCTGGGGGAATGGCCCGCAGTACGTGGCTATGTCGAGGGGCTGGAACACAGACAAATAATACACAACAGTCTACCCAAGACCTTGTCACTGTAGGACTGGTGGCACATGAGGCAGTTGCTCTGGTCTGGCCCGCAGTATGTGGCTGTGTCAAAGGGCTGGAACACAGACAAACGATACACAATAGTCTACCCAGGTACCGTGTCACTGTATTATCACTTCCAGTCATGATGAAAATTGTGGTTTAACCCTAGACCCACTCATGACATACTAAAATACAGTAGACTCTCAGAAATCTAGATCACACTGATCCGGGCTCAATGTTATCCGGGGTCATGAATTTTAATTTGGTTTGAATTTTTTTTTGTTGCAAATAAAAACGGAACTTCACGGTTTATCTCCTTCAGATTTATGCGCTTATCGCATTACACAATTGCCATGTAGTTTGCATTGTCAGGTGCTCTGTGTTTCCGTAAAATTGTTGTCTATGATTTATGAGACAGAGCAAGTTTGCCGCGGGGGGTGGGGGTCCGACTCCTTGCTTAGTCCAACCATGTCGTTGGGCCTTTATCAGTGGTTGTTACTGTTTACGTATCCAGTGTGCTGCTCCGTTCACGTCTTCTCCTGTTGATGACTCATCACTGACGATGTAAATCAGTAGACCAGTAACAGTTTTTACTACAGAATATTTTATTTATGATTTACAGTGTTATATTAAATTGTAACAAATGTACAAACATTTCAATATTTTCTGTTTAAACTAGTTTTATCACGTTTTTACATAATAAATGTGTTGTTCCTCTGATAATCTGACTTTTTTTGTGTTTCGATCAAGCTCTCGGTTCCATTGGTGTTGGATTAACGAGGTCCTTCTGTAATACCGAGCGTTTATAACTTATTTCTGGAAGCTCACTCTTCTATTAGCAAATGAACTTAAACACATATTGTCATATGCAACTCAACAGGGTTCCCACTCAAACTTAATAATCAAATTCATGGGTTTTTCACGGTTTTCAAGGTCTAAAAATTGTCAATTTCACGGTCGAAATATTAAAAACCATAACCTATACCGGTCGCAAAACAACAACGCAGACGCGGCGCAGCGGTCAAATACTAGTTAAAACTTTCCAACATTCCAATTACGATGTCACAGAACCATAAAACCATACCATACATCCCAAGTGAACCTTTTAAAAAATAAGAACTATTTTAGAGTTTCTTATTGTTTTATTGTCGTCGTGAGTCATGTCATCAGTGTATCGGTTATCGGTTGCTGGTGATTTTTACTTCGCTCAGTGTTGCCAATCACTTTTTCTTAAATTACCCTCGATCCTCGTCAAAATTACCCTCAAAATCTAAACTCCTGCATTTGAGTAAAGAGTGCTAATGAAAAAAAGGAAATGTGCTTGAAATTTGATAGGTTTGAGGAGCCGCCTAGATGTCACTCTGATGTATAATTAATTTTAAAGTTTAGAATAAAGAACGAAAACAGAAGTTGTACAAGCCAGCCAGTTTTTGTCTCAATTTTTTCATGCGAGATATAACGGATTTTTCAGATTTATTTTACTGCTTAAAAAATCACAGTGTATAAATGACAAACAGCTAATGCAATTTTGTTTACAGCCATAAACGATAATTATAAAACAGCTAACGCTGTCTATCTTTCAGTATATCAACTGCTAGGATTACGTAGGCGGAGACATGGTGTAAGTAATAAGGTGTGCTACTGCGCATGTCGCACAGCAAGCGGCCGGGCGTTACGTCATCTTGGGGGCAGAATACGGCGCGCATACATTCTTCAGATTGACGCAACGTCAAATAACTAGTGATTTAAGTAACGTAGGCATGATGAAAAAATAATTCCGTTTTATTATTTTTTCAGTGAGATATAATTAAATGAAAATTGTATTATTAGTTTCCGAACATGAAAAAGTTAGTCAGCTACCAAATCACGTATTGTTTGGTCAGAGGTTTCCGACCTGTGAGAAAGTTTTAGAAGAAGAATCAAATTTTACAAAACCGAAAACCAGATTTTGCTAGAGCATTTCCTTTCCGAACAGGAAGGTGTAATGTATTTAGTAAACCCGGACCGTGTTAACAACCTCGATGCCCGCCATGGCATGCGCCTTGCAACACACTGCATATAATTGCTTTACTCGCATATTTTTGCGTGTATACAGTTATTATATTTGTTATGCATTTCACATATTTGATTTAACAATAAAAATACGACGTTCACTTTATATAGTTCGGTTGAAAACCATATTGTAAATGGTGATTCGTGCGTTTCTTTTGAGATATTATCTTTTGAGTTTGAAATGTCTTAATGATGTGACTGTAATAAAACTATTGATAGAATTTTGTAATTTTACGTGCTATCTAAACATGAAAATTTATAAATTAGTAATACAAAATATTGATTTACTAAATTTATTTATCAATCTTTTTCCAGCATCGAAAGAGAAAAGATGTTCAATCGTAAATAAACAAATATATTACCTGCGATTAAACAATTTCAAACATATTATTTAGTTCAGATAAACAAAGATACTAGCTAAAATGTTATACACATAATTTAATGTTATAAAAAGAAGATACTACTTAAAAATATAAAGCAGACTTATGAAATATAACAATTAACTACAATTATAAACATATATCCTTTTAAATCTAAGATATCCTTAATATTACAGAATACCATAACAACTCTTAATTTACTGATTTTAAAGTTTTCTTTTTTAACTCCTTAGGTCACCTTTTTAAGTTTTTTTACGAGTTTGCGTTTTTCGCCAGTGACAGCATTTGATTGTCTTAGTTTTTTGTTTATTTGTTTGATTTTGATAAGCGTTCGGACGGATATGAATCTCCTTATAACTTCCCCTGGTATGCCATCACTAACTGAATAACTTTTCATCAGTATATCGCGATTCCGTGTCTCGCCACACCGCAGCGGCAGGCGACGGGTGGGTCAAGATGACGACGCGGCAGATGTAAAGAGATAGTATAACATAATTTTCGTTCCTTTATCCTTTTGGTTCATTTTTAATACTCTACAGAATCTTTTATTTAAGTAATGTAACAACACCGGATGCTTTTCCGGCACTGTCCGGGCCGGTTCAACAATAGTTATTAAATTACATATTCCTGCTGACTAAGACGATTAAGTGTTAACAGAGTTTAACATTTTTACATAATTTTTCGGGGTTTATTATACTAAAACACATTTTTTGAATACATTTTATGCAAAAAAGAAATTGTTTTCAAATTTCAAGCGTATTTCAAACAGTAAATCTAAATACATAATAATGATTCACGAAGACGCAGGAAATTTACCACTATTGTGGTATTTTCTCTCAAGAAAAGCTAAATTTCAATTAATACATTCGACCTACATGTTTTTTTAGTTTGAAGTTTGCTGTAAAGATATGAACAAACTATTTTGTTGCTGTTGAAATATACTAAGGTATAGCCACCGTGTGCGACAACTAATGCGATCCACTGCCTCGCTGCCTCGCGGGGACTGGGGCTGAGGGCACGTGGTCTGAAATTACTCAATAAATTACACCTTCCTGTTCAAAAAGGAATTGCTCTAGCAACATCTGGGTTTCGTTGTTATAAAATTGGATCCCTCTTCTAAAACTTTCTCACAGGTCGAAAATCTCTGACCAAAAAATATGTGATTTGGTAGACGACTAACTTTTTCATGTTTGGAAACAACTAACACAGTTTTCATTATATTATATCTCACTAAAAAATTAATACAACGGAGATGTTTTTTCATCATGACCTGCCTTTGTTAATGCTTAACAACTGTACAAAATTCCAGAAATATTTGTCATGCCTAAGTTACTTAAATCATGGGTTGATTGACCCTGCGTCTAACTGTAATTTGAATGCGTGCCACATTCTGCTCCCAAGATGATGTCATGCGCACAACGCTCCTAAATCGTCTGCGTGAATAGCACACCTTATTACTCACACCATGGGCGGAGACAGGTGACAATAATCCCCATTTTCTATTTTCGTTATTTATTGTCTGGTTGACGTTAAAACTTGCAGACATTACTGGAACTTAGCGGACTTCTCGTCGTCCTGGCACTCGTGGCTCTTCCATATTTTAAACATGAGACGATCACTCTACACGTAATCCTTACTCAAGCTTGATTTCTGCCATGGAGTTCGTGAGTATTCGTCAGAGTAACAAAAATCGTAAGGGTCAATAAAGTAGAGAAATGTAGTAGGCCAAATTTAATCATAAATAAACATCAATGAATGTAATAATAAGTATATAACAGAGTATAATATAAATTTGTAAATTTTTAAAGGGTTTACTAAAATTACCCCTTTTTACCCTCGAAGTTCAAAATTATCACCGGCAAGGGTAATTTCTCTCGAATTGGCAACGCTGACTACCCACCGTGTAAACGGAATGGGCAAGTTACTGACGCGACAGTTGCATGGTTAACAGTCTAGTTACAGTAGCTGTCTACTGTCACCGACTAATACAAAACAATAGGCAAATGACACATTAAAGAAGACACATAAACGGTCTTACACAAGTGTCAGTCAGCAGTCAGTTGACAGTGAAAAAAACACCAGCAACTTAACAACTGTCGCCCGAGTTCCTTAGAACCGTGGAAACCAGAACCAGTCCTAAATCATCCGCACAGCGGCAATCTGCAAGTAGGCAGACGACACGGTATTAACCATATTAACAACTAAATAATTCTGTTGTACATTTCCCTATCTGAAAATAAATGTGATATTTTCTGATGAGATTTTTTTTATTGTTTTTCAAGTTTGATATATTTTTAAGGTTTGATATAAAAATTCACGGCTTATTCCAGGTTTTTTCACGGTGTACAAAATTCACGGCTTATTCAAGGTTTCACGGTTTTCACGGTTGGGTGGGGACCCTGCTCAAAGGAGGAACGATGGATGAGAATATTTTCTTAGATCACTGCTAGAATGCGCTTCTCAGTGGTTCATTGCTTATGTACTTGTAACTCTCAGCCGTTACGGTATGTCGTGGTAGCTCAGGGGTTATAGTTTTAAACTTGTGTTCTTGAGGATCAGGATTTGAACCTAAATTATGATTATTTACTTTTTGATGTTCAAAAAATATTTTGTAAATGTTACTTTGATATTTTTACACAAACCCATACCCCTAATTAGGTTAGGTTTGGTTGGGTTTTCATAGCTAAATATGAATTTTCTGGTCGCGTATTTGTCACTTAATTCATAGAAATCCCCTTATTTTGTTTATGTTGGCAATATGTCAGTGCTTTCTGGCGGTGATTTAAGAAACTACTTTCGTCCATCGTTTCTCCCCTAAGTCGCACACTCATAATTGTTCGCTATACAGGCAGAATTGATTCATTCCCACCTACAGGAAATCCAGATGTTTCTAAATCAGGACCAGCTGTCCACCACAATAGTCTGGATTTCTGAGAGTCTACTGTACTGGTACTACAACAATTGCCAATTAACAAGATTATGAACAAGAACAATCTATTATTTAACTAGACTCTATTGATTAGGAGACCCTGGAAAACTGCCAGGTTCGTCTTTAAACCATATACATTTTGGGCAATGCATTGAAGCAAAAATAAACTAGCAGGGGAGAAAAAGGATGGATATAGACAAAATCCAGCTCATTAAAAACATTTTTTCCTGTCCCTTAAAAGTCACTTTTCTCCAGCACAGGATGCTTAATCAAACTCAGATAGACAGGGAGCTTCCCCTCATAGACTACTTGACTGGATTTCCATGATCATAACGTGGTAAAACTGATGATTATATGTAACTGGAGAGACAACCTCCATTAAATATTACACTTCAGTAGCCACCAGACACTTTGCAACTTGAGTGCAATTCATGATTTAGTACAATCCTTAAACACTATGTACACCAATATGGTAGTTCAAACACTAGAGTATTTGGAGGATTGTAATGTCCTCGGCAGCATTGTTAAAACCCATTATCGTTGCATGCACCACTTGCGGATCCGCATAATACATAACCTCAACTTTAATGGATAGTCACTTTCCACCACCCTATTTATACTAAAACTCTTTTTTTATTTCTTTTTAAGCGCCAAATAGTTATTTCATTATAATATTATTGTATAGGTAGCCTAATCAAAAATTATAATTTGAGGAAAAACCTCAACAAGAGAAAAACCTAGATGAATGAATTTTCTATAGGTAAGCCTATATTTAATTTAAATTAAATTATTTTTGACCCAATACATTGCAATCAGTGGTAACCGGTGTCTAGTAATTAGGAAATTATTTGTTACTAGTGGCTTGAAAGGGCCATGGCCCCTAAACCTTGCTCAATACTCTGTCTCCTCTAATTTTTTACTCTTTACATGCTGAGGGAAAAAACAATAAAAGTAGGAACATATGTCAGTTTTTAAACAAAATAGACACTTAATCATATATTTTAATGTAATCATATATTTTAATCCCCATGCTTTTCTTATGGAGGATGATGATGTATTGCGTTATTTCTCGTTTGCTGGTAACTTTTTTGAAATAATGCTATTTTCCCAAGTCTATGGAATCAAAACCTTTAATTTGAGCCGTCTCCCATCATCCTGCAATTTGCCAACCCCCAACAATTTTGACTTAAACATTTCGCTAAGGGGCCTACAGAATTATATGTAAAGATATTTTCTACAAATATCAAATAACAATTTATATGTTACATGCAAAAGAAACAAATAAAAAAAATTAATAGGCCTAGCATAGTCACAAGTAACATAAACAAAAGAAAGTGCGCTAACGGCTGAGCGGTATGCTAGCACTCCAGTACTCCACATAGAAGACGTGGGAGCAAATTTAAATAAAACCTCTTACAGTTTTGAGGTTATCACTGAGATTTTGCAGGTGTTATACTCGTATCAAACTATGTTTATAACTACATTTCTGCACTTCTGAAGCCTTTTTTTGCTCGGCCAACTAATCTAGATAACTACAAATCCAGTTGATTCAAATCCGATTAAACCGGGCTTTACTGTATTTCCTACATAGGAAATTTAGGTTTTTGAATGTAGGGGTACTCGTCCAAACTTATTACAAATGCATACGATCCATATTAAACCACAAAACTGACCATGATACTCGGATGCGGCGGTGGCGGGGGAGGAGGTGACATGGAGGTGCTCTCGTCCTTCATCTCCTTCCTGGACGGGGCCACCACGATGTGCTGCTGCTGCGGCAGGGGGCGGGGGTCCGGCACCCGCTTGGACAGCGGGGCCAAGTTGGACGGGGTCAGATGCTTCAGCTTGTTCATGTGGATCACTAGCTTGTCCCTGCGAGAGAATGCCTTCTTGCAAACCTCACACACGTAAGGCTTTTCCCCGGTATGGATTCTCATGTGGATCACCTGCGTAAGTCAATGTTTGATTAGCATTCCTATGAGGATTATCTGGCAAAATCAACGGTTAATAAGTGTTCCTATGAGGATCACCTGCGAAAGTCAACGATTAGCATTCCTGTGAGTATTACCTGACAAAGTCAATGTTTATTTAGTGGTCCTATGAAGATCACCTGCGAAAGTCAACGTTTATTTAGTGTCCCTATGAGGATCACCTGCGAAAGTCAATGTGTATTTAGTGTCCCTATGAGGATCACCTGCGAAAGTCAACGTTTATTTAGTGTCCCTATGAGGATCACCTGCGAAAGTCAATGTGTATTTAGTGTCCCTATGAGGATCACCTGCGAAAGTCAACGTTTATTTAGTGTCCCTATGAGGATCACCTGCGAAAGTCAATGTGTATTTAGTGTCCCTATGAGGATCACCTGCGAAAGTCAACGTTTATTTTGTGTCCCTATGAGGATCACCTGCGAAAGTCAATGTGTATTTAGTGTCCCTATGAGGATCACCTGACAAAGTCAACGTTTATTTAGTATCCCTATGAGGATCACCTGTCAAAGTCAAGGTTTATTTAATGTCCCTATGAGGATCACCTGAAAAAGTCAACGTTTATTTAGTGTCCCTATGAGGATCACCTGTCAAAGTCAAGGTTTATTTAATGTCCCTATGAGGATCACCTGTCAAAGTCAAGGTTTATTTAATGTCCCTATGAGGATCACCTGAAAAAGTCAACGTTTATTTAGTGTCCCTATGAAAGTAAATGTTAATTTAGCGTTCCTATAACAATGTTTTCCAAATCCTTTACACAGGGCTCCCATTAATTTAAATTGTCCACTCTTTCAATGAAGTGTGCCTATCCAAGAAATAAAGTAATTCAAGTAGTATGAGTATTATAGTGATTGGCCTTTGGAATATGTCAAGCTTACTTGTATATTCCCAAACTTTCTTAAACTATTATTTCAATTCCTCACTGTTCCCTAAAAACATATATCAACTAAATATGAATTGCCTGAAATTATAAGTCCTGCCAACAGAAAGCTCACTGTATGTAACTAATGACTCTCTAAGCAACTGAATGGATTTGTACCTGTGAAACTTTGCGCGAAACCGTCCAAGACTTTGATTCCTACTCTGATTACTTTGCATTCTAGATTATGGAGATAGAGGCAGGGAGCCCAGCTTTTTTTGAGCCCTGAAAAGTAGGACTTTATGGCTAAAAAAAGTAGGACGAAAATAGGATGAATTCGCAAAGTTGAGACATACCAGGAAAAAAATTACTACCGGTAACGTCAAATCTATTTCTCAACTCTTAATATAATAATATATTTTTAAATAATTATTGAATACACCAAATACATAGCTCTTGTAATCTTTACATAATTTTTCCCCCCAACCAATTTGGCAGGATAAGGCCCCAGCTAATAATAATAATAACAGAGCAACCTTTATTATGTGCCATTCATTTATGGTATAAAACAGAATGAACAACTATGGTTATTTTAATAGACTTTTTTACTGAAAATATTTGCATTTTTACTTTTCCCCCCTATACATAGTATATGGAGAAAGAATTGTTTTCGTCAAAATTTTCTAATTTAAGGAATTGGTGAAAATATTCGTTTTGGTGCTCCCTGAACCCAAAAAAGTGATGTTTGAGTGGTGTGTGTGTGTGTGTGTGTTCGTGTGCCATAACTCCAGGAGTTTTTTAATTTTTTTACTTTTTGATTTTTAAGGTGGTAACCCCCAAAACCACTAAAATCCTAAAAAAAATCCAAATTTCTTAAAAACGGTTGTAACAATTTTAACTTCAATTTAATGGTTTGTAGAGCTTTAAGTTTCCAACAAAATTACACAACCCGCCTTTCTGAAAAAATTCAGGTTCAGAAATTTCAAGACTTGAAATGTTCTTCTAAAATTCATTTGTTTTTATTTTTCATAAAAACCATAAATTTTAAATACAAATTTACATATCAGCATTAAAAAAGCTCAAAAAGCTTAATAATTTAGTATTTCAAATTATTATTCTACGATTACTGGATGCGGAGAAGATAGAAATTTTAATTTTTAACGGTAAACACAGTATGTTGTCTAATTTTATTTTTATGGGGAATACAAAATTACCATTTCTCTCACATATACTGATCAGTTTCTTTAAAATTTGATATGCAAGTCTAGATACCACTGACCAACAGAAGATATTTGAAATATGTTGCTCCTTAACCCTGGGGGGGATAAGGGGGCATTTCCCCTCGTAAAACCAAACTGTGTGTAGCAAAGGATTCTGTATTGCCTCCAAAAAAAGTTATTTGGGTGAACATTTCTGATAACAAGTTATTTAGAAGATTTTCTGTACCTTCTAACGTACTTCATATTCTATGGTAGTACAGTAAATAAAAATAATTTATTCATTACAGTTGGGCTAAAATGGAGAAAGTATGTGTCAGTTTGGTGATATTTTTTATTATGAATGTAATTTAAAACAAATTCACATTAAATACAAGCAGGCTGGGTTAAAAACCAAAACACTTGGGTTAAATTATTCTGAACATAAAATGGATGACAATCAAAAGGCATTAATAAGTTCTAAAAAAATAGATTTTAGACTTTCACAAGAGTTCTCAAAATTATCAACCTTTTTAGGTATTATTCTGTGTGTCTGGTTGGTTGAATTCTAACCTAACCGAAAACTTATTTACTACTAAGGAGAAATTCATCTTCTTAAGTGGATGGAGTATTGAGTTTAACTTTCAATATTGCCAAAATATTGTCTGATATGAAATTAAATACAATTACTGTTAACTACAAAAAAAATATCTTTTTGGATTCCAGCCTTGTTTGCTAAAATGTTTGCCCGTAAAATCAAACATTTTACCCGCTCTATAAACAAATTTAAACAAATATTCATATAAACTGCTTGAAAAGTAGAAAAGTAGGACAATTTTGCCAAAAGTAGGATAATTCCTACTTTCCTACTAAAAAGTAGGTATAGTAGGACAACTGGGCTCCCTGTAGAGGTGATCACTTTGCTAATTTCCCCTTTATTCACAAATTGGCAAATGAGCAAAGCTGGTCTTTATGTATTGGTAGAAAAACGTGCACTGGTAATCAGTAAAAGACTTTAAAAGATTAAAAATATATGAGTTTTCTGAAACCACTTATCCTATACTCTAATATGAGTAAGGTTTGCTTGCTTGCTTGCTTGCAACACGGATCTCAAAAACCGCTCCAACGATTTCCTTCAAATGTTCGAAATAACTAATTTCTGGGATAAAAATAAGTTCTAGACAGGCCTCATCCCGAGGAAAAATCAAATAATGTAAAAAACTAAAATGAAAAGTAAAAAAAATAACATTGGGCTTATGGAGTTTCAAATAAACAACTTTTTTATTAGCATATTACGTGTTGTTATTACTTACGGGATGTAATAAAAGACGTCTTACAACACTTAAGATATATTTACACTTATACTGATTCACATACAGACGGTAAACATATATAAAAGATGGTACTAGGCTATCGATTTCGACCAGTCACACCAGTCATCATCAGGCCAATGAGAGAACTGACAGAATCAAAATGGCGTCCTTGCTTATATCCTATTGGCTACCGGAAGTTCCGTATACAGGTTCCTAAATGTGCCACCAGAGTCGAAGTTAACTTGTTCGTTAATCAATTTATCTCTATTTTTACATTTTTCTTTAAATATAAACAATTCTTCCCATGCATTCATTTCATTTCCTTTTTTACAATTTTTGAGGATGCTGAGGTTTTCTTCTATTTTCCCTATGGTGTGGCCATTTTCTAAAAGATGTTTTGCTACATTTGATCTTTCGCGTTTCCTGTTCTTCCAAGCTGATACATGGTTCTTAAATCTTTTAATACAATTAACAGTTTGACCAATATAAAAGTGATCACAATTGTTACAATTAATTTTGTAAATGCCGGGCATGTCGAATTTGTTACAATCTTCTATCTTGGGATTTAGAATTTTGTTCATGGTGTTTTGCGTTCTGTAGGCTATATTAACTCCATATTTCTTGAATCGATTTGCGACCTTTTGTATCTTAGTTCCTGTGAAGCTGAATGTTGCAAAATTACTTGATATTTCTTTTCTTCCGTCTAACGTTGTTATTCTACGCAATTTTTCTTTGTTCTTTATTTTATTATGTATTTTCGCTCCAACTTCGTCTATTATTGTCGGGTTGAATCCGTTGGCTCGAGCAATCGCCTTTATAGTTGTTATTTCTCTTCTTCTGTTATCTTCATTTAGAGGAATCTTGAAGGCTCTATATAACATCGATCTAAATGCAGCGGTCTTATGGCTGGTGGGATGAAGAGACTTGTTGTTGATTGTAGTATCCGTCTGCGTAGGCTTTCTGTATTTATCAAACTCTAGCTCATCATTTCTTCTTGATATCGTGAGATCTAGGAAATTTATCTTGCCGTTCTCTTCATACTCCCTAGTAAAGTTTAAGTTTTTGTGATGATTGTTAAATAATCTCATCATTTGTTCCGCTTCCTTTTCTTCGGTTTCCTTGAAAATAACGAGTATATCGTCCACATATCTGACATACTCGTTATGTGGACTCAGATACTCAGATATGTGGACGATATACTCGTTATTTTCAAGGAAACCGAAGAAAAGGAAGCGGAACAAATGATGAGATTATTTAACAATCATCACAAAAACTTAAACTTTACTAGGGAGTATGAAGAGAACGGCAAGATAAATTTCCTAGATCTCACGATATCAAGAAGAAATAATGAGCTAGAGTTTGATATATACAGAAAGCCTACGCAGACGGATACTACAATCAACAACAAGTCTCTTCATCCCACCAGCCATAAGACCGCTGCATTTAGATCGATGTTATATAGAGCCTTCAAGATTCCTCTAAATGAAGATAACAGAAGAAGAGAAATAACAACTATAAAGGCGATTGCTCGAGCCAACGGATTCAACCCGACAATAATAGACGAACTTGGAGCAAAAATACATAATAAAATAAAGAACAAAGAAAAATTGCGTAGAATAACAACGTTAGACGGAAGAAAAGAAATATCAAGTAATTTTGCAACATTCAGCTTCACAGGAACTAAGATACAAAAGGTCGCAAATCGATTCAAGAAATATGGAGTTAATATAGCCTACAGAACGCAAAACACCATGAACAAAATTCTAAATCCCAAGATAGAAGATTGTAACAAATTCGACATGCCCGGCATTTACAAAATTAATTGTAACAATTGTGATCACTTTTATATTGGTCAAACTGTTAATTGTATTAAAAGATTTAAGAACCATGTATCAGCTTGGAAGAACAGGAAACGCGAAAGATCAAATGTAGCAAAACATCTTTTAGAAAATGGCCACACCATAGGGAAAATAGAAGAAAACCTCAGCATCCTCAAAAATTGTAAAAAAGGAAATGAAATGAATGCATGGAAAGAATTGTTTATATTTAAAGAAAAATGTAAAAATAGAGATAAATTGATTAACGAACAAGTTAACTCCGACTCTGGTGGCACATTTAGGAACCTGTATACGGAACTTCCGGTAGCCAATAGGATATAAGCAAGGACGCCATTTTGATTCTGTCAGTTCTCTCATTGGCCTGATGATGACTGGTGTGACTGGTCGAAATCGATAGCCTAGTACCATCTTTTATATATGTTTACCGTCTGTATGTGAATCAGTATAAGTGTAAATATATCTTAAGTGTTGTAAGACGTCTTTTATTACATCCCGTTTCAAATAAAAACAAAAGAAATGTAACAGCTGTTCATAATCAACCAGGGAACTGTCAAAGTAATACTCATGTTGTATATGATTATTAACATGTGGTTTCCTGAGAGCAGAGATTAAAATATTTGGGTGAAGATTATATAAATAGAGTAGTAAAATAAATCTAAGGGACATCGAGCTATAAATAACAACTGGAGTAACCTTAAAAATATAGAAATGAGGCAAATGAGTTATACAAATCTGACTATCAGTGAGGGGAAGTGGTGAAATATTACTCCGAGTCATCTAATCAAACTGACTGGCCTTCTCCCGAGCAAAGCTTGGCCCCCCAGGTACTATTTTTTATAATTGACTTATTACTTGTCTAGTAGCAAGTAGGCTAAACTAAATTAAAAATTCTTATATTCATGAATTTAGTACCTACCAGGTTTTCACCATGTAGGTATCATTTTTACTTTCTCCCCCTTGTACATAGTATATGGAGAAAGTATTATTTTCGTCAACATTTTCGAATATGAGTTGTTAGTGGAAATATTCGTTTTGGTGCTCCCTGAATCCAAAAAAGTGATTTTTACGTGATGCCTGTGTGTGTGTCTGTCTGTCTGTCTGTATAGATGTGTACAGAGCTGGAGCCCTAACCAATGGTCCACTTTATGAAATTTGGTGTGTAGGTACTAATCCACGATATCTCCAGGCGTTTTTTTATTTTTTAGAATTTTTGATTTTTAAGAGTAATTATCCAAATACCGCCAAAAAACATAAAAAATCAAGAGTTCTCAAAAACGGCTCTAACAATTTTTATTTAACTTTAGTTGTTTGTAGAACATTAGTTTTACAACAAAATGACACCACCCGCATTTCTGTAAAAATTTGGGTTGAGAAATTGCAAAACTTAAAATATCAAAAATTCAGTTTTTTGGATTTTTCATAAAAAAAACATAAATGTAAAAAATATTACTATTTCCCATTAAAAAGAGCTCAAGAAACTAAATAATTTAGTATTTTGAATTACTATTCTACAATTACTGGTTGCGGAGAAAATTTAAATTTTCATTTTGCAGTAAACGCAGTACGTTGTTCAATGTTATTCTTATAGGGAATACAAAAATTACTATCTCTCGCTTATTTATTGATCAATTCGTTCAAACTTGATATGCTTGTCAAGTTAGCATTGACCAACAGAGGAAATTCGAAATATGTTGCCCCTTAATAACCCTGAGGGAGGGAATAGGGGGCATTTTCCCTCTTAAAACCACGTGTGTAGCGATGGATTCTGTAGTGCCTACTAAACAGGGATTTGGGTGGATATTTTTGAAAACAACTTGTTAACAAGATTTTCTGTACATTCGACCGTGCTTTGTTTTCTATATTTATTAAATAAATACCCCCGTCGCAGCAAACCTGCATACTCAGCGAATTTCCAATGGATATATAAATGTCTTAATACTATATAAAGCCACTTACCAAGATTCATAAAAATATATTCACAAATAAGCGATATATACAATTTTAATTATTCTCCATAAGAATAACATGGGAGCTGAGTATGCAGGTTTGCCCCTTTGGCAAAAAATATTTTTTTGAGCAAATATCAATAGACCACAACGAGATGAAGCTGTATACCAAGTTTCGTCAGTATACGTTCATAAATAAGAGAGATATAACAATTTTCTTTTCCTCCATAAGAATAACATTAGACAACGTACTGTGTTTAGCAGTTTCAATATCTCGGTAACCAAATGACATAGAGGAATGATCAAAATACCAAATTGTGTGGTTTTTTAAGCTGAATCCAATGGTGAAAACTAAAATTTGACTATTCAAAAATTATATGTAAAAAGTTCAAAAAACCCATTTTCGGGGTACAAAACCCCCCCTAAATACCCCTTCGGATAGAGCGATCTGGCTGGTTTTCGAACTTAGACATAAATGTTGCTTTACACGTTTATACCAAGTTTCATCAAAATCGGATCATTTTTACGAGAGTTATCGTGCTCACGGATACATATATATATATATATATATATATATATATATATATATATAAATATGCTAACACATTAAAACAGATAGATATAAATGATGAAAAAGAAGTTTTTTGCGAATTTTCGTTTATAATACAAACGTTTTCAAGCAATATATATATATATTAGTGATGTGTCAAAACCAAAACTTGAATCTCAAAACCACCAAAAATTTGGAAAAGTTTCGGTTTCGAGATTCGATCGGTGAGTTTCGAGAATCAAAACTCGAAACTGCTGAGATTTTTTGTGTCTTTATTGTTGTTTTTTAACAGAAATCACGCCCGTGTTTCGATCAATAATGCAAAGGTCAAAAGCCTAGTGTCATCGGTCGTCTACCTTCACCTTTTTTGGATTATTGATTTTTTATTTCTGAAAGAACAACTCTAACCAAAATATATAATTAGTTTTAATTAATTTTTCTGGATTTATTTTTCATAACCATACCCAGGCAAGTAAATAAGGTTTCGTGATTTGAGTTTCGAGATTCGAGATTCGATTTTGTAAGTTTCGGTTTCGGTTTCGAGATTCGAAATTTCTGGTTTTGACCATCACTAATATATATGTATATATATATATATATATACAGTTTCGAACGAATAGTGTTTTTGGGGTCTGGGGACCTCAAAACGAAAAGTTATCATGGTCCCGGGCCTAGGTCTTACCATGCCGACTACGGTAATAGCTTCTTCCCTATAGGGGAAATTCGCTAAAAGTAATTTATTCATTAAAGTTGGGCTAAAAGGGAGAAAGTACGTGTCAGTTTCCTGATACCGTTTATTATAACATAAAATACTTACCAGTTTATCTTTTCTAGCCAAGCCTTTTCCACATTCGGTGCATGTGAAACTTTTATTATTGTTTTCAATCTTTGGTTTGGGTTTCTGGAGCCCCATCTGAAAGTTTTGGGTCTGGGTCTGGGTGGCATTGGTGGATGGGGAGGCTTTTTTGACATCATTGTACGAGTTTTCAGGCTGATAACTCTGAGAACTGGAGCCACTGGAGTAATCTGGAGCCCTAAATGAATACAACTTGATTTATCATAATATTTTGACTACAAAAAAATATGTACGGTAGGCTATTTTTAAACACATAAATAAATTTGAGAGGGATTACAAACCAAGAAGGTTTTCTTGGACTTGCATTTCCTTGAACAAGCCTAGCTACTTAATACAGTATTTAAATATCTAGTGGATGAGCCTCAGAAGTAAAAATAAAATTAAAACACTCCTTGGTTTTATATGGTACCTGCAGGACCCTGGGTGATTCCCACCCAGCGAGCACAGAATATAGAGGGGCTACTGCTATATGAGCTGCATATTGGGGTGTGAAGCTGCTGGCCGCCATGACAGTTGGGTCCAAAAACGTAAAACCACCGGTAAGCAACTAAAAAGGTAGACCGAACGTGAACTAAATAAACTGTGTTTTAAAACCCTTAGGCACCTCAAAAAAAATTGAAATTTGGAAGGCTGTAGAAGAATGTCGACAGCTGGTGATGAGACAATATTTAAAATTTACAATTAACAATATCATATTAAATAACTAGATTTACTTTTCCAATCCTATTTAAATTTTAATTGGTGCCATGAAACATTTAGTCGGCTACTACTTTTTTCATTTTTTGGTCAGGTGAGTTTTGTCTGCACGAAAGTTGTAGCTAATTAAATGAACTTTACACTTTGTATTTTTTTTTTTTTTTCTAGCGCGTCTAGTTTTTCCAGGAAGACAGGTTGAACAGAGCGTTCTTTTACTTTTACCGCGAATCGCTGCCCGGCCAATCCTCCATGCGGCAACACATGACTGCTGCTACGCATACATTGATCTCGTTTATACGCCTCCTTACGTTTGTACAAATACATTTTTCGTGTAACACTTACGTTGTTGTAATTTAAATTTACTGAAGTCTCTGAAGGTGTAAAAGTATTAATAGTTCTTAATCTCGACAAGTTAAGTGGAAATACGGTATTAAAACATGAAAAATTCAGTGAGCTAGGTTTTTTTTTGGGGGTAGAAACTTACTAACAGGGAGAAAAATGTAGATAATTAGTTTCTCTGCAATTATTACTGTAACGTTTTTCGATACGGCAAAAGGTTAGTTTATTAATCCTCTTAAAAAGCGATTGTTACAAGTCGACGCTTGCGTCCCGCCGGGTGCGGGCTAATGCATTATCATATTTTTACAATGAAATGGGTTAAGCTACAAACTTGACGAAATAACGCTTAACATTATCATGCAAATTATCGTATTATGCAATATGATAAAATAGGGAACCAATTAACAAATCATTCTCTGCCTAAGTAATTATGTATTGACATATGTACTTTATTGCCCTGTGAAAGTAATAACTTTATGCAAAGCTTTCCTAACTTTTTTTGGATGAAGGGTGTCATTGACATTTGTTGCTGTACAATGCAACCTTACAGTAAAGTACTGCTTACATATTGCTTTTATTAGTAAATAATAATGGTTCTGGTCGGGCTCTTGATCGAGATAGTGTTCCCCTGGAAACACAGATTTTCCAATGCAGATTCTTAACACTCGGAGTGTCATTTCTTTGACAATATTAATCTTATTAGTAATCTTGTTGCTGACATTAATATGAGTTCTAACAACTGACTCGCACATCTTACAAATTGTTATCAAGCCCTCCGATAGCTGCACTAATCCTCCTCTGTCTTTGCATGAAATTAAACTTCCAGGACAAACGTTATTGCTTCTTAAAAGTTATTGACACTCTTCACCAATTATTTTCAAACTTATTTTTCTACTTACAAATCCCTTTATTACTGCAACAATAAGCCACACAATTATTCGGCATTCTAAATAAAACACGTGGTAAAATGTGTACTCATCGCTATCAACAAGTAACAACACACAAACACTGCCTTGGAGCGAGTAGGAGTGTCCAAGCAGCGAGCTCGTGTCCAGACGCTGGTCCAGATGCTCGCCACGAGGGTGATTCATCCGCGGTGGCCGCCATGACAGTTGGGTCTAACGCTCAGAGGCTGCTTCACCGGCAGGCCCGGGTCGCCTCTCTATATTATTCTGTGCTTGCTGTCCCCACCAGGATACCATATAGTGTCGTCAAGAACTCAATGTGTTAATAAGACAAAATTATAATAATAGAACAATGTATAAAGCATGTCAAATTTAATAAAGTATTAGAGAAAAGAAACGAAATACAAGCAAATGTTATATTTTTAGCACGAAGAGTGATTTAGGCTAAGCCCAGATAAATTCATGCACTTATGCAAAAATAATGGCCTATAAAGATGCAAATAAATAAAGGAATAATTAACTTATATATGAAAATATTAACAAAAGACTATACATGATAAATAGCAATATTCATAAAGAAAGTATAATAACGTATCTTCTAATACAGTTGACCCTCGATAATCCGACACTTATGGGGCCGAGAGGGTGTCGGATTACCAAAAACGTCGGATTACCGAAAATAATACTGAACCTAACCTAAAAGTTAAGACAAGTCAACTTATGGTACCATATAATGTTACTATTGGACTATTAGTGGTTCATATTAATCAATTTATGCATTATCGCTACTGATCGCGGTAATGACCGCGGAACCCGACCGGAAACTGTGACCAGAACGACGCGAGACTACTGTACTATACAGACGTTGCGGCCGATAATATATTTAGAGCCGCGTCGGATTACCGAGTGTGTCGGACTATCAAGTGTCGGATTATCGAGGGTCAACTGTATATAAAATTCTCATGCCACAGTGTTTGTAACAAAACTCCTCCAAAACGGCTTGACCGATTCTTATGAAATTTTGTGTGTATACTCGGTAGGTCTGAGAATAGGACGTAATTTTTTTTCCGATAGGCGAGTGAGTGAAGCGAACGAGCTCATAATGAAAATGAACGAGTATTTGACATAAATCAAATTCAATGACATTAGGACAGGACAACGTCTGTCTGGCCAGCTAGGCTTTATATTATACCGGGTGTCTCAGCTAAAGTGAACCAATAGCTAACTTTGTAATTATAAATATGACATCCAAGTTCTTATGAGGGACCCTTGATTTTTTAAGATGTTTTTCGGGATGGTTTGAATTTATAAAATATGGCCACCATTTTCCAATATGGCGGACAACTTTAATATTTCTTATGGAACACCCTATATTTTATGATGTTTTTATGTAGAACATATGATTTTAAGACATTTGTGTTCTTGGTAATGTTTACCTAAATGTGACCGTTTACGTGCTGGAGCCAATAGTTTTCGCAAAAAATACTCAAGTTTAGTGGACCAGTCGCATGGCCTCTGAGGTCACCTGATCTGACACCTCTAGATTTTTCCTTTGGGGGGCAATCAAGAATAAAGTATACCAAACTCGACCAACAACACCTGAGGATATGCCGTGGAGGATCCGAGCTGCTTGCAACGCTGTTAGTGACGCAATAATTACACTTGCACAACGAGCACACAGAGAACGACTGGAAATGTGCATAGAACAACAACGAAATGTTTTTGAGCATTTGTTGTAAACAGTTCTTGTTGCTTGAGGTATCAAAGCACACTGTTCTGTATGTGTGAGAATGTATTTGATTATCACTGTTATATTTGTAAAATACATTTTTATTTGTCTTTTTCAATGATGACATTTTCTTAAAGCATTGCAGCGCTAAACTTGAGTAATTTTTGCGAAAACTATTGGCTCTAGCACGTAAACGGTCATATTTAGGTAAAAATTACCAAGAACAATGACGTCTTAAAATCACATGTTCTACCTAAAAACGTCATAAAATATAGGGTGTTCCATAAGAAATACTAAAGTTGTCCGCCATATTGGAAAATGGCGGCCATATTTAATGAATTCAAAACCATCCCGAAAAACATCTTAAAAAATCAAGGGGAGTCCACCATAAAAACTTGGATGTCATATTTATAATTATAAAGTTAGCTATTGGTTCACTTTAGCTGAGACACCCGTTATAATTCTGTAAGCAAAATTGTTAAGTCAAAATTGTGGGAGTTTGGCAAATCGCAGGATTATGGGAGACGGCTCAAATTATAGGGCTTGATCCCAGGGACTCGAGAAAAATAACAGTATTTCTAAAAAGTTACCATCAAACGAAAAATAACGTTAAACATCCCCCATAAGAAAAGCATGGGGATTTAAAAACGTCTGCTTTGTTTACATTTAAATATGTGATTTAGTGTCTACTTTGTTTACGAACTGACATGTGTTTATTTTCCTCAGCATGAAAAGAGTAAAAGAAACCAGAAGAGGTATAGTATTATAGCAATGTTAGGGGCTAGGGCCCCTTCAAGCCACTAGTAATAATAATAAAAGCCTAAGACAAATTATTTTCTATTTTGAGGAGCACTCAAAGTATCAAGTGGTTTTTTCCCCAAATATCCCATGTGGGTCATTAAATAAATCAATAACTTAATGTGTTGATACAATTTATCACATGTATCAAGCAAATTCTTAGGAAAGACCAAAGATACCCTTCACGCCTTCTTTTTCAAAATTTTCCCGTGCTGAATATATTCAGCACACCTTATAGGAAAACTTTATTTAAAACGTTGATTCTCTTTTATTAAAAATAATAAAACTAATATATTTACTAGAATACAACATCCCTATCAGACCACAAATAAGATTAATATAGACATCACTGTTCCAAAATTAAATAATAAAGCCAAACAATCAAACCCATTTTACCTTACACATATAGTATACAGTAATCTCCCCAAACAAATAAGAGAATTGGAGGAGGACAGTGTTGGGGTTTTCAGGGGGAGGGTAGGGCGGTGGCTGCTGTTTCTTAGTGATAAAGATGCAGAAGCAATAATCCAATCCCAATGAAGTAGTAAATGTTTTTAATATTAAAAAACTATTTATTTTACATTCCGGTAGGCTATTCTCTAATCACCATGAATATAATAATGAAATGTCAAAGATATATTATTATTACTACTATTATTATAATTACATTTTATTTATTTTTTACCAAAGTACTGTATTTTTTAGTTATGTTTATACAACAGTGGAAGTGAAACCAAAACGCAAGTGAGTGACATTGAAGACTCTCCCCACACACAGACGTACAGTCTTTGTGGGGAACATTTCCAATGTATATTTGTCTGCATTATTTTATTTTCACCTGTAAATGTAATTGGAAATAAATTACCTGATATCACATGTATTTCTACACATGTATCTGTGAGATGAAATGTGCGAAAAAGGATCTATAAAGCAGTGAATAACAGGACAAATTTTCAGTTACCGGTACTGTGAGCTTACCATGTTCCAATGGAGCGTAGTACCCTTACTCCATCATCGTAACCCAGCCCATCATCTGGCACCATCGTAAATGACTCTTGAGAGTGACTTATTTGGGGCACTTTGAGGCTGTAGTTCACTTGTGTCTCATTTAATTTCAGCTTCTGTTGTGACTGAGCAACTAGATGCTGCTGAATCATGGAGTTCGTTGCTACTGCTAAATATCCGTTCTTGTTATCGGCCATTGTATCTGATTTTGCAAAAAACATTTCAGGTATTAATTAGGAAGTACAGGCTACTACTTAAGGTGGCACTAGCGGATAATGGATAAAAAAAATAGGTTTAGCAAAACAGAACAAAAAAATTAAAAGTATTCTGTTGATTCAAGTACATCTTAAAGGTAAGGTTACAGTCAAGGTCACAGTCAAGTTCAACTTGAAAACAAGGTTACCTTCAGGTCAAGGTCTCAGGGAAGGTCGATTTCAAGGTAAGGTTGCATTCAAGATCAAGGTCAACTTCAAGGTAAGGTTGCCTTCAAGGCCAAGGCCAACTTCAAGGTAAGGTTAACTTCAAGGTCAAGGTCACAGGGAAGATCAATTTCAAAGTGAGGTTGCATTAAAGATCAAGGTCAACTTAAAAGTAAGGTTGCCTTCAAGGTCAAGGCCAACTTCAAGGTAAGGTTAACTTCAAGGTCAAGGTCACAGGGAAGGTCAATTTCCACAGTTGGTCACATTCAAGGCCAACTTCAAGGTAAGATTACCTTCAAGGCCAAGGTCAATAGAGGTAAAGTCAATGACAACTTCAGTGTTACAGTCGAGGTCGGGGTTGCAGTTAAGGATAAAGTCGAGTATGGGTTATATAGCAACACTATTGTCGTTCAGTGTTATTTGTTAGCAGGCTGTCGCAACTTGATCTTGCATTTACAGTAAGAACCTTTGTGTCTTTTTTTTGTTCTCACAATAAATTTACAAATATGTGTTTCCATTAGAATTGGACTGAATTTATTACATTTTTACCATTATATATTATTTGGGTTGCGTAGTACTACCGTTTCATTAGGTCACAATAAACATTAGCTTCGGTAGGCTGAACTGCCAGACCTCTCGATTTTATCATGGAATATTACAGGCAGCAGGTAGTTTCAATACATATTATTGAACAGCAATCTCCTGGGCCTGTTAGACAGGGCGTGTTGCGAGTAACTGTGCTTGGTAAACCTTTTACACATGACATTTCTGTCTGTTAATCGTAATTTTCTAAGGCATATCATTATTTTGCAGCATTTTAATAGAAAACTACTTTACACTATGATCTGCCATTACAAAGCTAAACCTGATAAGTGCAACTTCTTGGTAAATGAGATTTTATTAGGAAATTGGATGAAACTTACAACAATTAAGGGTAAATAAAACTATTCAAAGGGTCTCAGTACTGGTATATAAAGCATTTAACCCATTGAGGTAGTAATTTTATTCTATTTGCAGTAGCCTATAACGGGAATTGATTGGTGCTGCGCTCTAGTAGCAAAATATGTAACTAATGACCGCGGGCGTCTACGGTTCTATCCGCTAGGGGCGCGGACTGAGTGAAAAACCTTAATATCGCCGCCAGGCCTTTGGTCGTGTTAGCTGAGTTGGCTACGTCGTGGAAACACCTTGGCCAGGTGGTGATACGATGTTCGTGGGTTCGATTCCCGCACACGACCAAAACTGACCAGTTGTGCAACTCTCAATGAGTTAACCGGTCTGTGGCAACGTTGGTGGGAGGGCCCAAGTAAAATAAGCGGTGGCAGGCTTGCTTGGAAGTTGACGGGATCGATTAATTCTTTGAGACTTGCACATGGTCAACACTGATTTTGCTAATTTTTACTTATGTCTACTGTGTGTGTGCCAATGTGACTTTCTAAACTGAAAAAAACAATATTTTAATTAAAATACACCATTAATCCATTTAAAAACACCAATTTTATTCTCCAATTCACAGGTTAATAAAATTACAAGTAAGGAACGAGACCAGCTCGTATGTCTACTCCAATGGGTTAAGCCAATAAACTGTAGGTTAGATTATTAACTCGAAAGATCAACTTTTTTGTTTATTAGCGAATTTCCCCTATAGGGAAGAAGCCATTACTGTAGGTGGAATGGTAAGACTTAAGCCGAGACAATGATAACTTTTTGTTTTGAGGCCCCCAGATGCCAAAAACACCATTCGTTCAAATTTATATATATATATATATATATATATATATATATATACATACCGGTACCGGTACGGTATATTTATTTATATATGAAATGAAATGAAAAATTCTTTATTTTAACTGGCAAAGTTAGGGCTGCATGGCCCTTTCTTACACTTAACCTCCATACAAATGGAGATGGATATATATCTACAGCATAATCAATAATAATAAAGATTAAAACTCAGTTTTTAACAGGAAAAAGCCAATAATTTTACTCATTCTCTCTAACACACACCCATCAGTGATCCCGCCCAAGACAACCCCCTAGAACACACCGGGCAAGGACATCCGCTCAAAGTATGACTTTTCCAGTGCCGCCACAAACCGGGGATGACTATCTACTAGGGATTTGATGGAACTGGGCAAGTCATTCCACAGTCGGCAACAGTGACAACAAAAGCCCTATCGTAGACTGCGATCCTATGTTGAGGTATTCGCAATGTGGACAAAGCAGAACGAGAGCTTCTTAAACTACCTTGAGACACAAATTTGAAGTCACTTTCAAAATATTTTGGAAAACCAGTTTTTAAGATTGAAAAAGTCAACGACAGGATTTTTATTGATCTCTGGTCATTTAGTTTCAATATTCGTGACTCAATGTAGTAAGGTGTTATATGCTCCTCACGTCTCAGATCATAAACATATCTCAAGCAGTAGTTCTGAGACCGCTGGAGCATATCAGCAAGAGCAACAGTCATGTCGTTTATCACAGAGTTGCAGTAATAAAGTGGGGTAACACAAGAGTTTTAATAATATGTAGTTTAATATGTAATTGCAAACAATTCTGTAACTTCTTTAGTGAGTGAATTGAGGCAAAAACCTTCCGCCGGATGTCCACAACTGCGTCACCCCAAGTAAGTGTTGAGTTGATAGTTAGCACTAGGCTCTTTACTTTGTCATCTAGTAGGGAAGAATTTTATCAAAAAAGTATTATGAAATCTTAAGACACCCTACAAAATTAAGAAGAAAATGTTTTAGTTCGAACAGGAATATCAGCCAACAGACATTGAAAAATAACACTCCCTAGCACCTTCAAGGCAGTAAGAAAATCTAAATCTATTTTTGAAAGTAAAGTTGGAGGGATGAGGGTTGAAAATGTAAAGAAAATAAAAGTTGAATTGTACTCTGACAGCCAGAGAAAAGGACTGCCGGAGGTCATGGATAAATGCAGTAAAGGTAAAATTAGTATAAACGGACTTGTTACTCCTGGCGCAGACATCCTTAAGGTTTATAACCAAGCCACAAAGTCTTCTGAATCCCCTCTAGTACTAATAGCAGGAACGAATGATATTATCAAGAAATCTACTCAAGTTATATATGGGAAAATTATATATAGGAAAATGGAAGGCTTACTAAGAAGTTTAGGTGCGCCAAGGCCAGTTAGTATCACCACCATTCCTCCTCGTTTTGATGTATACAGGAATAATACAATTCTTGATGACATAGCAATGACAAACAACTACATTAGAGAAATTGTATGCCGAATGGATCAGGTCCATTTAATTGACTATGTCAGCTTTAAAAGGCATCACTTTACCCGCCATGGCCTGCACCTAAATTACAGAGGGAAAGAGAAGCTTTGTTCCATGGTTCTGGAATTTTTAAATTGTATTCCTGAAGATGAATACCACAAAATAAAGTTAAGAAAGCCGTCATATCTTCCACAATCGGACACTGCTACGGCAAATAAATCGGAGTGGGCCAAAATAAATACAAATATTAAGAAAAACTGCGTCAATATTATTGAAACGGACATGTGGCATGTAATAGATTCAAACAAAAATAATCCTTCTATAGCGTTTGCCCACACCATTTCTAAAGATCTTGATCATGAAAGAAATATTACTGCAGGTGTGGCAGTGGTTTTTAAAAAAAATGTGGTCGCCCAAAGACAACAGACTTTGTTGACAATAAATAGGCCAGTCAAGCTATGCCTAGAGGTGCAACAGTGTACAGTTTGGTAACAAAGGAGGAGTATTGGGGAAAGCCAACAACACAAGATTATGATGAGGCATTTGATCAACTCATCCACCATTTTAAGAAAAAAAGATGTTGAAACATTGATCTGTTCTGCGATGGGATGTGTTTGGGATCGAATACAGGTAGAACACTTCAGCAGGAACATTTCAAGGTTCCATAAAATGACAAATGCGACAATTTGTGTAATATCATATGATCAACCTGCTGCACCAAGACCATTGTGGAATGGACTTTCCCACTCAGTTTTCGTAAAGCGAATGAGGAAAATTATCGCCAACGACAAGACTTAAGCAATTATAACAATAACAAGACTGAAGCCAGTAACCATGGAACTGCTCATCCCACTGCTGTGGTCAACCACGGCATTGCTGATGTGAGTCTGCCTTGGTCACAACTGCAGCCACGACCATGACATCACCAGTACAACTCCTGCTGCCAGTGGCCACGTCAAGTCAAGTGTTTGTGATAGTGCAAGTGTGAATGTCAATCAGAGTGATGAAATGTTCAGTGTTGATGCAGGGGAGTCCCTTGCCCCTACTTTAAACTGCTCTCCAATCCAAACAACAAACGCAACTTAAAAAACAATCTAAATACAAAAAAGACACAAAAATTAAAGATTTTTCATCAGAACATTCAGAAGCTAGAGTCTAGAATCGAACCTTTGCAAATTGTGTTTGAAGAAGTTAATCCTGAAATAATTGTTTTATCTGAACATGATATGAAGGATCATGAAATTGAGAGGCTCTACATTAATAATTATAAAGTTAACTCTTATTTTTCTCGTAATTATTCAAGTAAGGGAGGTGTTATGATTTTGAGTAAAGAGCATGTCAAGTGGACGCAGGTGGCTACTCCTAATGCAAATTGCACTTGTGAAGAAAAGCAATTTGAATTCTGTGCAACAATGTTTATTATTTGATGTGTCACATTTATTCTGCTGGGCCTGTATAGATCACCTAGTTCTGATGTAAATATATTTTTAGATAGGTTAGGCATTCTCATTAATGATAATGAAAAAATCCCCAACTATTGTATTAGCTGGAGACATCAATATATATGTTTTGAAAAAAGGTAATCAACATAGAAAATTAAAATCTGTTACAAAAGCTTTAAAATGCATTACGCAGAAGGAAAAAACCAATTAATTAAATTAAAGAGAGATTTTTGTAATGAAAATACGGAATTATTTAAAAAAATGCTGGAGAAAGAATCATGGCACTCTGTGTATGAATCTTGTCAGTAAAAAATTTGATATATTTATCAGCATTTTTACAAATTACTATAACTCTGCCTTTCCCAAAAAAAAATCATAATTAAAAAAGAGCTAACAATTGGCTTAATCAAACATTAACCCTTTCAGTGCTATGGTCCGATATATCGGATTTTGAATCTGTTATCAATAAACACTGTTACTGCTTCATAAGCGATTGTACCGTTAGGCGCTCAGTCTGCAGTCTGAGTCTGACATGTGGTGAAACCTGGTTGACACGAATTGAACTACCTCGTCCAGCGCCTAGTCTCTATAATACCAACTGATCCACTGCAGCTGCTAGCCTGACCAGTGGCTGTGCGGTCTAAGGCGTTACCTTCCCGGCCGGGGGTAACACTTGGATCGAGGGTTCGAATCCCGTCACAGTCGGTGGTTTTTATGTGCAACTCATGGAGAGTTCACCTGTCTGTGGCAGAGTTGAAGGGGAGGGCGGACCTTAAGCAAACGGTGGACGGCTCGGGTCCAAGCTGACGGGATGGGTGGATTCTTTGTGAGTTGCACATCTGATCAGGTGTTTTGCTACATTTTACCTATCCTTTACAGTGTGTGTCCAGCGGAAGCACGTTTTTATTAATTTTAACTGTTCAGGCGTTCAATATATTAAAAAAATCAACAAAACATCACATATTCAACTACTCCTTTCAGAAGCTTAGCACTGAAAGGGTTAAAGGATGAAAAAACTACCCCCGTAGCAGCAAACCTGCGTGCTCATAGAATTTCCAACGCATACATGTTTCTCACTACCACATAAAGCCAGTTACCAAGTTTCATAAAAAAACATAAATAATTAAGTGATCTATAGCAATTTATTTATTCTCCTTAAGAATAACATAGGGCTGAGCTGAGTACGCAGGTTTGCTGCAACAAGGAACGCAAAATATGTGTTTTTATGCAATTATCAATATAACTCAACCAGGTGAAGATACATACTAAGTTTTATTAATTTATGTTCATAATTAAGGGAAATATAAAACTTGACTTATTCTCTATAAGAATAACATTAGGGCTGAGTATGCAGGTTTGCTGCTACTGAGATAATAATCAACAAAAATCAATTGTTTGTGCAAATATCAATATACCAGTAATATGTGAAGCCACATACCAAGTTTCATCAATCTACATTCATAAATAATCAAGATATCAAATTTTATTTATTCTCCATAAGGATAACATTAGACAACGTACTATGTTTAGTACTTTGAATATCTCTGCAACGGTTGGACGTAGAATCACAATTTAAACACCAAAATGATTACCTCCAGACAATCCAGGCTCAGTGCTCAAGATACTCCCTGACATGGAACTTAAGTAAATGTGCCTTGATAAGTTAGAATGTTTAAAAGACTATGCCAGTTTCTTAAGCAGCTTAAGTTATAAAAGCTGGAACAGACAACTCAAGGATTAGAGACTTTCTTTTCATAAGTAAGTAGCCTATTACTGTAGGTTATATCATAAAAAGTTATTACTGGTAAGTTTAACTTAATATTCAAACTTAACAAAAAAACTAACTTATTAACATAATACCCCTGTCGCAGCAAACTTGCATACTCAGCGAATTTCCAATGGAGATATATATGTTTTAATACTACATGAAGCCACTTACGAAGTTTCATAAAAATATATTCACAAATAAGCGATATATATACAATTTTAATTATTCTCTATAAGAATAACATTGGGGATGAGTACGCAGGTTTGCTGCAACAAGGAACACAAAAATGGGTTTTTATGCTAATATTAATATAACTCAACTAGGTGAAGTCGTATACCGTTTTAATGATTTATGTTCATAATTAAGGGAGACAGAGCATTTAATTTTTCTCCATAAGAATAACATTGGGGCTGAGTACGCAGGTTTGCTGCAACAAGGGACACAACAAATGGGTTTTTATGCTAATATCTAACTCAACTAGGTGAAGTCGTATACCGGTTTTTAATAATTTATGTTCATAATTAAGGGAAACAGAGCATTTAATTATTCTCCATAAGAATAACATGGGGCTGAGTACACAGGTTTGCTGCAACAAGGAACACAAAAATGGGTTTTTATGCTAATATCAATATAACTCAACTAGGTGAAGTCGTATACCGTTTTAATGATTTATGTTCATAATTAAGGGAGACAGAGCATTTAATTATTCTCCATAAGAATAACATTGGGGCTGAGTACGCAGGTTTGCTGCAACAAGGGACACAACAAATGGGTTTTTATGCTAATATCTAACTCAACTAGGTGAAGTCGTATACCGGTTTTTAATAATTTATGTTCATAATTAAGGGAAACAGAGCATTTAATTATTCTCCATAAGAATAACATGGGGCTGAGTACACAGGTTTGCTGCTACGGGAGTCTTTGGCAAAAATCGTTATTTTGAGGAAATATCAATAGACCACAACACGATGAAGCCGTATACCAAGTTTCGTCAGTATACTTTCATAAATAAGCAAGATATACAATTTGTCTTTTCCTCCATAAGAATAACATAAGACAACGTACTATGTTTAGCACTTTCAATATCTCGGTAACTAATTGACGTAGAGGAATGATCAAAATACCAAATTGTGTGTTTTTTAAGCTGAATCCAATGGTAAAATCTAAAATTTGACTATTTCAAAAATTAAATATAAAAAATTCAAAAAACCACTTTTTGGATACAAAACCCCCCAAAATACCATTTTGGATGGAACGATCTGGCTGGTTTTCGAATTTAAAGTCATAAATGTCGCTTTACACATTTATTTCAAGTTTCGTCAAAATCGGATCATTTTTACAAGAGTTATCGTGCTCACAGACATATATATATATATATATATACAGTTTCGAACGAATGGTGTTTTTGGGGTCTGGGGACCTCAAAACGAAAAGTTATCATGGTCCCGGGCCTAGGTCTTACCATGCCGACTACGGTAATAGCTTCTTCCCTATAGGAGAAATTCGCTAAAAATATTTAAAGTTAGGTACCGTAACACAATATTTAGTTATGCTAATTCATTATAGAATTTTAGCAAGATTCAGAAAATAAAATCAGTAAAGACAACAAATAGCTTTGTACTATTTTACTACCAGTACCACATCTTCTTGATGTTCAATAGGGTTACAAAAAAGATGGGAAGATTATTTATCTGTAATTCAGTCGCTAACTTATTATTCACTATTGGCCTATTTCAATCTGAATTCTTGTACTGACTATAGGTTTACTAATTGTATATTTCACACATTCCAAACAAATTTTATTAAAATACTGCCTTATTTTACCAAGGAAATTTGGATCGTTTGTCTTTTATTCTACCAACACACTCTACCAAAATGAAAAAATACAGAAAATAATCTTAAAACTATCCTTACATTTTATGCTGATCAGATGTGCAACTCAAAAATATTGAATTTGCCCATCCCAACAGCTTGGACTTCTATCATCCACCGTTTGCTTAAGATCAGCCCTCCCCTTTAACTGAACTAGCTATACATCACACAGAATATCTTGGCCTATGGCTTACTCCACTGCCAGAGTGATTGAGATAACCAGCTGGCCCATATCGAGCTTCAGTTTGACTGAAAAGATGATGGAAACAACAGATGGCAATCTCACTTTACTCCAACTGTCTGAACTGAAAACAGTTCCCACAGGCCAAGATATTCCGCGTGATGTGTAACTCTCTGTGAGGGGGACAGTTTCATAAGAGGCCACCAACTAATCGGATGCAATGTATCGATCTTAAACATTCGATAGGAATATCGAATCAAAACCCTATATATTTTGAATCATATTTTAACAGTTAAGCCTGTATCAAAAATTATTCACCCGGTACCTATTTATATTTATGTTATATCTAAAATCAACAATTTGCATATATAGGCTGGTCAATAATAATATGCAATGTCTGTAACAAATATATTTTAATGAAACATTTAACAACTAACAAACAAACAAACAAAAATACAAAATTAAAAAATACAACAAAAAATAATAAATAGGTGTATTTAACTAAGTTAAAACCTAGTTATCTTTGCCAAAGAAAACTCTACGGTCTGAGTTCATGAATTAAGTTTCAACGCACGCCATGATGACTCGAATGTTTGGGTGTTTGTGTTATTTAGGTTAAATTTCGATTTAAAATGTGATTCGTTGATCAAATTTTTAAGATCGATATATCGCATCCGATTAGTTGGTGGCCTCTTATGAAACTGTACCCGCTGGGAGGGGAGGACAGCGCCTTAGACCGTTCAGCCAACAGATCAGACCAAAATATGTCTCAAACAGGTAGAACGCCTGTCAAGTTTTTAAAGCCTTGGAAGAGTTTGTTCTGTTCTTGACGACAAGGTTACCCCACATGTCAGACACAGACTACAATCAGAATTTGTAATGGTACTTAACCAACTCAAACAAATAACCGCTCTTGGCAGTTCTCAACTGTAAATTGTTATGTCTGTTAAAACACTAATTTTTAGTGTTTTTAAATGAGAAATCAGCAAAATAAAACTGGATTTCACAGTCTCGATAAAAAACATTTTTAATGTTATGGTATGGAATTATTGAGACAGATCAATAAATTTTACTGAAAAAATAGGCCTAAGTTACTAGCAGATTCACATCAATATGTTCACATGAACCAAGTAGCAATGTATTTATAGCCAATTTTGTAATCTTAAAAAACAGGCTCCAAAATTATATACGACAACGACTTTTGTATTTTAGAACTGTATAAACAGTAAGGCAAGGAAATTAAATTGCACCGATAAAACATCCGACTCCTGACTACAGGACTTAATACTTACGCGCAGTTATGACATAAAAACACCCTAAAAATGTACAAAACCTAGTGAAAATCTTTGAAGGTAACACAATTTTAATATTTAAGATAAATTTCCATTCAACACTGTTACCTGAGTTTATAATTTGTAGTTATTAATTCAAGATAACCGGCCTAGGAATAGAATATCCCAACCAAAATGGACCAAACAAAACAATCAATAAACGTCAAAATGAGAAGGGAAGGGAAGATAGAACTTTATATTTCAGCACAGACCATTAGCGAATTATAAAATTATATGTATTATCATGAACAATGTATGTTATACTTCATGGAACGATGACTGCGATCCTATGTTGAGGTATTCGCAATGTGGACAAAGCAGAACGAGAGCTTCTTAAACTACCTTGAGACACAAATTTGAAGTCACTTTCAAAATATTTTGGAAAACCAGTTTTTAAGATTGAAAAAGTCAACGACAGGATTTTTATTGATCTCTGGTCATTTAGTTTCAATATTCGTGACTCAATGTAGTAAGGTGTTATATGCTCCTCACGTCTCAGATCATAAACATATCTCAAGCAGTAGTTCTGAGACCGCTGGAGCATATCAGCAAGAGCAACAGTCATGTCGTTTATCACAGAGTTGCAGTAATAAAGTGGGGTAACACAAGAGTTTTAATAATATGTAGTTTAATATGTAATTGCAAACAATTCTGTAACTTCTTTAGTGAGTGAATTGAGGCAAAAACCTTCCGCCGGATGTCCACAACTGCGTCACCCCAAGTAAGTGTTGAGTTGATAGTTAGCACTAGGCTCTTTACTTTGTCATCTAGTAGGGAAGAATTTTATCAAAAAAGTATTATGAAATCTTAAGACACCCTACAAAATGAAGAAGAAAATGTTTTAGTTCGAACAGGAATATCAGCCAACAGACATTGAAAAATAACACTCCCTAGCACCTTCAAGGCAGTAAGAAAATCTAAATCTATTTTTGAAAGTAAAGTTGGAGGGATGAGGGTTGAAAATGTAAAGAAAATAAAAGTTGAATTGTACTCTGACAGCCAGGGAAAAGGACTGCCGGAGGTCATGGATAAATGCAGTAAAGGTAAAATTAGTATAAACGGACTTGTTACTCCTGGCGCAGACATCCTTAAGGTTTATAACCAAGCCACAAAGTCTTCTGAATCCCCTCTAGTACTAATAGCAGGAACGAATGATATTATCAAGAAATCTACTCAAGTTATATATGGGAAAATTATATATGGGAAAATGGAAGGCTTACTAAGAAGTTTAGGTGCGCCAAGGCCAGTTAGTATCACCACCATTCCTCCTCGTTTTGATGTATACAGGAATAATACAATTCTTGATGACATAGCAATGACAAACAACTACATTAGAGAAATTGTATGCCGAATGGATCAGGTCCATTTAATTGACTATGTCAGCTTTAAAAGGCATCACTTTACCCGCCATGGCCTGCACCTAAATTACAGAGGGAAAGAGAAGCTTTGTTCCATGGTTCTGGAATTTTTAAATTGTATTCCTGAAGATGAATACCACAAAATAAAGTTAAGAAAGCCGTCATATCTTCCACAATCGGACACTGCTACGGCAAATAAATCGGAGTGGGCCAAAATAAATACAAATATTAAGAAAAACTGCGTCAATATTATTGAAACGGACATGTGGCATGTAATAGATTCAAACAAAAATAATCCTTCTATAGCGTTTGCCCACACCATTTCTAAAGATCTTGATCATGAAAGAAATATTACTGCAGGTGTGGCAGTGGTTTTTAAAAAAAATTTGGTCGCCCAAAGACAACAGACTTTGTTGACAATAAATAGGCCAGTCAAGCTATGCCAAGAGGTGCAACAGTGTACAGTTTGGTAACAAAGGAGGAGTATTGGGGAAAGCCAACAACACAAGATTATGATGAGGCATTTGATCAACTCATCCACCATTTTAAGAAAAAAAGATGTTGAAACATTGATCTGTTCTGCGATGGGATGTGTTTGGGATCGAATACAGGTAGAACACTTCAGCAGGAACATTTCAAGGTTCCATAAAATGACAAATGCGACAATTTGTGTAATATCATATGATCAACCTGCTGCACCAAGACCATTGTGGAATGGACTTTCCCACTCAGTTTTCGTAAAGCGAATGAGGAAAATTATCGCCAACGACAAGACTTAAGCAATTATAACAATAACAAGACTGAAGCCAGTAACCATGGAACTGCTCATCCCACTGCTGTGGTCAACCACGGCATTGCTGATGTGAGTCTGCCTTGGTCACAACTGCAGCCACGACCATGACATCACCAGTACAACTCCTGCTGCCAGTGGCCACGTCAAGTCAAGTGTTTGGTGATAGTACAAGTGTGAATGTCAGTCAGAGTGATGAAATGTTCAGTGTTGATGCAGGGGAGTCCCTTGCCCCTACTTTAAACTGCTCTCCAATCCAAACAACAAACGCAACTTAAAAAACAATCTAAATACAAAAAAGACACAAAAATTAAAGATTTTTCATCAGAACATTCAGAAGCTAGAGTCTAGAATCGAACCTTTGCAAATTGTGTTTGAAGAAGTTAATCCTGAAATAATTGTTTTATCTGAACATGATATGAAGGATCATGAAATTGAGAGGCTCTACATTAATAATTATAAAGTTAACTCTTATTTTTCTCGTAATTATTCAAGTAAGGGAGGTGTTATGATTTTGAGTAAAGAGCATGTCAAGTGGACGCAGGTGGCTACTCCTAATGCAAATTGCACTTGTGAAGAAAAGCAATTTGAATTCTGTGCAACAATGTTTATTATTTGATGTGTCACATTTATTCTGCTGGGCCTGTATAGATCACCTAGTTCTGATGTAAATATATTTTTAGATAGGTTAGGCATTCTCATTAATGATAATGAAAAAATCCCCAACTATTGTATTAGCTGGAGACATCAATATATATGTTTTGAAAAAAGGTAATCAACATAGAAAATTAAAATCTGTTACAAAAGCTTTAAAATGCATTACGCAGAAGGAAAAAACCAATTAATTAAATTAAAGAGAGATTTTTGTAATGAAAATACGGAATTATTTAAAAAAATGCTGGAGAAAGAATCATGGCACTCTGTGTATGAATCTTGTCAGTAAAAAATTTGATATATTTATCAGCATTTTTACAATTTACTATAACTCTGCCTTTCCCAAAAAAAATTCATAATTAAAAAAGAGCTAACAATTGGCTTAATCAAACATTAAAGGATGAAAAAACTACCCCCGTAGCAGCAAACCTGCTGCATAGAATTTCCAACGCATACATGTTTCTCACTACCACATAAAGCCAGTTACCAAGTTTCATAAAAAAACATAAATAATTAAGTGATCTATAGCAATTTATTTATTCTCCTTAAGAATAACATAGGGCTGAGCTGAGTACGCAGGTTTGCTGCAACAAGGAACGCAAAATATGTGTTTTTATGCAATTATCAATATAACTCAACCAGGTGAAGATACATACTAAGTTTTATTAATTTATGTTCATAATTAAGGGAAATATAAAACTTGACTTATTCTCTATAAGAATAACATTAGGGCTGAGTATGCAGGTTTGCTGCTACTGAGATAATAATCAACAAAAATCAATTGTTTGTGCAAATATCAATATACCAGTAATATGTGAAGCCACATACCAAGTTTCATCAATCTACATTCATAAATAATCAAGATATCAAATTTTATTTATTCTCCATAAGGATAACATTAGACAACGTACTATGTTTAGTACTTTGAATATCTCTGCAACGGTTGGACGTAGAATCACAATTTAAACACCAAAATGATTACCTCCAGACAATCCAGGCTCAGTGCTCAAGATACTCCCTGACATGGAACTTAAGTAAATGTGCCTTGATAAGTTAGAATGTTTAAAAGACTATGCCAGTTTCTTAAGCAGCTTAAGTTATAAAAGCTGGAACAGACAACTCAAGGATTAGAGACTTTCTTTTCATAAGTAAGTAGCCTATTACTGTAGGTTATATCATAAAAAGTTATTACTGGTAAGTTTAACTTAATATTCAAACTTAACAAAAAAACTAACTTATTAACATAATACCCCCGTCGCAGCAAACTTGCATACTCAGCGAATTTCCAATGGAGATATATATGTTTTAATACTACATGAAGCCACTTACGAAGTTTCATAAAAATATATTCACAAATAAGCGATATATATACAATTTTAATTATTCTCTATAAGAATAACATTGGGGATGAGTACGCAGGTTTGCTGCAACAAGGAACACAAAAATGGGTTTTTATGCTAATATCAATATAACTCAACTAGGTGAAGTCGTATACCGTTTTAATGATTTATGTTCATAATTAAGGGAGACAGAGCATTTAATTTTTCTCCATAAGAATAACATTGGGGCTGAGTACGCAGGTTTGCTGCAACAAGGGACACAACAAATGGGTTTTTATGCTAATATCTAACTCAACTAGGTGAAGTCGTATACCGGTTTTTAATAATTTATGTTCATAATTAACACATTAAACCCTATGGGCGCTAACAGGGCTTATTTGCATATATACTGGGCATTTTTGCATTAATACAAAAAATTATTAGTTTTTTAGTTTTAATCAAAACACCACAAAGCATACATCATTTTAAAGAGGAAATCAAGAGCTTTAAGAAAATATAATATGTTATAGGGCAAAAAAAATTTTTTTTTTTATTTGTTGTATAAAAAACAATAAATATTATATAGAGAAAAAAATAGCTACATTATGCAAGAGTTCATATAAAATTAACCCCAATGTTGTTGTTTATTTTTTATACATACATTAATAGATCAAATTAATCCTAATGAAATTCTGAATAAAAAAATATTTACTTACATGAAAAAATATGTACACTAAGGCCTGAAATTGTCTTTGAAAATAAAGGAGTCATATGTAGTCGGCTTTGGTGTGGTAGAGCTGGAAACACTCTGGCACACAAATGGCTACTTCACATTCTGCACACCACCAAGATGTCTCTTTTCTTCCTCTATTCCCAGATGAAGCCTTGGCTTTGTCAGAACACACCTTGCATATCCTAGTTGGGTTTGCCTTTTTATCTGAGGGAGGGATTTTTGCGGGGAAGTGTCGCCCAGTGAGCCTACTGGCCTTGGTTTGTATTGGACTACTTTGCTGTTCAGCTTGGAACAAGGTACCACCTTGATTTCCTAAGGCTTTCCCAACTGACACTATGAAACTGTCCATGTGGCAGTGTTTCCGTTGAGGCTCGGATCGTGTCGCTCGGTAAAGGATGAAAGCATTCGTCATCGACATCATGAACAGGTGAAAAAACATTTTCTTCCACCACTTGAACTGCTTCCTTTTGAAAGGATAGTAGGCTATGATTTGGTCATTTCTATCCACCCCAGTTTTGTTTTTGTTGTAGTCAATGACCACATCAGGTTTGGTTTTTGGTTTCATACCTTCCTTACTAGGTACCAAGACCTCTGAAGTTGTTGACTTATGTTTGGTGGATAAGAGTAAGACATCCCTTGTATCCTTCCACTTCAAACAGAGTAAATGATTCCTTCTCATAAAAATAATATCATCTTGATTGAGTTTCATTTTGGTAACAGTTTTAGGCAACTGCACTCTGTTGCTCATGCAGGTACCCACAGCTTTTGTGTTGTTTGACCACAAAAAATCATAAAGAACGGGTGAGCTGTAAAACCTGTCCATATAAATAGTATGGCCCTTTCCCAAGTACTCTGAAAGTAGCCTACCAAACAGAGCTACAGCACTATTGTTGGCTGACTTTCCAGTGTATGGCTCAAATTTCAATACATATCCTGTTGAGGCATCGCAGACAATATATAACTTCATACCATATTTATCCGGCTTGTTCTTGTTATATACTCTAAATTTGACCCTACCACGAAACCCACATGTACCTTCATCAACAGTGAGGTTTTCGGATGGATAAATACACTGAGGAAATACAGTCAGAAGATGGTCAATATAAGGCCTTATTTTGTGCATTGGGTCATGACCTGGTGTTTGGTGCGGTATGTAAGTTGCATTGTCGCTAATATGCAAGTTGGCCAAGATTGCAAAAAATCTATCCCTTGACATGATTGAAGGTGCATAGGAAGACTTCAGAAATTCATCAGTTGACCAGTAATCAGATAACTTGGGTTTTTTTACAATACACATATGTAAAATTATGGCAAAAAAATTATAGACCTCATATAATTTTACAGTTTTCCATTTACCCCAAACACTGTTTTTCAGTAGTTTGTTTGAGCGCCTCAATTTGTCAATCATTAATTTTGCATATTTATTAGTCTCGGACTTGATCAGCCTAATCATACTTTCTGGAAAAAATAAAGAAAATATCTCTAGTGGGGTTGAAGTGTCAGTTATAGCGGCTCTAACGCCTGCTTGCTCATTGAAGGTAGGGAGCTGTGACAGTATGTCAACACAACTCCAACCAAGCTCTTCATCAGTTGGTTTCTTTTTTTTAGGTTTCCTTTTTCTTTTAGTTTTATTATTTACAGGATCATCTGCTACTACCTCATTATGGGCTACATCGTCAACAGGCATAGGACTAGGCCTATCATCTTTGTCAGTCTGACTAGGCCTAGGCCTAGGCCTAACACTGTCTTTATAAACTTGACCATTATCACCAGATTCATTAGGTCTATGAGAAAACTTTACTTTCTTATTAATTTGATCATTTGGTGATTGACTAGTTATATTATGGCTGGTTGAAGGACCTAAACTGTTGTTTTCTTCCTCACTAACCTCAAAGTTGGTATCATCAAAGTTTGGTGGGTCGGCCAACAGACGGTCAACAAATTCATCATCAGAGCCAGCATCGTACACAGGATCACTTATTTTTTCATACTGAACTACAGAAGAATGATTACGATTGTCATTGTCATCAAAACTAAGATTATAAATAGTATTATTACCTTCATCTTCACTATCGTCAGAGTTTGACAACTCGGAACGAATCATTCGAACTGTGTGTCTGTCTAAATAATCACTCATTTTCACAGTTCACTACACTATGCTACACTAAATAACTAAAACGAAAAATAAAAATATTGCTATGGAAACAATAAACACATTTTATTAGCGTACAAATCACATAGAAAGCTCACTAGCAGAACGTAAACAATGACGCGGTAAACAAAGCACAGACGACTAAACTCAACTCAGACAGCTGACATCGTGCTAATGCGCAATACGTCAGAATACTATTTTCTTATGACTAAACAGCTGACTATATAGTAAAAACTGCTCATTTACTGAAAGAATATGAATTGAAGAGCATTACTATACATACAAATATATTATTACGCTAAAAATAACGACGTACCGAATTAATTAGCGATACCCGATATATACTCGGGCTTCGTTTACAACGGCATTTTCGGTACCCCGACCTATACTCGGGCATAGGGTTCAATGTGTTAAGGGAAACAGAGCATTTAATTATTCTCCATAAGAATAACATGGGGCTGAGTACACAGGTTTGCTGCAACAAGGAACACAAAAATGGGTTTTTATGCTAATATCAATATAACTCAACTAGGTGAAGTCGTATACCGTTTTAATGATTTATGTTCATAATTAAGGGAGACAGAGCATTTAATTATTCTCCATAAGAATAACATTGGGGCTGAGCACGCAGGTTTGCTGCAACAAGGGACACAACAAATGGGTTTTTATGCTAATATCTAACTCAACTAGGTGAAGTCGTATACCGGTTTTTAATAATTTATGTTCATAATTAAGGGAAACAGAGCATTTAATTATTCTCCATAAGAATAACATGGGGCTGAGTACACAGGTTTGCTGCTACGGGAGTCTTTGGCAAAAATCGTTATTTTGAGGAAATATCAATAGACCACAACACGATGAAGCCGTATACCAAGTTTCGTCAGTATACTTTCATAAATAAGCAAGATATACAATTTGTCTTTTCCTCCATAAGAATAACATAAGACAACGTACTATGTTTAGCACTTTCAATATCTCGGTAACTAATTGACGTAGAGGAATGATCAAAATACCAAATTGTGTGTTTTTTAAGCTGAATCCAATGGTAAAATCTAAAATTTGACTATTTCAAAAATTAAATATAAAAATCCAAAAAACCACTTTTTGGATACAAAACCCCCCAAAATACCATTTCGGATGGAACGATCTGGCTGGTTTTCGAATTTAAAGTCATAAATGTCGCTTTACACATTTATTTCAAGTTTCGTCAAAATCGGATCATTTTTACAAGAGTTATCGTGCTCACGGACATATATATATATATATATATATATATATATATACAGTTTCGAACGAATGGTGTTTTTGGGGTCTGGGGACCTCAAAACGAAAAGTTATCATGGTCCCGGGCCTAGGTCTTACCATGCCGACTACGGTAATAGCTTCTTCCCTATAGGAGAAATTCGCTAAAAATATTTAAAGTTAGGTACCGTAACACAATATTTAGTTATGCTAATTCATTATAGAATTTTAGCAAGATTCAGAAAATAAAATCAGTAAAGACAACAAATAGCTTTGTACTATTTTACTACCAGTACCACATCTTCTTGATGTTCAATAGGGTTACAAAAAAGATGGGAAGATTATTTATCTGTAATTCAGTCGCTAACTTATTATTCACTATTGGCCTATTTCAATCTGAATTCTTGTACTGACTATAGGTTTACTAATTGTATATTTCACACATTCCAAACAAATTTTATTAAAATACTGCCTTATTTTACCAAGGAAATTTGGATCGTTTGTCTTTTATTCTACCAACACACTCTACCAAAATGAAAAAATACAGAAAATAATCTTAAAACTATCCTTACATTTTATGCTGATCAGATGTGCAACTCAAAAATATTGAATTTGCCCATCCCAACAGCTTGGACTTCTATCATCCACCGTTTGCTTAAGATCAGCCCTCCCCTTTAACTGAACTAGCTATACATCACACAGAATATCTTGGCCTATGGCTTACTCCACTGCCAGAGTGATTGAGATAACCAGCTGGCCCATATCGAGCTTCAGTTTGACTGAAAAGATGATGGAAACAACAGATGGCAATCTCACTTTACTCCAACTGTCTGAACTGAAAACAGTTCCCACAGGCCAAGATATTCCGCGTGATGTGTAACTCTCTGTGAGGGGGACAGTTTCATAAGAGGCCACCAACTAATCGGATGCAATGTATCGATCTTAAACATTCGATAGGAATATCGAATCAAAACCCTATATATTTTGAATCATATTTTAACAGTTAAGCCTGTATCAAAAATTATTCACCCGGTACCTATTTATATTTATGTTATATCTAAAATCAACAATTTGCATATATAGGCTGGTCAATAATAATATGCAATGTCTGTAACAAATATATTTTAATGAAACATTTAACAACTAACAAACAAACAAACAAAAATACAAAATTAAAAAATACAACAAAAAATAATAAATAGGTGTATTTAACTAAGTTAAAACCTAGTTATCTTTGCCAAAGAAAACTCTACGGTCTGAGTTCATGAATTAAGTTTCAACGCACGCCATGATGACTCGAATGTTTGGGTGTTTGTGTTATTTAGGTTAAATTTCGATTTAAAATGTGATTCGTTGATCAAATTTTTAAGATCGATATATCGCATCCGATTAGTTGGTGGCCTCTTATGAAACTGTACCCGCTGGGAGGGGAGGACAGCGCCTTAGACCGTTCAGCCAACAGATCAGACCAAAATATGTCTCAAACAGGTAGAACGCCTGTCAAGTTTTTAAAGCCTTGGAAGAGTTTGTTCTGTTCTTGACGACAAGGTTACCCCACATGTCAGACACAGACTACAATCAGAATTTGTAATGGTACTTAACCAACTCAAACAAATACCCGCTCTTGGCAGTTCTCAACTGTAAATTGTTATGTCTGTTAAAACACTAATTTTTAGTGTTTTTAAATGAGAAATCAGCAAAATAAAACTGGATTTCACAGTCTCGATAAAAAACATTTTTAATGTTATGGTATGGAATTATTGAGACAGATCAATAAATTTTACTGAAAAAATAGGCCTAAGTTACTAGCAGATTCACATCAATATGTTCACATGAACCAAGTAGCAATGTATTTATAGCCAATTTTGTAATCTTAAAAAACAGGCTCCAAAATTATATACGACAACGACTTTTGTATTTTAGAACTGTATAAACAGTAAGGCAAGGAAATTAAATTGCACCGATAAAACATCCGACTCCTGACTACAGGACTTAATACTTACGCGCAGTTATGACATAAAAACACCCTAAAAATGTACAAAACCTAGTGAAAATCTTTGAAGGTAACACAATTTTAATATTTAAGATAAATTTCCATTCAACACTGTTACCTGAGTTTATAATTTGTAGTTATTAATTCAAGATAACCGGCCTAGGAATAGAATATCCCAACCAAAATGGACCAAACAAAACAATCAATAAACGTCAAAATGAGAAGGGAAGGGAAGATAGAACTTTATATTTCAGCACAGACCATTAGCGAATTATAAAATTATATGTATTATCATGAACAATGTATGTTATACTTCATGGAACGATGATATAGTCCTTGCACATAATCCACTGAGCAATTAAATATGAAATTAAGTGATCAAATCAAATCAAAATCTTGTAATTCTAACAAATTCGAACAAAATAATCAATGACCCGTTTATAGTAAACTACTGTACTTTCATGCATTTTAATCGTCATTATGGCCGATAATCAAATGGTTTAGCCGTTATTTTTTATTTACCTAAAGCTAAAGGGAGAATAAATTCTGGAAAAAAGGGACTCCCACTAAGCTTATCAACAATTCAGGAGTATTTTTAATATCAAACAAACTTTTACTCGAAACCTAAATATTTATTATTTACATCAGGGCCCCCACTAGAGGATTGGGGGCCTGGGGCAAAAATTCTGTAGGAGGCCATTGGGGATACAAAATAATAAATACCCAACAGCAAATAGAACCCACTCAGAGTCGGATTTAAACATAGGCGCGCGGCCGTTCTAAAACATTTATAGGCGCGCGGCTAGTACACACATCAAATGAAAAATACCCCCGTAGCAGCAAACCTGCGTACTCAGCGAATTTCCAATGCATATATATGTATCTTAATACCACATAAAGCCACATACCAAGTTTCATCAATATACATTCATAAATAAACGATTTATGACATTTTAATTATTCTCCATAAGAATAACATGGCGGCTGAGTATGCAGGTTTGCTGAAGGAAGGAAAACAAAAATGGGGGTTTATACAAATATCAATATAACTCATTTAGGTAAAGCCACATACCAAATGTCATTAATTTATTTTCATAATTAAGGGAGATAACACGTTACTTATTCTCCATAAGAATAACATGGGGCTGAGTATGCAGGTTTGCTGCTACGGGCGCCTTTGGCAAAAAATTGTTTTTTTTAGCAAATATCAATGGTCTACAACCAGATGAAGCCGTATACCAAGTTTCGTCAGTATACGTTCATAAATAAGCGAGATATAACATTTTTCTTTTCCTCCATAAGAATAACATTAGACCACGTACTGTGTTTAGCACTTTCAATATCTCGGTAACAAATTGACGTAGAGAAATGATCAAAATACCAAATTGTGTGTTTTTTTAAGCTGAATCCAATGGTAAAAACTAAAATTTGACTATTTCCAAAATTATATGTAAAAAATTCAAAAAACCCATTTTTGGAGTACAAAACCCCCCCAAAATACCCCTTCGGATAAAGCGATCTGGCTGGTTTTCGAACTTAAAGTCATAAATGTTGCTTTACACGTTTATACCAAATTTCATCAAAATCGGATAATTTTTACGAGAGTTATCGTGCTCACGGACACATATATATATATATATATATATATATATATATATATATATATATATACAGTTTTGAACGAATGGTGTTTTTGGGGTCTGGGGACCTCAAAACGAAAAGTTATCATGGTCCCGGGCCTAGGTCTTACCATGCCGACTACGGTAATAGCTTCTTCCCTATAGGGGAAATTCGCTAAAATAAGGTCGTTCCTGTTTGGGCGGTGAGCTACCGGCCAGGCGTTCGTTCCTGCACCATTTTGTTGAGCCTATAGTGGCTTAGAGATCATAAACCAGACCCCCACCCCCAAAATATTTTGAAATTTTTATTAGCGAATTTCCCCCATAGGGAAGAAGCTATTACCGAAGGTGGCATGGAAAGACCTTGGCCCGGGACCATGATAACGTTTTGAGGCCCCCAGATGCCAAAAACACCATTCGTTCAAATTCATATATAGGTATATATATATATATATATATATATGTATGTATATATGTAGCCGTAGGCACGATAACTTTCGTAAAAATAATGGTCCGATCTTGATGAAATTTGGTATAAACGTGTAAGGCAACATCTATTTCCATGAGTTCGAGAACCAGACAGGTCGCCCTACTTTAAGGGTGGTTTGGGGGGTTTTATCATAGACTCCTTGTTTTATACCTCAAAAATGGGGTTTTTGAACTTGTTACAAATAATTCTTTTTAAACCCAAATTTTGGTTTATACCATTAAATTCAGCTTAAAAAACAAACAATTTGGTGTTTTGATCATCGCTACGGGCCGTATTTCCCTAACGGTGGACACGGCAACAGTAAGGCCTATATTGCTGAAGTAAAATACTCGCTCGAAAATAAGTAGGATAATTTAATGTTTAGTGTTGTAAGAAATTGAATATTATTAGTACTGTTAATATAGTTCCCCACCCAATCCACCCCAGTAGGATATCCCCTTGGGATTCCCCCCATTGTATTTCCCCCACATGTATTTAACCTCCCTGCAAAATTCAAGCGTTTTTGGTAAGATTTCTCCTAATGCAATCCCAATATAATTTGAGAAAAAAAAACCGAGGCGCAGCGTTAAAGCAATGGAATGTCAGGAAAGTGACGAATTAGCTTACACCATGGAAGAACTAACACAATTAAAGACACTCTAAAACTATCAAACACCTAACACAAAAGTTACCACTCAAACTGAAACACACACACCACCTAATGAAGAAACTACTCGATGTAGCATCAGGAGGCGAAACACTAAATTTACCTCATCCACCCTCCAATGAACACCACACCATGACAGAAAACTCAGACACTAGTGTCACTATAGGTGCAACATTACACCTTTATACATAATACCTGAGCACCCTTTACACCCTGAAGCAAAATGAAAATTTCAATTTTCTCCGCAACCAGTAATCGTAGAATAGTAATTCAAAACACTAAATTATTAGTGAATTTCCTTTGGAAAGTGAACTATTAGCATGACCCGCACGGTGAAACTTAAGCCCGGGACCACCATAGAAGTTCCTAACGTGACCCCCTGAACACGTTTTGGGGGGTCGTTCAAAATGTTATATATATATAGACATATATATATATATGTATATATATATATATATATATATATATATATATATATATATGTGTGTGTGTGTGTATGCACTCTAGCGGTCGCATTTTTTGTCCGATTTACTTCAAATTTGGTAGGGACATTCCTTTTTGTAATCAGTTGGACAAGTTCGTTGGACAAAACAATCGGAAATCTCTAACCCCCTTTTGGGGATTTTAAATTTAGAAATTTGGGTTTTTGGGCCCAAAAAGGGTCAGAAAAGCCCCGGATGTAAAATTAACGAATGAAAAACGGTGGGAATTCGTGTAGCGAAACTTTTAAGCCCTCTCTCGTCATTCTAGCATATATATTTACCGAGTTATTAAAGAAAATGTGTATTGACCAAACACAGTATGTTGTCTTATGGGGATTTTACTTCAGAAAAGCCTGTTATTCATTTGTTGGTGTACTTTTATCATCCCCAACAACCTCACGCCTACTTTAAAGCCTGACTGGACCTTATCCTAACCTTATAATGCACAAAATTGTATTCCCATCATTGCAGGTAAATAGAACCAGGAGCATCAAAACAGCCAAAATATTTTCAGATTTGAATAAAAATTGGAATAATTGTATGTTTTAAACCGATTTTGAGTTTTTATAGTTGTTTATGTGGAAATTCACTTCCCTCACGTCAGCGTGCTGCGTGCGAACTCGTTTAGTTTTTTTAGCTCTTTTTTGGTGAATAGTAATATTTTTACATTTACGTTTTTTTTATGGAAAACCCAAAAAACTGAATTTTTGATATTTTAAGTCTTGCAATTCTGAACCCAAATTTTTACAGAAATTCGGGTCGTGTCATTTTGTTGTAAAACTAATGTCCTACAAACGACTAAAGTTTAATAAAAATCGTTATAGCCGTTTTTGAGAAATCTTGATTTTTTCATGTTTTTTGGCGGTTTTGGGGGAATAATTAACCTTAAAAATTAAAAATTCAAAAAATGAAAAAAAAGCCTGGAGAATCGTGGATTTGTATCTACATACCAAATTTCATCAAAATCGGACCATTGGTTAGGGCTCTAGCTCTGTACACATCCATATACAGACAGACAGACAAACAGACAGATAGACAGACAGATAGAGAGACAGACATACAGATATCACGTAAAACCACTTTTTTGGGTTCAGGGAGCACCAAAACGAATATTTCCACTAATAACTCAAATTCGAAAAATTTGACGAGAACAATGTGTACTATGTATACTGTATATACTATGTATAATGGGAGAAAGTAGAACCCCCGTCGCAGCAAACCTACGTACTCAGCGAATTTCCTATGTATGAATATATTTCTTACAACCACATAAAGCCACTTACCAAGTTTCATAAATAAATAACTGATATATAGCATTTTATTTATTCTCCATAAGAATAACATTAGGGCTGAGAACGCTGGTTTGCTGCAATGAGGAAGATAAAAATATGTTTTTTTTTTGCAATTATCAATATAACTCAACCAGGTGAAGCTACATACCAAGTTTTAATGATTTATGTTCATAATTAAGGGAGATATAAAGCTTGACGTATTCTCCATAAGAATAACATTAGGGATGAGTATGCAGGTTTGCTGCTAAGAGGATAATCAACAAAAAATCAATTTGTTGTTGAAATATCAATATTCCAGTACTAGGTGAAGCAACATACCAAGTTTCATCAATATACGTTCATAAATAATCGAGATATCAAATTTGAAATATTCTCCATAAGGATATAACATTGGACAACGTACTGTGTTTAGCACTTTGAATATCTCGGCAACGGTTGGACGTAGAATCACAATTTAAACACCAAAATTATTGTTTTGTAGAGCTAAACTGATAAATAAGTGGTTAAGTGGTTTCTCCGCAACCACTTAACCTAGGTTAATGATTCAAAATACTATATTATTTGTTTTTTTAAGCTCTATAAAATGGTTAAAACGAAAATGGTGTGTTTAAAAAATTTCTGGGTGAAAAGTGCAAACAACTTATTTTTGGAAAATGTTGAAACCCCATAAACCCCCGTTCCCATGGTCCAATTTTTCTGGATTTCGAACTTAAAGTCATGAATGTCACTTTACACATTTGAGCCAAATTTCATCGAAATCGGACGTTTTTTACTCAAGTTATCGCATTCACGGATACACACACACACACACACACAAATATATATATATATATATATATATATATATATAAATTTGAACGAATAGTGTTTTTGGCATCTGGGGACCTCAAAACAAAAAGTTATCATGGTATCGGGCTTAAGTCTTACCATAAGACCTACGGTAATAGCTTCTTCCCTATAGGGGAAATTCGCTAAAAATGACATTTTCACACAAGTAAATCACAATTTCTAATAGCAAAATATAAAACATGAAACACGAATGCAGTCATTAGAACAGATCCCTAACCTCATACAATCTCAAACCGAACAACTCCTAAACATCACTAGCAGTAAATTACAAGAATACATAGATAAACAAATCCACACGGTTAACCATCAATTGGACACTCACATAAAGAAACAAGAAAATTACGATGGGATAATTAACGAACACTCAGTAATCTTATCCAAACAAAACGCTACCCTGAATCAAATTGAGCGTGAAATAAATAAAATCAAAGAAACACCACAACTCTCACCTCAAAACCTAAACTTGTCACAACTGCCAGAAATCATCATAGACTACGTTGGTGAAAATACAACTAGCCTAGCCACTAAATTACCTCTCTTTTAATCCAAAAACTAGAAACCCACCCGAATTCTTAGAACAATTCAACCTATACTATGAAAACTACTCTAATCGTAACACTCGTGATTGCCTAAGCTACCTGGAGCTAATCGAAAATTGTTTCGAAGGAACTGCCGCAATGTGGTGCCAAATCATCAAAAATGACGTTAAAAGTATCGAAAACCTAAAGAATAAAGTTTTACGACGGTATTGGGGTTCAGAAACTCATCGTAGTTTACGATATAGAATTGAACTCGAACATTACCGCCCAGATGGGAAAATGAACATGACGGAATATTTTGTTGACCTTAAAATCGATGATACAACCGTTAGAAAATATCGAAATTATTGAAATCCTTTCAAACAATTTCAATGAACAGATCCGATCCTCCATTTCTGTACAAAACGTACAAATATTCGAACATTCTATCGAAATTCTAAATCGAGAAGATATGTTTCACAAAACTGAACGAGCTAGACGAAATTCGGACAGTTATAAATCAAACACGACCCATCAACAAAATCAAAATAAATTTTCCCCTAAACATAACCGTCATGACAACTATGACAAGTACAATAAATTCGTACCAACACGTCATCACCCCTACGACGGTAATAACCAACAGCAAAACAATTACTACAAACCAAATTATCCTATACTCTAATATGAGTAAGGTTTGCTTGCTTGCGACACTGATCTCAAAAACGGCTCCAACGATTTCCTTCAAATGTTCGAAATAACTAATTTCTAGGATAATAAACGGTATCAGGAAACTGACACATACTTTCTCCCTTTTAGCCCAACTTTAACGAATAAATTACTTTTCGTCATACTGCTTCAAAAACAACTGTTTTTGACAGATGCCTTGAGATTCAAAAGTTCTTCTTTTTACTCTTTGGATAATAACATATGTTTTGATGATCATTGTCGTACTAGTACTAAAAAGATCATTGTTGATGATACTTTTGATTCGAGGTCGTCATAAATCGATTAAAATTCATTCGATTATAAATAATCGAAACATTCATTGTTATTATCGAAACATTCATTGTTGTATTGTTATTATTTTTGCGTTCGTTTCCCGTACACCACTG